>JARBJD010000007.1:0-600000 GCA_033064195.1 Blattamonas nauphoetae | reverse complement strand
TGTCTTCACGACGTTTTGATTTGTCAGACAGCACATTCTTTGGTTTCCTCAGTAATCCGTCTTTGCACTCTTTCTCTTCATTCTCATCATATTCTTACTTTCGATATATCTTCATTTCCCGCGTTTCTCGAATACTTTAAAAAAATGATGGGCTTCAGTTAAACTCGACCGTCGTTGTCTTTCCCGATTTGCCTCCCTCGATCTGGAAATGGCCGATTACAACAATGACGGCGATGATTATGAGGAAGAAGTTGAACCAATCGATCCAAACAATGTATCTTCTCACTTTTCTTGATTCACGCACTCAATCTTCAACAGCCCGTGATCGCTCGAGTTCAAGCTCAAATCAAGGAAGAACTTCAGAAAGAAATTGAAGAATTGAAACTTCAGAAATATGAGAAAGTACCATCTGTTCATTCATACTCAACTATCTCATTTTTAGTCAGCAGAGGTTAAACGGATTACTGAGGAAAGAGAACAGGTTGGTGTTGAACTATACAATCTCCAGCAAGAACTTGCCAATCGTTATACTGAACTTGAACAACTTAAAGACAACTACAACCTCGAAAAAGAGAAACGAGACAAGTCAGATGAAGATCTGATTACTGCTCAAGATGAAGTCAATAACAAAAAGGGGACACTTTCTGGCCTTCAGCTTAAAGTCGCAAACACTCAAAGAGAACTCGATAAAGCCAATGAGAAGCTCATGGATCTCAAACAATATAACGAACAAATTTTGAGTGAAATAGCTGTCGCTAGGCGAGACACTTATCATACTGATGATACTCTCGCTCAGCAAGAACAGCAGAAGCAGGAACAGGTCGGATATCTCTGCTTCTCACATTCTTTGACAGGATTACATGATTGCTCGATTGGAACTGGATCTTCAATCTCTTCAAGAACAATATTCTCTAGTTGAAGCCCAATTGATCGCTCAACAGAAAGAAACAGAACTAGCGAAGGAAACAATTCACGCGGCCAACCAGGAGAAAGAGGTTTGAAATATGATTTATTAACTCTTCTCAGACTGCTCTTCTCGAACAACGTCAACTTCTCATGGAATTTAATACGGCTAGCATTGGTATTCAACGACGAGATGAAGCCCTCCAACAAACAGAGGAAGGCCTCAGAGAACAACGCGAAAATATCCTCACCCTCAACTCGGAAATCATCGGATACAAAAGTCTCATTCGAACTGAAGAAGAAAAATGTGAAAAACAAACACTTATTCTCACCAATACGCGCTCTGATGAGGGTCGTCTTCAAAAACGAATTGAAGAAAGCAAAGCCACTCATGAAAAGGCACTTCAAGACTTAGGCTTGCTTAAGAAATCAGCGGACAGTGTAGAAAGGGATGTGGAGAATGTACGTGGACAGGTGGCCAAGCTTAAAGGAGAAGTCCAATCACTGCAGAGCATCCTCCAAAAATTGACAACTGAACAAATTCAGGTGGAAGATAAGATCTCTGCTTTCCTAAATGAACAGATGTCATTCGATCAGTTCACAAAATCAACTGCAAACAAGCGCGAAAAGGTCCTTGACAGTGTTCGCGAAAAAGACATGGAGGCAGCAGGCGTTCAGAACGAATTGGAAAGGCTAAAGCTTGATATCATCAACACACAAGCACACAGTGCTTCACTAAAGAAAGCACTTGATGAATTGGTTCGCCAGCTGAAGGAGAAGGATGCCATCATCGAAAAGTTCGAAGTCGAGATCCGACGCAAAAATGATGAAATCTCCAAAAAGCAATCTGAGGTGGACAAACTTAACAGGAAATACGATTCAATTGTTCAGAACAAAACCGAAGAAGACAAAGGACCTTTGGAGGCAACAATCCATAATTTAAACAAAGAAATCGCTGCCAAAAAAGAAGAATGTTCTGAATTGGAAAGAAACTGGATGCGGTTGCAAATGTCGCTTCTTTCACTTGTGAAACAGAACGATACTATCACAACAGAGGTCAGGCAGTTGGAGACACAATTGACACTTCAATCACAACGTCAACTTCGTCTGGAAACGCAACTTAAGCAAGAAACACGCGAAGTTCATCAATTGGAGGAAGCTATCAAAAATCTTCATACCAAAATGCAGCTAATGAACCAAGAAATTTCCAAACGGAACAAACTCCACGACAATCTTGCAACAACAACGGTTGACATCGAAGCTCGATTTGTTGATTTGCTGAAAACGTTGGAAGAAGAAGCAGTTCGACTGGAGCAAGAGTTGGATGAGCAGAAACGGATGCACGAGCAGATGAATGAAGATATTGTGGAGTGTGAAAGACAGATGCTGTTATGGCAGAGAAAAATAGAGTTGGAGAAGGAGACACAATCGACGTTGGATGTGTCAGGAGCAGAGAGTGAGATCAGAGGGATGGAAGAAGAGATCCGAAGAATGGAGCTCCGATTGCAGCAGATCAAAAAGGCTGAGGACGAGATTGAGAAGAAGATGGAGCAGAAGATCATGGCCAGAATCAGTCTCGCCCAGTCCGGAGCAGCAAAGGGGCGACTTGGAATGGGAGGAGCAACAACTCGCGGAGCAGGAATGACAAAAACACGCACGATGGCCGGAACAGGAGGCCTCGGTGCAACCAGAAATGGGGTCAAGACGGAAGTGCACGATCTGCAGAGGAAGATCAGGGCGATCGAAGCTGAAGTGACCAGGACAGACGAAGAAATGAGAGGGGTGAGTGAGACGCAGACGGAACTACAAAAAAGAGTGAACGAGCTTGCTGAGCAGAATAAGAGGTTCAGAGAAGAAACTGAACAAGAACAAGTCAAAACAACAAACCTTCTGATGGAGAAGCAGAAAAACTTGGATAAACTGACAAGATGTCAACGATTTATCAAGAGATACGAAAATGAGTTGAAGGGCACATGGAATTCAGGTGTCAAGACACCTGAAGAGCTCGAATCGAAGATGCAGAAGGAAAAAGAGAGGAAGCAAGCTCTGGACACGGTGATAGAGAGGCTACGGGAGCAATTCCCATTCATTCATTCTCTTGCCTGATTTTGTTCTTAATTTCGTACACAAATCACTTCAATAGATCATTTTTCTTTTTTTCATGTTTCATCTAAATTTATGCTGGTTTGATCGGCGTTCGATTCAATCTCTCAATGGCGGCCAGGACAGTCCAAGAGTGGGAACTAATTCGTCAACAGGAAATCAGAAATTATCTTGAAAATCAACGATTTCGTGAACATGAACAAAGCCGGGTCGGTATCATTCTCCATTCTCTTTATTCGACGTTGTATTGTGTTTGTACGGTAGATCTTGATAAATTCCAGCAGAAACATAGATCTTTAGGAGATCCTGATGACGATAAACATCAGGAAGGAGTCAAAGCCAACGAAAATCTTGTCTATGACATCCAAGAACTCAGTACAATTGGAATTCGACGAGAACGACAACCAGATGCAGAATTTGAATTATATGACTATGATATTCCCCTTCTTAATGCAGCCCACACTCGTACGCGCACTAATCTCAATAAATCGTACGTGTCAATCCTTGAATCATATCTTCTCAGACAAAACACATCAAATCGCTTTCACAACAGCTCCCGATCATCATCTTCATCATCTCCAACGCGTCTTCGAACGCAATTGATTGGACAACACTATATTGAACCTCATCTCCTCCCTTCTCACATTCTCAATCCGTTGGGAACTATTGGACGAACGACTGTACAACAGGAGGTTTGAATGCCGTTCATCACGTAATTGAATTGTGCATTCTGGCTTTTTTTTGAATTTTTTTGATATTTCGTCCTCAATCAATCTCTGAAATTACATCGTCCTCCCTCTCTCAGTCCCCATACCTTGTTCAACCAACTCAGTCTATGGTTGATCCGGAAATGGAGGAACGAATTTTACAGATTGAAGAAGAGGAAAGACAGGAACAGCTCAAAGGCAAAGTTAAACACAATCGACCATGGATTGGGACAAGCACGTGTCGAAAGGGGCCAGTATCGCAAGGTGGTGAATGGGGAACGAATGTCCGAGATTACGCATCCTTTGGAGAAGATTCAGGAAAGAAGAGAGTGAATCGTTGGCTTGAAAGTGAAAAGGAGAGAGGAGAAAAACGGAAGATCGTGATGGAAGAAAAAAGAAGATTAGAACAGAAGAGAAATGAGGATCGACACTTTGAGCAAAAGATGCTCGAAAGAGAACGATTACTAGCCCAAATTGATGGTTTGTGCCTTTGCCCTGACCATCCCGATCACATCTCTTTTTTGTCCAGGAAAACGAGTGGTAAATTTCACAAGATCGCTTCTGATAGGTGAGCCACATACAGTGGGACGGATTACTCGATCGCGGCCGATGACATCACAATCGGGAACAGTCAGTTCCTCTTTCTTCTCCATAATTCACAATTTCACATTCACAGAACACGTCATACGGAGGAACTGCTTCTCGACCAAGAACTTCCAGTGGAATCTCGACATATTCTTCTCCTTCGGGGTCTGGACGCGCTGTTCAAGACAGAAACTCCCCACAAGGAATCCGGATGTTCACGTTTGATGCATCACCAGCCGCGTTTCAACTCGAAAAGACAGGTCTGACACGTCCTCTTTCTCATCCTCTCTGCAGCGACGGTTATTGATCCTTCTGTCTTCAATCTGACCGCTCCAACCCCACCGCGTCTCAGAGGAACATCTGAGATTTTGAAAGAACAGCGCAAGAAGCCAGCTCCTCTCGCATCTCTCCAGCAACCTGATGAGCGGAGACAGAGAGACGATCGATCTTTCAACAACACGCAGTTTTCGGGGACCGGATTCACAACCACTCAGATGGATGGTGAATGGAGAGATGGGTTGGTCTATCAAGATTTGGAATACGACGAGATGGAAACTATCGAGCTACCAATCAAGACACGAGCAATTCTTGCGCAAGAGCAGAAGAAACAGAATGAAACACCGTATAAGCAGCGGAGCAATGATCGGCCGAGAAGGAGGAAGAGCGAAAAAATCCCAAATCGGTTCGATGACGAGGTCCTTCGAGAAAAAACTCGAGTTTATCCGCCGCATTCGTTCCAGACCCATTTTGAACAATTGAACGCTGATCTTGAAAAGCAAAAACCGCACGCTCGGGCCACCACTGCTCTGGAGAGAAGACGGACAAGAAATAAGGACAGTGAACAGGAGCAGAAAGAGTGGAAGGACCTAACGTCGACTCCACAGCAGATGATGAGTGAACTGGAACAGATCACATGCACGTTAACTTACCAACAAGAGAAAACAAAAATGGAAGAGGAAAGACAAGAAAGGATGAAGCAGCGATATGCCAAACCGAAAGGGTAGTTTCAAAGAAATCTGAGACGCTAAATTTTCAAAGCGTTTTTTCTTTATGAATCTTTTTTCTGTTAATTCTTGCAGCATTGATTTCGGATTGTCTTTTTTTTCTATTATTGGCGTTTTCTCTCTGCTGTCCACGAAAACATGTGACAATTGTGTGTAGCCTGTCTATGGACTTGCCCTAGATCAACCCCTTAATTGGACAAATCGATGAGAGCTCTCCTTTTCATTTGGCTCTGCGCTCATGTATTTGGGTGTACAAACCTTATCGCTACAAAGGGTGCAACTAGCACCGGACGAAACATGTTTCTCTCTCACCTCTTCGTTGATCGTATTAACTACTGTTTCTTCGACCCAGGTTCTCTTACTGCGCAGATTCGTTCAAAATTGTATGCACTTCGCACATATTTTTCTTTCTCTGTTGGACAGTCTCTCCTTTGGTTTCATCTCTTCTTCTTCACAATTATCTCCAACAACTGTTCCTTCCTTGCCCCTCTCGATTCATTTTCACTTCACATCTGTTTCCATTCTTTACATCCAATCTGCACTTGTCCTTACATTGTTATTCTCATTCTACTCACAGAACGGGCACCTCTACCACCACGTCGGAGGAACACACCCAGAAGGAACAAAGAGAAAGATTATTGACTGGGTTTGTGCATATTCATTTCTCAACGATTTTCTTCTCTTTCTTGTTGATACATAATGTCTACTTCCTCTCGACCATTCTAGGATACCAATACCGAAATTGGTGAAATTGACGAAGCACCTGAGACATATACCGTTGTTGGAAACATGAATGAATTTGGACTAACAATTGGAGAAACAACCTGGGGTGGATTAGCTCCATACAACCAAAAGAACGGACTTATTGATTATGGAAGGTATGAAGGGGAGTTTAGACTGGCACTATTGTTCTACGCATATTTCCCCCTCATTCTTCGCAATCTTTCTTTTTCATCTGCCTAGTCTCCTTTGGATTGCTCTGGAACGAACGAAAACTGCACGAGATGCCATCGCAAAAATGGTTGAAATTGTAACAAGTTTGTTTCTATTCATCCAAAACAACTCTCTTTTCTCAAACATTTTTCAGTACATGGTTACTATTCATCTGGAGAGACGTTCACAATCGCTGATCAAAACGAAGTCTGGATCATGGAAATGATCGGGAGAGGACCAGACATCAGAGGTGTTTATTGGGTTGCTGTAAAACTCCCCGACAATGCTATCTGCGCTCATTCCAATCATGCACGACTCGAGAAACTCAGCAAATATCGAGACACAGAAATTCTTCATGACCACAAACTCTTTGAAGAATTGAAAGAAGCAGGAATTTATGACGGTCCAGAAGACGATTTCGGATTTGCAGCCACTTTTGATGGAACAGGATTCGGAAAACAACGGTCGTGTGATGCACGTTCATGGGCTTATTTTAAAGCTGTTCTCGGCGATACAATGGACCAATATGAAAATTATATCATGGGAAAGCCAAATACTGAGAGATTCCCTCTGTATTATGAACTTCCTGGTTTGTTTTTGTAACCAATATCTCATTCGATTCAGCTGACAAAGACAAAATCACACCGGAATTCTTGATGAATATGATGGGAAGTCACTTTGAAAACACTGTTTTGAACGGCACATGGAACGTTGGATCCTTCCCCAACCGCCGTCCTGGCCGAATCCACCCATTGACATGGGAATATGAAGGAAAGACATATACAAATGAACGAACAATTAGCACTCAACAGACTGTGTGGTCATTCGTCGCTGAAATTCGTAAAGAAGATGAACCGAACCAAGAACAGCTCGGAGGAGGAATCTTCTGGTTTGGATTTGATGAAGCTGAAGCGAGCGTTCTCATTCCATTCCTCCCTGTTAACCAACGCGTCCATCCCAGTTATACTGCTGAAACGGGCAATCAGTCAGTTTTCAGCTATGACAACCAGTACTGGGTGAACTCGCTCATGACGAACTTCATGCACTCCTTCTACGATGTGCTCCAACCGGAAGTATTGAAATTGAAATCGAAATACCACGACCAATATGTTCAGGATTTGGCTCTGTTGGAAGAACAAGCCTCGAAAATGACGAAGGACGAAGCCAGGGAACACATCACAGCCACACAGGAACAGTGGGGAGGCGACCTGACAAAGAATTGGCTCAATGAATTCACTTCACTTTTCACTGTTTACTTCGATGGGATGAAGCGATATACAGATAAGGATACACCCAAATACTACACAAAGACCCAGGAATGCCCATATGACCAAGGGTTCTATGATCTCATCGCTAAGGAAGATACAGAAGGCAAGTATCTTGTCCACGATAACCCTCCAGATCCTGTTGTGCCAACACTGGAAGCACATACCGAACTGTAAATCACATTATTTCTTCGTTCATTCATCTCCTATGTCTAACTCTGTCAATTTTGTGACTATGTAATGAATGAGCTCACACAACGATAACTGGTCTTCGAGCATAGCCTTTCTCATTGTGATCAAACCCTTCGCAATGGGTTTGATTTGTTCCTCTCTCTTCTCTCGGAAACAAACTCGAATAAACTCTTCAAAACCCCAAATATTGTCGCTCCCGGACCATTCTGACCCTTCAGACCAAGTTGATGAAGAACTCGAATTCTTGAACAGTTTTTCCCAACATATGAGGATAATCGAGACAACTAATGATTTATCAAACGAACAAGTTCAACAAACAGTTGATTATCTTGTTTCTTTCCGAAAGCTATCATTTCACAAGCGGATTCAACACTTGAATTGCTTAACCGTCAATCCTGACAGCTTCTCAATTCTCCATCTGTTATTCCGCTTTAATGAGTATGAAATAAATCAACAAATTATATTCATTCTTCGAAATCTTTCAACAACAAATTTCACGACCAAAATGAATATATTGCACTCCACCCTTCTCGCTCGCTTGATGTTGTTTATTACATCATATCCTCATCCTATTCCTGAAGAAATCCATCAGAATCTTCTTGATCTTCTCAATAATCTCATTCAACTCGATTATGCAGACAGGGTTGATGTTCAGAGATCGCTGGGCTCCTCAATGGAACATATCAATCTTCATGAAAGCATCAATCAATATCTTTTACTACCATCATTGTCTTATTTATCCTGGGTCGCACATAACTGGTCCCATTTTCAGGATTGTTGGTCAATTCATCTCTTTGGCGTCATCGTCAGAACCTTGCTTTTCTTGGCTTGTCAAAATCCAAATATTTGTTCATCATTTGTAGAGTTACATCTTTCATCGGTTTTCATCACATTGTTCGACAACCTTACTTCAGATTCTGAGATCGTCTTCTGGTTCTCGTCTCTGGTCCAAAATACAAGCAGACCGAGAAATATTATAGGAACCCAAAAAGATCCTTCATTTATTGTGTTCTATCTCCTCTCTGAAGATGGATGGCAAGATTGGATCGAGATGAAACTGATGACATGCTCATCACCTCTTCATGGAACGATGGTTAAATATCATGCAAAGATGAGGGCTAATAATATAGCTGTGTGACAGGCTTTTTTTCGATGTCAAAATGTCAAGAAAACACCTCAATGGGGCAGATCACAGCCTGAACTGCCAAAGCTCTTATTTCGCACTCTGGCTGTTTGAAAACATGTTACCATCACCTTTCACTCCAATTTGAGAATCATTTCTATCAGTGACATGTCAGGTGGCGAAAGAGAAAAAATTGAAAAATTCATTGTAGTGAAAATGAAATGTTCGGACTGAACTTCAGAGTCGGTATAAGAATGGTTAAAGAAGAATGAAAAAGAACGTTTGTCGATAGAAAACTCAGAGAAGAAGCCAAAAAACTGATTGACGGAGGAGTGGTTGAAGAGCAGGATCAAGACAACAGTAACAGGTGATTCCGTCTGATTTACCCAGAATTATCGCTCTGAGATGATTTACGAGATCAATCCGTTTCGCCGATCGGTTTTGACAGATCTACAAACACACGTGAGGGCAGAAGGGATGATTTGGTCTCTAATCAAGATGAATAAGAGAAAGAATAAGAGATACTGTTGAAGAAGCTTCAATTTGACATGAGAAACTCTGTTTTCATTCAAATCGTGATTTGAAGGAAGGATCGTGAGATTCGGTTGGAAGTGAAACACCAGGCTAAACAACTGGAGATGAGTGAAATATAAGTGTTTAAATATCATACACATCATGTAAGTGTTGATGTAAGTATCCTTCAGACGAGTTAGCAACCAAATTCAAGAATCGAGTTCTGATCTCGGACCCACAATTAAAAACCATCATGTCATGACATGTCAACGGTTTTGCGAAAAATAGGTCTGTCATGTCATGTCAGACAGGTATAGCTAATAATCTTTCAATGAATGTTCACCAATCGTTTCGGTTTGTTTAAGAAGCTGAAAATTACTCCTACAGGGATGGCTCGAGGAACTGAGACCGAATTGTTCTCCCTCAATATTGCATTATTTTGTTTTTCCTTCAAATTCACCAGTGAAAGTGGTCATTCTCCTTATTTTGAAAAAACACCGAGATAATCTACAATTCTGCAAAATGAAGTGCGGGTGTTTGCGATCAATTGTCCCTTGTCCTATCGAGTGGTCCTCTGTGACTCTCGTCCAACAAACTTCGCCTCCATCATGCGTATGTTCCTCTTCTTCATTATTTCCGTCCTATCTGGCCTTTCCAGCGCGAATGAGTTTTATGACTTCCTGCTCACTCAATTGGGCAAAGATGAGTTATTGAACCCTGGAAATGGTATGACATGCTAGTTTAAGTCTTTTAACCTTTCTCTTCCATTTATGTGGTTGTCGTACATTTTTGTATACTTTCAGAGGTTGACCGACTAAAACAGGCCAATTTTCTCCTGATTTGGCGAGATCTGTGACAATAAACAGGACAGGGGGAATAAAACACAGATTTCAGGACTTAGGAAGTATCGACACCTTGAAAGATAGTTGAATTAGCGTCAGTTGGAAAATGGGTGATCACAGCCGTTTGTCCTCCTACGGTGCGCCAACCGCGTCAATAAACTGAAGGGAATCAGGGTTTGACTTCAACTTTCTGATTTTGTTTCACAGTAACCTGTTTGTACCGATCTTGATTGGACACAAAACAGAACAACTCAAAACACCGATCAGAGGGAGAAACACGTTACAAATGAGCAAGATTGGACGTCCTCTTTGGAGAGAAATGCTGTTGAAGATATTATTTGTTCCTTTTTATGATTCCACATTTCACCAATCGCGATTGAATCGTTTTGCCTCAGTGTGAAGAGGACTTGAAAGAAAGAAAGGAGAAAAAGACATGAATGTGATGTGGAAGGAGTAGAATTACAGGTAAAATGAATTGAGACACGATAAAGGGGCAATCTCTGGTGTTTCCCGCGCTTCATTTTCGAACTTCAGGAATCTTCAACAGAACCACATGTCAGGGTGTCGAGACATTTCTAGTCCTGAAATCTGTGTTTTATTCCCCCTGTCCTGTTTATTGTCACAGATCTCGCCAAATCAGGAGAAAATTGGCCTGTTTTAGTCGGTCAACCTCTGAAAGTATACAAAAATGTACGACAACCACATAAATGGAAGAGAAAGGTTAAAAGACTTAAACTAGCATGTCATACCATTTCCAGGGTTCAATAACTCATCTTTGCCCAATTGAGTGAGCAGGAAGTCATAAAACTCATTCGCGCTGGAAAGGCCAGATAGGACGGAAATAATGAAGAAGAGGAACATACGCATGATGGAGGCGAAGTTTGTTGGACGAGAGTCACAGAGGACCACTCGATAGGACAAGGGACAATTGATCGCAAACACCCGCACTTCATTTTGCAGAATTGTAGATTATCTCGGTGTTTTTTCAAAATAAGGAGAATGACCACTTTCACTGGTGAATTTGAAGGAAAAACAAAATAATGCAATATTGAGGGAGAACAATTCGGTCTCAGTTCCTCGAGCCATCCCTGTATGTTCTCGATTGTTTATCTGACTTTTTGCTCAAAGATCAAAATACAGGCACAAACAAAAATATCGATGTGAAATAAATAGAAAACAACCTAAGATGATTTTCTCAGAAATCAAGAGAAGGGTCAAAAGAATCATCGTCATCAAAAGACATGTTGAACTGGTCGGTTCCGACTTGGTGGAAACCAGAGAAGAAAACATGAATATCTTGATCAAGATCAGGTTTTGACTCAGTAAATGATGTTTTTTGTTCATCGGAAGATTCAGAAACCACAGGGTCTGGAGGGGGAGGAGGGGGTGGAGGAGGAAGAGCATCGATTTGTGATTCAGTGTCATCGGCTGGAGGGATGGGATCGGACTCCTCATTGTGGGCAGGAGACGGAGTTGGAGGAGGAATTAAATCAAGACGAGGAAGGGGAGGGAGAGGAAGATCAATTGCATCATCGTCGACATCATCCTCTTGTTCCCCATCCCAAAAGTCTGGTGTGGGACAACGATCTCCGAGTGACGGTAACGATTCAGTCGCGACGTCTTTGGGAGGATCCTCTACAATTGGGGGAGGAGATGGAACAGGAGGAAGATCATGTGATGAAGACGAAGACGGCGGATCGAGCTCTGGAAATACTAAACTATCTGCAGCATGTTTGATTTCACCTGGAACCGCGCTGGGAACATTCGGTCTTGGGCCGTCGAAATCCCAATTTTCATCAATATCAGTTGGATTGTGCACAGTTTGCATTTCATCTTGAGCTGCTGTTTCGTATGCGTTTGCATCTGTGTCGGACTGATCCCTCTGCTTGTTCTTGCGGACACGGTGGAGAACGACGATGAGTACGATCACCCCAACCACGATCAAAGAGAAGACAGGAACGAAGATTCCAACAAATACTGGCACCCACTTGGCGAGCGGTTCGGGGTCCGGAGGATCTGGTTCAAAGGGAGGGACATTGGCCTCCTTGATTTTATATGCATCAGAGACGAGAGAGTGGGAATCGAAAATGATGCCTGCTTCCCATTGCGTCAGGAAATAGTCGGTCAGGTTGGACAGGTTGAAGCTTCCAATGACTGTTCTGGAGTCTGATGAAACGGTCAGAGAGAATGATGCGATATATTGCGAAGTTCCATTTGTGGATCGGACAAAACCAGACATCTCTGTGCAGGCTGGGATTAGGTTTGCGCAAACCAAAGTGACCTCAAACTCAGAATGGTTTGACGAAGATTCTCCCTCAGCAGAGATGACGGTCGGGTGGAAGAGAGGATGACGTGGGGTTGAGAGTTTGACACTTGATGAGTCGTCTGCATCGATCCAGAGATTGGTTGTCGAATGTCTGGAATCAGCAGCATCAAAATAGACTCCATCGTTGACTGTCAGGGAAGAATTGCTCGCATGAATGTTCTTTGAGATGGTGGTTGGGTTGAGAAACCGTCCATTTGTTGTGAAGGCTCCTGATTCTATCACAACCACAGCGTTTGTCAGAAGGAGTCCTCCGACAGCGCAATTGGAGAGGATGATGTTTGTTAGTATGGCTGTTCCAGACTTGATGGAGATGACGGCAGATGTCCATCCACAAACGGGGCTGTTTCCGAAAGAGAGCGATGTCTGCGATGACACAGAGATTGATTGGAAGGAGAGTGAGTCGAGTCGGAAGATGCTTGAAGAAGATGACGAAGATGAAGGATCCGTATGACTAAGAGAAAGAAGAGGGGAATCATAATTAGCGTGGATGTTGTTAATCACTAGCGAGGAGAGAGAAGCGGATGATGGCGATGTATCTGAGATGACAAGATCAAATAAAGTGGCAAGTGAATCAACTGTCTTCTCGTCCAACGTCGCTCTGTCAACTCGGACGGTGCCTCCGAGCGAGGTGACGAGTGGAACACGAAGATGTCGATCCCCTTCGAAAACACAAGAAGTAATCGCAAGATGAGCGGAACTGGATGTGGAAGAAATCAGAGATGTGAAAATTTGGGTAGAGGGAAGAGAAAAGGAGAGGGAGTTGAGAGTAAGTGAATGAGATGACTCGAAGATGGGGGAGGTCAAGGAGAAAGGATTCGTTACTATATAAGAACTCCTCTCGTTGTTGGCCTTTAAAGACACAACTTCACAATCGATTGGAAAGTTGGTAGGTGTGCTGACGGTGATGTCATCCAACTCGATCCGGAAAGAGGAGAGGTTTGTTCGAAGGAGAGAATACGGGATTGACATGCAATTCTTTGAGCTCTGAATTCCACAATCTGTGCCGTCCTCCGCATCAGAGCCGCCTGCCCGAACACTGGAGACTTCAGTTTCGGGTGGGAAGTATGTGAATTGGACTGGGTCAGAGAGCAACCCATCCTTCACAAAATTTTGGTTGATTAAATCGACGTCTTCAAAGAATGGCTGAAGTTGGGGTTTGTATGAAAGGACGAAATACGAAACAGAACTTGTTGTGAAGAGGAAGTTTCGGGGATCTGTTGAACCTGTTTTGTTTGTTCGTTTGACTTGAATGTCGTTAAGGACAATTGTTGGCAGTGCTGACTGGCAGTCAATGTGGACTGCATATTGTGTGTCTGAAACTGTGCCAGATTGAATCTGGAGTCCGTCGAATTCCAAACAGCTGGATCCTCTCAGTTCGACATCAATGTACGCCCCGATTGGCCCACTTGTTGATTCTGGAGTTGGAAAAGATGTGGAGATGATCGTTAGCTTTGCACCATTTCCGAGTGACGCCAGAATGAATGGAGATGTGAGTGGCGATAATACGGAGACTGTGATGGTGACTGAGTTCATGATGAGAGTTCCGCTTGTTGTGATGATGGCATGGTTGGGTGGGAGGCTCTGAAGAATAATTTGTAGACGTGCAATTTCACAAGCTTGTGACGAAGAAATCGGGATTACAACTCCCGTTGGGGTAAGAGAAAGGGTGGTGCTTGTTGACGTACCAACAAGCATCATTTCTGGAGCCTTCATTTCAATAGCACCAGAGTGAGTGATCGTACCCTGCAGGAAGAGGCCAGATCTACTGTGAGTGACCTGAGCGAGGGCAGTGGTGAGTGTTTGGCATCCTTGTCTCTGTGCACATCCAGCTGTCTCGTCCGATGACGATGAATCCACACGGTATGATGTGTACCCAATCGCTGTCGTGAGGATATAGTCCAATCCCTTTGCGACATCAACATCGTCAGCAGGATATATCCCTCCGATGAGATGTGGTGAATCACAATTCGTCGCGTATGATCCAGACAGAGAAAACATTGTTCGGTATGCCTTGAGGAAATCTTGGTTGTAAAAGATGCACGACCCCAAGGTCGACCCGGCCCAGCATTCCAAGAAATGACAATCAACAATGTCAATCTTGAATGTGTTAACGGTACTCCAAATCTCAATCGCTCCACCACATCCCTTCGCATCCAGTGACCTGCATCGGATGAACTGACAGCCCCTGATGGTGTGAGAAGAGTTGGACCCCATACAGATCGCCCCTCCATGTTTCTGGGTTCCCGTTGACAGACAGTTTTCAAACACACATCGGGTGATCGTCGTTTTTTGGACATACCCGCTCATGTAGAGAGCTCCTCCGCTGTCCTTCGAGGCGCAGTCGGTGAAGGATGTGTCACTGAGTGTTGAGAGACCACTTTCGAATGATATGCATGCTCCGGGTGCTTCTGATTGGATGCCGGAAAATGATGACGCTGTAACGGTGAGGGATTTCTCGGAGCTGACACATGCTACAGTTGAGAAGACCTCGGATGACGGTTGGGAGATGATGCAGCGATGAATAGTCGTGTCTCCGTAGCAATAGAAGATTTCAATGTCGTGGGTACGGATAAAATGGACTCCTTTCGCTGTGACAGTGACTAAGGAAGTGGTGTTGAACTTGAAGGTATTTGTCATCGTGAGACGGGCGTGGGATGAGAAAGAGTCTGAATCAACAAAACCAGAGCTTATCAGGGACAGCGTGCAATTGATAATTATTTCTTCGGAATGAGTGAAATGTTGGTTGGAGGCAAGACTAATCTGGTACCCGAATCCTCTGTCGGCACGAGAGATATCGATTCCATTGATAAGATATGAAAAGGTTGCACAGGATGATGACCCCGTCAGACATGGCGAAGTATCAGTGCCTGAGGACGAAACAGAAACAGAGACAATCGTATCTTCGTTTTGGGCAAGTTGTGAGGGAGGATGGGGCGACTGATTGATGGGTATCAGACTGGAGTGGTGAAGGAGCGAAGATTCAGCTGAATCTCCAACAGAGACAGAGGAAGAAAGATTTGGGTGAACTCGGGCATCTTCAGTGTCGATAAGGACAATCGAATCGATTGTTGTGGTTGTCAAATTAAGCAAGTACGACTCGAACGACTTTCCATCCGAATCGAAGAAAGCGAGATCTGCTCCACGGCTTGGAACAGTGTTGTGGTTGTGCTCGAAACGGCACCCTTTGATGCAGAAGATGTCCTCTGAGTCCGATCCGACAAGTACGATTGCCGCACCAGCTGGATGACGTCCTTTTGCCTTGTTTTGTCGGAATACGCAGTCAAAAAGATAGAAATGGGTCCGACTGGCCCAGATCGCCCCTCCTTCTTCTGCCGAGTTCTGTGTAAAGACGGAAAACGCGATTGTGGCAGGACTGTTGAAGAGGATGGCTCCACCTCGCTTTGCTGAGCTCGAAATGAACGAGGTGTTGGTGAGGAAGGAACTATGAGCATTTGGTGATGTGCATAGACAGCCACCAGCAAAGGGAGTTGTGTTGTTAGAAAATGATGAAGACGAGATGACAAGTGTTCCGGTCCGCTGGAAAATGACTCCGTTGTTCAATATATTCTCATTATTCCTGAGAAAGAAACAGTTTTGGAACGAAATACTGCTCCTTTCGATGAGAATGGTGGAATGGCAAGGTTCTGCGACGGCTGAAAATGAACATGACTCGAAGTCGTGACGACCGGAATTGAGTGAAAAAAAATCCCGAGAAAAGGATGTACTTGAGATATCGTCAAAGACACATTTGATGGTTTTGGATGATGGATAAATAATCAAGTTTACCTGAGGATCTGGTTCGGGACAGATTTGGGGTTCAGAAAAGTCGGAATGAAGATGATCTGAGAGTGAAAGACTTTGATGAATTCGCCTGAATGTAGAATTTGTTAATAGGATCGATCCAGTTTTCATTCTGCCGGTGAGGGTTCCTGGACAGAGACGTTGAACATTTCGAACATCAACATCGACAATTTGAAAGTTTGGAGAAATAAATTGGCGAGGATCTGGTGGTGTGGAGATATCTGATATATTGGTGAAGGAGCAGCCAACGATTGACGTTGATGACGATAGCTCTGGACAGAAATGTGTTCCCCGGCCTGCAAATGTGCAGTCGGAGAATGAAAGAGAGACAAATTGTGTATAAACATCAAATAAAGAGTTTTCTACGAAGTAGGCATGGTTTGTGGAAGAGGTTGCTGATAGGGAGATAAATGATGAAGCAACAATTGTGATATGACCTCCACTGGACTGGATAAGTGATAATTCCGGAGAAAAAAACAGAATTCGAAGGCATATGAGATTTAGTGATGAATTCTCTTGTAAAGTAGCCAATTTTTCCGCTGGTGCTGTTGATATGATGAGGTTCTCAAGTGATAAAGTACTATTCTTCACAAGAAACATATAGGAGGTAGTAAATGACTTCACAATTCCCACAACAGATTTGTCAAGACTTCCAACGAGTGAAAGTTTTCGGTTAGAGACTAGGGCACTAGATATCGAGCAATTTTCCGAGATTCTGAATGACTGTCCATTCGATGCAGAAGTCGAGTTTTGATTGTTTATAAGAAGTAATTCTGTAATGTCAATAGTGCCAAGCGCGGACGGGAAAAGTGAAATGAGGAAAATGATCATTTTAGTTCATCAGAATAGGGCTATGGTTCCGTCCAGAGAAGGGACGCTGAATCAAACTTTGTACAGAATGAAGTGGAGTAAATTCAAAAATAGATCACAATTTGTGAAATAGTTAACACACGAAATGAAGAACACATAAACAAATGAAGAGAGGTGACACAGATTTATTTGCTAGATTTGGACAGAGGTGAAGTCGTCTTTTTGGGTTTTTTCACGTCATCTCCCATTGGAGGAACGAATACCTTCTTTGCTGGACGTTTTGGAGGCTTTTCTCCCCATTTCAGGGCGACCATGTTATCAACATCTGTGATCCGCTGATAGCAAGGTTGTGAGTAGTTGAGAATTTCAACTGTGCATCCTCGTTCACCAAGCATAATCTATATGAGAATGGATCAAGGTGGAAACCAGTGTTAATCAAGGAAAGAACGAGAAAAGATGACGATGAAGAAATTGGTATAGAGAATGGAATTTTCGCATACCCAGAAGCGGAGATCCTCTGGGATTCCAGAAAAATACACTGGCTGGTATTGATCAAAGCAGAGAAAGTGAAGAGTCGGTGGATTGACGGTGTAATTAACTTCCATAGCAACATGATCAGTGTCATGATAAATCCGATTGGAATTGTAGTATCCACCGCAATGCCAGACAGCACCGCTGGAAAGATGAGAAAGAGAAGGGTTAGAATGAGATCCAGTGATGAATGATCAAACGTTGCTCCTGTATATGTGGCAGTGTGTCCATCCTCACCAGGGTCGTAATCCTCATCAAACTGGAAGTCTTTGTCGCAGACACCCACCCCTGAATCGGGCCAAAAAAGGGAAGAACAATGAAGGAAAAAAAGTTGAGAGATGTACGAAAAAGGGAAATATGTTGACAAATGTGTTGGAATAGATAACACACAACGGTCTTTTGCGGACGCCACAAAACCAAAATCGATTCTGAACATGTCTCCGCGCATGGCAGGTTCGAACTGGATGACAGCTCGTTTTTCGGATTTGAGGCAGATTCTGTTTCCCTCAATTCGTATTTTATGGCCTGGAGGTACGATTGGAAGAGCATTATCACCGTATCCAAGCTTTGGCACTGTTGGGAAAGGTGAATTGAAGAGCGATGAATGGAATGAGCAATTCAAGACATCAGCCTTGAAAAATGAAGAAAACAACAGAAAGGAACAAATATGAAACATACTCATATCCATTCTGGCCAAGAGAATGTTCTGTCCTCTCCAGAGTGTCAGTGCGCATGACTGAGATGGTGTAAGTCTTGGGAGCTTCACCCGAAGGAAATATTGTGTGCGCATCAAATAACGAATGGCATCGTGGAGTTCCTTTTCAGTTGCTGGTCGGTCGGGGTCTTCTTTAATAGGGTCTTCTTCCTTCTCTTCTTTCTGCTCTTCTGAGTTCTTGGCTTCTCCATCCTCAGTCTGTTCAGAAGGAGCCTCTCCATCTTCGTTTTTGAGGACGGATTGGTCTGTGCCCTCCTGCTTTTCGTTCGGCTCTGGTTTTGGCTCTTCTTTCTTTTGGGCGGGTTTCTTATCGAACATTCCTCGAAGATGCGGTGGTGGATAAGGAGGAACTGGGAAGACGAGTGTTGGGTCCTTTTTCAGGGCAGCCAGCTGCTTTTCCAAACGTTCTTGTTCCCTTCGTTCGAATTCATAGCGGACGAGAAGTTGTTTCTGTTCCTTGAGTAATTCAGGCATCCCTGGAAACAGATTTGGAACTACTGTGTTGAGACGTTGTTTGGCCTTTGTCAGTTTCATCATTGTTTCAATTGATGGTCGTTCAAGAGGATCTTTATTGAGCATGGAATATATCATAGATGTGACCTCAGGAGATAAGTAACGTGGAAGTGGCTTTGGGTCTTCGTCCTTAATGGCCTTTTCCAATTCGCTGACAGTCTCGCCTTTAAACGGTCTTTCTTTCATGATAATTTCGTACAATATACAGCCAAATGCCCATATATCAGATTTTGGTGTGAACACGGGACATTCTTGGAGGACTTCTGGTGCAGCAACGTCAATGAAATCTGTTCCAAGTTCTGTTGTATCTTCATAAAAACGGTAGATGTTGAAATCAGAGATTCGGGCATGTGATTGGTTTTGCATGAAAATATTGTTGAGTGTGAGATGACGATGAACGATTCCACTCATGTGTAGGAAGTATAATGACTGAGAAACAGCAACTATGATGTCCCAGAGTGTGTTCTCTTTGATTTGGTCCTTGTCTTTCACAATTCCAGCAACATACTCACGGAGATTTGGTTTATCACTCCATTCACGAACGATGTAGTATGTCTTTGAGTCTTCAAAGGCATCCACGACATTTAGGAGGAATGGCGACTTCAACATCGAGTATACATACATGAGGTTCTCGAAAGTGTAAGTTTGTTTGTCTTCAGTTTTTTGGATACTATGAATAGCACAATCCAGTCCTTCAGTTTTGTCAAGGACCTTCTGGAGGACGATCCCTTGATGTTCATTGATTGTTTGTTGGATTTCATCTGAGAGACAAAAATGAATCGACAAAAAGGAGTAAGATACAATCTGCTAGACGATTTTCCGCTTGGGACATGATAAATTGCTGTCAATGACGAGAAGTTGGATGGAAGAAGATTTCTATGGGGCTGATCACTTGTTTTTCGATAGATTCGAAATCATGTGTTGTTTGTCACAATATGGGGTGATATTTGACTTTTCTGCAAAGTCTGAATCTTAACAACACAAATATGAGAAAGATTTCACAAATAAATACCAACTTGTGTGATCAAGTTTGTGGCGCCCTTAGGGTATGCACCAACCTATGAACTCTAAATTCCCCGTTGGGACTTCCCAGGAACAGAGAAAACAGTTTTATTCTGTGTTTATTATGATCGACGAGGGATCTCGTTGACAGAAAGGTGTTTACCGTCACTCAACAACCCGAGACATTCTTATAGTGGCGTCACCAATCGGTGTCCTGTCATCAATCGGTGCTTTTTTCTGGACTTATCACTTTTGGTCAAACTAAGAAAAAAATAAAATTTTTGAATTATTCTCCGGCTCGATCCCGAGAAAACCTCAAAATACCTATACCGTTACGAATGTACACATTTTTCTTAACTTTTTTCCCTCATTTCTCCTCAACTAGCCATCCGTTTTGAATCAAATAAAAGGCATTGTGATCGTATTAATCTCGACAAATGGTGCTCAAAAAATAAACCGATTTTTTTCCTAAGAAGGTTTTGTCGAGAAAAATATGGGTTTTTTTCTATCTTCCCACATATCCAGATTTTTTTCTCCGATTTTTTGTCAAAATGTTCGTTTCCCCAAAAAAACATTTCTGTGAAAAATTTCATCAAAATCGGTACATTGGTTGTTGAGATATTGCCAAAACGATTTTTTTCAACGGGCTAAAGGGGGTATTTTGAGGTTTTCTCGGGATTGCGTGAGAGTATAATTCAAATAATTTATTTTTTTCTTAGTTTGACCTAAAGTGATAAGTCCAGAAAAAAGCACCGATTGGTGACAGGACACCGATTGGTGACGCCACTATTATAGATGTTTCAATAAACCGAACTTTTCATAAATCCGTAACATGGGGCTTGAAAAATATATATTGGTCAAACTAAGAAAAATAAAATTTGGTTCCGCGCCGAAACCCCTGTGTCGGGAGAAAACCTCAAAATACCCCCTTTTGCCCGAAAAATAAAATTGTTTCGGCAATATCTCAACAACCAGTGAACCGATTTTGATGAAGTTTTTCACAAAAACGTTTTTTTGGCGAAATGATCATTTTGAAAAAAATTTGGAGAAAAAATTCTGGATATTTGGGAAAATGGAAAAAAACCCATATTTTTCTCGACAAAAAATTCTTAGAAAAAAATATCTTTTATTTTTTGAGCAGCTTTTGTCGAGATCTTTACGATCACAATGCAGTATACCTGCGTGGCCAGCCGAAAAGGCATGGTCATTGGTCAGGGATTCGGATCAAATAATGGGTTCTGATCTTGATCACCAATTGGGAAAGTGGTGAAAGCGGACCAGTCGATGATGTCCATCTCGCTCACAGTATGTCTCGTTCTCTATTGCATTGTCGTCTGTCGCATTAGATTTCCTCTGGACCTCTCAACTCACTCTTCATTCTTGTTCGCAGATGTTGGTGGGGATCGTATGTGCGGACCAGTCGATGATGTCCATCTCGCTCACAGTATGTCTCTTTCTCTATTGCATTGTCGTCTGTCGCATTAGATTTCCTCTGGACCTCTCAATTCACTCTTCATTCTTGTTCGCAGATGTTGGTGGGGATCGTATGTGCGGACCAGTCGATGATGTCCATCTCGCTCACAGTATGTCTCTTTCTCTATTGCATTGTCGTCTGTCGCATTAGATTTCCTCTGGACCTCTCAATTCACTCTTCATTCTTGTTCGCAGATGTTGGTGGGGATCGTATGTGCGGACCAGTCGATGATGTCCATCTCGCTCACAGTATGTCTCTTTCTCTATTGCATTGTCGTCTGTCGCATTAGATTTCCTCTGGACCTCTCAACTCACTCTTCATTCTTGTTCGCAGATGTTGGTGGGGATCGTATGTGCGGACCAGTCGATGATGTCCATCTCGCTCACAGTATGTCTCTTTCTCTATTTCATTGTCTTCTGTCTCAATAGATTTCCTCTTGACTGCTCATATCGTTCGTTTTGTCTTTATCCACGTCTCACTTTACTCCTGACATGTTTTCCAAAAATGATCTCTCCAAAGTGATTAAATGAAGTGAATTGTATCGGTTCGCTTGGTTATAGTTGTCTTTGTTCCGCTACTTCAGGGCTACGTACATTTCTGCCAGAAGCTGTTCTGGATCAAGTGATTGGCGCTCTGGTGAGTAGTGCATTCCAAGGTATGAAAAGTATCTTTCACATTCCACTTCAGAACATGGAATGGAACCGACTTGGCATGCCAGTTGCTTCAGTTCAATTGCTGGTTTGTCCCTTCCGTACTGCCCCCAGAATGTTGTGAATTTGGTTGAAGAGATGGATTCTGATATTGATTCAACGTGATCCAGCCATTCCGAGAACTGTTCCTTGAGTTGTTCAAGAGGCGCACAGGAGAGATGATGTCCATGAGTTTTCAGGGTATTCCAGATTATTGTGTTGTAGGAACTGAGATTTGTTAGAACATCGATTGTGGGAGAATGAGGAAGAGATCTTTCGTGGGATACGAACGGGAATGGGGGATTGAACCCTGTTCGAATGTCTCGCATCCTTCTATTGATTTGTTGTGGCTGTATTGTGGAGATTATCGATGGAAATAGGGGACTGTTTTGCTGAGGATTGGTTAGAACCGGAAAGTGTGGAAAAACAGTGTAGTTACTTGATGTTTGAGGAGGATGAGGTGATGTGGTATGAATCGTTAGAAGATTTGATGGTTGTTTTGAGACGAGAAGAGGAAGGGGATGAATAGGTGCTTGGAACTTGAGAGGGAGTTGATGGAATGGTCTTGGAGTTTGTGGATGGATTGAGAATGGACTTTGTTGTGAAATGGGGTGGAGAGGTGGTAACTGGGAGATGACTGTTGCTTTTTGGGAGACTTGGTCGAAGAGGCCCTTTGGACGGCGCGGGTGTGTGTGGTTTTGCGTTGGAAGACTGTGTCGAAGTTTGTCGTTTTCTTTTTCGAATTCTTTTATCTGATACCATTTTTGGTTGTCTTTTCGCAGTTTTTGTCCGCATTGATTGTTGAGATGATGAGGAATAGTCGTCATCAGAAGTGACCTCGATGATTTCGTTTGATGATTCAGATTCGCTAATACTTGCTGGTTCTGGAATTTCAGTGAGTTTGATGTCGAAATCCACAATTGGTTTGTTCATATAAATGGAATCTCGACCAAGCTTTGTGAGAGCCGCGGAAAACAACATAAATGGAGCTGATGATGAACAGAAAAAGCGAACATAGATACAGTCAATTGTCAGTTGAGAAATCGACTTCCATCTGTCAGAAACCATCGAATCAGCGTTTGTTAGAATTGTTTTGACTGCAATGCTTAAAAGAAGGAAGACATCAGAGATTGTACAATCTCTCCGACTAAAGTGATTTTTTAGAATCCATAGTGGTTCGAGAATCCCTTTCACGAATTCCAGCTCCTTAAAGAATTGTCGTTCACTGTCGGAGAGTGTAGGAAAACGGTGGTAGTGTTTAGTAAACCAACATACCGGTCCATATTCGTCCAGCCATCTTGTTTGGCTGACTTTGTGGGGTTTTGAACCGAGTAGAGTCTGAAGCTCTGAGGGAAATGCTTGTATGAGCTTGTGCATCGATTCAAGAATTGTACTCAGGTGAGGAGCATGGTATTTCACATCTCCCCAGGCAAGATGGAGAAGATGATTGTGACAACGAAGAGAGAGAGGGATAGTGGGTTGGAATGACAGTAATTCTTGTCTCTGTTCATCTGTAGAGTTTTGAAATGTGATCCCGTCTTGTAATGCCTCTGCATTGTCGGCAACGAAACAAACCGTTCTGATGTCGTACTGTTTCAGTATCGATAAGCTGTGGAGTGCGAATGAGCGATAATCCTGAGATGTGTGAGAGGAATTTGAATAGTCACAATGAAGCAGGAGTGGTGTGAACGGGCCACTCGGAGTCACGAAGAGTGAAATCAGAAAGTTAGTCCCACCAATCGTACTGGAATCCAAAACAATAGACCCATTCTGTCCCTTTCGAATCAGGAAACCTTCTTTTTTCAAAAGCCTTCCATAATCGCCAATCCCGATGGATACTTTTGATCGATTCAAGACTTTCAGATAGTCAGTTATCTTGTCACTTCCGCCTTTCTGCGCCGCGTACCAAACATCTTTGATAATAGTTTTGAATTCGTTTGAGCCGACTGTAGAATAAGAAACGCGGTATTTCGTCGTCCATGAATACAGTGCCACTTGAAATTGTGAAAATTGATCTTTTGGCTTTGGGCGGAGTTGAAATAGTGAGTTAGATTGAGTCCTCCCATAAACATGTTTATGTTTCACATCAAATCGCGAACGGCGTTGATAATAGAGACATGGCCCCAGTGCCATATTAGTAAATGTGCATAGGAGGTAATGGCGGCCTTGATCGTGTAGGCTATGATCGGTATGTTTTCTGATAGTGCCCTCAGAAACCCGCGCAAAATACATAAACCCGCGCAAAATCCATTTAATCAAAAATCATGATGAATTAATTCCGATGATCTCGAATTTCACTCCTTTTTAATCATAAACACTTCGTTACCAAGTGAATTCAAACGAACTTTTTATTTCTGGTTTGATCTCAATTGAATTCTTCAAAAGTGTGTAATATTGATGGTAATTGTGTTTGAAATGATGAAACAATGATGAAAAGAAAGATTCAATGTGTGGTTTTCAGATATTGGTGTTTCTGAAGGATCTCTGGCGCCTCCATGTTCCACACAAGATCGATGTTCCCCTCCGCTTCTGCTCCACCACATTAGTTTTGTCGATGTTTCCAGAGATGAAGAGGTCAATGGTATGAATTGGATAAATGATTCTGTCGATATTGGTCTTTGTCAGACTTTGAAGGGTGTGTGAGCAGAGTGACGATGCCAGCGCTGGCAGCGAGGTGTCCAAACTGCGGCTATGCTCCTCCAAGTTCGGCAGCCGAAGTGAAAGTGTTCTGAGATAGAAGAGAGAGGAATGAAAAGAAGGAGATGAGAAAGGGGGGACGGAGAAGAAGAAAGAGTACTTGAAAAATTGAGAGAACGAGTGAGAGGAGGAACAGACGTTGCGACACACTGTGACGTTCACGTCTTCACGTTAAGCGAACTCCATTTCCTTGCTTCTGACCTGTGCCACGTGTTTTCTCTCTCCCCTCGCTTGTAAACTCCCACGTTCTCACACTTCCCTCCTCGTGTTTCTCTCCTTGCTTCGTGCTTGTCAGGCTTGATTCTGAGAAGAGAGAGTCCTCAGACAGAACACACCCATGGGAAGAGTGGATACAGTAGTGGATGAAAGATGGTGGTAGTAGTGCTGAAGAAAGTGAATGAAACTTGCATCTGTCTCCAAGTCGTTCTCAACCAGGAGTCGAGTTCTTTTCATATTAGTGGAGATCAGCAACGATTCACCCCCACCCAAACACATCCTCCGAATCCACTTTGTGCGATCAATGAGAATCCGATCGAGATGGTTTGACACGGAGTGGATTCGTCTCTGCAGACGCTCGATCATCGACTTCTCGTCCTCCAACAAACATGTTGGAAGACACGACAGGAGGGAGCAGGATTTCGATAAGAGAGAACAGTTCGTCTTCATCCTACGATGAAACGTTGTTGGCCATTGTATTCAGACCTTTCAACATAATCTTGCTTGTCGTCGAGTCGTTTTGACTTGCTCGAACGTCGTGTGTAGGATCCTGAAGACAGTGGAGAGGGAGATGTTCGCTTTAACCACACCGAACAGTCCAGTCGATCGAGAGATTGATTAGAAACGGCATCCATCCATAACAACATCACTCCACGACTTGATCAGAGCAAATCCCAAAAGAAACGCAGAGGAGACATTCATGTTCGTCATCGAGAGAGGAACACACACGGTGATGACAGTTGGGGTGGAAAAGTGACGATCAGCGATGACAAATCCAGATTCACGTTGTCTGTCCGGAGTTCGAAGTGAGTATCTTCTCCAATGTCAAGTTGTATCGATGGTGTTCGTCCACATCTGTGGATGACTGTGCTGTTGAGAGGCGATCAAGAGTCATCAGCAGTGATTGACGCCATACTGACTGATATCCACGATTCGCAACGTCAAACCCGCTCTCATCAACTCCAACTGGGCTCACGTGTTTTGTCAGATAGAACAGAAGCGAGGATCGTCAACAGCAATCCATTACGAGAAGCTAAATCCTAGCGAGAACAAGAAGGGGAATTTGGGTGAGAGTTATTGCTCAGAGACAACATGTCGTGGAGATTGATGAGAATGAATGTGTTCTGTCCCCAGTGTCGCTCGCTCGCCCAATCGACGACACAAACATCTCCAGTCTTTCGGGTGGGACGAGATAAGAGCGTGGAGAGGTGACAAGATTCCACTTCGAAGAGTACGTCACGAAGATCTCGTGGGTCTCGTCCGCGAGAGCCTGCTGTAGATCTGTCCATTTTGAGACGGAGTGGTTACTGTGAATGTCACGTTGTTGATGAAGTAATCCAGCGAGTGATGAGACCCTTCCATGGTAAGGACGACAGCTGCGCCTCATGTGTCGAATGTGAGGGTGTCAAGTTCGAATGACGAGACATCTTTCAGAACTGCCGAGATCATAGTCCCGTTCTCTATCTCTCCTTCTGTTGTCGCGCGAGTGATGGATTCGAACTTCGAGTTGGCCACATTCATAGTTGTGCTCGTCTGTCCTCTGATCAACGCATCATTCAAGTTTGGCACGTTGAAGTCATCAATTTCGAGAGCGCCTGATGTTTTTGCAAAGACGAGAGGATAGGGAAGGGATGCTGAACTTGTGAATGTGCTTTGGGAGACAACCAGTTTTCCGGCTGCAATCAGAAGATACGCTGTGTTCGAATTCCGAACAAACGAGGACGATGCGGTCGAGACGATTAGAGCTCCGGCAACGTCCTCCTTCACTTCTCGGAATCGAGTGATTTGGACACCTTTGATTCCATGGCCGGTCTTGTAGAGGAGGTCGAACTGAGGGAAGAGCTGGCTGAATCCAGCGAGGAAGGCGAGATGCTCTGCTGTCTTCTCTTTCTCGTGATTCACAACCATCGGCGGTTGGAGGACAATATCAGCTCCGAGAGATGTTGAGATCGACAGAGCATACGACCTGTTGATATGTGCGTTCTCAAACACATGAACTGTGATGTCTTTGACAGCGAGAGAGATGCGAGCTGGGGCGTTGAACTGTGAGACGATCTGCTTCGCGACGTCGGCGATTGTTTCTGTGTCAATCGAACTTGGCGGTGGGACAATTTCGACAGTCTGTCTTTCGACACGGACACTTTCGCCTTCGAAGATCTCGTCCTCGTCTAACTGAATGACGCAGGGTTTGGGCATTCCGGTGGCAGTAGCGTTCTCATGAGTGGTTGGGTTGGTTACGAACTCGGTGTAGTTGGTGAGCATGGACGTCAGCTTTGTGATTGCCTGGAGAAGCGGGTCGACAACAGCGAGAGCAGTGTGAACAACATCAAACACGAAAAGAATATTGACTTGGATTTGAGGAGAGTCCATCAGAACATCGACGTTGATGGCCAGGCTCTTCTCGATGAGGATTTGGACGGAGAGAGGGAGAGGCTGCAGCTTGAACGAGGGGTCGTGGAGTCTGTCGAACGTGATGAAATAGACTGGGTGCCTGATACAGCGAATGGCTGTCGCCTGGGAGAGGGCGGACGTCCAAAATCGTCATCGATTGGACTCCGATGGTGCAGTAGGCCCTCGCTTCTTTGAAGGATGAGACTGACGACTTGGATGCTCTCAATCGACATGCTCATGAGCGGGTCTCGGATGGGGATCAACGAGCTCAGTTTTCGTGTTGATTCCAGCTCTGTGTGTGGAGATGTTGGCGAAGTGAGAGTCTGCCAACTGAACTTTTCCGCCTGTCTGTACAATCACACTTTTGGCGAATGATGAGCTATTCCATCGATTTTCACTTTCGACAGGGCGAGAGAACCTCCAGTAACAGAGGCGAGTGGACACGTCATTCCACCTCACATCCGACAAAACTTCAGAGAGTGTGTTGGCTTTCACCGAGAAGAGAGCCTCGGAAAAGAAGCTAGTCAGCGACGAGACATCATCTGTCGTGTCGGCGAGGACGAGCGAGGCGAGTGAAGTGTCGACAAGGCTGGCTGAGGAGTAAGTGGAGGAGATGAAAGTGGCAGTGGATTCGACGAATCTAACGAGATTGATCCCACACTCAATCTCAACGATGGATACATTGAGGGGAGAGAAATGAAGGCGGTTGTGGGAGTGCCTGTGAATTCGATGCCAGACAGCGTTACCGATCCGATGGCGATTTAGGCTGAGTTGATAGCGAAGACATCCGTGGTGAGTGATAGATCATTCGCTCTGATTCGAGTTCCACTTGTGTGCGACTTGAATGTGAGGCCACGTTCAGAGTGAAGGTGAAATCCTTTCTTGTGAAGTTGACCCATCCGGAACATGTCAGCGAATATTCTGTGTCGATTTGGATGACTGCTGAGCTCTGTGGGAGTGAAGTGTCCTTCTCTTGACTCGCATCGGAAGCGACTATTGTCAGCAATGTTGTCCTCCCACTCGATACTTATTTTGGCTGATGTCAAAACGAGCTTGTCCAGCGACAGGTCGGGAGTGGAGATGAAGACATCTTCCGCTTTGGTGGCTTCGTTGGATGTGAATAGGAGATTTGAGAGGAGGAAGTCAGCTTTGTCTGTTTCGATGAAGAAATGGATCGCACCTCTAAGTTCACTCGACTCGCTCAGCTTGTAGCTCTTGAATGTCGATGACGAGATCGAGAGGGAAGATGTGCTCAACACTGATGCTGAAATTGCTGCTCCTTTTTCGAGGTTTGAGTGGACGTTGCAGAAGCGTGATCAAGACTTTCCGAAGATTGTGAATCCTGTTTTGACAAGATGGCCAGTGTTGGAGATGGCTATTCAGGGCTTTGTTTCACTTCGTTCGGTCTCACAATCAGAACCAGTCATCCAAACGACGATATATAGATCCGGTAAAGTGTTTCACACGAATCTGACCCACTTTTTGATCTTGATCAACCTCTCTTTTATTCAATTTTAAGAAACTAGGTCTAAAAAGTGAAAATATGAGATGGAAGGAATTAATTCATGATGATGATCAACATTTTGGATTTTGCGCGGGTTTATGGATAAAAGCGGGTTTTTGAGGGCACTATGAGTTTCACCAAGACTGTCCCTTCTTTGTCTGGGATGTCACTACGCACCTTCGTAAAGTCGAACAGATCCACTCCTTCTATATCTATTGGAACTCCATAAATCAAAATAACAGCCACACTGAACCAATCATCTTCTGCTTCTTGATCGATTGAATCGATTGTGGACATCAGTGAGTAAAGTTTGGTGGTGGAAACGATCAGCCCAAATTGTGTTGAAATTTCTCATTATCTCATTATTCAGACTACAATTCACCATTTTGCTCAAAATTTAGGATAATTGGATGATTTTGGTTTAATGAAAAGATTAAGAATAGGTGTGGCCACAGGCCACAGGCTTGACAAATGGGCAAGATGCCCCGAAATCTCGAGAAGGTGAGGACGATTTGAAATAGTTCAACGTGGTCATCGACCATCAGAATGCCACTCACGACAACTATAAAAAGTGAGATGAAATTCGGCAAAATGAAAGAGAAAAAGGCGATGGACAGAGAAAAAATTGGAAAAAAATGAGTGGCCGATCAAACCATATTTTTCAGTGTTTGTGTAAGGAAACTGGAATTCGTTGAGAAAAGACTTAAAAACGTGAAAAAAGCTGGATATGATGATTCTTAGACGAAAACTATAGTAAAATCGCCAGGACAAGCACTACTTTAGTTTGAGAATTGCTTGATCAACTCGAAACCCTCACCCATTCTTTGTCATCTTGTGGCCAGTGGGTGGCCAGGTTTTTCCTTGATTTCATCTTGGTCAGGCCAGGCCACACAGGTATACAATGCATTTTATTTGATTCAAAACGGATGGCTGGTTGTGGAGAAATGAGGGCAAAAAGTTGAGAAAAATATGTGGATGCCTAAAGGAAACAGTATTTTGAGGTTTTCTCCCGACACAGGGGTTTCGGCGCGGAACCAAATTTTATTTTTCTTAGTTTGACCCATCTAAATTTTTCAATCACCATTGTACGGATTTTTGAATATGTACGGGTTATTGACACTACTATTATAGTGGCGTCACCAATTAGTTCCATGTCAACAATTTGTGCTTTTTTCTGAAATTATCACTTTTGGTCAAACTAAGAAAAAAATAAAATTCTAGCATTTTCCTCCCACTGGATCCCGAGAAAACCTCAAAATACGTTATACAGCGAAACCCCACACATTTTCCAAACTTCTGACGATCATTTTTCCATAACCAGACATCTGTTTGAGACGGAAGAAAAAGCATTATTTTCGTAAATATATCGATAAAAGACACTCACAAAAATTTACATTTTTTTCCCATGAAATTGTTCTGGGCGAAAAACAGCCTTTTTTCATATCTTCCCAGATACCCATCATTTTTTTCCATTTTTTTTCAAAATGTTCATTTCACCAAACAAACGTTTCTGTGGAAAATTTCATCAAAATCGGTTCACAGGTTGTGAAGATATGACGAGAACACAAGAAAAAAGTGGTTGAAAAGAGCTATTGTGAGGATTTTTTGGGATCCAGTGGGAAGAAAATTCTAAAATTTTATTTTTTTCTTAGTTTGACCAAAAGTGATCATTCCAGAAAAAAGCACTAATTGTTGACATGGAACGAATTGGTGACGCCACTATAATACCCAAGACCTTTCAGTTTCGGCTTTTCACAGGTTTCCCATTTTACTCTCTATTCATCATCCAATTTGGTCTCATTTTCTTTTTTGAAAGTTCAACACAAAAAACAACCACTGGAGGTGTGATGGAAAGACTATAGTACTACAACAAAAGCAAATCCACCACAGCTTGAAATGGATCGAAAATATGGTTGAATGTTGAAATGTTATGCTGTCTAAACCGTACTCCTCGTTGCCGCCTTTGGTGGCCCTCCTCAAAATGGAGCAGTGATGACGGTGATGCCCGGAGTGATCCAAAAAATCACTGGTCTCTCAACGAAGGCTGTCAGCCGGGCAAGACGATCGTACAAAAAAGGAAGGCAAGTCCAGATAAATTGAAGGCCAACGGTGGCTCCTGAATGCTGCGTTTCAAAGTTGCGACTATGATTGAGCAAGAAAACGAATCTCAAAAAGACAGTCACACCGATGATGACTCAGAAGAAGGTGTGTCTCCGTTGTTCCTGTAGTTGTTCCATTGATTGAGTCCATCATGGAAATGTCGAAATTTAAGGACATTATATAGTCACAAAATTGGGCCTAGGGATTGTTTCAAGCCGAACCAGACATGATTTACTCCCGTCCGAAACGAATGGAACCTTTCAAAAAAATATCGGCTAACAACGCAGAAACTCTCATTGGTTGGCACGGAACACTCTCGACGGTTATCTCAACAAATTAAAGCCCGGAGTCAGTAGTGTTCAACTTTGACGAAACTGGGTTCAGCACTCTGAAACAGGTCCAGTCGAAGCTGCTCCGCATGAAGGGCTCTTCTCCACCACTTGTCCCGAGTCTGACCAAAATCGATAATTCTACTTTGCCGTGCTGCGTATGTGCAGACGGTTCGGCCTTGCGGTACCATCCCCGCTCTCTTCCTCATGGACAATTGTGGTTCCCATCTCACAGCATCCATTGCGAAACTAGCAGTTCAATTCAATATTATCATCTTGTCTCTCCCTCCAAACCCCACGAATCTGACGCAACCTCTGGACGGCAGCATGATTCAAATGTTAAAAAAGGAATATGGCAGACTTTGCACCAAACGACATCCCTTCTCCCAGGAAGCTCACCGTCAGGCAATCGAAGCAAGCCTTCCTGCGGAAGTCACAGCTGCCTTCAATCCTGCTCTTGAAAAAAAGGTGGTTCGTTCATCTCCTCGAAAAGTTGCGCAGAAAAAGAATGAAGTGAAGAGAATGATCACTGTTCCTGTAAAGAAGCCAACAAGTAAGCTCGCATCTCTTCGAACCTCATCGCGAAGCGATAACGGGACGAAGGAGATTGTGGGTTGATCCCTCCGTTCTGGAAAAATCCGACTTAAATTTTGCCATCACACCTCCAGTGGTTGTTTTTTGTGTAGACATTTCAAAAAGGAAAAGGAGATAAAAGTAGATGATGAATAGAGAGAAAAAATGGGAAACCTATGAAAAGCCGAAACTGAAAGGTCTCGGGTTTAAGAATGTCTCGGGTTGTTGAGTGATGGGAGTGCCGTCACAAAAGCGCAGAAATTCACTAAATCGCCATAAATTGAGTTTTTCCCAGAATCTGATGTGCATGGTCCAACCAAGAAACAAATTAACTTTATAGTCCTTTCATAAAACCGAACTTTTCGTTAATCAGTACAATGGGGATTGAAAAATATATATTTGTCAAACGAAGAAAAATAAAGATTTGGTTCCGCGCAAAAATGCCTGGGTCGGGAGAAAACCTCAAAATACCCCCTTTTGCCCGAAAAAAATAATCGTTTCGGCAATATCTCAACAACCAGTGAACCGATTTTGATGAAATTCTTCACAAAAACGTTTTTTCGGGGAAACGAACATTTTGAAAAAAAATCGGAGAAAAAAATCTGGATATTTGGGAAATTGGAAAAAAACCCAAATTTTTCTCGTCAAAACAATCTTAGGGAAAAAATGGTTTATTTTTTGGACAACTTTTGTCGAGATGTTTACGATCACAATGCATTTTATTTGATTGAAAACGGATGGTTGGTTGTGGAGAAAAGAGGGAAAAAAGATGAGAAAAATGTGTGCATTCGTACCGTTAAACGTATTTTGAGATTTTCTCCCGACACAGACGTTTCGGCGCGGAACCAATTTTTATTTTTCTTTGTTTGACCAATCTAAATTTTTCAATCCCCATTGTTCGGATTATTGAAAATGTACGGAGTAAAATCACTACTACTAGATAAAAAAAATGCCAATCGAGAACACGGCCTTGTCCTTGAAATGTGTCACTTGTCTCAATTCATTTTGGCAATATCTCAATAACCAGTGAATCAATTGGCATGAAATTTGTACCAGGTATCTTTTTTGATGATTCAAACATTTTTGAAAAATTTCGACAAAATATGGTGGGTATCTGGAAAAACTTCGAAAAACCCATATTTTCTCGAAAACACTCACAGAGATTTAATTGTCATCTTTTTTCATGAACATCATTTTTTGAGGTCTTTACGAATAGAATATGCTTTATTTGGTTGAAAACGGATGATTGGTTGGGGAGATGTGACGACGAAAAGTTCACGGTTTGTTTGTGCGATTTGCCATGTGTGGCAAAGGGGCATTTCTCAGCAAAAATCTCGATTTATGACGGTTTAATGAATGTCGGCGCTTTTGTTACAGCACTATTCTTCCTTCGCTTTTGTGAAACCTATCCAAGTCGTTCAGTTCAATTGTTATCTTTCTTCCAAAAAATGATAATCAAAAACAAGAACGTTTGAAATGTTGAGGCAAGAAGGAAACGTTCATAAACCCAGTCAGAATTTTGGTACCATCTCGATCAACGTTGGATACTCGGGTCTGGCAGAGAAAAGGATGAATAGTGTTGAAAGAAGGAAATGTGGTAGAGTTTTCGGAATGGGAGAAGACGAGCCTTTTTCTATTCAACCGTTTACAGATAGACTTGTTCTGCAAGAATGAGGAACTGTTCAAAATTGAAAATGATAATTCAAAAATGAAGAAAATTGATCCAGAAATGAAGAAGATAAGTTCATACAAGAAAAATGATTGTTCTGCATTGAAAAAGAACAATTCTGAATGATGAATGCACATCGTTCCACCATTGAAACGATCTTAACTGAGAAACTTAGAATACAAATGAAAGACGATTTTGAATCAGTTCCATCCACACGATCTGCAACTCAAATGTGATGACAATATTCAGAGAAACAAAGTTTTGTAAAGAGGAGATTATTCTCTGTTTTTTCGACACATCAAAAATATCGAGAATCCGAATCAGAATACGAGCCAAATCCCTCTTCTCAGTATTATGTCTAATGTCACTAAAGTGACATCGAATGGTGTCTCCAACGAATCTTTGAGAATGGACAATTTATGGCTCAGCTGTATGATGAGACGAGTTTCGAAGAATGGTATTCGAAGATTTGTTTTGATTGAAAGAAATCAAACCGATACACGTTTGCAAGCAAAACTTTTTTTGGCTCGAAATCCTGTGTTCCTGTTGAAGGCAGGAATTTAGGATTTCTCAAGCCTATTTTGCGAAGAATTACACGAAAAGATTGCGTGGTTAAATCCATTCACAAAAACCTCTTAAATGAATCGTCGACAAAGATTCACGAAAAAAGAAGAGAAAAGGGATAAAAAACTCGTTTGCTTGTTCAGTGAAGCAACATTCAATCAGATGGAACAAATGCCGATCATTCGAATGTTGGGAAAACAGGACACCTCAAATGATCAGGCCTACGCAATCGACTGCACAGACTTGTCATTGACCCTCCTCATGCTTCGACGAGATGGAACTCAACTCGGCTTAAATGTGGAAGGACAACTGTTCAAAGAATCCGGAAGAATGAAGTGTATTGTAGAAAAGGTTCCAACCGCTATACTCCTTTCGAGGTGACTTCGAAGCTCAAACTTCAACAAACAATCCTCACCCAATCCATGTGTGCTTTTTTGGACTCGCGACAATCGACAGCATTCCACAATAGAATTCCCGGCGACGAATCCTGGTTTAATTTGGACTACGAACAAAAGTACACCTGGATCGAGCAGGGGGCTCCGTGCCCAAGAACCGTTTGGAAGTCGATTGGTGCCAAGAAAACAATGAACCTGCGAAGGTATGACTTTTTAAAATCGTTTTGGCAATATCTCAACAACCAATATACCGATTTAGGTGAAATTATTCACAGAAGAGTTTTTTTGTGAAACGAACATTTTGCCAAAAATACGGAGAAAAAAAGTGGGTATTTGGGAAAATCGAAAAAAACCCATATTTTTCTCGACAAACAATTCTTAGAAAAAAAGCGGTTTAATCTTTGACCATCTTTTGTCGAGATCAATCCGACTACAATGCGATTTATTTGATTTAAAACGGGTGACTGGTTGTGGAGAAATGAGGACACACCTGTCGCGAAATGTGTCGACCCAGACACAAACATCGATTCAGTTCTCGATATTGAAAAGGTGTAGGAAAAGTCTAAAATCAAGATAGAAAGGAAAAGAAAGAATGATTCGGCAATGTTCCTATATCAGAATGACACGAACATTCATCACTCTCGAACATCCAGCCCATTTACCGGACCTTGCACCATCGGCATTTTTCCAAGCGAAAAATTACTTTTTTTCACTCCTTTCCAGATCCCCAATCTTTTTTTCTGTTATTTTTCAAACAATTCTTTTCTCTAAAAAACATTTTCTCCAAAATTTCTTCAAAATTGGTTCACATGTTGTGAAGATATGACAAGAACACACGAAAAAAGCGGCCAAAATGAGGTTTTTTGAGGTTTTCTCGGAAATGCGCTGGGATACAATTCAAAACAAGTTCTTTTTTCTTAGTTGGTCCACTATTCCCCACACCAATCAAAGTGTACTGGGATACTCACTTGATGAATGTCCGATCACCTTCATTTTCGCTCAATAGAGGATCCACGGTCTTCATTTCACAAATCACCAGAAATGAACTTCCAAGGTTCTCATAACCAATCGCTCCAAATAGCCCGCGAGTCCATTCTCAGCTCTCTCATCAATGGCGATGATGCTCGCAGTCATTCCCTTGAACTCCTCTCCTTCATCAAAATAGATCTGCATTTTGAGGTGAAGCTATCAGAGAATCAGATGCTTGGTTGTGGAGAGTCTGCGACGGTTGGAAAGAGAAGGAAATGGAAGAAGTGGGGAAGAATATTGTCGCGGAAGGAAATGCGAATGGGAAGAGTTGGGTCGAGATCTCAGACGATCTGGCCAGGAGGGATAGCATTCGAACGAATGTGAATGTGAAGGATCTTTGGAGGAATGAGATAAACAGAAGGAAGAGAGAGGAGAAGAACGCGGACGAGTTGAGAAGAGCGGAAGGCACGAAAGAGTTGTTTGGTCAAGGAGCGATCCGTAAAAAAGGACGAGTAAAACGATCAAGATTAGCGATTCTGATTGAAAAGGCAATGATTCAGATCGAGCAGAAGGAACCTAAAAGAGATGAAAATGGAAATGATTTTCATCTCACCGTCACTTCGCTATCCACCAGTTCTGTTCCGAAAAGATGTAGGAGGAAGTGACAGTGAGAGTCTGATCCTCCGGCTTCTTCACGCTCCATCCCACAACTGTCTGCTTCTCTTCTTCCCTCTCCCCAACTGTTACTGTCTTGTCATCCCACTTACCAATTCATCGTGTCTTCTCGTTCATTCCTCCATCCACCATCTCCAAGTTCATCTCTCGTGTACCAACTCTCATCCTTTTTGGCTTTCCTCAACAATCCATCACACTTTTCGACACTCCTTCACTGTCCATCACATTTTTCGGCTCTCTTCCACATTCGACACCATTCTCCACCTGCCGCCCACCTTTCTGGACGATTCCCAACACTTCACCACATTTCTGAGCTATTCTCCATTCATTCTCAACTTTTCCCACTATTCGCCAACTTTCTCCCATATTTCGCTGCTCTCCCCATCTTCTATCGTCATTTTTACCTTCCATACCCAGTATTGGATGTCTGCTTGCTTCATTCCGCTCATCTCGATTGTCTTTAGTATCTGGTGATTTGCGCAAGTGATGAGGCTGCCTTCAGATTCTTCACATTCTGGACGGATGATGTCGGGAGAAAACCTCAAAAGACGTTTAACGGTACGAATGCACACATTTTTCTCATCTTTTTTCCCTCTTTTCTCCACAACCAACCATCCGTTTTCAATCAAATAAAATGCATTGTGATCGTAAACATCTCGACAAAAGTTGTCCAAAAAATAAACCATTTTTTCCCTAAGATTGTTTTGACGAGAAAAATTTGGGTTTTTTTCCAATTTCCCAAATATCCAGATTTTTTTCTCCGATTTTTTTTCAAAATGTTCGTTTCCCCGAAAAAACGTTTTTGTGAAGAATTTCATCAAAATCGGTTCACTGGTTGTTGAGATATTGCCGAAACGATTATTTTTTTCGGGCAAAAGGGGGTATTTTGAGGTTTTCTCCCGACACAGGCATTTTGGCGCGGAACCAAATCTTTATTTTTCTTAGTTTGACAAATATATATTTTTCAATCCCCATTGTACGGATTAACGAAAAGTTCGGTTTAATGAAAAGACTATAACATGTTTGGATCATGCTTTTAGGAGAGATTGTTATCGATACCTATCGTACCATTTTACGTCTCTTCGGTTTGTCTTCTGAACACAGCATTCCACCAACATTGAACTCACTTTTGTACCAATCACCAGGGTTTTCCATAGAAATGGAGACTGTCGTTTAACGACGAAGGAAGGGAACAAAAACTCAGTACTTGTAATTAGAAAATTCTCAACGAGGAACAAAAAACACATACAAGTCTTGAGATACGAGTGTACCAAAAGGAACACTAGAAAACTGGTCATCTGCTCTCTCCTCACGGCATATGGAAGCAGGTAATCGAAGGAACCTTGAAAAGTGTAGGAAAGAAATGATAGGGAAGTGGATAAGAATTGTACCAGAGCATCCTTGTGATGGTAAGTCACTTCGCCAGAGACCACTAAGGCATCAGCAAGCGATACGGACATCATCGCTCTGAAGGTGTTGATCAAATGGAACGACCACTTTAACAACGATGCTGTAGTTCTGTCCGACTTCATCGATCGGAGCATACAAGCGACGAAATCTATTCGTGCTGAAGTCATTCCAATCATCAAAGCTGACATGGACCGATTCCGAGACTGTCTATCACAAACATTTCCACCTCATCGAGTGTCTTCACATGGCCAACATCTCATGGAAAGATCTGGCGACCATTCTTTGCTTGCCGAATGGAGACGATTCAACCCATCTCCCCAGGTTGAATGTTCTGTTTCCAGCAGACAGTCAGGATTCTAGAGAAGAACATGACATTCCTCGACACACTCCTCTGACTCATCTCACCATCGCTCAAAACGTTGAATAGACGACCAGATAACCTGCCGATAAGTCGAAGGGTGAAACATATCCGAGGGAGAGAATCTGTTCGTCGTTGGTCAAGTTTTTCCCGCACACAGTTGGAGCAAGTTCTGAGAGTGCATAATTGAGCACTGTTTTTTAGCGAATCAATGACCTTTTTTCATCCAAGACTAGGTTTTGTTCTTCGATATGGATGGACTTCTGTTGTTCTGACAGACGGGAGCCAGAGAAGAACCATTGAGAGGAAAGAATACCTTCTGAATTCAGGCAAGATGAGAAATCGTAAAAGTCTGAACTTGTAGAGTACGGTTCTCCAAAAGACCTGTGACACTGGGCATGATGCACTTTAGGAATTCGTGTCAAAAAGTATCGGCGTCATATCCATCAGATTCGATGCAGAAGTGGTTACTCTTTCCTTTCTGAATTCCAGATACGGAATAACACGATCCTTTTAATTCTGTCAGGTGACGACGCAACGAGGAAGGATTCCAGGAACAGTGCGGCGAGAGTTGGATGAGGGAGGAGTTCAATTGAGAAAGATGAGAATCAAATGATGGGACTGTTATTGTCATAAACAATAAAACATCTTCTTCGGTATGATCAAACATACTGTTGAAAGGTTACACACAAGGTTGTTCCCTTTTTCATCGCAACATTCCATTTAGATTCCTCAATGATAAATCAAAATCCATACACCCGAAAATCAGATGTCGCTCACTCAGAAGACGCAACAAGCATACATGCTTTGTTGACCACTTTCTGGCGAGATGACCCATCGGCGCCACTCATTAATGCGCTCTTCCATTCCCACAAATTCCCCGAAGTGAGAAGAAGAGTAGAACAGACACGAAAGAGTTCTGCTCCTGCAAGCCGTATGTCCCCACATCTCCTGGAAAGAGATGAACGAGTCACGGTTTCAAGTGACTCAGGGGGCATCTTCTTATGCGAAGGCTCGACGGGGAGGACGAAACCAACTCGTTCTCCCTCGTCGCCAAGGGCCCCCACCGTCCAAACAGGTTTGTCTCTAAAATGTTTTACACGGTTTGTAGAAGGTTGACATCATGGCTGACGAACAGGTCAGACTTTTCATTGAGGAAAATTCCACACCATCATCAGAGGCCCAAGTGCGGACAAGACGAGCATCGAATCTGAAGCAGCGTGCTTTAAATGGTCTCTCCGATTTCGCCGCCGCCAAAATAATGGCAGAACCTTCCTCCCCGAACCTGTTCCGTAACTTTGTCTCGCCCGAAGTCCATACCGTTGCCCTTGGTGGGCCGACTCAATCACCATCGTCCCCTGCCTTCCTCCAAAATTTCGTGTCCCCTACTGTCCTCAACCTTGCAATTCAGAACCCTCATCCCACTCCTCCCCTCAATCAACCACCTGAGCCCAGACTCATCCAGAAAACAAAAAAGGAGTTGTCCAACGAAATGAGGGCACAGAATCTTATTCAATGTTCGTGTTCAACCTTCACAAAGCAGACAAAACACCTGAAGAGGGTGAAGCGTCGGACTGACCTGTGCCACTACTGTGAAACAGGAAAGGGATCATACTTCTGTCATAAAAGCGCCGAAATTCATGAAACCGCCTTATATCGAGATGTGTTCTCAATTCTTTTTTCACAATTTCATGAAAAGGTCATTATTCCCAACAAACAACTGTCTCATGGAAGTATTTCCTCAAATTCAGACCGTTGATATGTGTTTGGTGAAATGGTGGAACCTCGTGAAAACATTCTTTACCCTTTTTGTCGTGATATCAATGAAGTGTCAGACTTGTTTTCATTTCAGCATTTTACGGAATCAATTTTCCACACTTCTTCTTCATTTCATAGTAGTGTCAATAAAGCACGAAAATCAATCATTCACGATCTGTTATGGATAAATCACAATTGGTCTAACTAAGAAAAAAATAAAAGTTTAGCTTCATATCCCGGACCTGTGTCGGGAGAAAACCTCAAAATACCCCGTTTTGCCCAAGAAAAAGAAGTGTTTCGGCAATATCTTCACAACCTGTGAACCGATTTTAATGCAATTTTTTGTCGAATCGTTTTTTTGGGGAAATGAATTTTTTGAAAAAAACTTGCTACAAAAAATTCTGGGTATCTGGGACGAAGTAAAAAAACACTATTTTTCGCCCAGAAAAATTTCATGGGAACTTTTTTGTGATTCTATTGAGTGTCTTTGATCGATGTATATACGATAAAAACGCTTTTTCTTCGGTCCAAAACGGACGTCTGGTGGTGGAGAAATGACCCCATTCAGATTCAAAAAAAGTGTGTATTTTCCAATAGGGTGATATGATAGTAGTGTCAATAACCCGTACATATTCAAAAACCCGTAACATGTGGCTTGAAAAATAGACATTGGTCAAACTAAGAACAATAAAATTTGGTTCCGCGCCAAAACCCCTGTGTCGGGAGAAAACCTCAAAATACTGTTTCCTTTAGGCGTCCACACATTTTTCTCAACTTTTTCCCCATTTTTCTCCACAACCAGCCATCCGTTTTGAATCAAATAAAATGCATTGTTATCGTAAAGTTCTCGACAAAAGCTGCTCAAAAAATAAAAGATATTTTTTTCTAATAGTCGCGTGTAAAAGCCGGACTTGTAGATTAAACCGAACGAAGACCATGATCCATCAGAAAGGACGTCCTTCAACGTTCAAGTTGATTGGGACATCTAAATTCCCCTTATTCGACGACATTTCTTTGATCAGACCATTGACTCGTGCTTTTGTTCAATTTACACCTTGATTTGCATGAAATATTAGGAATGAATTCAAAGAGATATGAAGTGAATAAATTTCAATAATTTTAGAGTTGAGATCAATGAGAGTTCGTGAATGTTCTTCCGATCCTTTCCGAGGCTGTAAAGTTGTTGACATCTGTCGAAAAGTGCAGCAACTTTGTTTTGGTGGGCATTTGCCTCCTTGATCATTCTGAAGAGTTCGCAATCGTTCTTATTTTCGTCTTGTGGCTTCTTTTGATTTCGTGTGGACCATGTTCTCTTCCAAGAGCAGTTAATTGATTTTGTTGATATGACCCTTGAAATTCCACTCTTTACATCGCTCTGGATCAATGTTTGTTCGCGTTTTGTGGTCTCCTTCAGTCGAAACAATCGATCGTGAGAACTGTTGCTGGAAATCCGATCTTGCGAATCTTTCACCACCAAAATGATACGTGATGTGATTTAGAGAACGTGGTAAAACGTTCTTTCATTCAGCATTTCCTCGACAAACTATTCATGCGTACATCCTTCTCGTTGCGGATCGATGAGTCCGTAAAAGAATGAGTACTATCTTGAAATTGGAAATCGATCGATGATGGTCATCCTGAAAGATTGTTTACATCAGTCCTGTATTCATTGGGATGAGAAAAATGGAATCAGAAGCTGAAAACAAACAGTTTACACTGACCGTGTTAAACCTTTCAAAAAGTGAAAAGTGAGGAGATCGAGGCTTGGTTACATAAATATTGGCAGGTATGAGTGGGTGTTGTTCAGAAAATGATCAGTGAATCATAGTTCACAATTTATTTTGAATTGAATCCCATATTCCTCGTCATTAACTCATTCAGACAAAACGAAGAAAAAGAATAACAAAAACGGTTGAAGAAATGCTCGATGAATCATTGCTGCCCTTCGTTCGGTTTCATCACCAAGTCCGGTTTTAACACGGGACTATAAGAATGTTTTGTCGAGAAAAATATGGGTTTTTTTCCATTTTCCCAAATATCCAGAATTTTTTCTCCAAATTTTTCTCAAAATGTTCATTTCACCAAAAAAACGTTTTTGTGAAAAACTTCATCAAAATCGGTACATTGGTTGTTGAGATATTGCCGAAACAATTTTATTTTTCGGGCAAAAGGGGGTATTTTGAGGTTTTCTCCCGACACAGGGGTTTCGGCGCGGAACCAAATTTTATTTTTCTTAGTTTGACCAATATATATTTTTCAAGCCCCATGTTACGGGTTTATGAAAAGTTCGGTTTATTGAAACATCTATGAGGCACTCTCAAATGTTTGTCGTCAAACAAATCACAATTTTTGGTTTTTTCTTAGTTGGACCAATTGTGATTTATCCGAGGTAGATCGTAAATGATTGACATGGCGTGGATTATTGACACTACTTTCAGACCAAGTCTCATTTTCCACACTGACAAGTTACAGTACCATCAGTATGAGGATGTCTATGATCTGGATAGATTTCCACCTCGCACCACACACCTACTCCAGCACCTTGATCTGGGTATTTTCGGTCGTTGGAAGCTTTCAATTTGCAAGGAGTGATTCGAGACCATTCACTGTCATTCAATCAAACCTGGAATGCGAATTCAAAGGCACCGAATAAAACTGAATCATCCTATTTGATGATTCGGAGTTGAGTTTACCAATTGTCTCACGAGATCGAGTACCACCACGTGTTTCAATTCCGGAGCATCAGTTGGGTGAGAATTTTTAGGATCATAAACAAGTTCGAGAATCCGAATCAGAAAACGAGAGTAATCCGTCTTGTCAGTGTGTAGTCTAATTTCACGAGAATGACATCGAATTGTGTCTCCAACGAGTCTTTGAGAATGGACAATGTATGTCTCAGCTGTGTGATGAGACGAGATTCGAAGAAGGGTATTTGATCTCTTTTAGGATATCAAAAATTCTCACCCAGTTGGAAACAAGAAAAAGTGTCATTTTTCGAAATCGTGTCATTTTTCCTTTTCATTTTCAATATCCATGTCAGGTGTCCCATTTCCTTCCATTCTTCTCCACCACTCCCCATCTTTCCTTTCTACTCTTCTCCTTCCTCAACATCTTCATTAAACCCCTCCACATCATTGATTTTTCATGACCCTTTCTTTTTAGGGGTGAGATCTCCTTCACTCCGTCATTAGACCCAAATGAAGTTTGTATGGGAAACTTGAGAAGAAAAGTGTATTCGATTATCAAAAAGTGAAATGGCATTATAAAACGTTAACTCGAGTTTCGTTGTGACAATCGAATTGGGAATGGGCACAATCGAATTGATCAACAAAACCCCGATTTGCTCCACAACTTTTTCATTTTCATACTAAAATTGAGAATTTTCTCAATTGTCTGTCATTTTTTGAATCAATCCTTTTCAATTTTTCATTATAGATGGAAACTCCTGACTCTTGTGACATAGATTCACTCCTTTCTTCACAAAATGAGGGAAACTTCCCGATCCAAAGACCATCTCCGTCTTCGACATTGTCTGATTTTTCTCAATTAAAGTTTCTCTTCACACTATTAGGCCACGACTCTCTGCAGGAAGTTTCATTGGGTTTCCAAGTCCAAGTTTTATCTTTACGACACCACTTTCGATCCTCACAAACAATATCACCAACTTTCTCACCAATTCGACCACAAAAGCGAAAAGAATCAACAGGAGTCCAATCTTTGGGCGAACTCAAAAATGCCCAAAAACAGGTCTTCCTTGAAGCTCGCCCGATGGTTCCAGTTTCTCCAACAGAAGGAATCATCTGGTCAAAATATGAAGAAGGAAATTTATGGAATCAACTCAGAATCGACAAAGACAATCTCACTCTCCTCGCAGCTCACATGCAGTCTCGACGCCCAGACGCTCTCCATCCAGGACCGAGAGCAAAACTAACATAAAAAGATGAAATGATTGTCTATCTCGAATGGTTGAGTTCAACGACAAAAATCAACAAAATTGCGTCAGCATTGGGAATCCACAGCAATCTTGCATCAAAGGCAATTCATCGATTTCTTCCACTTCTATTCGATGTTCTTCAAGAAAGATACTCCAATCCACCCAGAGCAACTCCAAATTTCGAAGGCAATTTTCCATTTTGTGCACTTTGTGTGGATGCGACCACAATTGTTGTGCCAAGACCAGTGGCAAACTTTACTGATGCTAAGGTTCTCTGGGAGGGCCATCACTACTGTTACGCCATGAAGGCACAAGTCTGTGTTGCAGCGAAGTATCCCTACAAAGCACTTTATGTGACAGACTGCGTTGCTGGTTCCATTCATGATGTGACTCTCTTTTCTGACACAATGGCTCCAATTGAACAATAGTTCACAAAAACAGATCAAGAAAAAGAACAATATCCGGATGATCGTGAAGCAAAATGGGGAATTCTTGGTGACTAAGGATACCTCGGAACCTTCCCAACTCTTCGCTTTCTTCGCCCAACAAGACGTCATACAGACGGTTCACATGATGACGATGAGACTGAGACCAATATTAAGATTGCTTCGGACCGCATTCATGTCGAACGATTCTTTGGACGATTGAAATCGATCTGGCTTCGAATGGGAGGAAAGTATGATGGTGGAATGAAGCATATCACCAAAGATTTCAAGATTACGACGTGGTTGACAAATATCCACATCGAAAAAGGGGATATCTTCGACATTCCTGACGATTTTAGTAAGAGGGCTGTTTCCGCTGCTGCAAGCAAAGACATATATCATAGACAGAAAAAACTATTCTATCGAAAGCAACAGGCTGAGAGAGAGGAATTCGTACGTCTCTTTCGAACTGGATCGGCACAGAATGAACACGATGACGATGATGTTGATTCTGATTGATTTATCATCACTACACCCTAACTATGAATCAATTCTTTCTATTTTAAAACAGTTGTGACTGAAAAAGAATGGTAAAAGTGTGGTGAAAGTCTAAAATGACAAAAACGGCCCATCCTCTCCATTCTCCCGTTTTTTGTTTTTTCTATGTCTTTCACCATGAGACACCGTCTTCCTGTTGGGCCCACATTGTGGGCATCCTCTTCTGTTTCCATGGCGACTGACATTCACTTCTACACTTGGGGAGGACCATATTAGCGTGAGCCCATGAAATCCTACCCGACCCAAGTTCCATGAATGAAGTCTGCGGACAGCCGGAGGGGAACCATTTTCCAAGGAAGAGCGCATTACGTCGAGGCAACATAGGGTTATAGTGAGAATTTTGGATTTAATTCGAGAAAGGGTCTGATCAACCAACATTTTTCAGCAGTGTTTATTCTCTCTTTTTTCATTCGAATACTCTTGAATCGTTGTATTCTTTCCGAAATCACGTGAAATGTGAGGATTGGAGCATGATCCGTTGATAAAAATAATATTATGGAGTAAACTGAAGTTTGGGGGGAAACTCGGTTTTTCTCAACACAATTCGATTATTCTCTGATATCAGAATGAGGATGTCTATGATCTGGATAGATTTCCACCTCGCACCACACACCTACTCCAGCACCTTGATCTGGGTATTTTCGGTCGTTGGAAGCTTTCAATTTGCAAGGAGTGATTCGAGACCATTCACTGTCATTCAATCAAACCTGGAATGCGAATTCAAAGGCACCGAATAAAACTGAATCATCCTATTTGATGATTCGGAGTTGAGTTTACCAATTGTCTCACGAGATCGAGTACCACCACGTGTTTCAATTCCGGAGCATCAGTTGGGTGAGAATTTTTAGGATCATAAACAAGTTCGAGAATCCGAATCAGAAAACGAGAGTAATCCGTCTTGTCAGTGTGTAGTCTAATTTCACGAGAATGACATCGAATTGTGTCTCCAACGAGTCTTTGAGAATGGACAATGTATGTCTCAGCTGTGTGATGAGACGAGATTCGAAGAAGGGTATTTGATCTCTTTTAGGATATCAAAAATTCTCACCCAGTTGGAAACAAGAAAAAGTGTCATTTTTCGAAATCGTGTCATTTTTCCTTTTCATTTTCAATATCCATGTCAGGTGTCCCATTTCCTTCCATTCTTCTCCACCACTCCCCATCTTTCCTTTCTACTCTTCTCCTTCCTCAACATCTTCATTAAACCCCTCCACATCATTGATTTTTCATGACCCTTTCTTTTTAGGGGTGAGATCTCCTTCACTCCGTCATTAGACCCAAATGAAGTTTGTATGGGAAACTTGAGAAGAAAAGTGTATTCGATTATCAAAAAAGTGAAATGGCATTATAAAACGTTAACTCGAGTTTCGTTGTGACAATCGAATTGGGAATGGGCACAATCGAATTGATCAACAAAACCCCGATTTGCTCCACAACTTTTTCATTTTCATACTAAAATTGAGAATTTTCTCAATTGTCTGTCATTTTTTGAATCAATCCTTTTCAATTTTTCATTATAGATGGAAACTCCTGACTCTTGTGACATAGATTCACTCCTTTCTTCACAAAATGAGGGAAACTTCCCGATCCAAAGACCATCTCCGTCTTCGACATTGTCTGATTTTTCTCAATTAAAGTTTCTCTTCACACTATTAGGCCACGACTCTCTGCAGGAAGTTTCATTGGGTTTCCAAGTCCAAGTTTTATCTTTACGACACCACTTTCGATCCTCACAAACAATATCACCAACTTTCTCACCAATTCGACCACAAAAGCGAAAAGAATCAACAGGAGTCCAATCTTTGGGCGAACTCAAAAATGCCCAAAAACAGGTCTTCCTTGAAGCTCGCCCGATGGTTCCAGTTTCTCCAACAGAAGGAATCATCTGGTCAAAATATGAAGAAGGAAATTTATGGAATCAACTCAGAATCGACAAAGACAATCTCACTCTCCTCGCAGCTCACATGCAGTCTCGACGCCCAGACGCTCTCCATCCAGGACCGAGAGCAAAACTAACATAAAAAAAGATGAAATGATTGTCTATCTCGAATGGTTGAGTTCAACGACAAAAATCAACAAAATTGCGTCAGCATTGGGAATCCACAGCAATCTTGCATCAAAGGCAATTCATCGATTTCTTCCACTTCTATTCGATGTTCTTCAAGAAAGATACTCCAATCCACCCAGAGCAACTCCAAATTTCGAAGGCAATTTTCCATTTTGTGCACTTTGTGTGGATGCGACCACAATTGTTGTGCCAAGACCAGTGGCAAACTTTACTGATGCTAAGGTTCTCTGGGAGGGCCATCACTACTGTTACGCCATGAAGGCACAAGTCTGTGTTGCAGCGAAGTATCCCTACAAAGCACTTTATGTGACAGACTGCGTTGCTGGTTCCATTCATGATGTGACTCTCTTTTCTGACACAATGGCTCCAATTGAACAATAGTTCACAAAAACAGATCAAGAAAAAGAACAATATCCGGATGATCGTGAAGCAAAATGGGGAATTCTTGGTGACTAAGGATACCTCGGAACCTTCCCAACTCTTCGCTTTCTTCGCCCAACAAGACGTCATACAGACGGTTCACATGATGACGATGAGACTGAGACCAATATTAAGATTGCTTCGGACCGCATTCATGTCGAACGATTCTTTGGACGATTGAAATCGATCTGGCTTCGAATGGGAGGAAAGTATGATGGTGGAATGAAGCATATCACCAAAGATTTCAAGATTACGACGTGGTTGACAAATATCCACATCGAAAAAGGGGATATCTTCGACATTCCTGACGATTTTAGTAAGAGGGCTGTTTCCGCTGCTGCAAGCAAAGACATATATCATAGACAGAAAAAACTATTCTATCGAAAGCAACAGGCTGAGAGAGAGGAATTCGTACGTCTCTTTCGAACTGGATCGGCACAGAATGAACACGATGACGATGATGTTGATTCTGATTGATTTATCATCACTACACCCTAACTATGAATCAATTCTTTCTATTTTAAAACAGTTGTGACTGAAAAAGAATGGTAAAAGTGTGGTGAAAGTCTAAAATGACAAAAACGGCCCATCCTCTCCATTCTCCCGTTTTTTGTTTTTTCTATGTCTTTCACCATGAGACACCGTCTTCCTGTTGGGCCCACATTGTGGGCATCCTCTTCTGTTTCCATGGCGACTGACATTCACTTCTACACTTGGGGAGGACCATATTAGCGTGAGCCCATGAAATCCTACCCGACCCAAGTTCCATGAATGAAGTCTGCGGACAGCCGGAGGGGAACCATTTTCCAAGGAAGAGCGCATTACGTCGAGGCAACATAGGGTTATAGTGAGAATTTTGGATTTAATTCGAGAAAGGGTCTGATCAACCAACATTTTTCAGCAGTGTTTATTCTCTCTTTTTTCATTCGAATACTCTTGAATCGTTGTATTCTTTCCGAAATCACGTGAAATGTGAGGATTGGAGCATGATCCGTTGATAAAAATAATATTATGGAGTAAACTGAAGTTTGGGGGGAAACTCGGTTTTTCTCAACACAATTCGATTATTCTCTGATATCAGAATGAGGATGTCTATGATCTGGATAGATTTCCACCTCGCACCACACACCTACTCCAGCACCTTGATCTGGGTATTTTCGGTCGTTGGAAGCTTTCAATGAACAGGGCCCGTCCAGGTGACATCGGCCTGGAGGGCTGCTTGCATTGTACGACATTGAATACCAATAGGTTTCATGGTTTCGATGGACGACAATAGAGTCAAAGCAAATATGGCAAAAAGCAAATCTGCGCAATCTATTGACCCGTGAGGAGCAGTGAGAGAAAGAAATCAGCAAAAAAGGCGTGCAAACCAACTTCACAAATACGAGAAATGATCCTGGCCCTCTCATTGATGTTTTACAAAAAATCCCTTGGGTCCCTGTTCAAATCACAGTTCTTTCAAGAAACCGAAAAATTTAAAAATCCGTAACATGGGGGTGAGATGTGAGATTTCTGAAGTAGGAATTCAGTGAGGGTAGTCATTCCGCGCCGAAATGTCTCTGTATCGAGAAAAACACCTAAAATATGGGTGAGGTCGTCGTTATGGGATTGATCATTGTTCACAGTCATTAAGAGGACGGATTTGAGTATATTCATTTCACATTGTATTTCTCTCAATTTCTTTTATAAACATTTGACACATGTTAATGCAATTCTCGTGGTCTTTGGGATGTAGTCAACTTGTCAGATAAAGGGAGTTCCATCCTCAACTGGTAGAAATATGATATTTAGATAAACATCCTTATCAACTCACTCTTCGAACCTTTCTCACAATCATTTCAATCTCCACGACCCGCAGATGACTTCTTATTAGCACTGGAACACAACTTTGTCCAAACGAATACTCAACATGGAAGAAACACATACCTCAACAGAACTAAAGCCAGCTCTTCCAGATGGACGCCATTAATTGGTTAACTGAACAAACCTCACACTATCCCACTATTTCGACCGCAAAGCTAAGTCGAGATTCGGAATTGTCGATGGTCGTCGTGCTCTCTTCCACCGAAATCGAGCTACTTCAGCTTTTGTTAACTTCGGAGAAGGTCAGCCCGAAGAAGCTGCTCGAGCAGGTTCTCCACAGATCCTGATAGGCATCCACCCACCAACGCGCGATCCTCGTCCTCACGCGCCTCTTTCACAACATCTTCCATGAACCCTCCAATCCTTGCTTCGTCCCTCATCGCTCCGAGCGACTCACCTTTTCTCATCGACACCACTTCTGTCCAGTTTAACAAACTGCTTCCTGTCTCTCCTGCAGCGCCCAAACACGAGACAGTGTTGGTGGACACAGGTGTGCGTCTGTTTGACGACAGCATCTTCTTCAACACAGACTTCTCGTCTCGCTTCCTCTCTCGACACCATCCATTCACTGTCGCGCCTGATCTTCTCCCTCTCACTCTCCTCGTGCCCAACACGTCCTCCCCACTCACATCCACTCTCCTCTCCAACCTTCCCTCGTCGCAGTCGTTCTTCATCGATCATGGCTATTCAATCTCGGACCACCTCGTCTGCAAGCGCCATCTATATGGAACATCGATTCGTTCGCTGAATGGTGGAGGAAGTCTTCTGAGTCTGAACTCATCATTTGTCTCGTGCCTGGTGGACGCCACAAACGAGAACATGCCGTTCACAACCCAAACTAACCTCACTGCCGACCATTCTCTCTTTTCATTCAAGCTCAGCACATTCAAAGAATGCTCTACAACGGACAGTGGTGGTGCAATCTACTGCTACAAGATCAATGTTGATGTCTCAATCGACTGTTGTTCGTTTCAGTCGTGTTCGGCATCCAATGGTGGTGAAGTTCTCCTCAACCAATCTCCCACCACAATCACCCTCACAGCCCTCACTGGAGAAGTGAAGTGAACGACAGCTGATGTGGAAGTGAGACTAAACAAGGAAGTGTCTGGAACATTGCTGGTTGTTGTGTCGAATGTTGAAGGAGAGCGAGTGGAAGTGACAGATGGGATTCCAAACATTGGTCGCGTTTTGGAGTTCTCGATGCCTTCATCGTCGTCGATTGGATCGTGTTCTGTGTCGATTGGTGAGACTGGACTTCTTCAGACACCTCTCTCCGATTATTCCATCGTCGCTGCCTTTCTTCCTGGTCACGCAATGTCCTCGCCAACTCCGCAGATCCTGAAAGCAACCTGCCGACTCGGAAATGGAACGAACCATGCGTGGATCCAACTGACAGGTCTGAACATCGCTCCTGGGACATACACAGTGACTCTGGTTGGGATGAGAGGATTCTCGTTTGATGTGACATTCAGCGGTGCAACAGATGAGAAGGGACGAGCACTCTCGGAAGAGACGCCAGTTCGACTGTTCGGAGAAGGCAGCACACTCACCTTCGGCACCGAATACCAGATTGACGCTGTAATTCACCAAACAACCAAAGAACAACTCAATTTTGGGGGCCTGATGATCTCGTTCACCACTCCTGCGGCCACCAGCAGAATCGTTGGAATGGGAGAGGAGACGCTGACACTGCCTCAGAAAGATTCCGTTTCAGTGCCTCTTTCTGGAGCAGACATGAAAGACACAACATGACTCGTTGAGGTCTCTCTCTCGGATGTCGTGCTCGAAGAACCACTCTCCGCTGTCTTCTCGGCCAACTCGGGGACACTTGTTGGGAGAGTGTATTCCGCGAGTGGAAGTGGAGTGCCTCTCGAGAATGGAAAGACGTATGGAGTTGGGTCAGTGACGAACTCTGAGAAAGACGCTGTCTTGTTCAACCCTTTCTCATTCACTGTCTCAGCCGAGCCAACACGAATCAAATCAATCTCACCAAAGCTGAACCGAGAAAAGACCGAAGTGATTGTTGAACTGAACGGAGTGAAGTTCTTTGATGCTCCTGAACTGTTCGTCCATCTGAAGAATACAAACACTGATCGAGCATTCTCGTCGAGTCTGACAATCCAGACTGCTGAAAGCTGTTCGGTGAATTTCCTGACAGCTCAGTCCGAAGATGACACCCACCTCCAGTTTGGACTTGATTATCTGGTGACGTCGATTGCCTCAGTGGATGGGTTGAACTCATTCTTGTTCAGTGAAGGATTGAAAGTGACTGTTCCTTCTGCTCCAATTGTCGACACCATCTCTTCGTCTCTCTCTCCCTCGGGCACGACCTTCCAAGTCTCGATGACTGGATCACATCTTCCACTGACTGGCTCATTCACAGCGATTCTCTCTCCCGCAGTGACGATGACTGTGAACTTTGTTGATAGAGTTGGGACCACACCGTGGCTGTCAGATGGGGTGGATGAGATGCAATTGAACACGACATACACAATCATTGACCTGGCGAATGACAATGACGTGATTCTTGTGAACCAGAAGACATTCACAACAACACAAGGACCAACTCTGCTCTCGATCGACACACCGACACTGAAGAGCGACAACCTGAATGTGATCGTGCTCACTCTGAATGGTGAGCGAATTCCTCTCAAAGCGACTGTTTCGGAGTTTTTGCTCGTCGTTGTGGAAAAGGATCAGTCGACAGAGATCTCGATTCCTGTGTCGTTCAGCACAAACTGGCTGGGAGGGGGAGAAGCAGTGGCCTACCCCTCTTCCACTTTGAAGTACTCGACGGCGTATTCTGTGCTCCGAATGACCAGCACAACTGTCCCTGTTTCAATTCCTTCAACAGTGTCCTTCACAACACCAGCAGCACCCACTCGCATCATCTTAGCGTTGGGTACACTCGACACTGAAACTTGAGTTTGAGAAATCGTACGTGATCACAGATTTTTGGATTTCTGAACTGAGCATAGTTGTGGACAGTGCTGTGACATTCAAAGTTCCAGCTGAACCATCTCGTCTGATTTCGGTAGGATCGGCGACATATTCGAATCAAGATCGGGAAGTGTCGGTGTCTCTGTCTGGAGTGAAGCTTTCGGGGACATACTGGATTGTTCTTGAAAGCAACACGAGCACTGCCGACGTGAATGTGTCAGTTTCATTCACTGAATCGGGGATTGGAGAACTGAAGGGGATTCTTTACTCGAAAGCGTTGCCATTGTCGATGAACATGACGTACGACACGGTGTACAAGATTGTTGGGATGGAAGACAGTTCTCAGAAACCGATCTTCTTCGAAAGTGGTCTGACCTTCTTTACGATGAAAGAACCAGCTCGTATTGAGGATGGAAAATGTCAACTGAACCCAGTGCGTGACAAATTGATTGTGACACTGACTGGTCGAGTGCTGTCACCTGGAGGTTATTCTGTTGTTCTTACTCACTCCGAAGCAAGCAAGTCCAGAACAATCACTGGAAGTGTGAACAGCGAAGGAAATGTGGAATGCTCTCACTCTGTCGACACGAACGAGGCAGACAGCCTCGTCTTCGGAGAGACGTACTCGATCACATCAGCTCATCGCGATGGATCACCCATTCATGTCACTTCTGGTCTCACTCTCCAAATCCCTCGTCCTCCAAAAGTGACCGAAGCGATCGTCCATCCGAACATTCTCAGCACAGCCGTGACGATTGAACTGTTGGGAACGGATTTGGATCTTCAGGGGAACTACTCCGTCGCTCTCGTCGATGGACCATCTTTCACGATTCTGATCAACGCTGAAACCAAAGTCAACTCTCCTCCACTTTTGATTGGATTGCAGGATACACTCCAGTTCGACACAAACTACACTCTGAAATCAATCACCGATGTCGAACCGGAACGTGACACAGTTCTTCTCGACAACTCGGTTTGGTTCAAAACAGGAGTACGGCCAACCAATCTGACACTGCACGTCGATGAGAACCCCGGAAGTGATGAACTGTTCTGTGGAGAGTCCAGTTCTCCTTGTGCGACAATTGACATTGCGTGGAAGTCTGCAGAAGAATTCGACGATGCAATCGAACTCACTCTTCATCCCATCGAATGGATTCCTGGTTCCGTCGAAATACCAACTTGCTGGACCAACACTTCGCATTCCTTCTGTTGCATCGATGGGTGAGCGGAAAGGGATGATCGAAGTGAAAGAAGCCTCACTCCAGATCAGCGACATCCTCGTCCTGATTGAGAGTTTGTCTGACTCGTTTGGGTTTGTGTTTGGAGACTCGAGCTGTGTTCTTCTGACAAGCTGCTCGATCGTTGGCTCTGCCCAAACATCGAATTGGCAAGAAGGGCCGGAAGACATGTGCAGCTGGGCGAGTGGTTCTGTTCGTCTTGTCGACTGCACAACAACAATCGACACAGCAAAACTCACGCATCTCTCACAAGGAGCAATCAACATGAAGGGCGGACATCTTTCGATCCTGGCATGAACATACATTTCCAACACTCCCAGCAACTCTGTGTTTTCATCCTTCCGACGCAACATTCATTGCTCGAACACTGGCCACATCTCAATTGAGAGTCAGAGTAGCGGTGATGGGTCGAAGGATCATCCGTCGCCGTGGATTTCGCTGAACGACTGTTCACTGTCAGATTCGAAGAGCAATCAGGACAAGAAGAGCAAAGTGTTCTCGATAGAGTTGAGTGGCTCGGTTCTGATTCCATGTGGATTGTGGCTCGAGATTGTGGAAATCACGAAATCGAAAACAGAAAGAAACACAGCCAAGTTTGAACTGGCATCTGGAACATGCAAATCAACGTCAGTCCGATCACAGCAACAACATCACTCCCTGAGTTCATCGAAAGACACACTCCTCACCAAGCCAGCGAATGAGCACATATATGGGGTCGCTGCAGGGTTGGAGTGTTGTGTCGTCGAGCCCGTCGATAGTTGTGCACCTGGCGCACATTCTGATCCAGTCGCAGTCTGAGTTCTCGCGGATCTGGGAGGCGTTTGCGAGGATGGGGGAGTGGGGAAGATGCAGGGGATGGTGGTGGACGAAGAGATCGCGAAACAGGAGAGCGAGAGCCTTCCGGTTGTGAAGTGGGTGAACCTGTATGCGGAGATACTAGATGACCCGTCGTTTTGAGAGTCGTCGGAGGAGGAGCGGCAGGAACTGATGTTGGAGATAAAGGAGGACGACGAGCCGCTGCGGAAGATCCAGGAGAAGAGGGAGAAGGAACAGGAGGGCGAGGAGAAGGACGAGATGCAGCGGAGTGAGTCGGAGTTAGAATCGGAGTTGTGGGAGTCGTCGTCGGAAGAAGGGTTTGAAGAGGTTGTGCTTAGTCTCGTCAACCATTTCGAATCATGTCATTTAACGTCTAATCCTTACAAAAGAACTTGAGAGAAATACAATGTGAAATGAATATACTCAAATCCGTCCTCTTAATGACCGTGAACAATGATCAATCCCATAATGACGACCTCACCCTTATTTTAGGACTTTTTTCTCGATACAGAGACATTTCGGCGCGGAATGACTACCCTCACTGAATTCCTACTTCAGAAATCTCTCATCTCACCCTCATGTTACGGATTTTTGAATATGTACGGATTATTGACACCACTATCAAATGGGCGATTCTGAATGAAAACTTGTTTTACACTAATGTGCGTCACCAAAAATTATTTTTTGCCCAATTACCGTTCACCTGTGTAATAGACAGAAAACAGGAAAATTAGTGGAATTAAAGTTCGATCGCGTTCGATATCGTCATTTTTTGTTGAAGACAATTGTGCACACTTTTTATCACAGAACAAGTTCAAAAAGAGATAAATGATGGAAAACGAAGGAAAAAGCTCATTCTGTGTGAAAGAACCAACACAAGGTCATCTATTGGAGAAAAAGTCACAAACTGTTCGAGGAGACATATTCAACAGACTTGATAAGATTAGTCTTGGAAATTTCAGAAAGTATCCGGACGATGCGGTTTGTGATAAATTGTGAAGGAAAAACGAGCATGAGAGGAACTGTAGCAGTGGGAGGAAGATCGAAAAGAGTGAATCGAATTTGACGGTTTACAACGAGAAATTGCTGAAACAAAAGGAGAAATAGAGCGAAAACAGTCCAAAACGTTCAATCATGCGATTCTTGAGAGATCCTTATGGCTCCTGAGATTTGATTTGCGACGAGACAAAAAAGTGCTGAGTTTCAGCACATGAGAACAAAAAACAATACATACAGTCTGATCTACATCCAATACGCTGGTTGAGACGGGTCGGATCATCTAGATTCATAATCAAATAAAGTTGGATGGTGAGAAGGAGCCTGAACTTTGAATCGGAAAGATATCACGCGAGAATGAAGAAAAGTTGAATATCAAACCTTTATGATGTCGATAGTGGCTGGACCTGTGAACTGGGAGGATTTCTGGGAGATCTTCAACTTCAAGACGAAAGGGAGACGCATGCAAGTTTTGATTTAGAATCGCCCAAATGGACCCATTTGGCGACAGGGCGCTAATTGGTGACACATCTATCATTTAGACACAGATTGGACTCTGAAAAATAAGAGAGATCAACTAGCAATCATGGAGCATGGAGACTTCCTTTTTTATCTTGATACGAAAATATCGTGGAGTTTGGTTCGATCTCAGGGATTTGAACAAAACGTCAAATATAACTCGAAACTATCATTAAGCTGGAAATAACTGCGTATGTGGTGCTGAATCTGATTTTTCTCTAATTTCCAGATGGAGATCCTCCAAATGGGAATGTTTTTGTCTTTCTCGCTTTGTTTTTCCTGCCCTGCGACTAATTGCAGGACATTCTTTGGCAGTATGCCCAATTCCATCACATCTCAAACATTTTCGAACAATTTGCTGATGACCAGTCCAAAAATCAGTCACAATCGATTGATCTTGGGTCGATCCTACCGTAAGTGTTGGATGAGTTCTCAAAATTGCTTGCTGAATGAGTACCGATGGAGTCAAAGATGTCGGACAGACATTTGATGCATGATTTTTTCCGCCACAAACTGCGCAGATAGTAGTAAGCTGTGTGTGAAGTTTATTCTGAGAACGGAGGGATATTTGGTGGCAATGCGGGCATAAATCAGAATCGCATGCATTGAAAAAGTGATTGTGCATAGATTGCTTGGATTTACAACAAGAGAAGATTGTCTATTGGAAGTGACTCATTGAAAATAAGGGATACCAGTGGTATGGGGAACGAAAATATATGTGAATCCCATGAGAACCCTGATTGGAATATCGAGAGTATCTGTTCGGGAGGCATGAGGATGATTGATGAAAGCTCCTTGTCAATGTGTTTCGAGAAAAAGGAGATGGCGATTGAACGTGTTGTTTTTGAAAGTAGACATGAGAGGATGAGTAGAGACGACAACTCTTGGAGTGATTCGACGAGAGAAATCGAAAGCGAACTCTCTAAAAAAGACTCCAGGAGCTAAAGAAATGATGACGAAAAATATGAGAGATACGAGGGGAAGAATGGAAGAAAATGTATTTGATGGAGTAGATGCCACAGTTACAACTGGAAGAGTGACAGAAGGAAGCTCCAAAAATGGTGAAAATTCATGGAGAAGTCGAAGAGCCAGAAATGGGCGTTGGACTGCAATTAGTTTCTTCTGTGGTTCTATATTCACGTCAATATCAAGTAAGTGTAGATATTCATCGATAGAGGCAGTGTGATTGTGGATACATGTCAGATGGGTTCGTTGGTAATCCATTCAAATCAGACCTGGGTTGATCGATTATTATGCTCGATATCTGTGTATTATAAGATGAGGTCAGTGTGATCACCACATATCACAATATAATGACCATACAAACGATCCGAATCCAACTCAAAAAATGTGGTGTGAATGAGTGAGTGAGGTGGAATTAACAGGAGCAGCCGTCAGATTTTTTGTCCTCTTCTAAATTGAGTTCGTTACCCTGATGCTGTGGTCCTGGTTGGACTTGGGATTCAATCTCTAAAATGGTCTTAACAAGGTGTGTACAGCTTTCTTCAACATTGATGTTTTCTTTTGCTGATGTTTCGAACCTTACGGAAAATGGGGAAGAGAGAAACAGAATATATCATATAATGTCAAAATACCATTTTACAATCGAATTTTCTTTGCAGAAGGCGTCGAGTTGAGCTGGGTTGATAGAATTCTTTACCATATCACACTAGTCAAGAAAAAGAGGAGAAAATCGATGTAAAAGAGTGAGGAGAGGAAAATTTGAGAGAAGAATCAAGATTTCAGATGAGATTTCAAGTGAATAAGGGCAACTTGAGAATGGGTGTGAATCCGTTTCCATGGAAGATCAATTCTTGATAAGAAATACCTTGTTGGCAAGAAGTATAACAGGGATTGGTGTTTGTTTTGCGTCGGGTAGACGAACTTTGGCGTCGATGTCAGCTTTCCATTTCCGAACCGAGTCGAGAGTGTTTGGACGTGATAAATCAAAAACAATCATCGCACCAAAAGCTTCACGGTAGTAAACCTGAGGAAAAAGATCGAGATGAAACGATGATAAAAGATAATAATCATAGAATTGATGGTGAGAATCATTGTTGAATGGTGTAAGAACGAAAAGAGACTGGGAAAAGATCCAAACAAATCCATCCGATAAAGAAGACGAGAATGGAAACAGCAAGGTATGTGTGGGGTTATTGAAGTCGGAAATTGAGGGATAAAAATAAGAGTCGTCATGTTCAAAAAAAGACGCGACGTAACGACTGCGGTGGGAAAAACGAAGGAACATGATGCTCGAGGGCGAAACAAGTTCGTTTCATTTCATACCCTTGTCATATTTCCGTATCTTTCCTGACCAGCAATGTCCCAAAGTTGGAGCCGCACAACCTTATCTTTACTGATCGGTATCAATTTATACGCAAAATCCACTCCAATAGTAGCTTTATATTCTCGATCAAACAATCCATTTACGTATCGCTGGATGATACTGGTTTTTCCGACTCCAAGGTCACCAACAACAAGGACCTACGACAATGGAATTAGGTGAGGTGAAGGAAAACAAATGCGCGATCAACCTTGAGGAGATATTCAACGACTTTTCCGTCTTGTTCGTTTGTCATTGATCCAATGGCCCATGACAAGAATAAGGAGATGGAAAAGTCGATACTCTTCGATTAAGACACTTTTTTAAAAGAAATTCTCCCTGTTCCCGATGATGTGGTCAGACAATTACATCTGGAACTTGTTAATAACACTTGATCATGTCTTTCAGGATGTTGAAGACACTGTTGAAGTTGTGACATCCAGAGAAAAAATTGTCAATCTGAAAAGGTACCAAGGATTCTAAGACACTTGTAAAGGGTGTAGTGAAATGAGAGAAGAAGTATGGTTGCTAGGAAGGGAAATAAATGTGGATCTTTACGATTGGGCTTTCTTGCAGGTGATGCAGAAATGAATGACTGACAGTGAAATATTGATGAATCAATGATGAACTCAAACCAAGCGGAATCCTAAACTGTAAGTAAGGGGTGTGATGGGGTGGAGATTGACGGTTACTTCTTTGGGGTTTCAGGGAGGAACTTAAAACATAGCATTGCAATTACAACGATTCCTGTCACATAGCCAGCGATTTTGAGGAGTTCAAAGGGTTCAGAAACGTCTTTATGAGCCATCGAGACTGTGAGATTTGATCATCCCAAATCCATTTTCATTTCATGAAAGGATCCAAAAGCTATTTTCTAAATGGCCAACGATAGCATTTTTGATAATGTTATCATTGCTCTCAAAAATTCGAACAAGATCACGGTTTGACAATTTTATTGCTGAGAAAATACCAGGAAATGATTCGAGTTTTCATTGAGATGGTGATTGAAGGATGGATGAATGAATGTCTATTCAAGAAAGATCTGAGATTGAACATATCAGATTTCTTCTTCTCGACGGGATCATCTCATGCAAAACTAAGACTGAGGGACAACAGAAAAGACTATTCAGAACTGGGCCTCGTGTACCAACGTATCGAAAAACAAAAAGACGAACTGATAAGTACAATGGAGGAAGGAGTGAATCGGATGGTTTCAGGGAACATCTCGAAACTCTGCGCTGAGATTTCGTCATTCTTTCTCGAAACGAATTCTCGTCTCTCATCACCGACATCGAAACACTTCGAAGCTTGGCTGCCAAAGTCACCAACACTACAGGCCTTCTTGAAGACATTATTTCACTTCCAGAACAATACTCCAACATCACTGTCATTTCTTGATCATCCACTCTTTATTCACAGTTTAAAAGAGATAGAAATTGAGATTGTGAATGACACGAACGATTCTGATATCAGGCAGCTCCATTCGATGATGTTCGCTGGGGGTCCGCTTCATTTCGTCACACGGGGAGATGGAACGAACTCAAGATTTCTTGAAGAGATCTTCGATCGAGTGTTGAGAAGCGGTGGAATGAACCGAAATCATGAATCTCTGACAATGAAGAGATTTGGGGATTTCCTTTTGGACAAAGACATTTTGGTTCCCTCATCAGTGTGTTTTATCTGTTTTGTTGATTTCTCCTTTTGACTTCCTTTTTGGACCTTTACGCAGATGATTGTGAAATGGTTTGTTGAAGGAGTTTTGGAGTTGTGGACGACACACAAAGAGAATGAACAACAATCGGAACTGACGGACGAAGATTGTTTTTTTGACGATGATTTCTCTTTCCATCTTGGTTTGTTCTCTCTCATTGGTCCCTCTCTTTTTCTCTCTTCATTTCCCATTCTGTGCTTTTCCCTTTTCATCACTCACGTCTTTCTTGTTCATCTCAGTGAGCCCATCAGTCTTCTCGTCTGAATCGACCTTCTCGTCAAACCTCTCCGTTCTCTCGTTTCACTTCTGTGTCCTCGTGAACCTTCTCTCTTCGCATTCTCTCCTCGTCACCCCTCTTTCATATTCCTGTGAGACGATCCTTGATTCATTCTTCACATCAACGATTGTGAAGCTGTCTGAACTTGGGATTGTCAAGATTTTGCTGCCTCCTCTCCCATCCAACCATTCTCTGCTCCCGATTTCTCTCCTCCCACCCACACTTCCGCTCACATTCTTCTATCCACACAGAAGTCAGCATGGTGATCATTCAATCAAACGCACATCCAAAACAAAACAAGAAGTCACACAACTCGACCTCTTCCGACTCTTTGATGCGCTCATCCTCGATTTCTCACAATTCCACATTTGGCTTGTGAGCTGTGTTGAACACCGTTTCTTGTCATTTGTGAATCGAGATGCACTCAACGAACCCATTGCCTTTCTTCCGCGTCTTGTTCAGACTTTCACAGAACTTCTGAAGGACACAAGCCACTCGGATTGGGAGAAGTTCGCGGAGACAATAGATCTTCTGGCAGTATGTGAGTTGCAAAAAGATGATGCAGACTTCCTCGTGGATAGCGCATTCTACCATCATCTTCCAGAGGTGCTGGACGAACTGCAGAAACAAATGAATGCTTCACACAATCCACTCACACCCACACCAACAACATCCACCAATACCCTCTCAAACACACCCTTAACCATGTCAGGCAGTGGGATTCTGAATGAGTCAGAATCGGCACCTTCTCCAAGAATGGGATCAGAATCAACAGGACGATCTGGATCATCCCTTCCTTTTGATGAGAACCAGAGTTTCATCTCATTGAGGGATCGTGTTCCATCACTGGCAAGTCATCATCTCTCACAGAATCCATCTGTTCCCTCATCTGAGAAATCAGCAATATTCGTTGACTCCCATTACACAACATCGACAAAATGGGGGAAAGTACCATCAGAAGGTGAGAAAGAGTCGCTTCGATCGAAAATCGAACTAATCCATTCACTTCTGAGCAAGCGAGTCAAGAAGCAGTTTCACATGCCATCATTCTCGTCGCCTGTTCGTTTAATGACGATTGGAGGAACACAAGGTCTCATTGAGCGTCCAGAAGTTTTCACAAGTGCCATTTTTGGTCTCGACGAGGTTGACCTGCTCCACGCACTGCTTCGAATTGCAGGAAGACAAACGATTGCTTTGGATAAGCACTTCATTCTTGCGGATCAAGAATTCATTGATGGGTTGGTTGAATGCCTCCAATCTCCAAATGAGTCGCTCTCAAGACTGGCATCGTCCATTTTGATGGCACAAGCAGAAGATTGGAGTGCGATGATCCACTTGCACGTGGCTGCTCTTCTCCTGTCGTTCACAGAGGGAACCCCATTCGAACAAGACTTTACACTTGGCCTCATCCATTCGTCTCTCATGACGAAGAGAATCACAACGACTGATCCTCTCTTCCACATGATTCCTTTCGAAGCGATTGCATTGAGGAAATGGGACGATCTAGACAATGTTGGAAAAGCCATCCACGTGATTGGGAAGGCACGCCACTCGACATCGACACCACCTCACTCAACGAGCCTTGTGAAGCTCTACGCCGCTTTTGTTGGAGTGAACGATGTGGCGGAGTCGATTGTGAGAATCCAACGAGAGGAGTTCAGAAAGAACAAGGAACCCCTCTCGTCGTGGTTTTTGGAGGAGGCTCTGTTCATCTTGTTCACGCTGGGTCTTCCGTGTCGGAAGGACATCGTCGACTACATTCTCTCCACTCCCTCGTTCTGTCAGATCTGTTCTGTGGACGAGTGGACGTTCTCTCCGCGTCTTCTTGCTTCATTTCCTTTTGATGTGTTGTTCGAGAGACTCTTTCGGTCAACCAACCACGATCTGTTCATCTATGCGATGCAGCTCGGCACGAGGCTTGTCAGTGATCATCAGTACCCCACGCGTTCGGCAGTGCTCCTCTTGCACCCCTTCTATCTTCGTGGATATCACCTTCCCATCTTTGATGCTCTTCCTTCTCTCCCATCAAGATGGCTTCGTCCATTCACAGCCTCGTTCACGAGGTGTCTTCTTCCTGCCGATGCTGTTCCGGAACAACTCTTCTTCGACACGCTCGCTGTCTTCCAATCACATCCCGTTCCTCGGCTGTTCTCGTTTCTCGTGGAGCTTTCTCAACTTGACCGTGAAATGCTTGTTCCTCTGATGTTCCTCCCCACATTTCGGAACAATCTGCTCCAATCTTTCGGAGAGTGCAAGTCGATGAAGACTCTCTGTTCGATTCTGACGTCTCCAACTTTCAACGATGTCGATCAGACTCGCGGCTTCGACATCTCCTTCTTTGCGCAGTGTGCTCTTGTCGCCTCACATTCCATTCCGCCCATGTTCGACAACCCTTTGCTCGCTCTGTTTCGATCCTGTCCGTTTCTTGTTCATTCCTCTTCTTCCGATGTCCACACCACTCTGTCGATCATGAAAGGCGGACCGTTGTCGCAAAGGACAACAACTCATGTCTTCAGCTCTCGCAGAGGGCATTTCAATAAAGACAACGAAGCGATTCATTTCTGGCCGAGAGCCATTATGGGAGAGTGGGTGGGAAACGGAGAGGGCCTCGTGAAGGCTTGGTATCCCGACATCTCTGCTCATCCCGCTGTGTCTGATCATCGACTTTTCCTCGTTTTCCTCTTCGTTCTCTTGTTTGCTGTTTTTCGTTCTGACTTGTCATGAATCTCTCCTCCTTCAGACACCAACTACAAACCCCATCACTCACATCTGTCATTCTTCTGGCGCTCCACAACCATGTGCTCTTCTGTCCGCAAGCAGAGCTTGTCTCATTGATGCGAGATCGACTCATCGACACAATCATCCGGTGTGTTTCCCAATCCGAGTATCTTGAAGACTACGAACATGGATGCGCCGTTGTTGCTGCTGTTCTTCGAGCAGTTCAGAAACACACGCCGTTCCAACACTGATTTGATCATCGCAACTTGAAGCTCGCTTCGTGGGTCTGTGTCTTTATGAATCATGAAGATAAATTGATCAAAGTGGATGGGTGGAGAGTAGATGAGAGAGGGGACAGATTTTGCAGAGAAAAGAAGAGGCGAAATGGGGGTTGGTGACTGCGGCGTAGCTCATTAGGTAGAGCGCTTGGCTCATGACCAAGTGGAGGCAGGTTCGAATCCTGTCGTCGCAATTTTTTCCATTTTTTCATTTTGTCCTCTGATGATACCTGTATCGCATATTTCATTTCCAAAATCCCCTTTCCAATTTTCTAATCTGACAGAAGGCATGTTCTCCGGATTTTTGTGAGATTCCGATGATCAACCCACAAAATCCGCCATGGATGTCGATTCTTCAACAAGGCTGCTCCAATGTTTGTCATCAGAATTTTTGGTTTTGATTGTCCTTTATCTTGATCTTTAGCACAAAAATCTCGTCATAGCGGTTCAGAGAGACCAAACAATGATTCACACTCGAAAACTCGAATACGTGTCCTCACTGCAATTGTGATTGTGATAGCAATTCTTCTTTTCTGTGCGTTCATGATTCTGTGGATATTTGGGGCGATTTTCGGAGACATTCGATGGTATTACACACCTCGGAACTCTGTGTCTGCTTTCGTCTATTCATCCAGTTTTTTGTTTCATCCTCAGGCGTGGTACGTTTTGTGGAAAAATAGGGAGATATGACCAACCTGCTGAACCTTATCTTTTCTCGGTTTATAATGTTTCGACTCTGTTGAATTGGTGTGTCACCAAATGCCCAGAACCAACTGCAAACTGTATTTGTGTTGATGGAGATCCTTTTACCGCCATATCGGAAGATCAATGTCGGGATAATACATCCTGCTTTTGGATACAATCGCAAGAATATGTCCTAAACAATTCATTCTGTTCACCAGTTGACAGTGCGACAGGGAATCCAACATACTTCTTCAAACTAAAGATTCAGTTATTTGAAGGACTATCCAACTGGGGTTTTGTTTTGTGTCTCATATTGGGGATCATCCTTCTCACAGAGGTCTTCTTCTTGATAAACCGTCAAGTTGTGTTTATCACGTCCCCCATCCTCTCTTCCATTCTCCTGCTCCTTCTAATCGGGCTTTCTGTCGTAACTTTCGTCTATGCAATCAAATACGCCATTGAACATATTGGAATGAACATCATGATCTTTGTCTTGTCCATCGCTTTTGGTGCGATGGGAATGTACATTTTGATGACCTGGTGTCGTCCTAGAAAGCATAGAACACTCTTTCTGGTCCTTTTGAACTACACGACGTCACTTTTCAAAAGGAACAAACTTCTGATGATCCCCCTAATGACAACTCCGTTTATCATTGTCGCTGTGACCGTTGGACTGCTCATGGCCACCTTCACGACACTTTGCTTGGTTTATATCTCAAAGGGGAAGGTCATCGCGTTTACTTTGTCGTTTCCGTCGATTCTTTCTCTGGTTGTGATGATCATCGGAGTCGTCTGGGTTGTGAAGACCCTCCAAACCTTTCACGAAGCAACAATTGTTCGCTATTTCTCTCAGCGTATCGAAGCCGATATCCATGACAACTCACCCTGGCTTCGGACACGTAACCCACTTTCGATTCCATTCCACCACACTCCCATATTGTCGGTCAAACAGGGGTATTTCCGCTGCCTTGGCCATCATATACGTCACAACATCCTCTCGTTGATTTCTATTGGATTCCAAAAGTCAGCCAACATTGCCTTCAACATCCTTTTTGGTGTTTTGATTATGCTCCTGCGAAAGCTATCCCCGAACTGTCGACTTCCGATGGGCAAGATGAGGCAGATATGGACGGTGGAGACAATTGAATGGAGTTTGTATGGTGTGGGAATGCTTGACATGCCACTTGGAGAGTCAATACAGCTTGCTGCGCGTGTGCACAGAATCCAAAAGAACGAATTGAAAGGCATTGAAGCAGCGTTCCGAGCGACAGAGCTTGTTGAAGAGTATTTGTCTATCGCAGTGGGAGGTGTAGTGGGTCTTGTGGTATGCATCAGTGGTGGACTCAAAGGAGGATCAGATAAGGCCCTCACTCAATCTGTTGGATGGACTATTGTGGCAATTGGATGTATCTTTGGAGTGATCGGATCGTCGGTCGCAGCGAAAGGATTGCGAATCGCTGTCAACACGGTCTGCCTTCGTGTTATGGCCGAAAACAGTTGCATCCAAGCCGAAGAAATCCAACGACCGGACACTGTCCAACTTCTTCCGAACGAAAAGGGTTGGAATGGAGAATATGAAGCTAGTGCGGAGTCTGAGGTGAAGGCCAATGACCCAACAGATCTCATTTCGCTTCCATCAATCAATAACAGTCTCAAGCCGGACAGCACAGGCTCAGAGACCGTCGAAGATACCATTGAGAGGATTGGGAAACTCGTTCGTGAGGCCAAGTTGACGCAACGACGAAAAAAGGAAGGACAACCGTATCAGACCCAATCTTCCAAGTGATCAGACTTGATTCTCATTTGGAGTTAGGCCATCCTTTTATTCTTATGTTTTACGAGGTTGAGCTTCATTTTCTAGAAATCCCATTTGTGTTGTGAATGATATCATTCAACACGTTTTTCCTCACTCCATCCTCGCATTGCGGACTATCCTCCGACACAATCCCACTTCAACTTTATTCCTATTGAGATATAAGAGATGATCTGTTAGAACTTCCTGTGACACCATTCTCACCTCAGCTCCGATCTATGTCACAATCTGGGAACAGAAAGTGCTTATTGAAACAAAATAATAGATTTTTCACGAACATCAGATGTTGGTCAAGAGTTGAGTTCAATTGATTTGACTTGGTGTGACGGAACAGAGATCTTGGGTTGGATCGTTTCTCCATCTTCCTTGTCCAACTATCTTATGGACAGTCGAACATGGGATGATGAGAAACTGAGTCTATCATACATTTTTACCGAAGGTTTGTCTTTTCCAAGCGAACGGGAAGTGTCAGTCACTCTCAATCCAATCGCTGAAGACCAAAACTCTTATGTCTCGGCAACTATCCTCTTTTCCATTCCACCCGACTACCCATCGTCAATTCCAACGATCTCAATGCCAAAGTACCGAGGTATTTCGGAAGGAACGACAGAACACATCATCCAACTTCTACGCTCAGATGCTCGAGAACTTATTGGCCAAGAAATGTTATTTAATTTAATATCTTCATCTGAAGAACATTTAAACCGATTTAACCACAAACCAATTGAATTACATCAAGAACACCTCCAAACAGAACAGGACAAAAAAGAAAGGGAAAAACAAGACAGAAAAGAACGAAGAAACCAGCTAGAAAAGGCAGACAGTGAATTAGTGACGGTCTCAATGCTAACTAATCCAAACAGAGGACTGACAAAGGAAGAGTTAGCGTATTTGGAGGCCCAAGCAAAGTCGGAACGAGAGAAGATTCTCGGCTTATCTCGAAAAGAATCAGAAAAAACGTTGACAGCCGACGGAAAAGAATTATTAGCCCCTCCGTTTATTGCTCCACAACCGCGCACAATTCAAGGGCAAGTCAAAACTGAACACGACCACGACTTAGGAACTCCTCCTCGAACACCAGGAACAGGAGATGGTGATCGACTATCGCCAGGTGCATCTCATGGAGGGCGTGGATTGGGATCTTTCTTAAAATCCATTTTTGGGGGAGGAAAACGAAAGGATGAGACATCTCGAACACCAACACCTCCATTTGGGTCATCTGAAGGGAATATTGTCGTGGCACAGGATGAAAAAGACTTAAGTGGGGATCATGGTTTTGCAGGACATTTTGCGGAGATGACAGTTGATGGAAGCATCTACATGGGAACAGATGATACAGAAACAGAAACTGTGAATTCAAGTGAATTTGGATCAGATGGAGATACCACTGTGACAGAAACAGAAGACAGTCAGACAGGAGCTGATTTTCAGACTACAATCACTGAGAACAGTCAGAGCACAGGAGGGACGGATGAAATGTCAGAAAAAAACAAATTTGTTCATTACCATCGGCCAGAACGAATTATCAGAAGGGTGAAACCAAAAGTCCTTATGCGAGGCGTAGCAGGAGCGAACATGGGAAGCTTCAATGCGAAACAGAAGAAAGACAATGACGAAGATCTCTCATTCAGTGGAGTTGCTGGAGAGGCTATGAAACTATTTGAAGAGATTCAAGAAGAGGCACTTCTCGAGAAGGACACAGAAATGAAAGAAAAAATCTCGCAAAAGGTAAAACCAAAGAGAGAATCGCCATCCTCATCACACTCCTCGAACGAGCCAAAGAAGAAGGAATCATTTTCACATCAACAACTTTCAACTCTTCAAAAGGATGAAAAACAACTTATCTCAGTTTTTTCCACTCTTCTCGCCTCTCAAACCCCATCACAGAGAGAGGAACTTTTCCGAAAGCTACAGGCTGCAGGATTGATCCCAGAAAGTGCCAAGATCTCCCCAACACACAAACCACTTCCTTCACCAGCATCATCACCAACACCACATCATACATTTTCTCCTATGTCATTTTATCTCCAGAACTTTACGACGATCTGCTTCATTGGCCGTGGTGCATTTGGAACAGTTTACAAGTCAAGAAACAAACTTGATGGACAAATATACGCTGTGAAGACTGTTGAACTTCCTTCATCACGTTCGAGTCTGAAGAGACGGAAACGTGAACGATTGCTTCGAGAAATTCGGACTCTGAGCAAAATGAATCACACAAACGTCGTCCGTTACTATCTGTGTTGGATTGAGGCTGATAACATCTTTGAAAGCGAGCCAGAGGAGGTTGGGAAGGAAGGAAAAAGAAGAACAAGGAAACGGACTAGGAGAGAAAAGCGAGAAGAAAAAGAAGTTTGGTTGGACACCAGTGTTGTAGTTGCTGAAGATGCAAGTGCGATTGGCGGCCCCAAAGTGGGGAAGAAGGCGTTGGGTCACAATTTTGCCACACCAAACAAGCGCGAACACTCGAGTCAAAGTGAAAGTGATTCTCAGCAACGAACGGCTGTTCAAATCTCTCGCTCGAAATCGCAATGGGGAGGACAGAACAACTCGAAAGGCAACCGATCAGAGGTGATCGAGGAAGAGGAAACGAAAGGAACGACAGTCTCACACAACGAGTCGTCTTCTGATTGGTCTGGAAATAGCGAGACAAAAACATCAGTCTTCTCGTCACAGAGCAGCTGGACAGGAAACACCACAGAATCAGACGGAACAGAAGTTGAAGTTTCCAGATCAAGCTCAAGTTCAAGTTCGGACAAAAAGAAGGATGAGAAGAAAGCCGCGCTCTTACGAATTCTGGGTGGAGATGATTCTTCAGTTCGACATTCACCATCAGATGAGGACAAGGAAGCACATCACAACTCCCAAACGCCTGTTATTTTGGATGCAGTGGATGTTTCAATGAGACCACGCGCTCCTCTACCCTCATCCGGACTGTCTGTGATGGGAGATACTTCGATGGAGATTGTGTTCGACTCCAATACCAGAGCTGATTCGTCTTCATCACAAGATGATCAAACTGGAATCCGCTTTTCTCCATCATTCTCACACACACATACACAAATGCAGACATCCGCCCAGGCAACGAGTGAGATGCTTTTAATCCAGATGGAATATTGCCCCCAGTTGACACTGGATGTGTGGCTGAATAACAACGTCGAAATCGAGGATTCAGTACTCTGGGACATGTTTGGACAGATTCTGCAAGGTCTTGCACACATTCACTCCTTTGGGGTGATTCATCGAGACCTCAAACCCGCCAACATTTTCGTAACCGAAGGAAACGTAATTAAGATCGGAGATTTTGGGTTGGCAGTATTTCGGGGACGCGAGGAGGGAATTTTGGATGACGAAAACGAGAAAGATGTTATTTCGGAGAAAGAGGTTGATTCATTTGATGAAACTGTGACAATCAACACTGCGGCTTCAACCACTCTCCCATCAGCTGGTCGTTCTGAGAACTCAATCCCCACGTCCCTGCCCAAACTAACAAAAGAATTCCACACTGCAGCTGTTGGAACTCCTCTGTATGCTCCTCCAGAGGCACTGTCTGCAGTGTACACGGAAAAATTCGACATATTCTCTCTTGGAATCATCCTGTTTGAGATGTTTGATCGGCTCCCAGCCAGTAATGGGAAGCTCAGACGATCAGTGACTCAACTGGAACGACGAGAAAAGTTGAGCAACGCGAAGAATAGAGAATTTCCGCCAGAATTCGTGAAATTGTACCCACGCCAGACCGATCTCTTAAACAAGCTACTTGATCCCGACCCTGATCAGCGACCGTCGATATTTGATCTGATTGCAGACACAACCCTGATCCCAGTATCTTTCGAAGATCAAGAAACAAAGAAAGCACTCACTTTGATCTCCGATCCAACCAAACCTCTTCGAAGACTCGTCATGGGAGAGTTGTTCAAACATCCAAGTTTGATTGAAATGAAAACATCACTTTTGCGAGAAGGAAGAGGAGATGAGAAGAAGAAGAGAGAACCAGAACCAATCAGTTTGATTGATGAAAGTGAGACAGACAACACTCGAACAGTGATACGAAGTCGTGTAAAGAAAGAGGCAGTCAATCTTTCGTTTGGATTTCACGAGGGAAGAAGAGGAGGAGAGAAACTCGCTGCAGGAAGCGGAATGCTGAATGCTGTCCCGATTGAGTTGTCGACTTCAACATGGCATGGACCAGCCATCCAACTGCTTTCTTCTCTCGCAAGTTTTGTCTGTGAGCAGCATTTTGCGACTTGGATTGAATCTCCAACATTCATCCCAACATCTCGCCTTCCTCCATCATTCTGTGCTTCACCTGCAGATCGATATTTTTCGCACTTATCATCGTCATTTTCAACATCGCTGTCTGCATTTGACATGATTCTCCCATCGGGAGCTCTCATCTCCCTCCTTCCACATCCAGCAATCTCCTTCGCAGCTGATGCTGGCCGAGTGAGTGAAGAGATTGGTGGAATTCGTCGTTGGAACATTGGAAAAATCTGGAAGGATATGAAACAGAGAGGAAAGGAGGAAAGAGAAGATGCCCATGAAGATCAGAAGAAGACTGGAGGACAAATTGACAGGAGGCGAGGAGAGGATACAGTTGTTGCCTTTGACATTGTGCTGAATGAAAGGATCATGGCAAGAAGTGAAAAATTGCTGAAACTTCGTGAAAAAGCAAGAAAAGCCGGAATTGCGGAATCCATGCAAAGACGAAAGGGGAAGCCTGGACGAGACGACGAGAGCGAGGATGGTCGGCGAAGGAATGATCATGGCGAATCAGATGGATGTCGGAGAGGAAAGAACGGAACCCAGGCTAACAAAAGCGCCTCGCAAGCGAGTGATACGGAGTCGTCGATAACATATCCAACTGGAACAGAATACGATTCTTCACTCTCATCTCCACTCCTCACGACTTTCGATTCAGCACCACCAACTCTTCTGATAGCCGAAACAGCACGTGTCGCACTTGATATCACAAGGCTTTCGTTGTCTCTATCTTCAATTCGGCCATCTCTCTTTCTCTATTTTCGAATCGGCTCGATCAATCTGACAGCTTGCGCTGCGGCTCTCTTTGATATTCCACTTGCGGCCCTCATTCATCTCTCTCTTCATCCCTCTTCTGTCACTTCGTTCAGAAAAGCCTGTGGAATACAAAAATGGAATGCTCTCACAGCTTTCAGGGATGGTTGTGCTGGAAACGCCAAAACGACAATCCAAAAACTTCACGACTTGTCCACAAAGCTTCGTGGCAAGATTTCATTTGTCGGAGAATGTCTATTTCTGTCGGACATTGAACATAAAAAGAAAGAAGGGCTTCTTAAACGAAAGATACAGAAAGCCCTTCTCCAACTCGAACAGTTTGTCACATTTTGCGAGATTCTTCGAATTGCCCCATCAATGATCTTTCTGGACCCATTCTTTCCGGGCACTCCTCCCTACCGAGGCGGTGTGTCATGGCAACTTCATCTCAGGAGTCGATTGTGGCCAAAAATTAAAAATGCGCTAATCGTTGCAGAGGGAGGTGATGAGAGCCAGTTGGGGAGATGGATGCGGGGAGAGGGAACAGAAAAAATTGGATGCCCTGATTTAGGAATTTTCGGAGAAGAATTGTCCAATGCAAAACGCAAGCGAGAAGAACGAGGAAAGCGAACACGCGACGATGACTCTGGTCGAGGGAGAAAAGGAGACGGGAAAGACGATCCAAAAACCAGAAAGACTCGCTTCAACCTGAATTCAGCATCAGATGTTGAATCCAACACGACTATGGCATCTGTGTTCAGCACAACAACATCCACTGGACCTGGCCTTGCACCACCAACGCTTGCACCACCTCTCCCATCACCGATTCTGAATTCTGCTCAACTCAGGGCCACTTCTCCATCCATAACTTCAACTCACTATTCAAGTCGCCCTCAATCGCCTCCTCCAAATTCAGCTTCCACATACAACCTGACACTGAACCAGATTAGTCTAGCCAATGATCTAAGTCGTTCTGGCGAAGGCTCAAACGATTCAATGGATTCGCCAACATTTTCAATTTCCGATCCATATTCAGCATTCGCATATGCATTCCCATTCTTTCTCGACCCGACAGTCATCAAAGAACCGCCCAACAAGTATCGAGCAACACGGCCAACTCATTTTCTGTGCGGAATGTCACTCTCTCTCACTTCTCTTTCGCCATTTGTTCATCCCCACACGCCAACCCCACAACTGGTCCATCCACATGTTGTTCTTCCTGCGACTCCATCGATCAGCTCCTTCATTCATTCTCTCTCAATCACCTCGACTCTTTGGGATTACTTCATCCCGTCAACTTTCCCCCTTCTCCTACCTTCACTCGAAGAGAAGGATGTTGGGTTGTTTGAATGGAACATGACACAGACACTTGAATCCAGCACAACCGGAGTTATTATCAGAATGGATGAGGAATTGATGAAGCGAGGAAAGAAAGGAAGAGGGAAGGGGGGACTTGAAGTCTTGGTAAGAAACGAACTTGAATCACTCTTGACTCGAGAACAGGATAAACGAGATGGGAGAGAAGGAGAAAAAGAAATGGAATGGAATATGAATGGTATAGAAGTTTTCTTGTTCATACTTTCTTCTCATCTTTTTCATTCTCCATCATTCTATCATTCTCATCTTTTCAACTTCAGATCTCTTGCCTCAAACCCTGGCACTTCTCAACAGCTCTCCATTTGTCTCTCCTGATGCTGCAGCAGCAAAATATGCATTCGCAGCAAATTTTGATGTTTTAAACAAATCAGAAGAGCCTAAAGGATCAGAAAAAGACTCTGGAAAGAAGGGGAAAGGAAACAAGTCCAAATCGACTCAGAGTGCCAAGATCCCCATCGGAGAGAACGCCGCAAGCTCATCTCTTGTCCCATCTCTCCTCTTCCAATCACTGCCAAACAGTGGCATCCGTGTCAAGGAACTGGGCAAGGGGGTTCAAAGCCAAACCTCAGCGTATTATCTCCACAACCTCCCGCCGAATCCTCTCTCCTCCAAAAACACCTCAATCGTTCTCCCAACACCTTCGGTTGTTCCATCTCTCTCAAGCACCTACAACACTCCGATTTCACTCTTTTGGTCCATCTTCCCGATATCCAACACTCGGTTCCAGACTTTTTCGGACACTTCCTTCCGAAAAGCAGTGGAGTTCCCCAACCAGTTGGCGGGAATCTGGGAGAACTGGATGAGAAAAGAAGAGGAGAGAAAAATCAGGAAGAATCGGAAAGCAATGAAATGGGCACCGGAAAAGCGTGAGGGGAAGGGAAAGGAAGAAGAACGAAAAGATCGGATGGGACAGAGCCTCTGGGAGTGGGTCATCCCGTTGGGAGTGATTGTATGTCTTTTTTCTCCGATTTCATTCACTCAGACTTCGACACATCGAGCGACAAACCCGATCCCTCCCGCAGATACTCCTGATCCATTCTATCCAATTCTCCCACATTTTACACTCCCAGCCTTCCTCTTCATCGATGACACTATTCCGTCACCATCGGACATGATTCCAACAAATAAGTTTGCATCAATCTCTATTTTCTTCTCATCATCACCTTTCTCTTTTCCAGTATCTCTCTTTTCTCCTCAGATTGGAGTGGAATTGGCATGTCCAATGACAGTCTTGTTCAATATTCAGCCTTCGCCCCATTCAAATGCGCTGTCCTCTCTTCTCTACCACCATCCACAGCATCATTGACATCTCAACAGAAGAGAGACATGTCGCCGTTCTATCCACTCACAGCATCATCATTCACGTCTTCTCCGTCCCCATCTGACAATGCAGTCTCAATTGTTGACTCAAGATCAGCATCGATGTCAGGCTTATCATCATCCCATCTTCCACTCTCATCCATGCATCCCATGTCTCCATTTCTAAGTTTTTCCAGCCGATCAACCTCTTTTGCTTCGGCACCAGTCCCAATATCCGTGTTGCCTCATTCACTCCTCCCCCTCTCTCAATCTATTCCCCTCCCATTCCCTCTTCTCTCCACGCTCACACTCTCTCCAGCCTTCAACCAACTCATGTCATCGTCATTCCTCTTTCATGCTTTGATGACGTCCCATCTGCTCTCCACGACTCTCTTCTCACACTCAATTCATTCTTCGCTCTTCTCATCGACAACAACATCTTCATCTCCTCTTACATCCACTGCCTCACCCAATCTCGCAACTTTCTCACTTCTCCCGCCAACCTCCCACCATAAATCGTCTGATTCGTCAACATCACACTCATCAACAACATCACATCATGCGACAACAAACTTCAATTTCCCTCCTAATCTTCTTGCTCTCCCCTTCCCCTATTCCACTCCTCCTCGTTCTCCATCATCTGCATCTACATTCCACTCGATTCTGTTTTCGTCGTATCTCCAGCTGATCCTCCCCACTCGTGAGATTCGTCATTCTTTTGTTCAATCTCTTTCCTTCATCCAGTCTTTCGTTGACTTGGAATGCGGATTCCGTGACATTCAGAACCGGAATGAAGTCCACTTTGAACCACAATTCTTTCCTTCCTCTCTCGTCTCATATTTGTGTGGATCGAGTGGCCAAAGCCCTTGGATCAACGATTCACGCACGCCCTCTAATTTGAGCACAATAAGTCATTCCACAACAACCCTTCATGGTTCTCCAGCACTCACATCGAGCCTAGGCAACCACCCTCCAGGAGGACATGTCAGAACACAGGACAGAACAAGAGCCGGCACGATACCTCGAACGGGCTCGGGACAGAAACTTGGTCCAACCACCCCAAAGACCACCACCAAAGAGCATCTAAATGAAAAAATGGGGATGGTAAGAGGAAGAGACAACGTTGAATCTGACGACGATGATTATGATGATTATGATTACATGGACAGTTCAAAACGTCTGAAGGGAACACGGAGCTCCCGGAGTTAATTGATCGGTGAACAAGAGTTTTTTAAGTTTTTATCTGAAAAGCATGTTTCGTTCAGCGATATTCATAATTTTCGCTACCTTGTGTTTGGAACACTTCAAATTATTCTTGGTTTCAGAGATATCCACCGAAATAGAACAAAAACGATAGAAGAAATGAAGAAAACGTGTGAAGTTTTGCTGCAAGACGCAAAATCATTCACCACACAGAATCAGAGAATGAGAAGAATTGTGATTGTTTCTCTTAGACTGCTTCAAGCTCCAGCTCGCTTAAATCAATTTTATAATCGTTGTTGTCCATGCGGGCCTTCAAATTCATCAGAGCCTTTTCCAGTTTCCCCTTTTTCTCCTCAATACGTACGAAGTATGTATGTCCAAACGAGTGGCTCTGCACTCCAGTGATAGTGGGCACATTTTCCCATGTCCAGTTTCGGTTAGGCACAGGATGTCCAAGTTGTATGGGTGGAACAGAATTCGTCCGAATAAGGACGTCGTATGCGTTGAGAGAGGGAGGGCAAGGCGAAGCGAAGAGTGTTTCTGTGAGGGAGGTTGGACTCATGTGCGATTGGAACGCGGGTGTACTTGACCTTAGTGTGTCATCGTCATCCTCGAGGAGCGTCGGATTTTGGGGCTTCTTCCGTCCCTTCTTCCTTCCTCCCTTGACCCAATCTGTCTTCCTCCTCTCACTCTCACTGCCCGCACGGAAAACTTTGACTTCTTTGATTGTTGGATTGGATATAATCAGGCGGAATGGCTTGCAGCGGCTTTTCTCGGCCCAAATATCATCTTCTGGTGGGCACAGGAGCTGGAGGATGATGGAGACTCGTCCGTACTGCACGTGAAGCTTCCCTTCGCGAGGAAGATAAGGTGTTGAATCAGAAAGGAACAAGAATCTGATATCAAGCAGGTCAGAACCTGTCTTGGGAATTTTCTTCGCTGCTTTTGTGGGGATGGTGAATGACGGTGGAGCAAGGACTGGAATCGTGTGGGCAGATGGGAAACGCCGGGATGTGGGAGATGGGGAATCCTTGTCCTCCACGTTCTCATCTTCTATGCGAGGGGTATGTGGGGATTGGGAGTGTTGCCGATTGAGGATGGTGTGGGGGAGAGGGGGTGGATGTGGGAAGGGAGCAGATGGGAAGGGAACCATTGGAGGGAATGTGTGCGGTTGTTTTGGAAGTTGGAGTGTCGTCATTGGCATTGCTGGCTTATCTCCACTCGAAAAGTTGGACATGAACAGAGGTTGTTGTGCCGATCCTGGGAGGGCTGTCGATTTGTTCAATGTGAATGGAACATACGGACTGAACGGCATAGAAAACGACGCCGTTCCGTTCCCGAGAGGTTTTGACTGTGGTGAGGGTCTGTTCTGTTCCGTAAAGGGAATCACATTGCCTCTACGCTCTCTTGGAGGGCTGGTTGAATGTGGCGGAGAAGGTGGTGGGGACGCAGGAAGATCGGCGTTGGTTATAGTGTGGGGTTGGCCTTGAAGTGACGGAGCATAGTAACTCGAGAAACTTCTCTGGTCGAGGGTGGAGAAGGTACTGGGGAACATCGACATGTTCGACAGGGAGTTTACGTCAAAGAGAGTTGGAATTGGGGCTGAAATAGAGTTGTTATCAGGTCCGTCTCTTTTAAGGAAACTGAAGGAGATAGAGTCAAAATCAGTTGTGGTACTTCCAGAACCGACTGGAAAAAAATTGGTCATGTATGCCATCGAATTCATTGAGAGATTATCTGGAGTTGGGGGACGAGAAAAAAAAGGACATGGTCAGAAAAGTGTTGGAGGCCAAACCGTCAAACGATCTCCCCGGAAGCGAAAACGTTGATGATGAACCAATGTTTAAGGAACTACAGATAGAATAAGGTCGAGAAAAATTTGGCAAACGCATTGGGATCAAGTTTCATCGAGTCTGGGAGTTTGAAGACATCTTGGGGTTTTGGATTGTCCTAAGCAGAAAAGAGAGAATGAAAACCTGAAAATGAACAGTAATACAGCCATTATTCTGGGAAGTGAGTTGGGGATCTCACTTTACTATGCAATTTATTTGAGTAAGGGCGGATCAAACCAATTCGTGATTTCCGAAAACACAGCAAATCCGCACGAAGGGTCACATATATTATTTTAAAATGTTATTCTGACGATGACTGTTTCCAAATAGAGCAATAAACGGACGATCTCGAATCATTTATTGATGAGAACCAAAAAAGAGAGACAAACGAATAAAAATCAGGATGACGAGCCAAAGAATTGGTTCCAGTCAAAATCAGTCTTGTTTTCAGGAATCTGTGGTTGTTGAGACGTCACAGACGATCCCTGCCAAATCTGTTGTGACGTTGACCTCAACTGCTCCTCGGAAGTCGAACCCTGGAACAATCCAAATGGATCATCATTCTGAAATTGGTCCGAAGATCCATTTGTGGGTTGTGTCATCGGTGATGTTTCAGATGACTGAGCGGTATTTGGAGTGAATTGAGTCTCAAAGAACTGAGAGAATACACTCTCGGAAGCAGTTGACGGAGCGATGAATGGGTTTGATTGTTCGGTGGGTTGCGATGAGGGTGGAATTGGGGTGCGAGGGCTGGGAGTTGTTTGTGATTTGAAAGAAGAATCAAGAGGAACAGGATTGTGGCTGATGGGAGAAGTCGGGACAACAAGCGACGGCGAGGGAGACTTGTGAATTTGGGTCGATGTGTGCGTGGAGCTTTGAGGAACCTGTTGATACAGATTTGTTTGAGAGACAGGTTGAGGATGAGATGGTGGTGAGTGTGGGGGAGTGAATGCCACTCCACCTTTCCCCTGCACAGGAGTTTGCTTCAGCTGAACGTTACGGACTGGAGGAGGAGGAGTGACAGGTGTTGTTTTGGGCTGAGTTTGTTTTGGTTCGACTTTCCTTTTCGTGTTATCGACTTTAGGTTGAACTTTCTGTTGAGGTTCGGTGTTCCTCTGCCAACCTAAGAGATTATTGACATTGTCGTTGAACGTGTCGAAAATTCCCAACATATCGAAACGACGCCGTTTTGGAACAGCCTTGTCTGTTCGTGCCGTCACCTGGGTCCTGTCTTTCTGACGAAGATGTTCGTCAAGTTCACTCATTGACTTTTTGATGAATGTTGGGAAATCGATAAGTTCTGTTTTGTCTTCCATTTCCTTCTTCTTCTCTCCTTCACGTTGGGTTGCTCGACGGGTATTGGGTTTCCATCGAACCCGCACTTTTCGATCATCCGAATGAGACCGCTTTGGTTGATCTAAGAGACAGTGTGAGAAATGATGAATGGGTGGACGATTGTGGAGAAGGATGAAAACAGACCAGGTTCGGATTCCAGAGGAATACATTCCCAGAGTCGTTCGCCATTGCTGTTGATGCCCCAGCCGTCGACAAACAGAAGCTCAACTTCATATAACCAATCGGAATCTGTTAATTTGTCACGGTGCTCGTGGTCTGCAATGAGAGAGGATTGGGATGAGTTTGAGAGAATACACACCACCAACGATCACAGCATCAAACTTCTCCTCTTCCTCTTTTCGTTCCTCCCGAACTTTCCTCCACTTCTTTGTCCATTCCCAGGCAATAAAGTAGAGTGACAGAGCAGAACTGATCAATTCTTCGACATCAACCTTCTCATCTTCATCTAACAAAATGGGTGAAGAGGATATAACACACCTGGTTCGTTGGCTGTCCCCTTAGTTGTTGGTTGATCAATTTCCAGAAGTTCTTCTGCATTTTCATCTTTTGGTTTGGATTGACGCTGGTTGATTCGAGCATGTCTATTTAAGATTTCGATAATTTCTGGTTCGCTGTTTCCTTTTTCTGGAGAATGAATTAAAAGTGGAAAACGAACCAAGGATCTCATTTCTGAAGGAGAGGAGGTATGCGAGAAGGAGAAATGGAAGGAGGGTGAGCGATGGAGAAAGAGGATTGGTGATGAGTGGCAGATTTGCAGAGGGGGTGAGTGATTTGTATTGAACTGTGAAGAGATAATGGATCGAAAAAGAACACACTCGCACCTGGCTCGTCAGGTTCTGCTTTCCTCAATCGAATTTGTGAATGTGAGGTTGGCGAGAAGATGAAAGAGTATTGGAATGGTGACGATAGAACTTGATATTCGTTGAGAGGGAAAGATGTGGAGAAGTACGATGGAATCTCTCTGTCACGTTTCTTCTGTTTTTCAAGAGTTTCTTTGGCATCGAGTTGTGTTTGTGTTAAATCTGTTGATGCATCAATGCAGACCCAGTCGTTTGGCCCAAATATCGATCCAGTCATCCTGAAGAATGGTGGGGAGAATGATCAGAGATGGTGAAGAAATGCACACCCATATTCCCATCCTGTGAGAGTGGATGCATGGACAAGACGCATGGAATCCGGGATATATGAATATTGTGGATTGGCTCTTCGAAGAGGGTGGATGCTTGCGTATGGAAGAGGCGCAAACGAAGTTGAAAAAAATGGTATCAATGACGTGTGGAGTGTGTTGAGGAATGCTGTTGGAGACGACTTGAGCAGTTGACCCGATTCACTGGTTGGAATCGAGTTGATTGGCGACGTGGTTTGAGTGGTGTTTTTTGCCGGCTGAGACGAAGGTGTGACTGACTGAGGCAGGTGCTCCTCACTCTTGTCACTCTCTTTCTTCCTTTGAATCTGATCCCTTTCCTTTCCTTTTTGTTTCCATTGCTCCCATTCCTCTTTTTTTCTCAACAACCCAAAAGCCATCATGGCCTCCCACAACCTCATCGTATCAGCAAAAGTGAAGGATCGTTTCAGGAGAAGGATCGTTTCCGAGAACAAGAATGAGAACGAGAAAGAGGATTGCGAATCTGGACTATTTTGTCTCATTCCGAAGTTCGCTGAGCGTGGATCAACTGGAGGGAAGAGGAGATGATGGGCAAGTTCAGGATCAACAAGAAGCAGGAGAGAGAAGAGAATATGGAAAAAGGACGTCAGTGATGACGGCGAATAGAAGAAGGCCCGGAGGGAATTGATGAGGCCAGAGAAAGAGTAGAAAGCCAGAACGGAGTCACCGACGTAGGCATGGAGGAGGAGAGAGATAAGGTCGTTCATTCCCTGCACGTATCCCAATTCCGGATCAAGCATCATCTGATTCTGGAGGATCTTGCGGGTGTCCTGGTAGAACATGGAGTCGTCTCCGTCCATCATCGTTTCTTGTTCTCGATCACTTCTCTTAAGATCGAGTTCGATTCGACGGAACGAGTCTGAGATGAATGGGATTGGACTTGAAAGTTGGAGGGCAGGTGTTCTGTGCTTTTGATTGAGTTCGTCATGTTCCCAGGTACGTTTAGGGAATGAGTCGAGCTGAAGTGATATTTGAAGAAGAGAAGAAGGCGTACTCGGCTGCTGATACGACCACCAAGATTGAACGACGAAGGAGAATATCCTCGCTCGGATACATGTGCAATGTCAATTCCACCGTTATCAATATCTTCGTCAAAAGTTGGCTGAGGAGGGAAGAGTGAATACGAATGTAAAAATGAGAGAAAAAGACCAGATAGATCTGTTCTGGGATCATCATTCGAATTTGGAGCTGAAGATTGAAAAATGATTCATTCATTTTGTTTTTCATTTGTGTTTTTTCGACTTGTGAGGAAGAATCAGGATAAATATTGAAGAGAAGTGGCCAAATGTGAGGACGAGCTAATGGATGCACTCCATTGAGTATGATTTGGGTAAGGAGAAGTGGAAGATAGCTGATGGCACCTGATGGATGTGTGTATAGAGAGAGTGAGGACAGATCCAGAGGGTTCGATAGAGATTTGATTATGAGCGTTGGATCGATAATCGAATCGTGGTCGACTGTTGAAATTGTCAAATTTGATGAAAATGTTGAGATTTCTGATTTGTTTCTTTGGAGAACTTGGAGAATAGTCATGTAATCATTCCATGTCATTGATTCGAGAATTCTCTGATAATTTGCTTTTTCATCTTGCTTGGGAGAACTTATAGGAGAGAGTGGAGGCTGAATTAAGTTTGAGTCGATTTCTTTTGATGATGGCGGAGTTTTTAGAGTGTCAGATGAGATCTTGTCATTGGTGTCAGTTCCAGATCTCTCCACATAACCTTTCTGAGTCTATCCAAGAGAGTGACTAGAATGAATTAATGAACAGACTGCTTTCATAGATGATGATAGTGAACTTGGTTGTTGACTGGCTTGACCTTTTTGTTGATTCGTGATTGGTGGTGAAGAGCGAGGGTTTGGGGAATCTAAATCGATAAAAACATTGTCTGCAGAGAGAGAGGAGATTCAAAAGAAGAAAGATGATTGGAACATGACACAAGTGATTGTGAATAAGAGCCTTGAATGAAGTTCTCAGACCATTCATCAATATCGTGTGTGTATTGGATAATTCGGTTGTATTTCCGTTGAAGTAATAGAGGTTTGGATCCATATTATCTCGTTTCCCTTGACATTGTCTGATCAGTGTGTAGATAAATCTGAACAATTCTTCCGATGAACGAGATGAGAATGTTGGTCGAAGGGTGTCTGCAAGGGAAAAGTCAAATTGCATTTGGGGACATTGTTAATATTTGAAGAAATGGACCTTTTGTTTGATTGATTGTTAGCGTCGCATCTTCATCAACATTCACTGTACGTCGAATCTAATATACCGAAAGGCCAAAAGATTCATGTAAACACGGAGTAGGATATACTGATTGAACGTTTGTTGCAAGAATGACAATCTGCTCTGAGAAGACAAAAGTGAGTCGAAGAAAATGATAGAATAGGAATAATTGAGAAAGAAACGTGGTAGATCACTCAACTTAGTACCCTTTATATGCAGTGCAGCGATTTCAAGGAGAGTTTACGCGAAGATGGGGGAGAGGATAACGAAACGAATGAGGATGGAGTAATGACGGAACAACGGTGCAAAACAAATTAAAAACAGAAGAAATTCACTGAAGAGTGGTGTACTATTTCGGCTGTGGATTTCCATTCGATAAAAATTCTACGATCTTCCGGAAATTGCTCGATACTTAGAACTCCGGGAATTTTCGTTCCGGTTCCATCACTGTGGAGATAATCAACAGCAGTTTTGTGTAGAACTTTAGGTTCCATATCAAAATCTGCCAAGAATCTTCCGAATTTTTCTGTACAATGCGAATCGCAGCGGAGATCGGACCAGAAGAAAAAACAGTTGATACAAAAAACAATTGTGACGAAAAGAGGATGATGACTGGATAAAATTAAGGTCGAAGGCATCAAAGAGAGTGCTCACTGCGAGTTGAATTGTCTGAATAATTCGACAAGGTGTTGTGTGGATGAATCTTTGGTTTTGAATGTTCCTTCGGTCTCCTTCCCTTCCTTATCTCCCAGAAGTGGATAAAGATCCTTTGCCAACTCCTTTCCGAGTTCTACACCCCATTGATCGAAGCTGTTGATCTCCCAAAGCAGCCCTTCAACAAAAGTCTTGTGCTCGTACAGGGCAATGAGCATTCCAACAGTGCGTGGGTTGACTTGGCTCAAGATGATCATGTTGGATGGACGGTTTCCACTGAAGGTACGGTGGTTGGCGAGTGTCGTTTGTTTCTGTTGGGCCTCAGCGTCATCACCAGGAATCGATTTCTTGGCCTCGGCGAGTGCTTGCTCGAAAGTCTTTCCTTTCATGAGGGCCTCTGCTTGGGCGAAGACGTTGCACGCGAGGAGTTTGTGGTGCTCGCCAAGCTTGTTGTGAGTGTTGAGAGGGAAGATGAAGTCGCACGGAATGAGCTGAGTGCCTTGGTGGATCAGCTGATAGAAAGCGTGTTGTCCGTTTGTGCCTGGTTCCCCGAAAAGAGCAGAAGAGGTTCCATGAGCTGCATCAACTGGCTCTCCGTTCATCTTCACTCCTTTTCCATTTGATTCCATCTCCAGCTGTTGGAGGAAGGCTGGGAAGCGGTCGAGATATTGGTCATATGGGAGGACGGCATGAGAGCCAGACTTGAAGAAGGAGGTGTACCACATATCAATGAAGGCGAGCACAGCAGGGATATTCTTTCGAAGATCCTTTTCGGTTCGGAAATGCTCATCCATTGCATGTCCTCCTTCCAAAAGCTGGATAAAGTTGTCAAAGCCGACGTAGAGTGCAGTGCTCAAGCCGATCGCAGACCAGAGTGAGAAGCGGCCTCCAACCCAATCCCAGAAGGCAAATGTGTTGTTGGTATCAATACCGAACTCTGCCACTTTGGTGAGATTGGTTGATACTGCGACGAAGTGAAGAGGAAGTTTGGCCGCGTTGTCAGTTCCGACTTTCCCCAACCACCAGCTTCGGCATGTGTGAGCATTGGTCATGGTTTCTTGTGTGGTAAATGTTTTGCTGCTTACAATGAACATGCATGTTTCCGGGTTTAAGAGTTTCAAAACTTCTGCTGCGTGAGTGCCATCGACATTTGAGATATAATGGACCTTCAGTTTCTCCGGGTTAGCATAAGGAGTCAATGCATGTGCAACCATGAGAGGACCAAGATCTGAACCACCAATTCCAATGTTTATGACGTCAGTGATGGGTTTTCCTGTGTATCCCTTCCATTCGCCAGAACGAACTTTTTCGGTGAATCCTTTCATTTTATCGAGGACTCCATTCACATCGTCCATCACGTTCTTTCCTTCGACGATTATTGGGCGGTTGGAACGATTTCTAAGAGCGGTGTGGAGGACAGCTCGTTTCTCGGTTTTGTTGATGATCTCTCCAGAAAACATTGCTTCAATGCCTTCTGCAACTTTGCGTTCCTTCGAAAGATTCGTGAAAAGAGTGAGTGTTTCTTCAGTAATTCGATTCTTGCTGAAATCGAAATGGAACAGGTCATCGCCGTTCTTGAGTTCCAATGAGAATTTCTTTGCCCGTTCGGGATCCTGAGCAAATAGATCTTTCATGTGAATTGCTTTCACTGATTCGAAGTGTTTGTCGAGCTGTTGCATCTTGAGTGTCTGATCAAACCCACATCCAGACTGAAAAGAGGCTTGAAAGGGATTACGAGTCGTCCAAAGACATTGAAACCCTTAAAAATGATTTGGATGATTTGAAAAAGGTATAATGATGGTGGTGGCGCACTCAGAGAAATAGCTTGAACAATTTTTATTGTGCATCGATCTCATCCTCCAAAGGACGCAAATGTTTCGGGACGACGGTACCACTATTTTAATCATTTTCACGAGTCATTTTCCTCATTATTTCCTCTGTTTGTGAATTATGAAACCCCTTTGCTCATAGATCAACAGGCATTCCACAGCAACTCTGCCTTTGGGGAGGTCAAGAAGGATGTCGATGAGAGTTCATCATTCACAGAATTTTCTCGGACACTTCACAAATCTGACCTTGAGGATCCAGTCAAGTTCGAAGCATTCGCCAACGGACTTCTGACGTTACGAAGTCCATTCATCGTCCAAGTCACAGATGTCAAGACAACTGATGAAGACATCACGATTTGTACTGAACATGTCGAAAAACAGTCTTTTGGGAGTTATGTTGAACAGGTGAGACATATGGGATTGATGATTTCTGAAGAAGTTTGACAACTTGAATTTAAGACATTTTCTGTGTGGTTATCTAAATCTCTCTAGCGTCTCTGGGATGTCCTCACACATTCTGTTCTTGGTCTCCATTTTCTCCACACCAACAACATCTTCAGTGGAAACCTCAAACCACATGACATCTTTTTTGTCAATGAATTCATGGGAAAGATCAGTTTGCCTTAATTCATTCCATCATGTGTTTAGGTGATTTTTATCTCTTTAATCACTTCAAGGATCCACTTGGAAAGGCACAGGAAAAAACTGGAAATCTGTCTGTTTTTTTCTGTTTCATACGATTGCCAACATATTTAGAGGTTACCTGAGTCCTGAACAACTCAATGGACAAAAGTATTGGTCATCTTTGTCATATTCTCTTCTTCTTCAGAGCAACAGAGAAATCTGACATCTGGAGTCTTGGACTGATCTTCTGGGAGGCGTCATCACTTCGAATGTTCATGGAGGATAATAGTACACTTGATCAGGCAAAACAGGCTGTGAAGGAGGATGTTCCAATGATCGATTCTTCCTCATATTCGGATGAATGGAAGAACTTAATTCACCAGATGTTATTGGTGGTATATTCTTCTCTCCACAAAATCAGTGTCTCATTGGATTATTAGAATCCTGAAGAACGAATTACTCTCAAACAGATTCTTGAGGTGGATAGAGTTCGAAGGAAAGCTGATGTTTTCACCGCCCGAATCTCCAAACTACCACAGGCTTTTACTGCACCAAAGAAACGCCCTCCAACTCGTATTATTTTTTCTTTTTTCTTATTTCGATTTGCTAGAAACAAATCTCTGTGAAGAAATCACATTTTTCGCATCAGAAAAAACGCAAACGTCTGATAACCACGAACATGCCGCAAAATTCGAAGACGATTTTACATGCCAAAATGGACACATTGAGAAGAATGCTCAAAATTATCGTAACAATACAATTTTCATCGATTGTCCCATCGACAAAGGTTATGCCAAATGGTGTGTTTTCCTTGGATATCACTCAATTTTTGATGAATTTTAGCACACTAGCATTAGGACGTTCCAATGGAAGTGCTTATGTTGGAGTATCGGCGTACCCAACCACTAAAACAGGAGAAACATGGCTTGGTGAGAATCCGGAATCACTGCGATACTCGTTCTAGTATGAACTTTCATTGATGTATATAACTCTTCAGTGGAAAGCTGACTCAAAACGGACGATGGATTTCTGGAAATGATCGATGGCAATCAAATGAAGAAATTACTTTTGAGGTTGATATGAATAAGCGCACGTTACACATCTTCAAAAACGGAACCCTCCAACCAATATCATTCACCGATATTCCAGAAAAGATTGTCTTTGGGTTTTGCCTAGTTCTTCCACGGAGTACTTGTGAGGTTGTCTCTCTCGTCTCAATGGATGGACCGTCGCCGGACATTGAGCGAGGTGTTGAAGGCGCAAAAACTGTGAAGTGGAATACTGATTCTGATTCTTAGGTCCTTAATTCTCGCCCACATGTCACTTGTTCTGTTTTTCACAAAATATACATTTTGACATCTAACTTCATCTGCTGAGAATACGTCATCATCAAGATTATCGACAACACCTTCGGGAAGAGCTTTCAACTTAGCCAGCTGGTGTGTTCGTTGTGATCCCGACGTTCTGGTATTTGTTATGGGCAAATCAAATTCTCCGTTTCCATCATCTCCAAATCGCTGGATTGATTGCTATGGCAACTAACAATTTTGTATTCATTTATCAATCGTTTTTCTCATCTCATTTCTTTCTTCCCCTCCAGGACTATCTCCATAAAATTGTCCTTGTTGGAGATACCAATGTTGGCAAATCTAAATTAATGAATAACATAGTCATCATTTTCCTTTTCCTTCAACTTGAACATTTTTATCAATTAGCGCTTCGAACAAGCTGAATTTCGGCCAACAATTGGAGTCGAATTCGTATCCTCCTATCAGCTTCCACGTCACTTTTATCTTTCATCCAACTATGTTCGTATAGACGTCAAAGTCTTTTCAGGTTGATGGATCAAGTGTTAAAATGCAGATCGTCTGCTCGACACTTCTTCATTACGATATCTTTCTGGATTGAAACAGTGGGATACTGCTGGACAGGAACGCTTTCGTTCGATAACCAGAGCCTATTTTCGGGGTGCAAGGGGCGTTCTCCTTCTGTACGACACATCGAATCAGTCTGAACATCTCTCCTCATATTCTCTTCTTCTGACTCTGACCCCATATGGATAGAACTTCATTTAACAATATCCGCACTCATCTTGATGATCTCGACCAATATTCTGACTTCAGTATCGTTCGGGTTCTTGTTGGCGCGATAATCGATGAAACCCGTGTCAGAACTGTCAGCACAGAAGAGGGCCAACAATTAGCGGATTCATTGGGAATCACTTTTAAAGAAATTGATTTGACAAACCCAATCGATGATGAGATATTCATCTCGTCTGTTTCATTCTTTTTTATCACTCATTCTCTTCTCAATGACAAGAACGTCAAGAGAAATCATCCACACCGATTGCTGGTGAGATATCTGTTAAAGTTGTTCTTCGATTTGCGATTGGAAATTTGGACAAATCAATCGACTCATCTTGATTTATAAGAACTAGCAATCTGAATTTGTTCAATCATAAACAAGTTCTTCATCTAAAACCTGGATATCTGCGAAGTTCGGGAAGACATTGACACACACAATGTCTCCGTGCCCAATCATCTCCAAATATTCATTCAACTCATCAATGTAATCATAAAAGAACAGAACCATCCCAGGGCCAAATCTGTGAGTATAGGAGATCAATTGAGGAAGGGTCTTCTTAAATGTTGTGAGTGGTTCGCTAAATGAGGCTTTGGAATCGATCCAACAAACTTTTTGCATGTCTGCACGTTTCAGAGATGGTGGAAGAGATGGTCGTGGAATGGAAGTGTGGGACGGAGAAAGGAGAGGATGGGCTGGAGTTTGGATGTCTGGCTCAGATGAAATAAATGGATTTGGGAGGAAACATGGGTCAGTACCTGCTGAAAGGGATAGTAAAGTTTGCATGAATGAATCTCTATTCATCGGAACATCGTCTATAGACGAAGAAGGATGGATCAGGAGTGGACTTGTGGAAAATGGCTGGAATGTGTCTTCTTTCAACAAAAATTCTCGATATCGTCGGACATTGTCAGCAATCACATCAATTCCTGTTTCTTCCGGTTGATAGCGCTGCTGTTTGGCTTCGTATTTCTCGATCGTTTGAATGCATCCAGAGTATTCTTGCTGCTTTTCCTCATCCTGGATCTCACCAACAAATTCTTTGCATTTTTTCACGATTTGATTTGGTGTGTAGACTGTTTGGAAGGGTATGCTTAGTTGAACGGGTTCGAATTGCCTTGACTGTGTTGTCTTCTTCCAATTGAATAAAAACGGCTGTTTCAGCAAAACATCGGGAGTTTTATCATAGTCTAACATACGACATCCTTCTTCTGTGAAATATCCAAGACCAAGTAGATCTATGGAGTGGAATAGATAGAATTCATGGAGTTGTCCCAGCGCTCGACGAACTTGGTCATCTGTAATGCCCTCGGTAACACGTTCTGTAAGAAAACGTTTCACAAGTGCACGCAGAGCTTCATTTTCTATCAGTTCCGGGTTTGTGCAGAGATTTGTTTTAATCGTCTTCTTGTCTGCATTTGACAGTGGTTTCAGCTTTCCATTGGAGAGAGAATCTCTAGGCAATTTTTCTATATAATGGCCAAGAAATTGTTCAACGAGATATTCTTGTGGAAGATGAGCATCTTGAGAGAGTGTTGTGATCTGATCCGCTGATGTGAGCGATTTATAATGTTTTTGGAGATTTTTCAAGAACGAGTGACAGTACTTGATAATTCGATTAACATTTCTAAAATATTGAATCAAAGGATGGGATACATTTGAGATAACATGCTGGCGAGAACGTTCGTTGGGATACCAAACATTTGTGAATAGAGGGCAATATCTCTGTGAGATCTGAGGTTCGAAGCCAAAAAGAGGAAGAGTTGATATTTCATTTTGTTCGCGACTCGAAGATCTTCCCACAATGATAAAATGAACAAACATCAGAAAGTTTCAGTGAAAAACGGAATTTTGTCGTGTGTTTTTGGACATTTTCCATAAACTCTCAGTCGTCTGCGTGAGATTCTGAGTGACCTGATCAAATTTCCGGAGGGATGCCACTTCGCCCAACCAATCGACCCTGACAGGCAGAATCTCCCGACATATCGCAAAATTATCGAGTCCCCGATGGATTTCGGCACAATCATGCGTAATATAGAGGCAAACACATATAAGGATGACATTGATCAGGCTTTCTATGATGTCTTTCTCACAATTGATAACTGCTTTCACTTCAATCCTCCAGAGAACCTTGTTTCTCAACACTGCCGCAAAATTCAGATTCGGCTCATTAAGCAGTTGAGAATGCACCCAAGAATCCCAATTGCCTTGATCGATCTCCTCGACAGAACGAAACCAACAAGATGGTGGAAAAATGGAGTCATGAAATCACCACAAGAAGTCTTCACATCAGACAAATTCATCTTATCCACTGGACCTTTCCCATCCCCAACTCAATGCCTTCAACCATTGGAGGAAGACCCTGTTCCTCTTTCACTCAACGAAAGGACCGAACTTTACAAGATCCTCCAGACACTCCAACCAGAATTTATTGAGAAAGTGTGTGAACTCCTTGTTGAATCGTCTCGTGGTGAAGGAAGAATTATTGAGGGAAACAAAGTCAGATTTGAGCTCGAAATTCTTCATCCACTCTCCCAGCGCCACATTTATAATTATGCCAAACAATGCATGGATCTGCAGTTAGAATGTCTAACACCTATCGAAGAAACATGAAAGACAACATTTTCTTCGATATCCTTCGAATATTTTCTGTTTTGAACATTTCGCGCTTTTTCTCTGTTTTAGTTTGTTTCAGGAATGAGTATGAAATTGAGATGATTAAACACGACGAATCACACAAGTTGGTAAGATACCAACCCTCTAGCTCCTTAATGGGTGGGCATTGACGGTTGTGTGCTCATTTGGGGTCCATGCGGGTATTGAGAATGAGAGGTCATTGCGGGATAAAGTGATGCTCCACGAGCTTGCTGTGGATGAAAGTAGTCTTCAGTGTCCAGGTTAAGGGAAGTCCTGTGCCCGTTCAGATAATCGCGAATGATCCGGTTGAGGCGACATCCTGTGACCTGAGCGGTGTATCCAAATGCAGTTGGGTTGTTGGTGTCAACAAACTCAACCGGAGAGAGAGGCCCCAACCGGTTGGAGATCTCGAGCATGGCGTTCCATCCATGGGTGCCAAGGTGTTGTTCGACAAGTGTTGAGGAGATACCAGCTTCAAAGTGAGAGGTTTCAGTGGACATGGCCACGAAGGCAGCTGTCTCGATCATTGGGCGGATTCCGTTCATTGCTTGAAGAACAACAATTTCTGGAGAGAAGCAATTGTGAAAGAGAAGTTCAGAAACAAACCGTTCATTGCTGTTCCCTGTCCCGACCCGTAGAGCATTTTGTAGTCGGCGTGAACTGCCTCCCACGACAGCTTCTGAACATGTCGAAAGAGCTCCTGCATTTTTGTGGGTTGACCAGGTGGAGTCAAGGCAGGGTACAACATCTGCAGCCATTGAGCATGAACAGGAGCTGAAAGATGATGAGAAATGAACGAGAAATGGGAGACCTGTTCCTTCTTCACTCATTACAACAATGGCACGTGGTGGAGGCATTCCAAAATGGAGTGATGTGAAGCTTCGGATCCCTCTCCCACATCCAGTTCCACTCATCAAACCAAAACGAACAAGGGCTGAAACAATAAGAGGATTGGGTGAAAATGAAAGTGGTGAGAGTAGAGAGGAAGATGAGATTGAAGTTGAAGGGTGGAAGGAGCATGGATTTGACATGACAAGCTGGAGTGGATAAATGTGGATGGAAAGGAGAGGGGAGAGGTTCTTCTTGGGTTTGGTATCATCTTTTGTGCTCAGAATTGACAATTGGTCTGAAGTTGGGAGAATGGAATCCCAGTTCTGATCGGAAGGAGGATTTAGAGCTGCTTCCTCTTCTTTCTTCTTCTTTCGCTCTTCCTCTTTCTTCAACTCAGCTTCGGCCTCTTCACCTCCACTCACCATTTCGTAGTCTGAATGTGCAATGGCATTCACAATGCCTTCCAACAAGACCTGAGCGTTGAGTGTGAGGGGCTCTGCGCTTGATGTACCCGAGACTTCACCAGCCTCATCAATCACGCGCGATAGGAAAGAAGACGAGAGAAGTGAAAGGGCTGAGCCAGAAACTGGCGTTGTGGTGGCTGGCGCTTGTGGAGGATGAAGATGGATTTGGCAGATGGCCGGGTGTGAGGATAGAAAGAATCGGAGAAGAGATGAAGTGTGGTGTTTGGATTTTGATTTTGCCTGCTTTGCCTTTTCGATCTGGTCTTTCGAGACTTCGGTTGGTTGTTCTTTCGTCGGTTCTTCTTTCTTTTCATCTCCGACAACCCACAGACCCATAGCTACGATCACTTCGGCGAGAGCATCATCAAACCGGACAGGGAACAACTTCTGTTTCTTCATCTCACGCTGGACAGTCTCAAGCAGTTGAGTTTTAGTGAATGGATGAGAAGTTGAAGTGGAGGAGTGAAGGAGGAGATCACTTGGAAGAAGATGAAGAGCTGATGGCGGAACAAGAAGGATGGTGTGAGTTGATGTGAGCGGAAGGAAAATAGCTGGCGGGATGAGAGTGGGAAGCTGAAAGACAAATTGAAAAGAGAAAAGACAAGATGAGATAATACAGAGAGACAGATGATGAAAATGACAAAGGTGGGTGCTGTTTCATACATTGTCCACGTGTCCTTCCACAACGAATAAGCAGTTTGTGAACAGTTCATCCTCTTCCTTTGCCCTCACCTTCTCCATCCACTCCTTCCGTCCCTCTCCGAACTTGGCTTCTTCTTGATCTTCGTCGAACACGATCCAATCAAAGAGGGAGAAGGCAACATTTGCTTCTTGTTCCAAAGTTGATTCCTCTTTCCTTATCCTCCTTTCACGATTTAGTCGCTTCTGTTCGATGGTTTGCTGGTATGCATCATGTTCATTGGATGGCCCTGAGTCAGGTTTCTCTTCGTCAGGATTCTCTTCTTTTCGTTTTCTCTCTTCTTCCTTTCGCTTCTCCTCTTCCTTTTCATCATCAGCGTAGAGGCATGTGAAGCCAGGGTAAGCTCGCTTCACCATTCGGCCTTGGAGAAGAGCAAGTAAACGGGAGCTAAAAGAGGATCCGGTGATTGTTGGCTTGTTTGACAAAGAAAATAAGGTTCCAGGGAGTGAGTAGAGGGAGAGTGATGAGAATGGTGAGATCTTTTTCAGTGTTGGGAGTTCGGAGAGGAACCTGATCAAGCCATCGACATCAACATCCTTCAGCCATTCGATTCTGCTGCTCTTGTCTTCATCTTCGACTTGCTCGTCCCAGCGAAGATCTCGCTGAATTTCCTCGACTGGATTATTGTGAAGGACTTTCTCAAGGTTGACAATATAGGTTGGATTGTCGATTTTGATGGGAGTTAAGTTGTGCAGATCCCAGAGATAGCATGCCGAGTTCCAGAGAGCGAGAGAAGGTGTCTGTGTTGGTTTCAATGTGATAGTAAGAGTGATTGGTGAAGGAATGGGAGTGCTTGGGGCAAGTGGTTCCGGGTACGTCTCAGAAAATGAAATGGAGTGTGTATGTTGTAAGGAAGTGAAGATATCTTGTTTGATTTGACTTGGAGTAATGGAAAATTGGGGAGATGCAATCAAGTGAACCGATGCTGGAAGCAAAATAGAGCGTTTGAACAGAAAGCTTTGCGTGTTAATCAACGCACACAAACAGCTTCCAATATCGGCGTTCCAGAGTGAATACGAAAGACAAAGGCGGGATGGGTGAAACAAAGACGAGGATAGTAGAGCTCCTGGAGGGGATGGCTCGAGTTGAAATAAATGTTTAAGGGATGTTGGCATTGAAGCTGTATCGATCTGAGATGAATCCAATGGATCATATTGTTCAATATACTTGGCGAGTTGGCTGGTGGACAAGTCGAAGACTGCCGCTGTTTCAAAATCTGTTTCATCATGAGCTTGTTGGGAGGCTTCTGATTCACTTTCTTCGTCCTCAAGAAGAAGACCCTCAGGAGGAGCGAGCGAGTCAGAGTCGGATTCACTCTCGTGTGTCGATAATTTTAGTCGATCCAAGACTTCTTTTGCGTTTTGTTCATCTTCCTGCTTTTCAAGTATTCTCTTTCGATTCTCGTTTTCTTCTTTCTGAGATCGGAGTTGAAGATCACGATTGTTTTCAATTTTTTGCCTCCAATTTGGCCTAGGTTCATCTTTCCCTCGTAGATCAATGCCTTTGAACGTGAACTGTCCCTTCTTCTCACCTTCTCCCTCGGGATGTTTCTCATCACTGTTGTGATGATCTGTCCTTTGGGGTGTTTCGGAGATGAGTGGTTTTGGTGTATCAGCTGGTGTCCATGATATGAGGGGGTTTTCTTTCAATTTTTGTTTCGGGCCTTGCTGGGCCTGAAGTTTCAATTTTCGTTCTTTTTCTTCTTGCTTCCTCCGAAACTCAAGAATCAATGGATCGATTTTTTGTGGCTGAACGACTGTGGTTGGAGGCAGTTTGTCTTTTTCAGCTTTTTTCTTCTCCCATGGAGTCATTTGTCGTTCGTCATGCTTGTTTGTTTCTTTATCTATCTTTGATTGCGATTGATTGGATGTTTTATGTGATGTTTCATCAGGGTGGTCCAGCTTGGATACTTGTGTGACATCCGGATCTTGGTTAGGTGTGAATGAAGTGATGATCTTTGATTTGTTTGCTTTTGGTTTGGGTGCAGGTAAGATTGACTCTTGTACAATTGGTTTTCCTTCGCTTTTAAAGTCCTCTCTTCTGAGTGATGAAATATTGATTCTTTCACCTTGTTTATCGTTGTCCTCTGCATTTTGTTCTGTGCGACCACCACCCTTAGGTTTTCCTTGAATTTGGTTTGCTGACTGTTTCTTGTTCTTTGGAACTGGTATATTTGTTTTGATTTCGTTCTCCTGTCGAGATGTGGTTTTCGGGTTGGTGACTGGAGGTTTTGGCTGTGTGTTAGGAGGTTTATCGATATGAGTTGACTGTTTAATAAAACTAGCCTTGATTGGCATGGCTGGACATGAGGCTGAAAGAAAATAGTGTAGTAATGTAGGAATATCTTTCCATCCTTTGGCAGTACGGAGCTGGACCGCCTTATTAAAAATATGGAGCTAAATATGATGAGTCATTCAATTGCATGAATAATGACCAGAAAAAACATACAGTATTATGGTTTCCTTGTTCTTTGCGGTCTTCTGCAGACTCGTAGATAATCACCCCGCACAAGTCACGTTCTTTCACAACTTTAGTGTTTTCGATAAACACATTGGTTACATGTGAATTGATCTCCCTTGATTTCTCAAGTTCTTCAACCAACTGATTCCGTGTCGTCCCGAAAGGAATGTTCGGGATGAGATGGATGCGATTGAATGCATAGGCTTCCTGGAGGTCTGATCGAGTAGTTGTTGGAGTAGAAGATGGCTGATTGCTTTGGATGGGAGGAGCGGTTTGTTTAGGCTTCCTTGATGGATTGGAAACCGACATCCACACTGATCGGACCATTAGGACATTTCAATGATGTCGACTTCGCGAACCAATGCTCACATTACACCAGGAAGTAGAAGAGCACACATCGCTGGTGATAAAAGTCGAAAATAACAAGAGTGAGCTTTGAACGATGAAAAAAATGAGTGGAAACCACGATGAGATGAAAAGAACACAGTGGGTCAGTATCCACGACTTGTACGGGGTTGGTATTGTTTTGCCCCATCCGCTCTTCGCCTCTGTTCAGTTTCCTCCCGTGCCCTGTCTTCTCTCGTGGATTGTGTACCAAATCTGGAAGATGAGCCAATTTGCCGAGGATAACTCATAGTTTGGTTGATATTCTGAGATGATGTCTGTGTTGGTCTTTGAGAAATAACAGACGTGGAATGAGACAACAATTGACTTGAGGGTTGGACTCTGCCTTGTCCTGTTATGGCACTTCGACTATCGTGTGCTGGTACGGCACTTCGACTCTCGTATCCGGGCAGGGTACTTCGAACATCTGTCCGTCCTTCCCTGGTTGTTTGATATCGCTGAATGTCTGGTTCGACTCGTTCTGGATGTGAACGAGAGGAAGAGCTCGGGTAAGAAGACAGAGTACTGCGCGTCTCCTGTTGGGGCTGACGGATTGGGGTGATTCCAGCTTGCTCGAGCTGGCTAGTCATTGTATGGACCAGAATGCTCATCTGCGTGGCGTTGTCCTTCTGCTTTTGCAGGCGTTCGTGTAATTCTTTATTAATCTGTTTGAGTTGACTTAACTCCGCTTGGAGATTAGCAATTTCTTGTTGGCTCAGCGTTCTTGTTGGTTGGGGGTTGCTCGTTTCGAAGAGCTGCTTCCATTTTGGCAGATCTTCTTCCAGTTCAGTGATCTTTCGTTGATATGCCATTTCCTTCCCTCTCGATATGAATAACGAGGCTTGCAATTCGTTGTTGACTTCCTCCATTTTCTGAGCATACTGTTGGTTTGTTGCAGCAACCCTGGCCTGAAGTTTTAATTCCTCGAGTTGGGCAGCCTGATCGGCGATTCTTTGTGTCGTCTCTTCTGAGATGGCGGAGATATTTGCAAATTTCAATTTGAGGGCTTTCAATTCATTGCCGTTTTTCTCAGTTTCCAGTCTTTGCTCGTCCAGGAGTTCCTGCAGACGGTTGATGGTGAGTGACTTTTGAGCGCTTTCTTCCTTCATTCGTTCGATTTCAGCCATCTGGCCTTGTGAGGACGAGTTGTGGGTGACAAACTGGCTGAATATTTGGTCTCGTTCGACTTGGATGCGATCTCTCTCTTCGCGAACTTGTTCCAGTTCGTGCTTGACTGCTTCCAATTCTCGGTTATCTCCAGCAGGAGCTCCCGATGGGATGGAGGGATTGAATTGTGATGGAGGAAGCTGAGTATGGCTCGGCCGGATGCTCTGTGTCAGATGTTGAGGGATGGCCGAGATGGCTGGAGAGAATGACGATGATTGAGACTGGCCTTTCCCTTTGGGGTAAGGATAGTCTTGATCAATGTACTGAACGATTCGAACCAAAGCCATGTGATGTTTTCCACCGACTTTATCCATCGGTTGAGCGACTATTTCAACGGACAAAGTGGGATTGATTTGTCGAAGCTGTTGTGCTAATTGTACTGAGCCTGCTGGGACGTAAATTATCACAGGCTCTATGTCATTGTTGTGCAAGGGATCCTGAACGATAAATTGAGCAGAGGCTTCAAAATTCTGCCCAGTATCTGTTCGATTGAAAGACCCTGTGATATTTTGGAGAACACCAATTATAGAGAGATTTACTTTGGCCCAAAATGCTGAGAGAGCAAAGTTGTAGACTTTCTGTTCGTTGAGAATATTCTCTCGAAAACGAGAAAACGTTATTGGAGAAACAGAATCTGGATGGATAGAAGGTGAATAGACGAGGGTGAGTTGTTGAGAATCTGAATATATTGGAAAAAGACAAATAAGAGATAAATAAGATATACTGCATGCATCCAATTCAGCGGTAATCCATGGTGCAGTATTCGCCTGAAAGGATGGCAATTGGCCTGTTTTTGGAAGGAGGATGATTTGAAATGGTTTAGATGGATCAGATGCAGTATCTCTGAACAGTGCTCTATCTGGAGAAGACTGTTCACAGTGTAGTGACCATTTGATAATTCGACCTTTAAATTGCGTCTCAAATAGGGCTGTTTGGGCTGTTACTGGTGAGGCAGGACATTGTTGGACATAAGTTGCGAACGAAAAAGGTAGAAATTGAGCTGTCATTCTCAATTGAGAAAAATAGTTAGATCCTGCCCACCGTTCCTGTTTTACTCTCTTCTTCCTACATGTTCCATTCAATCCAAGTTGATCTATGACTAAACAACTTACACTTCGAGATTCTATCAAACGGAAATGTATCTCGCCATCATATACCTCGATTTCTGAAGCCACAAAACACTTATCCAACCAAATCATCAGCATGCATTTCTATTTCCACATTCATGTTTTTCTCCATTCTCTCTTGTTAGAAGCTGATTTATCATTTTCTGTGGATCGAAAGGCATTGGTTGTCTCAAGTTTCTCGTCTCTCGCTAAACAACTTCCTTCGCTCCTCAAACAGTTAAAATCTCAGTTCCCAGGGAAGTCAATTGTTTCTACTTCCTCATTCAAATTTTTGTCTAAAGAAAAGGATCAGAAAACGATTTCTTCTCAATCCATTGAATTATCACTCATCCTTGTCTTTCAATGCCTGCAAGAGCTTCATGAAACTACTTACGTTTCGACAATTGATATTTTCCAACCCTTTTCAAGATATCTCTCAACACTCTCTCACTCCATTGTGACCAGTTCCTCATCCCTGTATATCACAAGCATCATCTCGTTTTTCTCGTCGCTCTTATGCTCATGCTCATTTCCGGTACAGTCCATCATCCGAGAAGGCTTTATAACGAACATCATGTCTCATCTACCGGAGAATCACAGCGATTCGGTAAAAACGTCATTTCTTCTCAATGCAGAAAATATCTATCTTACTTGCACAACAAAACTGGATGGATCGTTTTACTTGATCTGCGAAACCTTTCATTATGAAGGACTACATGATCGTTTTGAAGGGATGATCCCTTTCTCTTTCAACGCATCTTTCCTGGCTCAGAGGCTCTTATGGAATACATAATAATCGTGCACAGTTTTATTGCACATTTCGATGATATTCTATGTTAGTAAAATTAGCTCTTCAATGCAATTTGAATTACTCTGAATTAGAGTTTGATCACAGTGTCCATGGAGAAACTTCGTGAGCTTGTTAAGAACCTTGAAACTGATTTACCCAATGCCGCTCAATACTACAAGGAGCTTGCCACTTTTCTATATGTGAGGTTTTGATTTGGCTTCCTCTAATCAACACCAAACATTCTTCCTTCAACAGCCCGATACCTTCGGTTCAAACCCTCCTCGGCTTTTTTTCCAAGATAGAATTCATATCTGCAGGCTTTTTTAGTCCAGATAGTGAAGTCCGTAGTTCTTGTTGTGAAGTTTGGAGTGAACTGTATAAACTCCAGGATTGTCCTTCCTTCCTTGTACGAGATGATGTATGTTTTTCAGACTTTTCGGAACACTTTTATGTTTTTCGGACTTATTTATCAGATATGGCAATTTTTGTCGACACAGATACTCACAAATACGGATGTTTCGTGTCGGGCTGTTTTAGCCAGTGGTATTGAGCTATGCTCTAAAACACAGATTTCACAAGATAACAATGAACCAATACTCACTCATCAAGTCTTTCTTTTTCTTTCATCACCTTTGTCAGATTCAATCATTCATGAATCTATTTAAACGACTCGTAGAAGATGAAGTTGAAGTCCAACAACCAATTATTCGAGCGTTTCAAAATGTACTCTCTTCTTTCTTCCAACTTTTCGAACGTTGCAGCTGATCAGATTGTCGCAACAGATCCGGAATCTCATCCTCCACCCCAACTATCTCTGTCCCCTCCTTGACATCACTCCAGCCGACCAACATTCTTCCAATTCTACCCAAAAGTCTCGTGTTTTGGCTATTCTTGATGGATTATCTGCTCTTCGTATGACTTTTTGTTGTCGTAACGTGAGAAGCTGTCCAAATGGAAACGGTCACATCGCTCGTCGGTGATGTTTTTGCCAAAATTTTGACTCCGGATTTGCTTCAGTCGGATCCACTCTTCTTGATAGGTGCATTAGAACAATTTCAAGCAGTTTGAACTCTTGACCTTTGATTCCTGTTAGTTTGTGGTCAACACCAAACTGTCGTCTCCGTTCTTCTCCACTCCGCAGGCTCGGAACGTCGTTGATTTTCTGATATCGACAACTCAAGACTTTCTTCTTATGCCGACTGCCTTTGAAACCCTCGCTGCGATCACGTCATGTGTATGCCTCGCCTGATTTCCTTCATGTTGGCTCAGCATTCATCATTCGTTGTTAGCTTCAACGATCATGCCATTGTTCGACTCGGAATTGATTCGCTGGAGGCTCAAAATGATCCCCTTTCTGTTTGAGCATCATTTTATCTCATTTTTTCCAAATTACGATCTAGCTTCACTCAATTCCTCTTCTTGTCGCACTCCTATCCAACCCCACATACGATTCAGTGATCTCGCAGATGGGAACTACATCAGATGCTCTCGCCAGGTCACTCCCAACTGTCTTCTTATTCATCAACGACACAACCCTTGCTGTTTCAGCCATCCTCTTCGCTCTCAGAACACTCCCAGAGAAACACAAAAGAAACATCATGGAAGGTTTTGTTCTTTTCGTTGAATCCTCTCAGGAATTCAATCTCATGTCCTCAAACTTTCAACCCCAACATCGAGTCTCTGTCCTGGATTTGAATGGCTTGTTGATCAAACACTAAGAACTAACAACGAGGATGTGGAACGAAATACATTCACAGTATCCACCTTTTTATGAACACTAAGTCGTCCAGGGTTTATTGTCAATGGTTGGCTATGCGTGGTTTGTTGAATGTGTGGGTCTGTCTGAGCCTCTCCGTGATTTTGTGATTGAACCCAAATTGATCTTTCCGAGCTGTGTGCCTCATACTTTTTTTACGGTTCTGATTTGAATTTTCTCCAGCTTTCTCGTTCCAGCGAGATCTGGCAGCAGCTCTGGTCCGGTCCGAGCATCTCTCACTCATCCCATCCCACGTTCAGGCCAAGCTCAGAGAAAGGTACTTTTCAGCTTCCACTTATTTGTTCAGGTCACAAACCATTGTTGGCCAAACTCGAGCTGAAGCCGGAGTTGAGGTTGACAAACAGGTGGAGCAATGAACACTTCAACTTCTTTCTTCTGTTGAGTGCAAATCAGAAAATTAAGATCAAACTGAAGTGAGAAGAGGGATGGTTGTCATTGGAGAGATTCTTTGGACTTAATAAACGATGAGAATGTGGGAGTCTCTGGTGGATGAAGTGGATTTCGAGTTGACCCAAACGAATTGGATCGTTCTCTTGACCATGACTGCCCAGAGCTGCTTCTTCTCTCCGTGTGACGCACACGAGGAGATTCGAATGATTGAAATGGTGTTCGAGGTGTCGAGTGAGGGGTATGGAGTGATGAGCGACTCACAGCTTGGCCAGATACTCCACCAAGCGTTACAGCAGGTGATCGAGACACATTTGCTTTTGATGTGTACTGTTGTTGGAGAGGAGTTGGAGATGGAGGTGTGAAATTTGAAGGAGCTGAGGAGGGAGAAAAGCCTCCTCGTCGTGAACGAGTGAGAGCTTCGTACTTTTGTTTGAGAGTTTCAAACATTTCTTCAACTCTCCGCTTTTGGTCAATTTTTTCTTTTAGTTTCTGTTGAATTTCACTGTAGTCTTGCTTTCCTGTTGAGATTTCTTCTTTGAGGTTCCGGATTTGTCCATTAAGAACACTTATTGTGTTATGTGCCTCGATTAACTGGGTGTCGAATCCTTTAGAAATTTGTTGGATCTTTTGAGTGGCTTTCCGATTGATGAAAGAGAGATAAGCAATCTCATTTTGCTTTTGGTATGCATAAAAGCTCATTCCGCGTGCTGCCATTTCCATGACTGTCACTAATGAAAGGATTCAAAGAACACAAACTTGTTTCAGGGTCCAGTCCACACAGAGACATCATCCGAACTTCTTCTGATGGGTGGAGGTCAATCTGTTGAACATCAGATCTGGAAGAGGATAACAGAAGCAATATAACGAATTGATACGATCTTGTTAATGTTTTCCCACATCCAGGGCAGATTGGTTGGCGCGAGAAACTCTTCTCTCCACATTCGAGACCTAAACAATAAAAATTAGAAGAAAGGATGGTGAGAATAGAGGGAATGTAGAATTGAGAAGAAATGATAAAAATACATACAAAACATGTGAGAACACGTTGTGATGTAACACTGAGAACCTGTTTCTTCTCCAAGGCGTTTCCAGCACTTGTTGCACCGAAATGCCGACATCCTGATCTCCTGTCTCGATCAATCTCGAGAAAAACTCGCAAAAAATCGCAAATGATGTTTGCCGGAAAACCCCATGATGAATATTTTTGATTGAGGGTGTTACGATCGAGATCGATTGTTATTCTGAATCTCGAAACATTTCGAGATTCCAATTGATTTTTCCGTCTGATCTCAATTCTGAGACGAGAACAATACCTTTCATGGATCACGATCATTTGTGCCACCCTTAATCAGGTTGAAATGATAGACGACAAACAATCTCAACCTCAACGTATCTCGGCAAAAAGTATTTTCTTTTCGATTATTCATGTTTTCAGCATCATACATCAGCCCCATCTTCTTTGTCATCTTCCTCGTTGGGGTTTTATTGACCATCATATCAATCGTCCTCACAATCACTGTCAACTTTATGTTCCTTCCAGGATTCCTGGGAGTTGACATTATTTGTCTCGTCATTGGAATTACCTTTGATTGTATATTTGGAAGGCAATACCTCATTTCCAATGATCCATCCGAGGAAACTCTCACAGTACAGATCCGTCGTCCCTTACTATACCGCCTCTTTTGTTGCTGTTTGCTTTCTAAAGCCCGTGACTTTAAGCACTATCAATATAAAGATATTGCTTATGTTTACAATCAAATGGGATGCAATGGGACAGGATTAACGATGATCCTCACCAATGGAAGAATGTTCACAACGATGATTACTATCCCCACGCCTGATGCCTTCAACATTGCTGCATCGATTAATACCATTGTGATGATGAAATACCCCATCAACAGATCAATGGTCCCACCACCCAACTATGGTGGGGGCCAGTACTATGGGAACAACAGAAATCGCCAAGTCCAGGTTCAAAATGTAACCATTCCTGTTTTTCCAAATATGATCGCCCAACAACAACCAGCACAATATCCAGTCGATTCATTCCCAGCTCAACCATCTGTTCCAGCGAATGAACCCCAACATATTTATCAAAATAGCCAACAAAATCAACTGTACTCTGCATATCAGCCACCAGATACTCACGAACCTATCCCTGAACAGCTCCCAAGTACATCGAAACCAATGGATTGATCTACCAAAAACAGCAATGTTAAATTGTTTTATTTGCTGTTTTCTGTTTGCGAGTTGATGATGGTCAACCATCATTTTTCATTCTGAGTGTTTAAACCAACCTCATTTCGTACAAAACATTTTTCTTTGTCAAAACATGATATTTCTCTTCATTTCGCATGTATTGAATTTTCAACAACATTTTTTGTGATCAAATCAATGAAATGCACATATTTGAGAAAAAACAAAGCTGAGAAGTGTGAATCGATGTCATTGATCCATCCCATGATTCAATTGTTTGGATGACTGAATCTGGGAAAGTGACCCCGACTCGGTTTCCCGATGGAATTCCACTGTCAATTGCCGGAAAATATCGTGTTGAGAAAATGATTGGAAGTGGAGCTTTCGGTATTGTACTCTCTCGATCAATCACCGTTCTGCCCAGGTTCTATCTACAAAGGATCAGTCATAGATACTGGCGAACCTGTTGGCATTAAATTCGAAGTGTGACATTTTCATTCATTTCTTATGTTTTTCGTTCGCTAGCCATCGAACACAAGAATGCCACAATTGATGTATGAATGCCGGATCTATAAACAACTGAAAGGAGGTCCAGGCATTCCAAATGTATTCACTTTTCCTTTCATCTCAAGTTTTTTTTCTTTTTTAACAGGTTTATTGGAGTGGTGTTGAATCCGGTCACAATATCATGATCATGGATCTACTTGATAAATCACTGGAATCAATAAAAACTGCCAAAAAGCGAACAAAATTTTCTCTCAAAACGACCCTAATGCTGGCAGATCAACTTATTAGTCGACTAGAGTATCTTCACAATCACGACTATGTTTGCATTAATCCATTTTTTTCTCAGTGATTCTCTTTCTCTTTCTCCTTCCTCATTGTAAATTAGATCCACCGAGATATTAAACCCGACAATTTCATGATGGGAAAGGGAAAAAATTCAAAAACCGTGTTCATGATCGACTTTGGACTCACAAAACGGTACCGCGATGCCACAACACATGAACACATCCCATTTCGAAACGATAAGGGAATGACAGGAACTGTTCGATATGCATCAATCGTTTGTCCTGATTTATGTCACTTCTTTCAGAATGCCCACAAAGGAATTGAACAATCACGCCGTGATGATCTAGAGGGCATTGCCTATGTTCTTATCTACTTTATCAGAGGATTTTTACCATGGCAAGGTATCAGAATCGATGATCGTGGAGCAAAATTCAAAGCTATTTGTGACATGAAGATAAACACCCCACTTGAAACTCTCTGTGAGGGCATCCCTCAAGAATTTGGCTTATTCCTCAAATACGCGAAAGACCTCAAGTTTGAACAAAAGCCAGATTATTTCTACATCAAGCGGCTGTTCCGAACGATCTTCCTCAAAAATGAATTTGTTCTCGATTTTATATATGATTGGACCATTCACCCACCACCTCAGAAAACTCCCGAACTCACTCCACGTCAAGACTCGACTGTTGCGTCCATTCATACCACTCACCGAGACGGCCAGAATGACAGTACTCTTGCCACACCACAAACTAAAGTGCGAAAGTTTGGTGAATTTACCCCTCAGGAAAAACAAGAGTTCCAGCAATACATTTTGATGCAGTTCCAAGAACGTGAAAATGAGAGAGAAGAAGCTGAAAGAAAAGAACAAGAAAAGTTGGCTGAGACTGAAAAGAAACAAAAACCAAAAAAATCAAAGAAGAAAACACCGAAAGCTTCACCCACGTCTCAAAAGTACACGACATCGTTTAATTAGTTCGTTTTACACAGCTCTTCTTTTCTTCTTCACTTCAAAGGTATCGATGATTTCTTTTGGACAAACAGAAAAACATCAAGAAATAAGAGGGATTCCGGAGGAGAATCAGATGAGGAGCTCGCGATCTCATCCAATGAAATGAGACGAAGTTACGGGCACATTTTGGCTTGACCACAAATTGAGGCTGGACTAACTTTGTTTACAATCATAAAATAGTAATTGGGAATGACAGTGCGTCCGATTCGTTGGCAGGCATCCCGCATTGATGGATACAGAGGACAGACTTGTTTTATGGCATAGTCCATGACTTGCTGCTTGCCTGAATAACCGGAATTGATGGCTTGATATACAAGCTCTTTGCAAAGGTCGCATTGACCGAATGTATCGTAAGAATCTTCTTCGAGATCGAAGACATCATCATCGAGGAGATAGTCGCTGTCAAAGTCCTCTCGTCCATAGAGTGAAGCAGAAATCGAATAAACAATGGAAAGGATGAACATCATGTTGTAACTTCCAAAAGAAGGATTGTGTGAAAAAGAAAGGATCTTCTAACCCATACTAGGAAATGGTGACGAAACCATTCGTTGAAATGAGATAAGAATGAAGTAAGTGGACTATTTCCATTTTAAAAGAGCAAGAATTTTGATGACCTCATGAATATGTCCCAGTGTCATCTTCAACTGACCTTGATAAGTCTCCATCGCGACATCCGTGACACTGCCTGTCTGAGGAAGCAGTGAAATCAGAGAAGGATGTAACAATCTCTGTAATCCCAAAAGTTCATCAATAAAACCCGTGATGCTTGTGAGGTTTGTTGTGAAATCAGTTTGAAACTGCCTGATGGATGTGCGGAGTGTATTTGTTTGAGTCGTTCGCTCGGATTTCTTGCCCTTCTTTCCACCTTTCGGGGCTACAAGTGAATGAATTGCGAGAAGGATAGACGAGACAGGTGTCACAACAAATGAGACAAGAGAAGCGAGACTGTAGAGAAGGACAGGAGTGACGTGAGAAGCTGATTTCAGCGACTCCTCAATGAAAGTGCTGAAGTGTTTGGAGAACAATGAGAGATGTTGAGAGAGTGTTTCTTCGCTTGCGGAAAGAGAAAGATGAGGGATAACGGAGAAGAGCGAGTGGATGAGAGTTGTTAGTGAAGCGAGGACGTTCTTGTCGACTGGAATGAGTGCGAAGGAAGATTTCTCTTTGATTCCATTGGACAGAGCGGAGAGTTGGGAGAGGTATGCATTGAATGAAGTGAGATGTTCAGAGTGTGTGGATGGTGTCGGATGGATCGAGTTCAGAATGGAAAATGAATGGAGAAGGAGTTGCGAGGACACAAAGATGAGAAGGGTGATGTATTTTGCTTCATCTTTCGCGGCTTGTTCAAACTGCGAGGACGTTCTGAACGATGATGAACGAAGTGAGAGAGGAGTGGAGAATGGGCTGGGATCCATTGTTGGCTGAAGGACAGTATTAATCTGATTCAGGATGGCTTCTGATCGGAGGGCAGTAGCAGGCGTTCCGCTTGTCAGAAGGTCGACTGAAGAATATTGTGGTGTCACCCCCTTTCCGACCTCCTCAACCAGGTTCAAGAACAGTGCATCGTAATCTGAGCCTGTCAGTTCCTGATTTCCTTTCCTTTGCAGTTTCGTCCAATCCTGAATCCTGTAGAACTGTCTGACAGCCCTTTCAGTGAATTGTTCGAGCGAGTTGGCTGCCTTATCAATCATCGCGTGTGCTGAATCAAGCAGTTCATAATGTCCCGTTCCGCTGTCATCGATAAAGTTGACGCTTTGGAGGAGATTGGAGTGGCCGTACTGTTCGCCTTGTTTGGGAGGGTTGTAAGTGTATAGAAGGAACGTGCCTCTGTCTTTCATGAATTCATTGTGGAATTGGACAATGGTCGAGATGGTTGTGTGAGTGTTTGATTTGTCGTTAAGAAAGAAGAAAGTTGGGAAGAAGAAGAAAAACAACGATTCTGATTGGATGTGTTTGATGGAAAGGTGTCTCCAGGTGTTGCTGAGTGAGTTTGGAAGTGCACACTTTGAATAAAGAGAGGCGAGTTGGATGTGAGGCTGGAAGTGTCCACAATCACCTCCATCCAAAAACGTCTGAAGTTCCGCGATGGAATCGTAAAGAAAAGGAGTAAGTGGGTTGGCGAGATGTTGAGTCCATCGCTGTCTGACTTGAGCACAATGAAGTTGAGAAAGTGATGTCACGTGAGGCGGTGGGGTCTTCAGTGCCATTTTCAGTTTGGCCCCTTCCGGAACACCTGTCGGACGAATTTCAGTTTCCGGCTCGATGCGAGAGATGACGCTCTTCACAACGTGAATCAGATCAGGGAGGCAGGAACACGGTGTGAAGGTCGAGAGAGATTCTGGGCTGGATTCGGCGGCGATACTTTCGAGTGTGACGACGTTGTTGCAGCAGTTTGCCAATCGGCCGATTTCGTTTTCCTGTAGTTGACCTTCTGTCTTCGATTTGAATGATTCGATCGAGGAGTTCAATGATGTCTTCATTTCACTGATGAGCTGTGCTTTCTCTGCCTGGTCGAGCTCTGTGAAGGTCGTTTCGATGTCCAGTAAGAAAGAGGGTTTTGTCAGGTTTGTCCTCAAGAACGACTTCACGTGGACGAGTTTGTCTGTTGAATCTGACCCTCCTTCTGATTGTAGTCTTCGTTTAGCCAATTCGATTAGAGCTAATCGTGGTCCTCGGATCAGCTTGCGCTCAGCTCGTTTTGATTCGTCAGTTAACCATTCAGATTCGATGATTTGTTGAGTGATAAATGACTCGGCTTCATCGAATGATGATGAAAGTGAGACGGTCGTGAAATCTTTCAAGCTGTCTGTGTGACCTATCCGTTTGTCGCATTCTTTTTGGGAAAGTTGGAGTGGACCAAGGGTTTGAATGGACTGGACGACTTGTTTGTCGTCTTCTTGTTCTGATGACGACATTGATGTAATAAATGATGCATCTTTGTCAGTTGTCCATGCATGCTTGGTCAAAATACAGGTTGTATCAATGAAGTTCGTCCACTGAGTCCAATCATCTGCGTCGCATTCAGCTAGGAGAACTTTAGCGATTTTGTGGATGATCCCCGTGAGGTATAAAGAGAGAGGATTTGATTGATCCTCTGAACTTGAACGAATCGAAGAAACGGTGTTGATGATTCTTTCGAGTCTGTCCCTTGATTGATTGAAAAGGGTCCCGAGGGATGAGTCTGAAAGAGTTGTGAGGATTTTTGTGTATCGTTTCAGAGCATGTTGAATATTCATCCATAATGCAAAATGTGATGATGTTTTAACAAGGTTTTCTTGTATGAGTTTGGTATAGAAGCCATCTGCAAGTTGTAAGTAGAGATTCTTTTGTCGTTGGTCCTGTGTGATTAAAAATTGTTGATAGTAGCTACAGATCACCCAATATGTATAAACAGTTCGTTTATAGGCTTTTGCCATGACCAAAGCAAGCTTCAAGATAAAAAAGAGTGTTTAAGTCTGATGAAAAAGTCGTCAAACTTTCTGCTGTTCTTGTGGTCTTAGAGCATTGACATTATGCATAAAGAGACATAAAGCATTCTGTTCTGTTGGATTTACCTCAAATTTCTTTGATATAATTGGGACATAGTCAGGAAGGATGTCGATATACGAAAGGACCCACTGAGCATATATCTCAGCATCAATATCAGAAGAAGCTTGTGGTTTCCCATCCATAAGTGTGTTTCGCGCTGAAATTGCCAGTTCTCGAGCTTTATCGGCCATATCCATTCGATACAAGGCATATGACTTCATAAGCTTTGGGACCGGGCTTTCTGGATTATCCGAACATGATTTCTCCGCAAACTGGTATGCTTCCTTGATTTTTTCACTTGTGGCAAGTTGAATGAATTCCAATGTTGCTCGTCGTGACATTTCGGAGAGATCGAGACCTCTTTTTTTTAAACTGCAGCTTTACAGGTATGGGATTTGGTCCTTGCCGACAAATTTTTGGGCGATCGACGCTCATTTCACGAATTTGATTTTCATTATCACCATTTATTTCAAAAGACGCATCGAAAAAAGGTAAATTGTGAAATGTTGTTTTCCTTCGGTGGGTCGGCACGATCAACCCTTTGTCGTGGAAATGTCAACTTGGCCTTTCATTCCTGATGACTACGTGCATTTCAGGAATGATGGTAGTGAACACCGGCCATCTCATATTTGCCAATTGAACTCTCAAAAGGGAAAAGCGCCTCTAAACTCTATTTCGGTTTCTGTGATCATTCCCTTAAATCAAATTTCGATTGACAGAAGAGTCAGATTTCATCTCTGAGATTTCTGGACTTGATCATTGGTGTCTGTCGACTTTTCTATCCCAGTTGACAACTGAAAATGACTCTCCAAAACATCTGACACTTCTGTCAATCGAAATTTGATTTAAGGGGAATGATCACAGAAACCGAAATAGAGTTTAGAGGCGCTTTTTCCCCTTTTTGAGAGTTCAATTGGCAAATATGAGATGGCCGGTGTTCACTACCATCATTCCTGAAATGCACGTAGTCATCAGGAATGAAAGGCCAAGTTGACATTTCCACGACAAAGGGTTGATCGTGCCGACCCACCGAAGGAAAACAACATTTCACAATTTACCTTTTTTCGATGCGTCTTTTGAAATAAATGGTGATAATGAAAATCAAATTCGTGAAATGAGCGTCGATCGCCCAAAAATTTGTCGGCAAGGACCAAATCCCATACCTGTACACAACGAATCCGTGCTACTATGAAAGAAAAGAGACGAAAAGCTTCCTATATTGGTATTTACTCGAATGAGCATTGGATAAATTGGGACATAATCATGATATTGGGAGAATTGATTGAAGAAACAGAAGCTGTGAGAAAAGGTGGTTATACTCGATTTCCGGCGTAGATAATTGAATTGAATTGAGGACAATGAACGAAATTTTCGAGCGCAAATTCGAAAGTGTATCATAGATCCCCGTGTCGAGCAAAGAACACCTTGTTGAATTCTATTACATCATCATGCTTCATGACAAAAACTGGATCTTCTTCAAAAATTCCAGAAATACCAGAGAGGGAGCCATCTTCTAATTCAATGGTCATCATATGAGGAGGTGAATTTCCTTCCTTGTCTGTAATTCCGAACACTCCAGAGTTTTTGAACCCAGCACGGGGATAGTACTCGGGGTGTCCCAGAATGCTAATACCACGAAATTTCATTTCACGCGCTCGATCCATTGAATGTTTCATGAGAAGTTGGCCAATGCCCTTTCGCTGATAATCTGGATGAACAGACAACGGACCAAAAGTAAGGATTTCGTGCCGAGTTCCATCTGGACTGTTGACATAGGATTTGGTATACATAATATTCCCAATAATCTTGCCATCGTATTCAGCAACAAGATCAAGTTCCTTTACAAATCCGGGAACATGGCGCATGATGTTGACAAGGTAATGCTCATCGACATGGGTGCGTCCTGGGATGAAGAAATCTTTAAACGCTTCATAAGTCAACTTTTCAACGATTTCGTAGTCTTCGGGTATTTCATTTCTGACAATAACTTTTGAGATGTCCATTGATTTCCTTCATGGTTTGATCTAGACTCGAGAGCATAGTTTCACCTTGCACATGGATCCATGTGTTCTCCATGTTAAAACTGATCTTGAGAAGATTGTTATAATTTCAAATATTGAAAAGGTTTGTTTTCAAATGAATTTGATTCATTGTTCCATCATGATTCAGAGGGATTGGGTTGTCACGGATGAAGATGATTGGAACATTTATTGGGCCAATAAAAGATCCGCTCGGAACATATTTCGAGCAGATTCATCGTTTCGCCTTGGCGATCATCAACTAATCAACCACTTCCCAAATCATCACGGTATGACGTTAACTACATCTCATATTATCAGAAATAACGCGCAAAGACTTCTTAATTCGAGTATGTGCAAACCTGTTTCCGTTATCATTGTTCCTGTCACTAGAATTTGAAACGATATCATCGTGAACTCGCAAGGGAAGGACTCCTCCAAACTGTGGGTGATATCCTTGACTACGTTCCATGCACATTCAAGTTTGTCCCTTTTTTCGAGATATTTTTCAGTATTCCAATCGATCTTCCACTTTTCTTCGACGAATACAGGAAACGCCCAAGATCCACGTGGATTGTAAAACCTGGTGCACTTGTATCTCTTTATTTTGCCAAATGTTAAACAGTCACAAGGTCAAGGCATTTTTTTAGTTAATAGGCTCTCACAAGCTCGAAGATGGGCCAATTCAAGAACGTTTGTGATTCCTTCGTCCTTATTTTGAAATTCATTGTCTCATGTCCCTTCTTCCAGATGGCTTCTACCAAATGGTCAACATGAATCATACGTACTCAGCCGTTATATTGATAATCCACTTTTAATTGGCAATCGAAAATTCGATCTCCGTCTATACGTTCTTGTCGTGTGCTATGCCCCACTCCGTGCATACATATATAATGAAGGATTTGGCCGTTTTACAACTGTTGATTATTCTTCTGATCCCAAGGATCTCAGAAACCTGTCCATGCATCTTACAAATGTCGCAATTCAGAAGGGAACAGAGGGCTATTCAAAGAGAAATGGAGGAAAATGGCCATTAAGCTCGTTGAAGCTGTATTTATCTTCGACACGTGGTGTTGACGCAACAAATCGCCTTTTTCTAGAAATGGAGTTTATCGTCATTCAAACCTTGAAAGCGGCCCAACGTGTGATTTCAAATGATAGACATTGCTTTGAATGTTATGGTTTCGATCTCCTCATTGACGACAATCTCCATCCTTGGCTCATTGAAGGTTCACTTTTTCTTCCGCTGATTCTGTTGTAGTTAATGGATCACCATCATTATCGTCAACAACTTGCGCCGACAGACAAATGAAATCCGCCTTAATTAACGATATTTTCAATATTTTATGTACACCAAGATTCCTCTCGTCTGCCACTCAATCTTCATCTTCATCGCCACATATACGTTCAGATTATCGCGCCAGTCTCATGGGCAACACGTCCCACAGTCATTTTATCATTTAGACCCCCCTCAAAACATCGGAAGTTTTTCATTATTGTCTGTTGTTTTTCGTTTTTGATCTCAACATAGAATTGATGAATTTCAACGCTGATTCTCATCATTTCAATCGAACTTGCACAAATCATTCCTTTTCAAAACCACTTTATCAAGAGACGAATACTCTTGAAAATGTGATGGATCGATCGAAATGGCATTCTATTTTCGCACTCATCATCAAGAAACAGAACGACCTCTCGATTCAATTACTGTTGTTGCTCCGTCATCTCTTTTTCAGAACGAGACACAACAACATAGTCCAGAACGCTCAAAATTACTACCTGTATGTCAACCACAAGATTTCATAGCTTTAGCAAAGATTTATTCTTCGTCGACTCACAGCGGCCGTTAAACAGAGTATTTTTTCCCGAAATCAGCCATCTTCTAGCAACAAATCTTCACATTTTCTCTCCGTATCTCTCCAAGAAGTCTCGTCTCAAACAGAACGACATCCTTCTTATGTAATCAGACTTAATCAACGTAAATCTCACAAACATCGAGATATAAACCATCATTTTAAAGATAAAGTTCGAAAGAGTAAACGTCACGACAGAAAGAATCAACTCATCACACTTAGAAAGAAAAACAAAGCAATTATTCCCCAAGCCACCACGTCACATGACCCCACTATGCCTGTAAGTGAATTTGAAGAGATTTCCAAGTATTTAGATCTTTATCGTGCAGTTGGTTGTGATATTGACAACGATTCGTCAGTCACCCACGTTCAATCTACAGTGACCACTACACCAAAAAAACAAGGACTACTTAAAACTTTACTTGAGGAGAGTCCTTTTCGAGACACACAACCCAAACCTACTTTCCAACCACTCGCACCCGTACCTCAACTTGGTGATGGTGGAATCAAACGAAAGCTCCATGAAATGGAAGACTATGACTACTACGAAATAGATATTGAAGCCACTAAACAATTTTGCTTTGAGTCAGATACTGAATATCATCCAATAGATTCTCCTGAAATCGATTCATTCAACGCTTCCCTCCAACCGTCACAACACCATCTCTGGATGCATATATTTGAGAACACGTTACAACCACAAGATAGAAGACGGGAAGCATTTGAATCGTATGAAAGAGAGATGATGGAGGAGAGAGAACTTGCGATGAATGATGACATTGACCTCATCGGGGCATTTGCTTACTCAGACTGTTACTTCGACTCTGAAGACAGCACCCTCTCTGACAATGATGATCCCGAAGCTGCAAGACAGAAGAGAGAACGCCATAGGATCATCAGAGGCAAAAGGGAGAAGAAGAGAAGGATGTTGGCTCTCCACAGAAACGAAGACGGTGTTCTCTCGGAGGATACTTCCGACAGCAACGGAGAAGATGATCGGAGGAATGATTATCCATCTGAATATTCTCTTTCTGAAGAAGAGGAGGTCGATGAAAGTGATTTTTTCGATTTACTCGACGGTCTCAGAATCGACCCATCGGAAAAATCCGAAGAGGACGGTGATTTTGAGGAAGACTACGATGATGAATCTTGAAAATCACAATATTTTGATTGAATTTCGTTGTTTGAAACATTTCACCGTTTGCAACAAAAACATAATGAAAACACGAATAAAGAAGTCATCAAAAGAAGAAAATGGGAGCTAAGAGAAGCAAATGAAGAGTCTGAAATGACGTCAAAAAAGAGAAGATGCCCCGAACAATCATCCTGGTGGGACAGTCAAGTATTGGGGTCCACCAGGGTTGGCACCTTGGATAGCAAATGTCAGCTGTTGAATGACTTCTGGGTTCGTCTGTGACAGGACAATGAGAGACTGCAGGTCGATTCCCATATCAGCAGCATACAAAACGAGATTTGGGTCCAATCCATACATCTGCTGGACGGTCAGAAGAGTCATGAGTTCTTCCTGTGTGAGTTGAGGTTGCTCCTCTGCTTCTTCTCCCTCCATCTGAAGGTCGATGACATCGGCGTTCGCTCGATCCTCTCCCAACGCCTCCAACTTGCTGATCCAGCTTCCAAGTGGAATATCCATCCGTTTGATGTGGGAAACAAAGAAGATCTGCAAGGCGTTTGTGATAATGAAGGAACTCTCGGGTTGATGCAAGATGAAGCGGAGGAGATACGCCGCCTCCTTCATCAGGTATCGATGCTCCTTGAGATGGTTGTCCATATGTGGATACTCATTCGTCTTCATCCATTGTGATTCTCGGTTGAACTGAGTCTGCATCGACGAGAGGATGGATTCCGAAATAGTCCGAAGTGACTGAAGATGAGACCCATCTTTGTGTTCTTCGGTGAGTTCGACGAGAGACGAGAGGAGATTGATCGTGTGCTTGTTGCTGTAATCAAGTGGGTTGTAATGCGATTCATATTCTGATTTCCACTGCAGATCTTCATGTTGGATGTCTGGGATGAGTGACCGGAGGAGGGTTGACTGGTTTGTGATTTGTGAGAAGAATCCGCGGAGAGGAAAAAGGAGAAAGATGAATGTGATGGTGTACGCCACAATCGAGACTATCATCATCACGAGGATGTTCAATTTTGCGCCGATAATGAAAGCCTTCGAAGCATCCATCAGCTTTTCTGAGAAGGACAAGGACCCGAAGTAGAGGTCGTTATTGGCGAGCGTGAACATCCGAAGGAAAATGTCTTTGTCAACGATCTGATTGGTGATTGGGTAATGAGCGATGTGGAGACAGTCTGAGATGAACACTTGATGGAGTGCATCAAGACCCGTGAAATTTGGTGTGGTGAGATAGTTTCGATCGGGGTTAGCAACACAATATGAACTGTTGGGCATCAGACAATCAGTTTGCTTGAACATCAACAGATCAAGTTCAGAGTTCTGTCCTTCCAGTTCATTTGTTTGGAGAGAGTTGAGAAGAGTGTCGGATGTTTGGGCATATGCTGATGATCCGTATCGCAGATGGGAGTCAGTGCGTTCGAAGTAGTTCAATGCGAGGTTGATTTTGTGTTGGAGCGCAGTCTGGTCATTCATGATATGGGTGAGATCTGTGAAGACTGGACTTGTCGTTTCTGGCATCGTTTGGTTTGTGATTGTTGTCGATGTCGTGTTGAAGACAAGTTGGAGAGAGAGAAACTGGAGATGGATGAGTTGCATTGTGCGATGTTGTCCAAGGATGATCTCATTTCCGTACACACTTGACCCGTTGAGGGAGGAGATCGAGACCAGGATGGTGGCTGTCCCAAAGCCAATAATTACGACGAGGGTGAGGACAACACGTATCACAACCGAGACCTTCACCACTGACGGGAACTTCATTGACTTCGACTCAATTTCACTCACAGCATGTTTGACATTCCTCGTCCACTCTTTGAACTCTCTTTCTGTTCTGACTTTGGTGTTGAGCTCTGAAAGATCAAAGTGGACAGCGCCAGCTACCGACGGAGATGGTGGTGTTGGAGGAACATCGAGTGCATAAGTCATTGCTACGTCATCCGTTGTTATTGACAACGTACTTCGTGTCGTTTTTGGATTGGAAGAGTCAATTTTGTCGGGGGTCGTTGTAGGACGCGCGTCATCCTTGTGTGGGGTGAAAACGAGATGATGGTTGTTGTCTGTCTCTGACGCTGGGGACATCCCTTGTGTAGAACCATTTTGAGATTGTTGGATGATCATTTGACTGAGCATGGCCTGCTGCATCATGAGGTGGTTGAGTTGGGTCTGGTCAGGATTCGGCTGCATGGAGAATTGCTGAATCATCATCTGGTTCATCATCATCATTTGATTCAGCTGGTCAATGTCAAATTGTGGTTGGGACGCGTCACTGAAAGACTGATGAGGAGTATCAGCTTGCTCTGGCCCAACTGTTTGTGGTGGATGGACATGAGGCGAGTCAGCCGGCCCTCTCTTCGATGGATTTGTTGACGTCTTCGAAAGGTGGTCCATGTCTTTCTCCGAATCATCTTCATCACTCCAATCTCCACTTCGATAAGAGCGATCAGACAGGTCACCATCTGGATCGTCGACATCGAGATTGTGGGTGTGCCTGCTTCGGGGGCTGGGGATTTGGTCTGTGAAGAGGCTCGGAAGGTTATTGTCGCTGTGAGGAGTGTTGCCATGTTCTGATCGTTGTGTGAGTGGTGCTTGGACTGAAAATGGATCGTCCTCAGCAGTTAGACCAGGTGCCATTTCGATGGCAAATGCAGTCATCTCGGACGAGTCTTGGAGACGAGAAAGGATGGATGTGATGGTTGTTCTAGGAACCATTGAAAGAGCCAAGAGTGAGGACTTGATGTTCACCGTAGCTTTCTTCACAGTCCTCCAGACGTAAAGAAGGATGATGAGGATCACAACAAGGATCACCACCACATACACAACAACTGTGGTGATGGTTGCACTTGTGATAGCACTTGTGATCATCGTAGATTCTGAGACGAGGATTGATTTGATTCGCTCAGTAATGATTCCTGGTCCGTTCGTCATCATCGCGTAGCAGGCGGTGATCGTTGTGTCAGTGAGTGGAAGTGACGTCGAGGCTTGTCCAGCGTTGTTGAGATTCTGAGCGTGTGTTCGGATGATCCCTCCAATCGAGTCATTCCGAAGCTCCAAGATTGTCACTGCTCCTCCAGTCACCAAAATATAAAAGTACTGAGCGGTCTTCTCCCAAAATGATGAAAGAGTGGGATTGATCACAATCTCGTGTTGGACGAGATACAGATTTGATGCCACATCTTTGATTGCTGTTGTCAGCTCTGGAAGGTCGTAGAAGTACATGCTGGCGATTCCCGGGTTAAGAATCGTGAAGTCGTTGTTTGTGAGTGAGAGGGCAAGTTTAGAGAGGGTTGTGAGGCGGGCTGACATCGTCAGAATCGATCCAACTTTGTCAAGAGTAGTGAGATGTGTGTCTGCAGAAGTGCACACACCAGTGCAGACGAAGTATGCAGTCAGAGCACCACCGACGAGAAGAATGAGGAGAAGGAAGATGAGCAGGAAATAAAGGAGTGGTGATGTTGTTTTGGCCTCTTCGGAGAGCTCCAGGTTGAGAAGTTGTGAAGCTTGGCTCTTCTGAGTCCGTCTCTTCTTCTGTCGAATCTGGTTTATTTGTTGGTGTTGTCGTTCTCTTGCCAGTTCTCTCGTCCTTGACTCCACATCACTCCGATCATCAACCGATCTATTGTCAGGGTCAAGGTTGGATGGATTGTTCTCCTTCTCTTCCTCTTCCAAATCTTCAGCTCGAGTTATAAAGTGTTCGGCCGTTTCATCATCCTGAAAGACCTCGAACATCAAGCTCCCGTACCCCCTCAGAACCGACGGTGTGTTGGGATACTCCACCAACAACCGCTCGTATCTCTTCTTTGCTTGCTTCTGATATTTGTCGATCTTCTCCAAAAGCGGGTTGACTCGGCCGTAGTCTGGCAGAGGCCGTTGAAGATTCTCCCAAAACTCTCGAAGTGCCTGGCGAGCTTCCTTATGGAGAGCTTCTGCCACTTGGAGACTCTCATTGAGCTGTTGTTGCGAAATGGCACTGCTGAATTCGTCTCCTAATTTGGTGTCGGTCTGCCAATCTCGTGTTGCGATGAAGATGGTGAACATGTCGAGGGACTGTGGATGATGTTGGCGAGCTGTGTGGATGAGAGAATGTGCAGTCTTTGTGTCTTTCATGAAGTAGTGGAGATATGTGGCGTATGTGAGTGCAAGCGTGGGTGATTCTGGAAACTTTTCTATGGCTTGTTTGTAGATTTGATTGACATATTCGCGTCTGCGTTTGTTTCTCCATTTTGGGACATAAATGAAACGGATCGATGGCTCGACAGATTCCTCTTTGTAGATTTTTGGGATGTGGGGATATTTGAAGACACTGTGAGGAGGGGCGATGACATCGACTAAGAAAGGCAGGATGATGAGGAAAATGGAAGAGGATACTGTCCGTCATTGTATTGTCTGTTTCGTCATCAATTTCCTGCATTTCTATCACAGATTGGGTTTTTCGTCGTTTGTTCATATCTTCTTCTCGTTTTTGCTTTTTTTCTACCATTTCATTCCGCATCTTTTCTTCGTCTTGATTCCATTCCTCTTTTTCTTGCTCATACAAAACCTTATCACTTTCCACCTCTACAACCCAGTTTAGCTTGGGTCTTTTAGGAGGCTTTGTGAAGATTGCTGGATCCTTGTCCTTGAGTGCGACACAATGTTCAGGATTGTTTGGATCGATGTACATTTCTCCACCCGGCAAATGGAGCCACCAGAGGGACTGAAATCGTTTTGGGAAGATTGTGAGGACGAATGGGAAGCAGAGAATAACAAAGAAGGCCGTTAGGACATAAATGATAATCTTGGCTGAAAGAACATCGTTGAGCGTCATAGCTAGATAGAAACAGGAGAGATGATAGAAAGAACATCATTACATACAAACAAGACTTGCTAGATCGATCACCATTCCAACAAGGAAGTTAATGCAGATGAGCATATTTCCCTCCACTCGGTAGAGATGCTACCAGAAAAAGGACAAAAATGTAAAGTTCACAAATAACCTACCTTTCCGGACCAATACAGATATGTGAAAAAGGCTTTCCACAGCGACAGACCTGTGGCTCTCCAGATCCAAAATGGAGACACTGTGTATGACGTAACGACCTGTGCGAGGTCATCAACTGCCTAGAAAAGCAGATAAAAGATGATCATAAGATCGAAAACGAAAATAATACCAGCAATATCCCCCAAAATCCGAGTTTCCGTCCAAAGAGTGCTTGACATTTGGGATTTGTTTCAGGACAGTAGTAATTGTAGACAACATGTGCCCCTGCTATTAGTAGAGCAAAGATACACCCTATCGTCAAACCTACGATATGAGTTGCAGAACTGAGAATGAGAAAATCGGAGAAAATTTTTGATTGAAAGTGATGCATTTGAAGATGGGGCATACAATTCCTTGATGCTAGGATTGGGATAAAGATAGTCGATCGGGTCTAGTTCTTTGTCGTACGACCAAAGGAAGAAATTGAGGAGGAAACAGTACGATGGGATTACACTTCGAATGAAAAGTCATTGAAAAAGAGAAGAGTGGTACATACAGTGTTGAAAAGTAGAGTTTAACGAAGTACCGGAAGTATGTGACGATCCACTTCATAGACTTTTGGAGATACTATGTAAATTGATGAGATAAATGGAGAAAAAAGAAAAGAACAGACTTTGATGGCTCGTGACACGATAAGAAGCAAGATGATCATCAAAAGGAACAAGAAAATAGTTGCACCAACGCAAATCCAGAATGAAATATTGCTTAGGTAAGCAATCCCAGAAAGAGAGAAGAATGAAACAATCTTACGATGGAAAAGGATGTTAAGAAGGAGAGAATGAAATATGACAAGCAAAAATGAAAGATACTTTGTAGAAGATTTCGGGTAACGGAAGATGATTTCGGAAGAATCCTACTGACTGATATTCGATGAAATGAATAATCCAGAGGACGAAATCAAATGTTGGAGTCCCTTTCTTGTCCTAAAAATTGAATACCAATAGAGAATCAAAGCAATTAGGAGAAAGAAGATCAGAATGTTCGGATTAATCCTGAAATAAGAGAAATAAAGCACACCTGGAAGGCAAGAGGGTAGATGAGTGTGAAAATGAAGTCATCTCGCTTTGATATCTTTTCAGTCATTTGAGTGGATGCCTCTTTTGTAGGCCCTCCACCTGCTGGAGTGTCACCTCCAGCTGGTTTGGACATGAACGAAAAAGAAAAAAAGTATGGGAACTAAATCACACAAAAAAATCTGAATGGCAACGTCGCACTGTACTGTCTCTATCCTCTATATCGTTGCATGTATGTTCTACTCTCGATGCATTATTGCAAGAGCACAAGCCGCAGCGAAGGATTCTCTGTTCCTTTGACTGGACTAGTTTGCTCTGAGAATAAATGGAAAATGATTCCGTTGAGAACCAGTCATTCTCAACTACATCATTTAGCTTGCCTTTACAGAGATTTCTTCATTCATGAAATTCTCACAACAAGGCAATCCACACCATCACTTTTTCTTCTCTCATTGTTTTTCAGCTTAACGTAACTTTCATCACTCATATATTTTGATTTTCCTCAATTTCTAGTATAATAGCAACATTCTCTTGTATATTTGTGTCCATATATCCTTACTTCACGTACCAATCTCTTTCACTACGACTTTGGTCCTCTTCGCACATCTTCCTCACACATCTCACTTTCCCAGATTTTTCTTCTTTTTTTTCAATTTTTTCCAAATATATCATCGGTCTGGTAAGTTTGGTCATGAAATTTGGTTTCCTTTATTATGATGGGTCGGTCTGACCGATCGTTCGAGAATAATCTGAGAACATGTCGTGGTCCTCTGCAGGAGAGAAATATAAGAACAACGCCAAACAACAGGTCGCTAGTGTCACTGGATGCTCGTTTGTTTCATTCAATCTCATCATTTCTAGAATGGAAGTTGCCGAGCGTGTTCTCCAGCATACCCAGGGTGATATCACATGTTTGAATGCTTTCTCTCATTGTTACATCTATTTTAGCTGCCATCAATGAATATTATGACCATCCTGAACGCTATCCAGAACCACGCCCAAAAACCCCTCCGAAACCGAAAGTTAACGAAGGAGAAATTCTGAACTTATTCAAACGATATTCCAGTATTTTTCAGCTCTTATGTCTTCACTTCTCTTTTAGATAGTGACCAAACTAATATCGAACCTGATGGACTGGAACGTTTGCTCGACGAATCGAAAGTTGATCCTGAGAATATCGGTGTTCTTATTTTTGCCTGGAAAGCAAAGGCTGAACATCCAGCTGAATTTTCCAAGGACGAGTTTGTTCTTGCTTGCAAGGAAACAGGGTATGAGACTTTTTTCACCATCAATCTATCTCTCTGAAGCATTGACACCCTGAATGCATTTGGTCAAAAAGTTCCCACACTAATATCTTTCATTCAAACTCCAGCCGCAGTATTCTTTTTTTCGGTCCAATCTCTCTAGTTCCGTGACTTTTACAGATGGTCATTCAAATACTACCTAACAGAAGAAAGAGCACGAAAATTATGTTTGTTCGCCTTTTAAGTCAATAAATTCGTTCTTGCTCTATTTTTAGCAAATGAAACAGCCTGCATTTTGTTCGGAATCGTTATGAAAGGACGAACTCCATTTTATGACCAGATTATTCAATTCTTGACAGAAAAGGTCAGACTTCAGTTTCCATTGTTATCTCCTTTAGAAGGATGAAGTGAAAACAGTTTCGATTGATGCTTGGAACATGCTACTTGATTTCGGTGAGCAAATCCAACCTGATCTCTCCAACTATGACATCCCCGGGAAAACAGGTCTGTTCACTCTATTCCAACAACATTTCTCTCACTTTTCCATCAGATCATTGGCCAGTTATGATTGATGATTTTGTGGATTGGATCAAGTCTAAGCAGTAATCGCATCATGATTTCTTGTGTTATATCTCATGAATACACTTCAATTGATTTCCTTCATTCTTCACTGATTTGATATTCGGATTGACTTCATCATTTTGTGGAATGATTCCTTCGAGAGGAGGAAGCGAGGTAAGGCAATCCGGTGAAGTGAAAATAAGACAATATTACAGTGAAGACCTCAATAAGAAAACGAAAAATCTCTCATAGACTCAGATACTTACCCAGGTACGTTCAGTCGTGCTGACAGTTACGTTTGGTTTGTATGTGAGGCAAGTGAAGGTCTGCTTGGTCACAAACGTTTCATAATTGATATATTGTCCAGCACTGCACTTGGCACAGGCCCATGTTTTTGGAACACAGATCCCCTCGGCAGGTTTACTGAAAGATTGGTCAGAGATTCATATTTCATACCATGCATGGCATTTGTCTCCATCATAATTCAATGATAGGAAGATGGACAGTCCACAGAAGAAAAGTGGAATGATGAGGAAGAAGATGGTGAATTTGAGTGACTTTTCTGCGGTTCGTTTTCTCCAGGGAATTGCGATCAGTACCATTGGGATGAGAATCGTAAAGGCCATGAGAGCAAGAAAGATTAATTGCCAATGAATTTTTATGGTGTAGATTAACGCAATAACGACACCAGCCTAAGTATGTAATGAGTTAGCGACCAGGTTGAATCGAAGACGAAAGGAAGGTATACCAGAGCGTATAAGCCAACTGCAACAGTTCCAACCCAGAAAAAAACATTGGAAATTGTACTTCTTTCATCATAGAATGGAGCTTCCATTCTGTCTGTTCTTCTCCAAATGTTGTGGCTTGATCGTTGACTGTGAACCATCAAACGCTCGCTCACAACTCTATTATCTGAGAATTCAAAGAATGCAATAAAAGCATGGCCATGAAAATTATGAAGTTTTAGGCTCTGAACAGAGGCTGTTTTCAATGTCGGTCTTTCTTTCCCTTCTGATTTCTGGACTGACCCTGTGAGGAAGCAGGCCCAACATACCCAATTAACTCATCGAGTGTATTAATTCTACTCTTTTTCGACCGTGGCTCAACACCAGCCAATCTCGGATCTTGGAGAACTGGCTGGACAGGAGGGGCCACAACCTTTTTGGGATGTGAAGGCTGATTTCTCTGTCCTTGCTCCTTCAGCTTCTCGAGAGTAGACTGCTGTTCATTGGTGGACTTCATTTCTTGCTGTGAATGATAGCGCAGGATGTACATCTTGTTTTCCTGATCCTCGTTCTGCTTCTTCTTCATGACCTCGCCATGTCTGACCACTGATTCGCTGTCTTTTCGGATGTAGAGTGGCTTGACCATCGGTTTTCCAGCAGAACGGAGGAGAAGTTGGAATCGGGCTGTGTTCGGCGGTGGGGTGTTGGTGGTCGGGAAGCCGGGAAGATTCGAGGAGCCTTGTTGGCCGATCAGTTTCCGAGGCATTTCGACATTCAAGGAGCCCCTGCCGATTTTGACGAGTGATTGTGGGTTTGTCGTCTTCAGCTCATGTTCAATGGTGTCGTCAATCTCTCGCTGCATCCGCTCCTCCTCTTCGGGGTCGCTTTCCTCGCTTGTCTCCTCCTCTTCTTCTTCTTCTGTGCTCGACTCTTCGTCCTCCGATGGTTCTGGACGCATTGTCATATCATCCGGGCCAAATTCCACTTCATCCGACGAGTAGTCGTCTTGTGACTGGCGCGGGGGGGACATCGGGGTGACTGTGGTGGTTTGCTCTTTTGCGACCATCGGAGTCCAGCTTGTGGTCAATTTCCCTGCTTTCTTCACTTTTGCTTGTCTGACTTTCTTTCGTTCCTTCTCTTCCAGTTCTTTCTCGCGGAGTCTGTCGACGTCTTCGATACTCACAATTGAATCTTTCCATTTTGTTATTTGTCTCATCTGCTCTTCCTTCAACTTTTCGTCTGCTTTGTTGATTGCCGACAAGAGTGAGTCAATCATTGTTGGAGTCAGCTCCATTTCTTCCGTTGTCAACCCATCTTCAAAAAGCTGAGTGATCATTCCAAGTGATGTGGCGGGCTTCAACTTGATTGGAGCTTGAAGTTTGTTCGATGTCGACATTTTGACAGGATGGGCTCCAAAAAAGAGCTCATCGCCATCATCGTCCTTTGGACTGCTGAGGCGAAGTGAATGGTATTTGATTGTGGCGGGTGATATCGTATTGACAAGGTTGTTCAGAGTGACCATGGTGTGGAGAGGATACGGTCTGTTCTTTCTTGTGATCACATAAGCCTCCACTTTCATCACACACAGTCTCAGCTCTCCAGTGTACCCAAGCTGCTCCATTCGATGGTGGACAGACAGGAGGAGTTGCGAGGCAATGCTGATTCTGAACATGTCGTCTGGAGGATCGTAGTACATCTCCTCGGATCCTTCTGTGTGCCCTCGAGCGAGGACTTGGTTGAACACAGTGAGGATTGTGTTTGTGGAGACGATTCTGTGGTTGTAGCACTCGCCGAGGAGAGCGATTTGAGACTGCACTTTTTGTTGCTTTTGGGGGATCATGTCGACGAAGCCAGCTTGCGGGATGAGACTTGGGAGACCTCGCATGATTCCAATTCGGACGGAATCACAGAGCAGGTCGACGAATCTCACAACAAGTTCGGGGAGTTGCTTGTAGAGATTGTGGAGAAGTGTGGCGACTGTGGGGAGGATGTGATATTTGAAAGAGTTTGCTTTGAGAAGCAAGTTGATCAGGATGTCTTGGTAAGTATCAGATGTGCGGATGATTTTGATGAGCAAAACCTGGACTTGTTGGAGTGTGTCTGGGGAGAGTCTCTGGAACAGGAGATCCTGCATGTACAACTCAATTGGCTCCTTTGGTGGTTTGGGCTGTGTTTGGACGATTCTTTCAGGGAGTGTTGCCAGGCATGCTTGCTCGATCTGTCGCTCTCGCATCAGCCCGATGTTCTTCGCACATTTGAGTTTCATCAACCTGGAAATAACGTCCTTCATTCGTGTCTGAGTTTGAAGGTTGTGGGACAGCCAATAACCACTTTTCTGGCATATGCAACAAGCCAAATCGATTGATGCTGGAGTGAACGAGTCGGTACATTCTTGAAGAATGACGAAAACAGCAGCTGGATCTCGAAGTCCAAACTTAACAGTCTCTGTGAGTAACACTGCAAGACGAATCCGAGAATCAAATCGACCGTCGGGTGGGGACGACTTTGATTGGGCATACGCTGTGTCGAGTGAGCTTGAAAGTTCTTGTTTCATGTCTGGGAAGTATTCTGACATGATGGTGACCAGTCGGACAAGGTAAGGAAGAATAGCAAGGTCTTCTCGGCGTCTCGTGGGATAGACAATGTTCTCAATGATCTTCTTTCGATTTTGGAGACTGTTCTGATGGCAAAAATCAGCCGCTAATTTGTCGATCTTGGTGCAGGTATCACAGAAGTAGAGTTTGTCAAGAAGTGATTGAAAAGTGTCTGACTTGAGAGGAAAATTGTATTGGCCAGTTATTCCTCCCATTTTCTCGAGTTCCTGCTCTTTTTGAGCGAGAACTTCCGGATTCAAGAAAAGGAGCTTCAGTGGGACGCCTTTCTTCACCAAGTCAGGTAGAACGGAGTAAAGTGTCTGTTCATCTTTGTTTTGATACGGAGTTGAACGAAGCTCATCTTTCGATCGATAAGGGATGAATTTTGGGCCTTGGAATCTTGGGATTTTCTCTTCCACAACAACCTCCTTTTTCTCTTCAGGTTTTGGTATAACTTTTGGAGTATCAAGTTGAATGAGATCATCGATCTTTCCAAGCAGGCATCCGAAATTGTACACAGCATTGCGAATGTGACCAAATTGTCGAACACCAACATCGTACTCGTTCTGAAAATCAGCCGGAACATCATTTTTCGTATCAGAGAGTTTGTGAAGAGCTCGATCATATGCTGTGTGAATCTGAAAAGAGTCAACAGACGATAGTCATACAACTTTGGCCTCTTCGTACACTTTGACAAAAAGTTGGAACAGTTTTTGTGTTGATTGAAGTATGCCTTGGGATTGCTGCGGTGAAACGAGGTCAATAGTGGGTAGATAGCGGGGCTTCGCGCCAAAGAGGGGAATAAAGTTTGTTGGAACAGGAACCTGTGGGACTTCGATTTGAGGTGTTGTAACAGCCTCTTCTTTTGGTGTTTCTCCATTTGGTGTCTCTCCGTTTGTTGTCTGTTGGGGAGTTGGCTGCCAGGTGAAGGGGAAAGAGGCAGGCGGAGGCGATGTCGATTGTCTCTGTTTTGATTTCGATGGATCTGTGGGGGGTGGGGATGTGTTAGAGGGTTTTTGACGAAGGAGAGAGAGTGAAGGGACAGCTTGAATGACTTCAGATGGGACGACATGATGACAACAGAAGGTTGATGCATAGTTCTTCATGACGATCAAAATTGTGCCTAAGTTCCCAAAGAGATCATAGGTGCGAGGGCGAGTTGATTCCGTACATAGTTGACGGAAAACATCAGCAACTAATTGGAAGGTTGGTATGACGCCGACAATGTACAATTCACAGATCAAGATCGTGAGGCATCGGCGTCTCGTTGTGGCTGCGACGAAAGAAAAAAATGAAAATATGTCAGATAATGATAATATCAAACCATTGGTCATTGATTGGCATCCGACTTGTTGATATAATCCCAATGTGAGAGCAGCGATTTGTTCTCTCTCTTTTTGGCTCATTCCCTTTCCTTCACCATCTGAATCGGATTTTAATTCTTTTTTTGTGTACGCTTTGTACCATGACGATATTTGTGGAAGTGGATTGATGCCTGGGTGAGTGCTTGAAGGCTTGTCGCTTGGATCACGTGATGATTCTGACTCCTGACCAGATTCATTTACAGCCTTGGCCAACGCGGCTTGAAGTTGAGGTCCAAAGTCAGCGTATCGTTGGAAAAGGGCTGAACAGACTTCCACGATATATGAGACGTGACTAATCTTGAAGCGAGAATCAGCGATAGCTTGTGCGATCTCACTCACATAACGAGTGAGGTTGAGATTTCGGAGTTCTCTGAAAAGGGATATCAGTTGAAATAAAGGTGAAAAGAAGAGTGAGACAGGAGAAGTGAATTCTGATGATCATCTGCAATGTTCTTCATTTTCTTCACAAAACCCGTTGTCTTTTTAAGGCTAGAATCAAGAGATCGAAAATAATCCTCGTCTGGTCGTTGTTTCACGGCTTCAACATTCTTTCGTCTTTGTTCCATTCTTGATGCATCTTGTGCTTTCCAGGTCTCATCTTGTTGAACTGGAACATACATGTGTTAATTTTAGCGTAGAGAAGTATTATTCACTTCTATACGGGGAAGACGGATTCTGAGAATCTCAATAGGGGTCGATCAACTCAAGCCACCACCAAGTTAGATGAAAGGTTTCTCCACGAGACGAGTGCCAAAACAGATAAATCATCGAAGAGTATTCTGTTTTCTTTGTTTTAGTTTGTTTGAAACCATTCAGGTCTGTCCCACTCTCATCCAAACTGTAATCTCTGTTGATAAGCCAACACCGTCTGACATCATGTGTTTTCTCATTTATTTAAGACTCACTGATTACGAATTTATCCAACGACTTCATCCAATTGCTCTTTTTGCATGGATGGACACACCTCTTCGTGACATCATTGACAGCAGCCGACTACTCAGTGAAGACATGCTATCTCCATGTAAATCGTTCCAATTGCATTTGATCAAGAAGACACAAACGTTTGTTTCACGAAAACAATCACCTTACATGTCTTCATACTGTTTTTCTTCGTTCTCATTACTCATCTCTGTTCTCGGTTATTGTGTCTTATCAGGGGTGTATTCCGTTCCATTCCACTTGGTACGATTCCATCAGATCCTTTGGCCAAATCAAAGGTGACAATGACTCCTCTTTCCTCATTTGAATTCTTCCCTGGTGATTTCCTCGAGATAATCGTTCTCAGATGAGGTGTCACTCAATGAAAGCGTTCTTGATTTTCTGATTCATTGTTTTTTCTCCGAATTATATTTTTTTCCATGGAAAAGAGAACACAGAGCGTTCTGGATCTCCTTTTTTTTGGAATTCTGAATGGGGATCGCCTTCAGGAGGAAACGGGAAGGTCGTTGTCTTCGCAAAAGACACAGCTACGACGTGGTGCTGATCGACACACGGGGACTCGTCAATAACGATGGTGTGGATCAGATGATGACTTTCAATGACCAAATGAAGGAGGACTGTCGTGGCAAGGGCAGAGACCGAGAGATTGATGAGATTGTTCTCAACACATGTGATTCCATAAACGACAAAGAATGTGCATCTCTCTCAGTGGTGTGCCTTACTGGTTATCCCATCGTTTTTTGTGGGAGTTTGGTAGAACAACACAGATCTCAGACGGCTAAATGCAACAACAGTCGCCAACGTCCTCCATGGCTAATAGAGTTCAGCCCTCATTTCTTCGTTGCTAAGATTGTTCAAACAGCAGTTTTTCACTAACTGGTGACGAGACAGACCTGAACGACGTGCAGGCAAGGAACATTAACTAACAGTAATAAACAGAGTGTGCGCTGGCCTTAAGGACGTCGAATGACAATAGCACTCGCTCCACCACCACCGTTGCAAATTGTCGCACATCCAATGTGCTTGTTGGTAGTTTCAAGAGCATTTAGAAGTGTGCAGACGACACGGCAGCCACTTGCACCTGGGTGGGATGGATAGAGGCAATAGAGAATAAGAAAATGAGAAACCGATTGGATGTCCAAGGGCAACAGCACCACCAAAAATATTAAGTTTTTCAAAGTTGAATTCAAGCATTTTCGCATTTGCGAGAGCAACCACACTGAATGCTTCGTTAATCTCGAACAAATCAATTTCACTCTAGATATCCCCATGAAAATGAACAAATGAAAGACCTTGGCCAGGTTTGCTCGTTTCAGAGCGAGAGTGACAGCATCGACAGGCGTGAGGCCAAAATCTTTTGGTGCTCGTTCCGCGTCTGCGTAAGATTCAATTATAGCCAAAATTGGGATGTTCTCTTTCTCACACATCTCAAGGCTATACGAAGGCAATGAAGAGAACATGAAAACAGACCTTGCAAGGACCACGGCTGCAGCGCCATCGTTTATGGAGCTCCCATTCGCTGCAGTAATGGTACCGTCTGGAACAACAGGCTTGAGATGCTTCATCTTCTCCTCGTTGAATTGAAGGAGGCGCTCATCACGGTCTACAATCCTCTTTTGTCCCTTTGGCTGAGGGATCTCAACTGGGACAACTTCTCGAGCAAACTTACCAGTATCCCAGGCTTCAACAGCACGTCGATACGATTGTAAAGCAAAATCATCCTGCTGTTCTCGTGTGATCTCGAGCTTCTTTGAGTATTCCTCCGAAATCATTCCCATCTGCATGCCAAGGATGCTGTCGGAGAGGCCATCCACTTGGATGCAATCTTCGAGGACCTTTGAGCCAAATTTATGGCCCTGTCTTGCAGAACGGTCGAGGAATGGTGCGTTTGTCATTGATTCCATACCTCCAGCGACAGCAAAATCGTGTAGACCCATCTGGATCTCCATGGCAGCGAGGTGAATAGCTTGAAATGAAGATGTTGAGAAAATAAGGTGAGTACCCTTCATTCCTGAAGCACAGACTTTATTGACGGTTGTGCATACGGTCGTTTCGTTCAGTCCTGCCTTGAGGGCGGCCGTACGTGCTGGTCCCTGGTTGGATTCGAAAAAAATGATTAGGAGACATTCGAGAAAACAAAATACCATTCCGACACCAGCTTGAAGGACATTCCCCAAGAAAACAGATTGAATTCGCGAAGGAGTAACCTTGGAGCGCTTAACAGCCTCTGCATGGATGTTCACATTCAATTGACCATAAAAGGCATACCCTTGATGGCAATTGCACCAAGATCTGTTGCTGTCAGTGGTGACAATGAACCGAGGAGAGCTTTGCCAAAAAATGAAGAGCTAAGGTGACAGACTTCCCATTGGAGTGCGAGCATATCCAATGATACAAACTTCACGAAGACGAGATGACATTGCTTATGAGATTAAAACTGTGTTCGAGAGTTTTCTCCGAGAGGAGGTGAATTTAATTATGGGTACTTCGTCATCGACGAAACAAATAAATGAGTAAATGTACATACACAATGAAATGAAACCCAAAATGAAGAACATCCTCTAAAAATTAAGATAATAGAAAACATGGTCGCAGAATCGTCTCACTCAGGGTGCGAGCTCGTGATGTTCTGATAGATCTGCTTGTTGTAGTGGATAAGTTGCGAAGTCACAAATTTATCTCGGATTCTGATTGTGACTGCAGAGGCTACGAGGGATGGGCAGGGCATAACAGAAACACATCTGAAAGAGTTGTTGAGATGAAAGGGCATACAGATGTTCCTCCGAGGAAGGAGGGGGGAATGGAAGGAGAAAGTGCTCATAGGGGAGTTGGATGGGATAGTTGAGGTGAGACTGTGTGAGTGTTGAAGTGAGCGTGAACGGTCGACCTTGCACTTCCCAGGGCTCTGTAATCCACGGGTGTTCTACAAAGGTGAATGAAAAGGGGGTAAACTGTCGTCTTGTGTATGATCAGGTGATTTAATGTAGATTGCGTTGAATTCATTCCCGTGAGAATCTTTTCGAATAGGCAATTCTGGATTTATTCTCCACTTGCCCTCAACAATAAAGCGAAGAGCATGAAGTCCAGGAGGAAGAAGAAGAGTAGTATGCCATGACACAGGGTGGTCAGCGTTGATGTTACCATGGATAGTTCGTGACGATTCCCGAGTAACTTGAAGAGGGATACGCTCAGACCATTCATTGAATGTTCCACTTAAATATACAATATCATCTCCTGATGGGAGATTCCATCTGTAGAAAAACGAGAAAAAAGAATTGATTGGATGAAAAAGATGTGAAAATTGGTCTTTGGATCCGTACTGCCAATAAAGAAATCAAATTCAGAAGATTGTTCTGACCATACGTGAATAGAACTGGGATGAGATCCATTTCAGGAACTTCTGCGTTGAAAAGTTGTGTGGTGAGGTGTTTCGCTATTTGCTCTTTCTGAGCAGTTTGTGGCGATTCTGTCCCGATCACAGTTACATTGTCCGTGGTTTTACCGTCCATACGACGAAACACTGGGATGGACGAAAAAAAAACTACCCTTTCTTTTTCTTTTCTCTAGAATGAATCGGAAATATGTGATGTTAATTACATCTCCAGAAAGAGAATAAAGCGGACTTGATGTTTTTTGAGTTCCAGATCGCTATTTCGACTGTGGGACTGTTCCACGGTCCTTTCGAAAAGGATGAGATCTCGTTCTGTTCAAGGTGTACGATAATGAGCTCATGATGAACGAAAGCCGGGAAAGAACAGTTGAAGGAGGAAGAAGAACAACATGAGAAAATACAAGAAGACTAAGAACAGAAATTCTTATATCAAGATAGAGATGTTGAAGGATTAAGACTGGTCCTCATCGTCCGCCCCATCATCAGACGACGAATCCAGAACAGCCTCCGAGTCGGAGCATGATTCGTCAAACGACCGATACCGTCTTCCGCGCTTGTTTCTCGGGTTTGAGTACTCATCGGTCTGTTCGTTGTGGATGTGGGTTCGAAGAGAGAACTGGTCTTGAGTGTCATAGTGTCGCCTGATAGTATCGGGTTGTTTGGTGACTCGTGCAGGTTCGTCCGTCTCAACAGTCTGAACATGCTCGTTTGGGGATGTTGTGTAGTCGGCATTGACCGTTCCGGCGACGGGGGAGGTTGGGCGGACGGTGAGAGGAGGGAAGAATACAACTCCGTCCAAGAAATCGTGAAAATCGTCAACAGGCTGGGCGCCGTATTCTGGATAGCAGCATCCACAGCAGCATCGGCCTATCCCTGTTCCGAATTTATTCCGGTGCACTCGACACCCGAGGACAACACAAAAGGCTGGAAAGAAGCTAAAGATGATTGCGAGGATGATAACAGTGACTATTGCGAGAAGCGCCCAGAGGAAGATCTCGAGAGGGCTTGGGACGAGACAATACAGAATTGTTCGGAGCGATTCGTTTGATCCGACAAGGGCGACGTATGCATTTTTGTCAAGTGTGACTCTGAACTTGAAATGTTCTCGGATGTACGTTTTCTCAAAGACTGGTGTTTTGATGGCGATGTGGTGTCCGGTTGTGGCTGAACAGGACTTGAAGGAGATGTTTTCAAAGTGGAAAGAGCTGTTTTGACTTGTGCGATCGAGAAAGATAGTTCCGATTGCATGAGAGCCTGAAAACTCGATGGCGGAAAAAGAGGAATGCTGGATTGTGAAGGAGGAATTGGTTATTGCCACGTTCATCAAAAGTCCACGAAGTTTGGGGATGTTTGTACTGTGGATGGTTGTGTCCGAAAACGTGGAGTTGGTAAAAGTGATGGGAGAATTCAAAGAAGATAGTGTGAAGATCTGTCCAAACGTGGACTCGGCATGAGTGAGTGTCACGTTGTGGAAATAGAGAGGATGCTGATCTGTTGATGATTGGAGAGAGAACAGGATCGATGTGACAGTGGTATCGGAAATGACGAGAGAAGCCACAGAAACAGAAGAGTCAGATGCAAGCAAGAGGGGTGAGAATGAATAAAACTTCATGATTTGGGTGCGAGTTAGGAGAAATGAGGAGTTGACGATATTTATGAACGGAACTGTTGACGATGACAAGACTAGATAGCTGATTAATGACTGGGTTATATTGATTGTTGACTCATTGATGGAGAAAAATGGTGTGGAAGAATTCGTCTGGGTCTGTCCGTCTGTGAGGATAGATAGCTTGACAACTGTTGCCGATGACCGATTCATCTCGAGCAGTTGGAGAGTGGGCGGAAACATGGATGCATGGATGGTGATCATGAGAAGGAAGAGGGAGCCCTCAGTACACTGGAAGATTGTGTGTGTGAGAGTTGACTTGGTACTCGACGGGACAACAATCATGTTTTGAATTTGGTATCGTTTGGTGCAAAAGATGACTGGAAGTCCAGATAACGAAAATGACGATGATATCTCAAGATTGTTATTCGATCCGAGAATTGTGACAACGTCGTGTGTGTTGGTGAGTATTACATCGACTGTAATTGACGTGAGCATGACATATGTTCGATTGGGACTGAGAGATGGAAGAGAGTGCTGTGCGAAAGCGAAAGTTAGGCATGGGTATTCTTCAGTTCCACAGTCGAGAGCATCAGTGTAGTAAGTATTGTCGAGATACACCGTTTGGAGAATGCCGAGAAGATAAGGCATCAGTGAATCTGGTGCTTTCATCGATGGATCAATCCCGCAGAAGGAGTACCACTCGACACCATAGAAGGTTGAATCTGCACATGACGAACCCATGACCAACCCGAGGTCGTCTGCTTCCACAAAGAGGAGAGAGCCATTGTGTGAGTCGCTCTGGATTTCATGGAACATGTTGGCTTTGAGTTCCAGAGCACCCTTTCGATCGTGGAACGAATTCTCACATCTGAGATAGATCAAGTGTTGTTCAGGGGATACTGTTGAAGCAGCAAAAACACAATTTTGGATGATAACGGAGGCATTCTCCGTGACAACGATGGAAAGATCCACAATTTCGCCTGTTGAGTTGATGTCCATGAATGTACAATCATCGACATTAAGGATATCGAGACCATGAAGGACGGAGTGGATGAGATGTGGCTCCTTCTCACTCAAAATTGAAGAGAATGAAACGATGGACAAGAAGCACGAGCCGTTTGCGAAGTGGAAGAGGTGGTTAGCTGAGAGACTGACGGTGTCGGTTGTTGAAATAGCACAGTCGTTCATCGAAGTTTCGCCTGATTTTTGATAGATGAGGGTGTGGGGGACAATAACTGTATTGAAAGAGAATGTGACGCGGAGTAAGGAGAGAGCAGAATTCTCCGTGATAAAACACAATCCTCCCTGCGATGTCCCATCAGTGTGGAAGGCGAGAGACTCCAGTTGGACTTGGCTCTCGATCAGATCGAAGACAAATGAATCCTCATTCACGTTTCGGAGGATGGTCATGAATTGTCCGAGAATGATGGCAACTTTTCGACGACAGATCACAGAATACTCCAAAAACAAGCCGCTAATCACAATTAACGCCTGCACTCTCTTCTCATTTTGAACTCCAACAGCAAATTGAAGTGTACGGCATGGTTGAAAAGATGATCCGCATTGGCAGCTGTCAAGTCCGATGGGCGTCACCTCACATTGAGCATCGGGATATGAAAGAGGATCAATTTGTTCCTCCGCATCTTCCATGAAGAACGAGATCGAGTCAGAAGTGGAGTATGTTGACTGGATCGATGTTTGCGAAGAGAGGACGATTCCCTTTGAGATGAAGATATCTGATCCAACCGCATTGACTTTGGCGTGATTTTGATCGAAGAGGACAGAATCAAGAAGGAGATTGAAACCTTCTCCGTCAGGGTTGTCGATGCTTCGGAGAGTGGAGGAGGTTGTCTCAAGTTGAGACGCCTTCGTTGTTGAGACAACATATACACAGCTTCCGTAATTGGCGATGTTGTGGCTGAAGGCGGAATTCTCGATTTGAAGGTGGGTCTTTGTTGTGAGAACAAAGCAACAACCAGCTTCAGTGGACCGACAATTGGTGAAGAAACTGGTTGAGATGAGGAGAGAGACTGATGCAGTGGATAGTTCAAAGAGGCACGAAGAGCATTCAATATCTGTGAAAGAGGACAAAGAAATGGTGAGGTTGGATTTGAGAACAACGAACGGCGTGTTAGTGAGTTTGACTGCGTTGACCGTTGTGTCGAAAATATCAACATTGAGAATATCGGCAAAGTAACAAGGAAGCATTTCAATTTCCTGACCATCGATTTGAAGTGAAAAGAAGATAGAATTGGTCTGTTCTTCAGTCACAAAGAAGAGGGCTTGATTTGAAGAGATAGACCTTGTTGAAGGATGAGTGAAAATGAACGATATTTGTTTAAGAATGACTTCGCCAGAACCAAACTGATAAAACCCGTTCTCCAGAAAATTCTGAGAAATGGTGAAAGTGAGGCATCTGATTGTAAAAGCGGCGATGTTGTCTTTGAAAAACGGAGCAGCACTTCCGGTGACAACTGAATTCGCTTCAGATGAGAGTTCTTCGCAGAGGCGAGAGGGAATGAATGGTGTTTTCATGGTGAATGTGTCGTCGTTGATGGTGATGTTGAATACGGAGGAATGGAGCTGTTGTTCAAGGACGTATGTGATTGTTTGGCAGGGAAGGGTAAGCCCGCAGTACAAAACATCACTTCCATGAGCACTGACTTGAACGGTTTCCAACCCACGAGGAACTGGGTTTTGTTCTGTCTGTGTTTCAAGAGCGAGAAGTTGAGAATAACGTGTGACGGGAGACACATCCACACAACTTTGTAATCTCTGCTGAATGTATGAACTGACCTGTTTCGAGACGAGGCAGTATCCATGCGACGACGGCGATCTTAAATAGAAAGAACATGCATCGATGTCATGGTACTCTGGTTGGTCAAGATCGGGAAGGTTGATGAATGTGAAGGGAACGTCGGCATCTCTGGCCTCGTCGTTCACGAAGAGAACACTTCTCAATTCCATGAAAGTCACTTTTGGGCAACTCAAGAATCCTTCCTCGCATTTGACTGATTGATCAAAGAGGATGGATTCTGTAGCATAGAAATCTTGATTTATGAAGATTGCGTTTGTGATGCAGTCTGCGGCTGGTGACGAGGTGATGTTTGTTGACAAGATTGACGAAGAGATCGTTGAGAACAGCACCGCGCCCTTCCCAGTCTTCGAATTTGAGCCTGTGAAAGAACAGCTCTGAAGAGCGAAAAAGATGTCGTTGGAGTGTTCGTTGGCAACAGTTGCGATAGATCCACCGCTTTCGTCTGAAGTTGAAGCAGTGAAGACGCATTTGTTCAGAGTGAGACGTCCAGCGAGTGGCGCTGAATAGAAAATGCTGCCTCCTTTCGTGGCTGAATGGCAATTGGAGAAGTTGCAGGAGACAAAGCTAACTCGCTCTTCGAGTGGTGTCTGTGTTTCTGTGAACGATTGATTCTTGATGACAATATCATTGTGTGAGACAGTCGAGTTCGTGCAGAGGAGAGAATGGGATGACCTAAGCGATTGAACCAAGAGTCCATCAAACAAACAGGTGGTATGCGTGGCATCGGTGTGGAGGATGAGTGTTTTATCGAAAGGAGCCGTTGGACAGTTGTTCAGTGTTGGGTTCGTTGTGACATTTCGGATCAAGAACGATTGAAATAGTTGAGACGACATTGGTGAACCAAATAACGGTAATGAGGATATATGATGGCAATTTGTTATCGATGTGGATGATATTGTGATGTCGTTGTGACACTGAGTCGAATTAATGATTCCTCCAGAAATATGCAAGATATGTGTTATAGAATCACGAAATAGTGTGAGTGATCCACTAACAAGTGAGAATGGAGGGATATCTGTCATTGATATCTCACTTGAAGAGATTGTTAGGGAGCTATTCTGAATTTCGGCGATCCGAGATTGGCAGGGGAAATTACATTGGTGAATCGTGAATGTGCTGTTTATGAGACGGAAATATGCAGATACATCAAATAGGATGGATATTGGTGGAGAAGACGAATGAATAACAAGTTGTTGCGATTGTATCGTACAAATTCCTGAAATGAGTTGATTGGACTGTATTGGGATAATTCGCTCCTCAAACGGGGTATCACGTGAGGTTAGCATCACTTCAAGTGATGGCAGTTGGGGATAAGTCCCTAAGAGTGTGGAAAAGCAAAATAAGAATCCTGAGATAACTAGAGGCTTCAACATTCACAAAAAACCCTAGAAAACAAGAGGATAAATCGTAAAGAGAGGATTTAGTGTCTGTGAAGTCTGTCGCTCTCCTTTTGCTAGGATGAATTAATTAAGGGACCACTCAAATTGAAAAACTCAAGCCTGGTATCAACCCTCATATTATCAAACTTCTTCCTCGTAGATATCAACTGTCGTCTTCATGGCACAAAAACCCCAAGGACGAGATCTTCAAGCTGAAATCTATTACTCTGACCGCATTTCGGATTCACAATACGAATACAGGTATCTCCTAATTTTCAATGTCTATGGATTATTTCTGGTTTGAATTACCTGACCTTAATGTCAATTTCGGATAGACATGTCACCCTCCCGAAAGAACTTGTTGAAAGGGGTGTGTTTTCATTCATTTAATAGAATTGCCCATTTCAGTTCCAAAAGATCACTTAATGGATGAAAAAGAATGGAGGGAAATTGGAATTTGTCAGTCAACTGGGTTTGCGTCTTTTTATATACATTCTTCTTTTTCTCTAGATGGGCATGCACATTTTTTTCTTCTCATCTTCATCGCGCCGCAATTATTTAATCGTCAATTCTCACATCAAACATCTTACATTTTAGGGTATTATCTTCTTTCTCTAGATGATAACTATGTTTTTTCCCTCTATACTTCCATTTTAAAGAACATTTTGACAGGCATCCACCAGAGCCCCACATTCTCCTTTTCCGTCGGCCGAAAGGCACATAAATCTCATTATTTAGATCCTCCACACCAATTCTGTTCGTTGGTTGCAGGATTGTTGTCAATTAATACATATACTCATGTTTTGACGAACACTTCAATTCACTCAATGTTTTGATAGAAAAAAACATATTTCAGAGACATCAAACCATCTGCGTCACAAAGGTCAAGATGATATAGAGATCCATTGTTGAATAAGGACAGAATCAAGAAACTAATCAGACAAAAGAGATGAAGTCAGGAGAGTGCAGACCAATTCAAAGAAAGATTCCCACTGTGCGATGACGGGTGGAGGAAGAGAATGAAAAGAAGCTGGATAATGGCTCGATGTCGTCTGAATTAGGGAATTAAAGCTTGGAACAAGACGAGAATGAAGAGATGAGGAAATTGATTCGAGGTGGGTATTTGTGTGGTTGTCACTCCATCCTAAAACATGAAGAAACGAAATAGTTATCAGAGCAATAATAGAAAAACCTCTCAGCCAGACTGACGATGGGATACGTTGTCGGTGGTATCGGAGGACAGCTTGTTGCATGTCCGGATTGTTCGGGAAGCGAGCAACGAAAGACGAACAGTGGAAGCTGAGAATGACAAAAGAGGAGACTATGACAAAGATGAAGGAATACATATTCTTCTCGAGATTGATGAAGCTACTCTTGATGAGAATTGAGAGGACACATCGGATGATTTCGAGAGTGTCTGTTGGAGAAGGAGATGGCTGTGTCCGATGAGCGAGCGGAGAAGAGTGGAGCGGAGAATGCGATGATGGGATTGTGAGTGGGTTTGAGAGAAAGTATGAAAAGAGTTGTTGAACAGAATCAGTATTGAAAAGGGCACGCTCAAGGATGGAACTCAAGAATGGTGGGAGATGTGGGGATTGTGAATCATTCGATTCGGAGAGAGGCTGACTGTGTTGTGAGAAGAGAAGAGAAAGGGTGTGTGGAACCTGACAGATGTGAGATTTGCTCATCATCAGACATGCTTGAGGAACATGCTGGAGAACATTGATTGGTGGAAGGGCAGAAAAAGAGGAGGTCTGATCAGATTCTGAAAAAAGAGAATGGGTGAGAAGAAACGTTCATCATACCGATAACATCTGACACATCGTCCAACGACAAAATGTTCAGTGGACAAGAATCTTCTTCGATTTTCATCCTTTTTTCTCCGGTCTCCTGCGATTCTGTGATGAATGCTTGGTGTTCTGAATCAGATGGTTGGTGCTTCCTCTCCAGGCATGTTAAAACAGCGTCGATGGCAAATGACGCGACGTCAGTCGGCTTTCGCCACTCGCCTTCAGCACACAAACAAAGTGTCTTGACAATCCCTTCTTCGTTGAGAACCAATCCGGTTGAAGACGCATTCATTGGAGGCATCTCAGGATTCGTAGGAAGAGCGGGAGGGGCTTCTGAAGTGCTTGGTGCGGTGGTGAAATGAACGGTGTGTGAGACAGTAACACATTCGATGTTGAGGTTGTGCTTTCCGATGAATGAAGAGAGGAGAACGGAGAGGAAGGAGGAGAGGGAGACGGACAGAGACTTTGAGTGTGGTTGATGACCGCGGAATGAGAAAAAATCTTTGGTGAGATTGATGCGGGCGTCGTCTTGTTGGACTGTGGGTTGAGGAGAACCTTGTTCGGACGACATCGGTGTATTGGATGGCTCGGGTGATGGTGGATGGGGATTGTGTGGGGATGGAGATGGAGAAGGGGAGTCTGCGGTGCGTGCGTCGAATTGTTTCCAGAGTCGATGTTGTGCTGAAACGGAGATATATGCATTGTCTGGGCATCTGCAGAGAAGAAAGGTGATGGGAAATTTAGGTGGTGATTCGGAGGATGATGTCCGATTTGAAAGGATTGTATTCCATTCACTTTTATCGTCTGAGTCACTGCTTGACTCATCTGTTTCGGTTTCACTCGCTTCAGCAAATGGATCGAATGTCCGGACATTCCATTCCCATTGGTTGGTTGATTTCTTGTGGGTCTGTTGACGAGACCGGCCTTGGGATCGAAGAGGTGTTCCGTGGTTTGATAAGAGAGGTGGTGCGAACAACGAGGAGAGAAAAAGGAGCTTCTTTTTTAGAATTGAGACACCAACGGTATTAAACATGAATGGATAGTCGTCTTGTAACGAAGTTGTTTCCACAGATATCGGTTGAAAAAGAGATGCAAAATTGATGAAATAGAGTGCTTGATTACTCTCCTGAAGGAGAGTCTTCGAGAGTGACACTATGTCAGGGCTAGCACCATCGATATCTGACAATTCTGAGGGAAGAGGAGGGTTTTCTCCACAATTTTGATGAGTTGTTTCTTGTTTGAGAGGGGATTGTTGCAGATTTGAGGAGGTGGATGAGAAAGTTGGTTGAAACTGGATCATCCGATCTAAGTGATCTCCCCCGATTTCCACAAATTCAACACAGACATATTGAGCATCTCTTTTGCTAGGAATGCTGTTTGCGGGAGAAACTTCGTTTTCATCGCAAAAAAAATCCCAGTCATCACGAGTGAACATGATCATTGCTCTCCCAAGATCTGTATCAAGATAAGGTGGCTCTGAGAAGATCAACATGACGAAACACAAGATACCATCCATGTATTGACTTGTTGGATCCAGCAAAAATCGAGTATTAATGAAAGATGTTGTTAGATAGGGGATCAGGTTGAACAGATAGATAAAACGAGGGTCGTTTGATGCCCCAAATGAATGTAAAAATGATGTTTTTCCTGTTTGTGAGGGATTGAGAGAGTTTTGATGAAAATGACAAGAAATATATGAAGACAAAGAAGAAATGCCTGCATTTTGGTCTCCGAGAAGAAGGATCGAATGAACCGCAGTTCCAGCTCCTAGAACCATGGAAAAGGGAGTATCAAGTTCAACAACTTCTTCATGACAATAATCGGCGTTGGTGTATGAGGAGGACTGAACGTATCCGAATGGTTGTCTCTAAGATGAGAATAGACGAAAACAACCAAAATATCAGTGATAAAAAGGACAGACAATAATCGGAACAAATCTTCGATCCGAAAGAATCGACATTTGACGTTCTGAGTGATTGACAAAAAAAATTGTTCTCTCGTAAAGGAAGACACATGGCACAGTGGCGAAAATCTCGAAAGAGGGAATAAAACAATAATAACAGATGTTTCATTCGAAGAAAACAGGTTTTAACAGTTAGATATTATCCTTCGCGATGACTTCGTCGTAGCCGCTCTTTGACTTACAACATGGCGAGAACATACATTTGACTCCATCCTAAGAAAAGGGGAGATAACAGATCATTCATGAAGCACACCTTAAATAAGCCTGGGAGAGCTATCCAAAAGTGAATGAAGGGGATGATTTCTTTGCCTCTTTTCTTCATCCCACATGCCTAAATCGAACGAAAATGTTCGTAGAGAGGAGTCATACACAAATGGGAATTCCGATTGCAAAGTATAAGGTCGCAGCGACGAGGAGAATGATGAAGAAGACAATTCCGAAGACATCACTGCCGCCTCCTTTTCCACACGCTGCTTTGGTTGACCAATTAACAAAGTAGTTGTATTCCTTGCTGTTCGGTAAGAGATAAAGATGATGATTTCAGAACCAATGGAAGAGATGACAACGAAGAAAGGCAGACTCGCGTGTGAGCGCTGGTGTGCCTTCTTCTTTTGCGCATTGAAATAAAAATGTAAATTTGCCTGGGTTTGAGGCCCCACCGTTGTCTGATGGATGGGAAAGATGAATTGAGTTGAGAAGACAAAATAGTGTCAAACATTCGATAGATAGCCCATTGCCTTCTTCAAGCAACTTTGGAGTTTCCGAAGATTTCAATCCTAAAACGAAGCAATAGAAATCTCCTTCACCGAAGGGTGCTTTAGATGCGACTGTCACGTTTGCTTCTTGGGCGTCGGTACAACCAATTGCGGTCAAGTTGATGACCTTTAGGGGATTGAAAAAGACTTCTTCGTCTTCAACAGTCAGGCTGAATGTTCCTCTGTGAATAATTGAGAGAAATATGGACAAATGATACTCTTCTTTGGCGAGACTCTCTATATTATAGACCTTCCCTTTGAACGATAATGGATATGCTAGGAGGAACAAAGACAGGGCTATCATTATTTCCAATGATCTAGAAAGGGTTTAAAAGCAAAATAGAATATATACATCGATCACACCCAACTTGAAAACAATGCTTTTTTCAATGGAAAAATGTCCAGAAACCAATAAAAATAATAAATGAAGTGAACAAAATGATGATGATTCTCAATGTCTCCGGTTTGTCTTCGCTCTCTCCAACAGTTTGTTCAGAGCATCAAATCGTTTGGTGACATCTCTTCAAAAGAATGAATAATGAAAAAAGCACACTTTCCCTTGAGTGGAGAACTTGGAGAAGAGTCAGAATCGCCGTGTTCAACTTTGTGTGAGTGGCGTGATTTTGAATAATGGTAGTCGCTCTCCTCGTCTTCTCCCTGATACCTTGCGGTTCTTCCTGACTTGCGCTCTTCTCCCGACCTCCTTGTGCTTCTTTGTGGTCTTTCATCTTCGGAATCACTCCAATCTCTCGATCGGCCTGTCGGACGATCATATCGTCTGGATGTGGTTGGTTTTTTGGAGGGAGGAGGGATTGGTGACGATTGCCGTCCTTTCGCTGACAAACTTCGAGAGGTCGGTCTCCCACGTGGTGAACTGGCGACAGAACTTCGATTTGAGGCGTATGAACTGGCTGACGATCTGAGACTCTGTCTGGCAGATGGAGGGCGAGGTGGCTGTCCAGCGTGTTTGGGTGTGGTGCGATGTGACGTTGTCGGGGTCGTCCGAGTCCGTGGTTGTCCGGGCGACACACGATTCCTCCCAGTTGAGAGAGATGTTCGGCCTCGTGCTGATGCTGGCGACGGTTTGGTGCGAGTTGGGGAGGGTGAAATGCGACGTGCAGAAGGTGGGGTCTGTTTTTGGCGTGGAGACGCTTGTGTCTTCTTTGGTGTTGTCTTTGGGGAATACAATCTAAGAGGCTCGAACAAAAAGAGTTGAAACCTGCTTTGTGAAGTAGAACGTCCAGGTGTGGAGGTCTTCTTCTGTTGATTCCGAAGATTCACGATCGTTTGTTTGGCAACAGCTAATTCTTTTTGAAGAGAAGTCACTTCTTCACGTAGAATAGTATTCTCTTTCTTCACCTTGACCATTTGTGCGAGTTGTTCACGTGTTTGCCCAAGCTCCTTTGTCAGTTTTTTGATTTGGAGATTGAGGGAAGTGGATGATGCCTCTTCCGTGAATGCCAAGCATAAAACATAGTGTACCCTAGTGGAAACGCAGGAATTCACATCAATAAAGAAGATACTTGTCGAAGTTGGTCACATAAGAGAGGATGACGAAGAGGTTGTTGTTTGAAGATGTAGGATTCGGTGAGGGCTTACGTTTGTTTTTTCTGAGATTTTTTAGTTCTTCATAGTTAAGAATATCAATTGCGAGTGTGTCAGAATCTTCAGAAAAAGATTGGATGAGCATCTTAACAAAAACTGTGAATTTCTTGAAATTTCCAGTATTCAGTGTAATTTCCTCGATCTCTTGATGATTATAGGAGTTATTACAATGGAAAAAAAGTATGAATCAGACCTTTTGATGTGAAAGCACTCCTCCAAGCCGAACCATCCGTCTGATTCAAGGCGTTGATGGATAGTGAATTTGTATCGTACTCTAGGTCAATGACATACTCCTTTGTCTCACTGCTCCATTCGAATGACTCAGTTTGCATTCGGAATAGGCAGTTTTTGTTGGAGGAACTTGAAAACCCCATATTTCTTTCAAACTTAGGCAACTGTCCTTTGATACTCTTTCCAAATGCTTGACCAGCCTCTCCCATCTTCAAAGTGGCTATCAGTGATTCGTCGTCCAGAATCAAAAGATATTCCAGTCACACTCAGGCTCCTCTGTTTTTCTCATGCAGGAGCCGCTCCTGTCATGGTACTCCTTCATATTTTCACTTCTTTCCTGGTCATTATCCTATTTATTGCTTTATTTCCAACTTGAACTTCATCTATCCATTCGCTTACCTTTTTCTCAGTTCAATCAAAGATGGGCGAAATCTCTTCCTGAAGGTGTACAAGTCGTTGGAATTCTCTTCCCTGGTTTGTCGCTCATGAATTTTCTCATTTTCTCCGGTCATTTATGATGTACACGACATACATAGGGAGAACAACTCGAAGTGATGAACCACCAATTGATAAAATCAAAGATGTCATTCCTAAATTAATTGATGATGTGCAATTCCTATTCAAAAAGCCGCATTATATCCCATATGTAGTATTCGGTCACAGGTTTCACAAAATTTCATGTTACTATCCTCTCCAAATTATCTCTCCCACCTCAGCTTCGGAGCATCCTGTTCATTAGAATTCTGTCTGGAATTGAAGCGAAGATCTCTCACACTTCCCATTTCTCTCCTTGTGTCTGGAAGAAATCCACCACAGCTCGGAGTCCTTGACACACCGATCTGGAACCTCCCAGAAGACGAACTCCAACAAAAACTCTTTGAACGCTATGATGCCCCAATTGTACATGATCCAGATATGAAAAAACTTACAATTCCACCCCTCCGGTATATATCTGTCTGCTCTAAATCATCCGCTCTCACTTTCTCAGTGCAGATCTTTCGGCACTCGATACATATATGCCTGACGCATACACAGTTTGTTATATTGTCCTTTCGCTTATCATCTTCCGTTTTCTTGTGATTTAGCCTGAAAATACTCCTCTGCCCATCCCCATCTCTGTCTTCTACGGCGAGAATGACGGAATGATGAAGCCCGATCTGATGCCACAATGGGCCATACACACTTCTCTTGCTTCCACAGACTCAGCTGGTTCAAACAAGCCTTTCTCTATCACACCTGTGAAGAAGGGAGGGCATTTTATGTACGACAATGAGCACCTCAAGGTTCTGATTGGACAGAGAATCAATTGGGCTGAAGAGCAGGTGGAAGAAAAGCCGATTCTGAGAAAGCCACTTGAAGAAAGGGATGAGGAACTCAGAAAGAAGGCGGAATTGTTGGAGATTGTGCGAAAAAGGGAGGCAGAACAGAAACATCGGGAAGAGGAACGGATAAGAAAGGAGGCTGAGCAAAAGACATCTCAACCCAAACCGAAGAAGAAGAAGAAAGCACACAACTTCGATCCATTTGACGATGATATGGACTTATGTTAGCATTTCTTTCGAGATGATTTTGAAACACTCTCATTTCGCCAGTTTTTTTGACTCTCAGTCAACCAGTTTGCACACACTCGGTCCCATAATCTCGCCCTCTCTTCCAGAGCAGATGTGACAACAGTGAACAGTCTCGTACCACTTGTGAAGCGTCCTGATGAGACACTTTTCGTTGGAACCATAATTTTCTCCGCCATCATCCATATCACAGTCTAACTCTATATCCGGCAAGCATTTTGGTGATGGTATTCCAATTTTGGTGCACATTGTCTCAATTTTTATATTTTTTCAGAGTTCGTCACTCCAAACAGTTCTCCTCCTGAGTGACGATGATAAGGCTCATATTCATTTCAAGGTCAATCTAAAGCACTGCACTATGCGACTTCCATTTGGAACTCGAAAGAAGTGTGCACTTTTTCTGACTTCACTAATATTTTCGTTCATCGAACAATCTCCCTAGATTTCCGTTTATGTATGGATTTTGTTCCCAATTTCAAAGTTACTGGCATCAATATTCATTATATTTTGAATTATAGGTCGATTTTGTCTCAAAATCCGTCGGCTCTTCTTGACGAAGGCTGTCCTTTTAATTTCATCACCCAAAGAAGTGAAACACCGTCCACCACGAGCTGTTTTGTTTTCAGAGATTTCGGTGGAATTGAGTGGTTCCTTGGAGCGAAATAGTTTGATTTATTCATCTTCTTTGAAATCCTTCACTTCTTTCAGTCATCAACTTGGAACTGCACAAGGATCCTTTCTATCAACATTTATTTCCAAAATTGTTCCATTTCGCCTGAAGCAAACCAAAAAATCAACTTCACATCCATCTTACACCTTATCTGCTTTCTTTGTTGACTCTGAACGACTGTTCGACTCATTCACTCTCACAGATCTCACGTCATCGTACACAAACACACTCATGGCCAATGATACGGAGTCGTTACCTGTGCCCACATCGTATATTACCTCTGTTCCTCTCTTGTCGGAGCAATCATTCCAAACTGGCAATGAATTTCGTGGATTAATGAAACGGATTGTTCAAACTGAAACCTTTCATCGATCTCATCTCTTCATGCGAATTGCGAAGGGGGATCAATATCTGACTCAATTTGTCCTCTTAGCATCTCCAATCGACTCTCCCAAAGAATCTGAATCACTTATGATTTTGAATAAATTGTGTGGAAATCTCACTGGCAGAAATTCTTCATCACATATTTGGCAAGATAAGATCACCCCATTGCCAGAACCCAGTGGAAGTAAGAAAAATAGCCCTGCCAAAAAAACTCCGGAACAAACTCGCCAACCGAGCTCATGTCTTCTTTCTTCTCTGCTTTATTCGGAACTATGCTTGTTTTTAACTCGTCCGGCCAATTCTCAAACACCGGACCCTGAAGTCGTAGACACTAAAACACCTTCTGAGAAATCGAGTTTGAATCGAAATGAAGAACTTGCTGTTCCAGTACCTCATCGAAACATATTCTTTTATCCATTATCGCCACTTAACAGAGATCAAAGTGATGAAGATACTCTACGGCGAGAAAAAACTTGGATGGAACTTTCATGCGAATGGGTCAGCGATATATCCAATATTGACTCGACTTTTTATCGAATGGAGAAACGACGAAAAGAGCAGGAGTCCCGACGAAGACAACGACGTCAGTTGAAGAAAGAGAAAGCAGAAAGAATTAAGAGACGAGCAGAGAAAGTGGAATTAGGAGAGAACGAGCCTTTATCAGATTTAGATTCGTTGACTCAAGATCATCCATCCCAAATTTCAGACATGTATGGAACAGACACGACTCTCGGCTCAGATTTCTCTGACTTCGATGTGAGTCATCGGTGGGCGAATGAGGAGGGGGACATACTTCCCGAAAACCAACGAAACGACACTCGTGACAGCGCAGATATGCGAGTGACTCAAGAAAGAATCACCCCTCTTCGGATGTCGGGACATATTGAGGATCATGAGGACGATCCTGAGACTGAAACCTCCGAAAACGCCAGTCCACTCACTCCTTCTCGTGTCCGCACTGTCTCGTTCGACATCCACACGGCTGACTTCTCCCAAACAGATGTGGTACATTGCATGACTGTCACGCCAATACAGTCACCGACACACTCACAGGCCTCCTTTGATTCACTTGAGGATGAAACGTCTCAGGCTGAAGATCGATCGAAGGTCCCACACATCCCGCAACTGAACACTGATGCTCTGATCGACTCTGTCGAACGAAAAGCAGCTCGTCGCGATGCGCACACCCTCCGGCTGGCCGCCGAGCTGGCAGACATTAACGCGGAGATTCAGCATTTGCAGGAGCAGAATACGCAGACAGCGATGATCAACGACAACATCCGCCTGCGAATCGAATATGAGCAACGGTGGTGTGCAGCAGCTGAGCGAGTTAAGGAATCGCAGGAAAAGATAGCTCGGAAAGAACAGGATGAACACGGGGAGTGGATGCTCAATGTGATTACACTTTTGGAGAAGATGGAAAAGGAGGGAGAAGAATTGGGTGTTGTGAAGAGTGAACAGGAAAAAGTGTTTGAGGATGATGTGCGAAGACTACTGGAAGCAGTAAGAATGAAAAACGAGGGTGTTGTGAAGAATAAGAAGAAGGAAGAAAAAGATATGCGGAAGATAAAGAAGAAATCCAAAGCGTATCCCACCAAATCAGAAGAACTTCTGGAACATATTAACAGTTTGTCGCTGATCATCTCTCTTTCATCTCTTTCTTCTGCCCTTCTCACATTTTAGCTCTTCGTTCCAGAATAAGTGCTGGTCAATCTTCTTTCATGCGAGCCACACACACTGCTCCGCTGTCTAGGCATGCAATGCTCGGGAAAATTTCATCAGAACTCAGTCAAGCGGATGGGAAACTTCGTCAAGTCTCGGCAATCCGTGCCAGACTGACCAAGAAGGACGAGAATGCTCCGAAAACTCGGACCGAAGAATTGTTGGCGGAGATCCTTTCTTTGGATGGGCAGGTTAAGATCAAGCACAACCAATTGGAGGGGATGCAGGAGGCTCTTGGTTCATTTTCGGGTGAAGGAACCGTTGGGTGGCATGTCACCGAAGGTGTGAAAGAGATGCGTTCCAGCATCACTGAGATGAAAGGAGCCACAATTGGATATGTACTGAAAAGTGCAAGTATTCAGAAAAGAGCAAGTCAGGCCACAACAGACAAAATGAAAAAAATCATCGAGGAAGCAGAATGGATCGAGGGCTTTGTTGATTCGATTGAACTTGATGATTTACCAGGTGAGAAAGTTGTTGAGAACATCTGCTTGGAATTGATCCAGAGAATGGAGCAGTTTACTTCTATGTAATTTCTTTTCGGCACGAGTGGACTTTCTGGGCCAAAGGTGATCGAGGAGTGTTGTGACTTTATTGTTCAACTAGGCTATTCTCTCGTAATAATGTGGCATATTAAGTTGAAAATCCGTATTCGTTTTGAAATAGTGTGCATAGTGTCGAGATCGTCTCAGAGAATGTCACGATCATTCGATCATGTTTGATGAGGTCGATCGGCGAACTATATCGCTTCATCTTTACGCTTTCTTGAATCATTTCAACATTATGACTGGGATTTTGAGACTTTTTATCAAAACAAAGATACTGGTCATGATTTATCGTGAAGTGACAATCAATGGCAGTTCTCCCTTCAAGACACCAATTTTTTGGAAGTGAACGTGCGGCGCGTTTGGCCTAGCGGTAGCCAACCCCTCTGTCGACTGTTGTGCTCGGGGTTCGACTCCCGCCGAGCACAACTTTTTTGCCACTACTTAGAGTTTTTTGGCCCAGAAAGTCCACCTCTGCCTTCTTTTCTTCTTCTTAATTACGCATTTCACACTTTTCTTTCTGACCGAAACAGATTTGCTCGGATTCTGGGTTTGATCTGACAAATGGCTTCGTTCACAGAACTTGACCAGAAATGTGTGAATACTATCAGGCTCCTCGCAGCTGATACTGTCCAGAAAGCAAACTCGGTTTGTCATTTTCCTTCTATTCATTTGGCGATTCTGTTCTCAGGGACATCCAGGTGCTCCAATGGGTATGGCCCCAATGGCACATGCTCTCTTCTCCCGTGTTCTTAACATCGACCCAAAGGATGCCCAGTGGATTAACAGAGATCGTTTTGTCCTCTCCAATGGACATGCGAGCTCACTCCTTTATTCGATGCTTCACCTCTGCAACTGTGGTGTCTCACTTGAAGAAATGCAGACCTTCCGTCAAATTGGGTCTCGCCTCGCTGGACATCCAGAATCTCATGATTTGCCTGGTGTTGAAGTCACAACAGGGCCACTCGGAAACGGTTTGTTTATCTTTCATATCATCGTCTTGTGCAGGTATCTCTTCTGCTGTTGGTCTTGCAATCGCTGAAAAACATATGGCTGCCACTTTTAATAAGGCTGATGCTGAGATCTTCAACCACAATGTCTATGTCTTCTGCGGAGATGGATGCCTCCAGGAAGGCGTGGCTTCTGAAGCCTGCTCTCTTGCCGGCACTCTCGGTCTTGACAATCTGATCGTTCTTTATGATGACAACAAAATTACCATCGATGGACCAACTAGCCTCTCATTCCAAGAAGATGTCGCAAAGCGCTTTGAAGCTTATGGATGGGAAGTGCACACGGTTCCAAATGGTGATTCAGACCTTGCTGGAATCCTCAAGGCCATTGAAGCAGCTAAGGCTCGCAAGAACAACAAGCCACAAATGCTCAAAGTCGCCACAACTATTGGTTTCGGTGCTAAGCTCCAAGGAACCGCAAAGGTTCACGGCTCCCCACTTGGTGATGAAGATATTGAGCGACTGAAGGCTGCATGGGGTTTTGGAAAGGAAAAATTCTTTGTTCCAGCCGAAGTCTCCACTTTCTACAAAGATGAAGTTAACAAACGCCAAGAAGCGGCTCGCCAGGCATGGAACGCCAAATTTGAAGCATACAAGACAAAGTATCCCTCTGAGTTCGCTACCCTTGATAAATACTTCATCAAAGGTGAGATTCCATCTGATTTGATCGCTCAACTCCCACAGTATAAACCAACAGACAAACCAGAAGCAACCCGCAAATCCAGTGAAATTGTGATGGCTAAGATTGGTGAGCTTCTCCCCACTGTGATTGGTGGCTCTGCTGATCTTGTTGGATCAACTCTCGCTCAAATCAAGAACTCCTCCTACATGAAGTCCGGTGATTTCACAGGACGCAACATTCCATTTGGAATCCGCGAACACGCCATGTGTGCCATCGGAAACGGAATTGCTGCGTTCTGCAAGGGAATGGTTCCATACGTTTCAACATTCTTCGTTTTCGGACCATATGCCCTCGGAGCCATCCGTCTTGCTGCTCTCTCCCATCTTCGCGTCATCCACATCTTCACTCACGACTCCATTGGTGTCGGTGAGGATGGACCGACTCATCAGCCGATTGAGACACTCACACAGTTCCGTGCCCTTCCCAACATGTATGTGTTCCGTCCTTGCGATGGTCGTGAGACTGTTGGTGCATATGCTGCCGCTTTGAACGCGACTGGCACTCCATCGGTCCTCGCTCTGTCTCGCCAGAACCTCCCACAACTCGAGAACTCTTCTGCAGAGAAGGTTGCTCAAGGTGCATACACTGTCTATGAAGCTGGAACCATTGCCGCTGGAAAGGCTGTCATTTTGATTGCCACTGGCTCTGAGGTGTCACTTGCCATTGATGCTGCCAAGAAGCTTCAGGACAAGGTGGGTGTTCGTGTTGTGTCCGCTCCATGCCTCGAACTCTTCCGCGCTCAGCCAGTGCCTTACAAGGCTTCTCTCCTCCCTGCAGGCATCCCAGTCGTGTCCGTTGAAGCTGGTGCCACATTTGCGTGGAACGAGTTCTCTCACGCTCAAATCGGAATTGACTCGTTTGGTGTTTCAGCTCCTGCCAGCGCTGTCTACGCTCACTTCAAGCTTACTCCTGAACACGTTGCTGACCGTGTGTCTCAAATCACCACATTCTATTCTGGAAAGGTGCCACACGACCTCATCAACAAGCCGTAGACATCATCTATTAATTGAATATCAACATTTCCTATAAATTCAACGACTATCTGCCCATTCGTTTTCATTCTTGCTCTTCACTTTCTCCAAAGCAATAATTCAATGGAATCTTCAAGTCTAGCGAGATCGACCAATTGTTTTTTTTGTTGGCATCTCCATCGTCAACAAAGGAATTTCATCTTTAAAGTCAATATGATCCTTCATATTCTCATTTCTCTGACATTTTCGTACAATGATAAATCGAGTGTCGTTCCACTGGCATATATCATGCAAGATGCCAATATCGGGAGACGAAACATCTCAGCGGATGAAGCTGAAGCACTGAAAATGTACATGATGGAAGAAATGGTTAAAATTGTTCTGGATGTGGTTTGTTTTTTCATAGGTTCCTTTCATTGAACACTGCTCGCTTCAGGAGACTCTCTCACAATCAATGCAAAAAGAAAGACCCATGCATGGATACATGGCGATGTTTTATCTCACAATCATCCTCGCTATATTCTTCACTGTTCTTGGTTGCATCACGATCTATAGAGAAGAGCAATCGTCGCTAGCCTCACCTCAAGTCTGTCACTTCTTTTCCTTATCCTTCCAGTTTATCCTTCGCTGTTTTGTCGCATTTTTTGATTCGTTCGCTAATATGTTCATCATATTCAACATCGGAACCGGGCTTGTCTGGTTTGTTCTATACATGAAAGATCAACAACACTATGTCGATGCAGATGTCATCTGGTTTTGGACCTTGACTATTCTAGCCGCCATATTCAAAGGAATCGCCCTTCTCTACAAGCTACATCAAAAATGTGCTCAATCAGTCTTCTTCATCGGGTGGGAATCAACTACCAAAGACTCCACCTCACCCATTGCAAACCTCCGCCAAAGACACCTTCTCCAGCATTGGAAACGACTATTTGCATCTCGTCGCACATCTCCAACTCTCAATTTGCTTCTGGTGTCACTGATCTTCAATCTATTCCCTTCACTCCACTTCGAACACGGATCCCTCGAATACGACGAGCTCCTCACAGTTCCTCGCTTTGGTCTTCAAATCATTGTTTGGGTTGGGATCACCCTCGTCCAACAACTCTTCCTCAAGTTTGTCTGGGAAAGACGCTCCTCGAACCGCTGGAAGAGATTTGTCAACGAGAACACTGAATGTAAGTCCAGTACACTCGTGTTTACAGGCACTCACCGTGGCTACTTCGTTGATGCCAACGAAAACAACAAGACGTGTTCTGTCAACGATCGTTCTGGATGTCAGCCGTTGGTGTACGATTTCGTGATGAAGAAAACGATGAAGAAGGAACTGGAGCTGCCTGGAAAGAGAACAACCCATTCTCAGAAGACGGATTATCTCAGAAGCATCCTTGAGTCGTTCCCGTCTTCGTCAGATCTCGACGTCTCCAAAGAAACATTGGTCCAATCCATTTCTGGACTTCCTCCGTCCCTTTACGGAACAAGCCACTCTGTGTTCAGACAAGTACGCTGTCAGGATGCTCTCCAAAACGCAACACTTGCAGGTTTGGAGTGGAGTCTCACCTTCTTCGAGATTCTTCTCTACCTCTGCTGTGATTATACGTTTGGAAATCGTTCAATCGTCTCATTTACGATTGTGTGGTTCGCGTCAAAGATTTGCACAGTCGTAACACGAGTACGTTCTGCTCAAAACTTGAACAAGCAATTCGTGTAAAGTTTTCATTTTGATTCATGCTCCACACGTCTCGTAAATGAGTTTAATATCAAACTTCACTGATCCAATGGCTTGAAGAGGTTCTCGGTTTTGGAGCAGACAAAATTGGTCATCGAGGATAACAATGAAAATTAATCTCTGAAACTCTTCAAATTTTATCATTCAATGAAGTGTTCAATCTCTGTCTCTCCTATCCTTATGATGTTTCTTTTTCTCTTTTTTGTCTCTCTTTTCCTCCTTTTTGTGTGATTTTTCACGGTGTTCACTTCTCTCTTTCGTTGAATCAGCTTTCTCTGAATGAGTTCGCTTGATTTTTTGGACCACAGACTCTACGTTCGATGCCTGAGGAACGAAACCCCGTTCGTGTTTCAGTACATCTTCAGAGAAACCAAATCCTATTAAAACTTGAGTAAATTTAGAATATATCACACCTTTTGGAGGACAATGCACAGATAGACCAGTCTTTTCTGAAGGAATGGGATGTTGTGATGAAAGATGAGGTGGGAGGACGGGTGGAAGTGGAGATTCTTCGAAAATGGTGATATTCCTTGAGAATTGTTTCCCTAAAAAATGAAATAAAAGAATGGCACTACCAAGTTTCCATGTCTTCGTAGATGAATCGAAGATGAGTGGAGCCATGGCCTGGATTTCCTGTGGGGAATGTTCGCTAAACGCGAAATGAAGTGTAATGCTCTCGTCATGTTGTTCGGTTTCTTTTCCTTGAGTAGATTTGTCTCTTTGCTTCTTAACTTTTGCAGAACCGAGTGAAACTTTGGATGGTTGTTCAGTGGTTGGATTTTGGGAGAGTTTATGAATTGGAAACTTTATTCCGTTCAAAACATGTGGATCAAACTATAGTAAAAGGAAAGAGTCCAGTGATCAATTTGGGAGAGAGGATGAACGAAAAGAATCATGAATCAGACGGTGGATGGAATCTTTACGAGCCAGTATTGAGTGTCATCATCAGGGCCAACCGGTTGAAAAGGGTTGTCTGGGTTTTTTGGATTTCGAAAATCGAGCTTAGGAAATCTGAAAATTGGTGAAAAAAAAAGGCAGAAGAAAAAGGAGTTAGAGTGGTAATGTCGGGTTTATTCTTCTTAAAGGATAATAAAAAGCAGACTGGGATTTCAGGGTTCTCTCAAGATACAGTTCCCCTGTCTCTGACATATATGAATTAAATCATTACGGTCGATTCGATCTCAGACTTCGATTGTGAACAGGGATTGCAGCGAGAGTGAGGGCGTTCTTCCAGGTGTGGTTGGGCAGCCATTCTGCAGCTTGATTGAGGGGCATCAGGCCGGCAGCTTGGAAGATGCGATGAGCAACGGGAGTTGGCGAGCGTGCCTGCTTGGTAGTGAATGTGGTGTCCTCTAAAGAATGCAGACTGGCGAACGGTATGTTGTCAGGCAGCGAGGGTGATGATCATCGTCACCACTCTCTTTGGAAGTGTCGGTAGCATTTTTCTCCCATTCGGGTGTCTTCCTTGCCTGGAGGAGGGTGCTGGTGCGACAGAATCAGATCAACTGGCTTCGGAGTGGGTGCTTTGATGAATGAATCGCGTGTCGATGTGACGATCCTCAGTGTCCCATCTGCATCTTCAACCAAGCAGGCGAGTATCGGTCAAATGGCATCGAATGGATGTGAAGACACCCAAAAGAGAAGATGACAGAGATTTTGGTAGATTAGACGTATTCGGCGGAGAGAGTAGGAGACGATACACCACTGAGATCACGTATGGACACGAGTGGATAGGTTGTGCGTGAATTAGCGGGTGATTTTTGGTTGATCACGGAGAGAGTGACTGGAGATGGGGAGGCAGCTGGTTGAACTGTGGGAGGCTTTGATTACACTTGAGAAGTTCCGACCAATGAAGAAATTGGAGTAGGATGGAGAGAATTGGGCATCGCAGGCGAGAAAGTGACACTTGGAGTGGATTGGGTAGGGATGACAAGTGATAGTGATGACATGCTTGCGTCATCCACATTAAGAGAGTTGGAAAGGTCTATGAGCGATCTGTGTTTAATCCGTTGGTCAGAGGTATCGAGAGCATTGCTATCTTCACCGCTGATTGTTCTGGGGTCTTCATTGCTGGGATTTGGGATAGTACGAGTGTAAAAAGAATGGAAAGGCATACTGAGATCCTGAATCATCAAAATCTCATTTCGTTCGGTTCACATCAGATCTGGATTTGAATTAGTCATCCATTCCTGACTAATGAAGAGAAGTGAACGGAGAAAAGGGTAAAAAACGATGGAAACACAAACTGATATTGTGAGATTTGCTTCTATCAACTGAGTCTGAAATCATTGACAGAGAAGAGAAGAGCAAATGACGAGTCGCGAAGATCTCCACAAATTTTGCTTCAATGGAGACACAAATGACTTTGTACGAGACAGAAGAAGTGTTGAATGGAGAACTGACTTCAAATCGCGGGATGAGACGTCCTGAAAGAAAAGAGATGACGAAGAAAACTTGTCATGGGGAAAAGGATCAGATCTGAAGACTGAACAGGACAACATCCGATTTGTCTTCTTTAGAGATAAGCACAGAAGTTGGATGAACTAATTGAGAGAAATCTTCAGTATGAAAAAAGGTGCTTGTCCGATTTGTTCACCTTTCCGTCCAATCTTGGGCCGATCGTCCTATAAACTCCTAAATAGGAGTTCCTTGGACAGAGTCTCTACAGCTCGTGTATCACAACCAAGATTCTTTTCACGCAGATTAACGCTCTTCTCAACAATTTTAGATGGGGAGAAACAAATATTGAAGGTTTCACTCACACTATATCTCTAGAAAAGAGGTTGTGAAAAGAAAAAAAAGGGTTGATCGTGATCTTTTCTTAAATTCAGTCAGCAGCATCTTCCTGTAATTGACTTAGATGTTCGCCTGGTGATGGGCAGTATGAAATATTAAACACAACAGCTTTCACTAATCCTTCGAAAGTGTTGTTTAAAATACGTTTCACGAGCCATGTGGCCAAAAATCCTGACAAAAAGCGCTTTTGGACCCCGTTCGAAGGGAAACTCCGTCTCATATGAGACCAAAGACCCTCCACTGTATCCGATGGTGCTGAGATTTGCATATGCTCGCCATTCGTCGGACATTATGTGGGTTCCTGGTCTTATCAGCCTGCAAATAATTGGTTCTAATGTTCCTCTAGTTCTGTCTGGGACTATCATTTCGAAGTTTGGGCCTGCTTTCCCGTCTTCGAGCCGTTGAACCGCACCAAACACCCAGATTTGTTCTTTGCGTCTCCCTCGATGGTATTTTCTTTTTCTTACTATTGCTTCGTCTATTTCCACAATAGTCCCTTCTCCGCCAATTTGCGGTTGTACAGAGTTCCAAATTTCGGTGCATGTTGCTTGGAAATGGCTTTTCCAGAAGCCAATCGTATTTGGAGACACTTCCATAAATGGTCGAATCTGGTTGGATTGGTGACTGTGAAATAGACTAGTATTCTTGTATGCTGACCTCTTCGTCTTGCATTTGGAGTATCTAAAATATCGTTTGTTTCCATCTTTGACGAAAGAATAGTCAATGTGATGGTGAAAACAATGAGGAACTGCGTCGTTCATACTGGAATGTTGGAACCATTGGAATGTCATTTCTTTGTTGAGAAAGAGTTTCAGGGATGAAAGAAAGGATCTTTCAGGATGGTTGACTTCTTCCATCCTGAGTTATTTTGATCAGACTCCTAATTTTGTACAATCAATCACGAAAGTACAAATGTGTTTCCTCCCCCTAACTCGACTTGAATTGTCACTATTATTCTTCAAAAACATTGTTTAAACACTGAACAAGTGGAAATAAGGAATCCTCTAAAGTTAGTTTTTGCCTCGTTTTGACAATATCTCAACAACCAATGAATCGATTTCGATGAAATTTGTCACAGAAACGTTTTTTTGGTGAAACGAACATTTTGACAAAAATTTCAGAAAAAAATCTGGGTCTTTGGGTAAATTGAAAGAAAAAACCCATATTTGTCTCGACAAAAACTTCTTCGGAAAAAAACGGTTTATATTTTGAGCAGCTTTTGTTGAGATCTATCCGACTATACTGCACTTTATTTGGTGCAAAACGGATGGCTAGTTGTGGAGAAAGGAGGTGAAAAAGTTGAAAAAATGTGTGCATTCGTATCGTGAAACGTATTTTGAGGTTTTCTCGGGATCGCGTGGGAGTATAATTCTAAAATTTCATATTTTTCTTTGTTTGACCAATATTGATTTATCCAGAATAAGGCCGGATTGGTGACATGGGACATATTGGTGACACAACTATAAAAAGCTCAAAATCACCTCAGAAAGCATGAATGCATTGTTTTAAATCCTGAAAAACGAGTTCACCCGATAAAGCACATGGGTTCAAAAAGGTCACAGGAAAAAATAGAGCGAATTATGTGCTTATTTCGGAAGCGAAATGAAAAAATCTGTTTTTCGACTTTGAACTATTTAATTCGACTTTGAAATTTTTTGCTTTGATTTTAAATTATTGGGACTGTATTCTTCACCGATTATGCATTGTTGACATGTCAATCCACCTGTTTTCTGCTTGTCAAACACTCCTTGTCTCCATACTGTTCGATACGATGCCGTTGAATAGGTCGATTGAGAAGTCCAACCCAAACATTTTTCACGACCCCATTTCTAAAGACATAGTGTGAATACAGCAAGAACACACTTTTTGTACTTTTTGAGCTCGTTTCTCCACGACCAGACGTCAGTTTTGGACCGAAGAAAATGTATTTTCATTTCACCTCTTCCTAGATACCCACAATTTTTGCTTCAAATGTGTGCAAAACTTTTTTTTCACCAATCGAATCTTACAATTGAACAAATGAAAAAAGCGGCCAAAACGATGTTTGTTGAGTTTTTCTCTGAATCACGGCGGGATATCATTCTACAATTTAATTTTTTCTTCGTTGGTCCAGTTTTATCCCACACCGAGAAGAGAGTGAATTTTTGATTTTCGAGGATTATTGACGCCTCTAACACACTCAGAAAAAAAGCAAATTGTGGACTATTTCTGCTTATGCTCGCTGAGAAAGCCTCGAACCAAAGGGACATCAATCGTGCAAAAAAATGTCGAGTGTCCATATCTTCTGAACCAGTGGACTGAATGATCAATAAAAACATGCAAATAATTGCAGTGGTTCACTGACCAATGGACTCTGGAATCAGAAAGAAAACCAAAATGTGCTTCACTTTGTTAAGTTACATCGGATAGATTTTGTTAAAGATTTGTTCACTCGTTGTTAGCGAAATCGAATTTGCACGGGATTTTGTAGTTTGTGTGGGTTTACGAGGGGACTATCAGCCGAAGTCAAGCGAGGAACTCAAGTGATGTCGAGGTGGGAAGCCACTCCCACCTCCGACAGGTGCCTCTCCAGCTGTTCACCGAGAAGTGACTAGTGGTTCGCCTGCGCCCGCCTCTAACCTGACCGAAGCCAAGCGAGGAACCGGGAACCATGGCGAGCAACGCTCCGTATGTCGCAGGCTACTAGAACAATTTACCACAGTGAGTAGTCGAGCTCTCCAACAAAGTTGGCGCTCGGAGTCTTCAGCCCCAAGTGCCAGTCTACTGGATGGCTGACACTATCATCGGCTGGACGAACAGAAAAAGAGAAAAGAAAAGTGAAGTGAGAGCATTATGGGTGTGGTGAGTGGATGGCGAGGCGTCGATGCATTTGGGAAAGGATGGCGAGGATCTTTGGGAATATGACGTGGAAATCCACCGGATGTCACAGGCTACTACAAAAATCAATCTCGAAATGAAAACTTGGTGTCAGGGTTTCTTCATTCTGATGGGGATCCATCATGAAGAAATCCTCTGATGATTCACATTGGAAGAGATTTTGATCAGGAGTGTCGTCAGAGTCAGTTTGCTGAAAGAAACTTAGAGTCATTGTTTTGGAAACTGTGACAGACAGTTTTCGAATTTCGTCTCATCACACAGCAGAGACAGTCGTTGTCCACATCAAGAATTCAGTGTCGTGTACTTTCGACAAAATTCTCGTGAAACCAGACCAGATACTGGTACGAGGGACTGGCCTCGTGTTTTGATTCGAGTCCTCGACTTTTTTTGAGGTCAAAAGTTGTGACCCATCTTGAGGCGGAGAAACTACGAATCCCAACTATCCCGAAAAAACTAGGTTAGGGAGGAGGGACAACGAGTCCTTCCCATTCGGATGTGCTGGTGGAAATTGACTAGGCTATCTGGAGAAGTCGGAAATATCACTGGGGGAGAAGTAAAAGATAGATAAGGATATTTGGTGGATTAGAGAGAAATAAAAGAGGAAGTAATAGTCTTTTCATTAAACCGAACTTTTCATGAATCCGTAACATGGGGCTTGAAAAATACATATTTGTCAAACTAAGAAAAATAATATTTAGTTCCGCGCCGAAACCCCTGTGTCGGGAGAAAACCTCAAAATACCCCCTTTTGCCCGACAAACAAAAACGTTTCCGCTATATCTTCACAACCCGTGAACCGATTTTGATGGCATTTTTCACAAAAACGTTTTTTTTGATGAAATGAACAGTTTGAAAAAGACTTGGAGAAAAAATTCTAGATATTTGGGAAAATTGAAAAAAACCCATATTTTTCTCGACAAAAAATTCTTAGAAAAAAAATCGGTTTATTTTTTGAGCAGCTTTTGTCGAGATCTTTACGATCACAATGCATTTTATTTGATTCAAAACGTATGACTGGTTGTGGAGAAAAGAGGGCAAAAAGTTGAGAAAAATATATGGATGCCTAAAGGAAACAGTATTTTGAGGTTTTCTCCCGACACAGGGGTTTCGGCGCGGAACCAAATTTTATTTTCTTAGTTTGACCAATCTACTTTTTTCAATCCCCATGTTCCGGATTCTTGAAAATGTAAGGATTAAAAACACTACTATAAGGTGTTTATAAAATAGCAATTAAACTTCAACGGAGTTCCCTGCACGAGTAACGCACGTTCTACAGCGGTCAGCAACACTTCGGCAGACACTCTGGATCATAGCACGTGGGATGTCCGCCACAGCTTCTCGAATAAGTTGTTCGAGATCTTGAAGAGTTCTGGGATCGTGTGTGTACACTCTTTCTGATATCTCGTTCCACAGCCAGAAGTCGCAGGGTGACAAGTCTGGACTTCTGACTGGCCAGGGGTGCTCTCCGTTCTTGCCTATCCATCGTCCCGGAAGCCTCCTATTGAGAACTATTTGTACGTTTCTTCCTACGTAGTTCCGATGTTCCGAAGCTGTTCCAAGGTTTTGAGTAGGCAAGAGGTTTCTGAGTGTACGTTTGAAACTTGAATTCACAAATTGGTCCAAAGGCTGAATCTTGCAACTTGTGTGTGTTGGGGGAACACAATTTTGAGCCAGTTAGCTTCAGTCAATGTTTGGATGGTTTGGGAGATGTGTATCTAGGCAGCATCTATTTGCTGATCCACAAGAACTGGCCCCAGGCGAAGGATCTCACGGTAGTTTAGCATGATCGTCCCTCAGCCGTCGCCATTATGACGATTGTCAGACAGGATAGCTCAATTGATTCGGGGATCATTGGATTAATCTGATGGCGGAGAGCAACAATGTTTGGTATCTTTGTTCTCTTCAGACTGAAGTACGTTTCGTCTAGGTTAAAAATTATCCCAGGATGATAGGCACGATCAGTCAGAAGTTCGCTCCATCTCGAAAGGAATGACCTCAAGATCAGCTTGTTGGTATGCCGAGCCCTCGCGATAGGAAGCGATTGGGGGCGAGTGAGATGGAGATCAGATAATCAATCTAAAAACCACCTCGCCCAGGAATGTGAGACTGTTCTTTTATCATCTTCTGGACGGTCGGAGTTTAAGATAAGAGTGTCAGCCTTGGATCATTGTTGAACGAAAAGAGAAGCATACCATCATGCTAACGTCGTGCAAATGAAGCACTTCATTGTCATGCAATCTTACGACGATCTGTTGGGTCAATATCTCGATTTCAGTTGATAAGGATAAGAACGAACGAGACGGCAAAAGTCGAAATGAAGACACAACGAGTGAAGGAGGAAGTAGGTGCGAAAAAGAATCAGAGATCGAAACGGAAATCAGGAAAATTAAATGAGAAATATCCGAAATCTCTCCGACGAATCTCAAAATTTTCCCACACTTTCAGCATTTCATTCAGGCCTCCCAACTACTCTCTTTGCTTCTTTTTCAGCTATCCCATCCATCCCGTCAAACTCGTCTTTCACCATGTCATTCACTTCTTTCGACTGCTCATCAAACCCACCAAATGAGTCTTTCGTCCTCACCATCCCTCCTTCACAATTGTCAACCATCACTTCAATCCACTCTTTTCACTCGCTATCCATCCATCATCCTGCTCCACAACCTGAAATGAATGAAGTCTTGAACGACCTTGAACATGAAGTAATCAATGCCAGGCTTGATCTTCAAGAAAGAGAGGGAGCAAAAATGGCAGACTGGGAGTATGTAGAAGTACAGGGTGATCAGTGATAACTTGGTATGGGTATTTCTCGGTTGTCAATGGTATTTGGCAGTTTTAACATTCACTTCACCATTCACAGTTGTCCTCTTCATCCTTTTTTAAAAAACCGAAAAAATGACTTTCCGTGAAGTGGGAAGATTGATCGTGCCCTTAGAAGGAGACTTGTCACGAGTCAATCGCATTCTCATCATAAACCGTCATCTTTCTCAACATCAACCGACACAGATATAATGTTTTTTGGCAAAGAAAGTGCAAAATTGTTGGTACAATAGCAGAATCAGAATCCATGATCTGACCCTTTACATAAGATTCAGTCTATCAAATGGTCAAAGCGAAACTAGCTGCAGTCTAAGATCCTCTTTTGGGATGTGACGAATGGTTCAAGATCGATGAGACTCACGGAAACACTCCAAACTTCATCTTAACCGTTTGATAGACTGAATCTTATGTAAAGGGTCAGATCATGGATTCTGATTCTGCTATTGTACCAACAATTTTGCACTTTCTTTGCCAAAAAACATTATATCTGTGTCGGTTGATGTTGAGAAAGATGACGGTTTATGATGAGAATGCGATTGACTCGTGACAAGTCTCCTTCTAAGGGCACGATCATGCTTCCCACTTCACGGAAAGTCATTTTTTCGGTTTTTTAAAAAAGGATGAAGAGGACAACTGTGAATGGTGAAGTGAATGTTAAAACTGCCAAATACCATTGACAACCGAGAAATACCCATACCAAGTTATCACTGATCACCCTGTAGTAGGGTTGCGTGTGGATGCTGGTCGTCCGCGTATCACGGAACTTGCGGATCCTATTTGATTCAACTGCGTTTCCACTTCTGTGTATCAGTCGAACATCGGAACAACAGGGCTCTTCCGACTCCTCAAATCCACAACCCCAGAGCAACTCGTCAATCCAAAGCCGAACGCTGTTCCTTACTCCTTTGAAACCCAGCAGAAGCATCGCTGGGCGTACAGGTTGTGGGAGTTGTATTGCAACCATTTCAAAATCTCTCCTCTCTTCCCTCTCAATCCCCAAACTGTGACCGACTTCATCTCCATGCTCGGCAAAAAATTCGATTCTCCGCATCAGTTCCCTTTCAAAGACTCTTCGAGGTGCTCTGTTCGCCCTCAATTCAATCCACACTGGACAACCAACTTTGGAATTCTTGAAGTGGACGATCAAAGGTGCAGTCGATCTTGCCAAGAATTCCGAACCAACACCAGACACATCCTACGAAAAGTATCCGGGCCTCATTTCCGATCTCACCATCGTCCTCAACGAACATCCAGACATCCATCAGAAGAAAGCTTTGGAATCCTCACTTTGTTGTGGGGCGCGTACCAGCACCTGAGCTGGAGTGAGACTCGCTGATGTCCTCCGCGTGATTTGTCTCCCCGACTCTGAGGTGCTCATAGTCACCTTTAGACTCCGCAAAATGAAGGGTTTATCTTCAACAACAATGAACGTAACGATGGAAGAGTCACCTCTAAGACTTTCACTCATTCCTTTCTGAGGCCAAAATTAGGGACATCTATCAACTTCGTTCTACCCATCAACTCGCATAAGACGGTGAGGATTCAATTCAGAATGTTCATTTTTTCGTGCCTCGGAAAGGAGAAATGGTCGATCATCAATTCAACAGGATAAACAATTTCACAGAGTACTACTATTGGATACGACGTGTCGGTGGTGGCAGAATAACTTTCCAGAGGTTCAATGCCGTGTGAATCGCGAAGAATGTTCTAATCTCCTCCGCTTCACTATTTCCATTCATAAACCTTTAATTTTTCACAACAGAGAAAATCAAAGTGTGTTTGAGGAGTCCGGAGTGAGGTGATCGTGAGTGGGATCTCTCTCGGTATCATGTATCATTCCCGTTTCGATGAAAAATTCAACACTTGGTTCTATGTATTGATCTTTTCTCAACTCATTCCTGAAATGAGAGGAATACAGAATGGAAATAGTGAAGTGGAGGAGATTAGAACATCCTTCGCGATATACACGGTCTGGAACCTCCGGAAAGTTTTTCTGCCACCCCGATATTCCACAAACGGTGTTGGCTGTCACTTGGTACAGATCGTTGGAAGATACTGTATCGTACTTTTTCTTCTCTCTGGTACAACTTCATAATGAGTATCTACAACTTTTTTTGAAGAATTGTGGAACTTATAATTGTCAAATAAATCTATCAACAATTTTAAATCAGCAAAACAACACTTTGTCACTCTTCTCATGAATCATGGTGAACATTGGGCCATCCTCGTCACAACATGGGTCAGAATTTTAGACGTACTAAAAAGTTCGAAACAAAACATTCAAAACCAATCTCCTCTCATGGTTGAGGAAAGAATGTTCATTTCTCTAGAATTGGTACATGACATAATTGAACAGTCTAAACGAGATGTTTGTTCGACCCGTGGCAAGAGTGGTCAATTTCGGGTTTTGTTTATGACCGTCGATCTTTCGAATGATCTCAAAAATTCAAACCCACTTAACATTTCAAAGGTATGTATGCCTCACTGAAACAGGCTCCTGTTCATCTGCAGAGGAATCGGAATCATCATCAGACATAATTACAAACTGTTTTCGAGTAGGAGGAGAGAAAGTTGGTTCAATCACTCTCTCATCATCATGGTCAGTTGAATGCTGTCATTTCATTTTCTTGATTTGTGTCAGAATTTCTGAAATCAGAGGAAAAGCCGAGGATCCCAATCAAACATTGTGATTCCCCACTCCAATCGGGGTACTTGTCACCTCGCGCTGATTTTGCTGTCCGTTTTATCTTTTCAGATAAATTCGTGACATCACATTTTGATAAACTGACAAATGATGAAGTCATCGATATTCCCATCAGTAGTGTGATCGGACACTTGGGCCAAAATTCCCCAATTGTTTATATTTACCAAAAATTGGAGACCATGAAATATAGGGGTGGCACTAAATATTGGCATAGATCGTACAGGTCGGTGCAGTAACTCTTAACACTTCATTTTATGACTCACCTCTCTCTTTTTGTCACACCTGGTCGATTTTTGCGTAAAAATTGATAATCTTTTCATAGTGTGTCACAACCAGTTTTTGTCAACTTTTCATCACTTTTTTGACTTTATTCAGAATGTTTCTCTGCAAATAATTGAAATTATCGAGTTAGAAGGTGAGATGGTCAGAGAACATGAAAGAAATCGAATAGTTAACGAGTGAATAGAGAGGCATGTGGATGTCGATCGCCTGCGCAAAGGGTGGGATCCGACTCCTCCATCCACAATCGAATTTTCAAAGAGACTGAATATTGGTTGTGGGAGAGAGAAGAGTCGATTGTGTGCCATTGGATGTGTTTGCATCTCGATTCGGAAGTCGAATGAGGTTGGAGACGTCGGATCCCACCCTTTGCGCAGGCGATCGACATCCACATGCCTCTGTATTCACTCGTTAATTATTCGATTGCTTTCATGTTCTCTGACCATCTCACCTTCTAACTCGATAATTTCAATTATTTGCAGAGAAACATTCTGAATAAAGTCAAAAAAGTGCTGTCACTCCGACTTCCGGTTCTTGGGTCTTGAAACAAGGAATAAAGGGTGCGATCAGACAACTCATTCTTTTAACTCCATTTCAGTTTTTCCCTGTTCCACAAAACTGCAGTTCAGAGCTTCTCTAATTGAATCAATGATTTAGTGATCGTAGTTCAGCTATCGTTGGTGAGATCTACTCCAAGCGAACCCATGATTCACTCCGATCATCACCAAATTCAGACCTCACAACAGCTTTCACTTCAAATACTGTCCCTTGTTTCTCCTATCTCATTTTCGTAACTTGTTTTCCTTCAACATTAACCTAAATTCGCAAAACACCAACGATCTAACCTTACCTCAATTTGGCAAGACCCAAGAACCGGAAGCCGGAGTGACAGTGATGAAAAGTTGACAAAAACTGGTTGTGACACACTATGAAAAGATTATCAATTTTTACGCAAAAATCGACCAGGTGTGACAAAAAGAGAGAGGTGAGTCATAAAATGAAGTGTTAAGAGTTACTGCACCGACCTGTACGATCTATGCCAATATTTAGTGCCACCCCTATAAGGTGGGTCCCATTGTCTCGGGACCCTGGTGAAGAACTGTCAATCAAACAGGAATCGGGTGATCAGAAGCAAAAATCTGAGGGAACGGGAAGAGGAGAAAGATGAATGATGTGTCAAACAATGCCAAACTTTTTTCGATCAACCCATTGTGTGTTCGGACGAACAGTATTCAGAGTGAAACGGCACCAAAACGGACTAAAATTGCTTTAATCAAAAAAAACATCCACCTGGACTGTTGTTTGTGAAAGCGTTGAGAATTTCAACCCATGATATGTTTTTGGTCTCTCTCAAATGAGCCGGTCCAACAAAATACCGGCGAACCAAGGAACAGATCGACCCCAGAAACTTCGCCATAGTATTTTTAATCCTCCTCCTGGAATAAATCAAACAAAAGTTCACAGAATTCATTTCAACCCTCCTACCCTCCAAAAACGTGATATTCGTCTACCAGATACTGTCAATCTGAGTGTATTCGATCTTACGAAGTCATTTCATGCCATTCACTCACAAACTCCACCTCTCAACAGAAGACGCTCGTCAACTCCAACAGCTCCTCTCTCTCATACAAACTCACATCCATCAAAACACTACGATGTCCCACATCTTCCGAAGCTTGAAGATTCTGAAAACATCTTTGAAACAATTCAAAAACCAAGTAATCGTTCACGATCCGCTGATTCAAAAAGGGGACCTCATTCCTCAAGGAACACTTCACAAAACGGAGAATCTGACAAGTTAACCACCACACTCACTTCACAACAACGTCCTTTCTCCCCAAATAGAGCCTCAAGCAGACTTCCTTCACTTCAGGATCCGTCATCTCAAAAGACGGTCCCTAGTTCTCAGAAAAGGACTCCACCACTCAAACTACGAAGTCAATCTTCACAAAATGAACAAGTTGACATGGTCAGAACATTTACTAACACTCAAAAAACTTCATTCAATCAAACAAGTTCACTTGATGATTCGACACCGTCTGAACGGGTCGTAGTCCCTCATCCCTTCCTCCCTCTTGATGCATTTGATGACAGAACCATGGCTGGTCTCACACCCAGAGATTCTCACGGCAGTATGATTGTTCCACTGGATGCCGAATCAAAATGGTTCTTCCCTGATGGAACTTTTGAATGGAAGCCATGCACAATAATCAAAGTTCTTGGTGAAAAGAAAACCACTGTTCCTCGTCTTTCAGCAAGTATTGCCTCCTCTCAAGAAAAACCTGCGGATAAAAATGCACTCGAAAATGACGAATCTCCTCAGGATGAAGAGAATATGCAAGTTGATCCAAATATCGTCCAAACACCAGAACATATTCATACTCCACAACAGCAAGAAGAAGAAAAAATAGAAACTCGTTCTGAATCAAATCATCAATCATCAGTCGAACCCCCGAAGTTTCTGATTCAGTGGAAACATGTCAATAAACGAAAAATTGTCACAAGGTTAAACCTGAAACTTTCTACAGATTCAGAGGTATTCTTTGAGGCACGAATGAAGCGTTCATTGGAATATCGCCAGAAGGCTGAAGAAGGAATCAAAAAAGCTCTCATGATCGGGCTTACTTCACTTGAAACGCAGGAAAAAGTGGAACAGACTCTTTCCGAGGCAGGAGTTACAATGTCTGTCAATGTCATCTCTGGAGAACAAACTGACGATGGATTGAGTGATGCTCACGCTCTTCTTATTCTCCTCAGATCTGGGATTGTTCTTCCTCATCGGTTCTTGAACGCCACAGGACTCCGAGCAATAGGTGGAGATGAAGTTGCAAATGGGTGCTACAGTGGATATATTGTGGCCATGAATCCAATGAATGCGATAGTGAAGGATGATGATGAAGTTGTCCGGAAACAAGGCGAAGTCGAACTTGCTCGACTGGACCCTCATCTACCACCGTATGTCCAGCCTGGCTATTCATCACAGATCACAGCCATCCCGCCAGCCATTGTGAATGCATTGGTTGGGTCGTCATGGTGGGACAGTGTAAGCATCACTGTCACGAAGAATGGAGGAGAACGCAGAAAGAAGGTTCCTGTTGCTCGGAGTGTCTTGGGTCAACTCTTGATTCGATACGGAGCAACCAGCCGACCAGTTCGAATCAACCCGAAAACGGGGTACATCATCCATCCATCGACAATGATCCTCAATGAAGCTCACGTCGAGCCTCATCTTTTTGCGAAAAAGAACAAATCGGAAAATGATGAAGATGATGATGCTCAAGCGACTGGCGACGAACATATTTCATATCGCAGGTTTGGGCCGAAGAAAGGTACTTTCAACTTTTATCGTCGAAAGAGGAAAACCGGCGAATCAATGGAAGAAACAGATGAGGAGCGAAGAAGTCGAAAGAGAAGAACCAAATTAATCCTGAATCAGAAAGAAAAAGAACGAGCAGCAAAAAAGATGGAAATGCTTCAATCAGAAATTCAACTCGAAAATCAGCTCAAAGCGGCTGCTGGTGTTGTTGACGAGAATGATGATCCATCAGCACCGCCGGTCCCGTTCATTAATCGAATGATGGAACACTACCAAAAGGACGCAATCACGTTCGAGAGTCTCCCATCGTTCCAATCTGTTATCAATCCGTACTGGGCTCATAAAACGCCCTGTACAAGCCTCGGAATGAGCTTGACTGCAGATACCTTCATTCAGAAGAATGTCTTCGACAGAGTGGGACTCACTGACCCAGAAAGGCAACATATTGCGCACATGGGCACCATCATCGCGGAGTATTTTGAAGAAGTTAGAGCTCATTTTGTGTATGCTCAGAAAGAGGCCAGTTTGGAAAAGAAGGGAATTGTGAAAAAGTACCCGGCCTACGGAACTTTGAACACAGGAAACCTGCTTCAGACGACGAAGACTCTCATTGATGTCCGCGAGATCATAAACCAAGACAAACAAGAAACACTGAGTATCATGAGTCTGCCTTCATACCTCAGAATTGAAAAGCCTTCCGAAGAATGGAGACGATTGGGTATCTCCTTTGAAATCAAAAAACGATTTTTTGGTTCAATCAGGCATCTCACACTCGAGTATCATCTTTCACACTCCATCATTCTGAAGTGTGCACAGATGGCATGGGAAGCCATTCATTCTGTCCAATTCCATTCGTTTCTCTTCATTCCTCCTCCTTTCGAAGCTCCACATTCCCCAGCACTCATCCAACCTAAACCAAAGATCACCACTCTCGCGATGCTTTTCCAAGAAGACGAAAAAATGAAGGCAAGAGAACAACTCCAACACATGCAAGACGAAATTGAGAGGATGGAGAGAGAAGAAGCGGAGAATCAAAACGACGAAGACCAAAAACTCGCTCTCGTTGATGAAAACGAAAAGGCATCAGCGGTCATCGTGAGTGGAGGGAAGACAGCCATTCCACTCAATCCTGAGGATGTGGTTTCACTTCTTGTCAATCCTGACAAGCCTCAATCAAAGATGGTGGTAAACACAGCCCCTGGTTCTGCTCCAAACATACCAGCTCCTCCACTTCTTGCAGCAAAAGGACAAGGAACAATTATCGTCCCACCTCCTCTTGTTCCAAATCAAACTCTCAATGACGAAGAAGTTCCAATCGAGCAAAGATTAGATGTTGCTCGACAAGCAATTGATTATCAAGATGCATTGAACAAGCCAATTCCAATGAAATATTCTGACTATTCGAATGCTCTTCTCGCTCAGCTGGACTCTGCCATTTCTCATGTCAATGTTGTGACACTCGAAAATGTCGGAGCTTTGATGATGGACGTCACTGAGGAAATCCGTGAAGATGGCGATCTCCCACAACTTCAACCAATGCTGATCAATCTCATCTCTGTGATCAATTGCCAATTGGAAACTGTGATTGAAAAAACAGTGCGTGAGTCACTCAGGCTGTTTTTGAAGCAATTTCAAGATTTCCGCGATGCATTCCCTGCTACATACATTCCTGAACTGAGGCATTCACAACAACTCGCAGCAGAAGAACGAAAAGTGAAACGGGAAGAACGTAGACGACTCCGAAAAGAACGAGAAAGGGAACTTCGAAAACAGAAACAACTTTTAGGTGAAGAGGTAAAGAAAACAGAGCCAAACAATTCAAGCACTCCGGTCCCCTATTCACGCCTCCAAACTCCACATCCAGAATCTGTCTCTCGACCTGACAGCAAAATGGGACCAATGGATACGTCTGTCATTAAACCTCTTTCGATCCCAAAAACAGATCAAATGAAGCACAAAGAACTCTTTTCTGGTCTGTCGATGGAAGCAGTAGTTACGCAAGTCACAACATGCAACTCAAATGTCCCACCATTGTTCTATGTTCTGGTTGAAATGAGAGATAAACAGTTCGTCTTCGAACCACCTCTCATCTCATTCAGGGAAAGAGCAATTCGAAGCATTGAACAGACGATCAACATCGCGAATACCTTTCCTGTTTTTGAAATTCCATCTCTTCACAGCAAAACATCAAAATTGACAATCAACGCCGTTCCAGATCTCGATTCAGCACTTAATGTCCGCACCAAAATTTCACAGCTCTTTGATGATCTTGAGGCAGGGCCGCTTGCTCTAGTCGCTTCACTCAATCGGTTCTCAACTTTCCTTTCTCTCCCCCCAGACCAATTCAGGCAGGTCTTGTTTGCAAAGAATCCAACCTTGACAGATATCAGTGAGCAGGTCAAGTCAATTGAAGCCACTCTTGAAGAGGTTTCAGTGTCTATTCCTCCCTTCCTGATTGTCAATGCGTACACACTTGACTTTAGACCCACTCGCCATGCCTTCTTCAATGCTCTCGGTCAGCTTAGAAACGAACTCCTCGAAACCTTATCAAATCAATGCACCGATCAATGCCGAGCTATTATCGCAGAATTTAAGGGTTATCAAGATGAGCTCAATAGACTTCCACAAACTGCGGAGGAATTGTTTGCTCTGAACGGCCGTGTTGACCAGCTCTTGGAAATCATTGACGAGCGAGAGAACGACATATCGTTACTTGGGCAAAGATTCAAAATGTTGGAGTACTTCCACTTCCCTCCAACACAAGCAGACACTGCAGCACGATGGGAATCTTTCGTTGCTCCAGCTCGACTCAACAAACAAATGGAAGGTCTGCCAAAGATTATCCGAAAACTCAGAGCGGGAATGGTAGAGCGATTGACATATCTCCAAACGGACATGAAACAGCAGATCGCTGAACTTCGAAAAGAAACCGAGAAATATGACGTTCTCGATGATTTTGACTTTGCTGAAGAATATGCCAAAGAAACCGGAACTCTACTCCAGAAGATTCATGACCTGAAGAACCAGGCTGAACTTTATGCTCGGCAGGAGGAAATGTTAATGGTGACCCCTCACGAGTATCCAGAAATTCAGCAACTTATTGACAGCTTCGAAACAGTCTCCACCATGTGGAAAACAATCATTGAATGGTCCCACAACACCTTCACTTGGACGAACACTTCATTCCATGAGATTGATGCATACACAATTGCACTGACAACTGACAGCATCGAACAGACTCTATCGCATGTTATCGATGTGATGGGAGAAAACAGAAAACGGAATCTGTTGGTTGATCTGGCAGAGCAAGTTAAGCAACAAGTTGCTGCCTTCCAGACAAGAATTCCAATGGTTTTGAAGATGTCTAACCCTGCCATCAAAGCCAGACATTGGCAGATGATCGCAAATGAAATCCACAAACCAATCAACTACACCACTCCTGAGTTCACACTCGGAACGATGCTTGAGATGAAATTGGAGAAATATCCTCGGATCTTAACAATCGCCGATAATGCAATGGCTGAGCATGCAATTGAAACTGGTCTCGATCGAATGAGTGCCGAAATGAACCAAGCATGCTTTGAGATCATGCCTCACCAAAACACGGATACTCACATTCTTAGTGCGAACAGAGAATTGGTCATGCTCATTGACGAACAACGAGCAGCCGTTCAGTCATTCCTTTCATCTCCACCCATCGCACAATATGAAGCACGTGCTCAGAATTGGCTTGCAATTCTGGATCGACTATACCTTATCCTCAACAGCTGGTTCAAATGTCAGAAGATGTGGATTTTCCTCATGCCAATCTTTTCTGGTGCAGAGATCGCTCAACGAAGGCCTCATGAAACACGACGATTCAATGCAGTCGATGCCACATGGCGAAAGTTAATGGCAAATGTTGTGTCGAACCCACACGTCCTTGCTGTCTGTGGACCTCAGGCGAACAATAAGACTCTCTCAATCCTCACCGAATGTTGTCAAATCCTTGACTCAACAAGGGCTGGCCTCTCAAAATATCTTGACGCTAAACGAATCCTCTTTCCTCGTCTTTATTTCCTGTCAAACGAAGAGCTCCTTGATCTCCTCTCACTCGCCAAAGAACCCAGAGAAAACGTCCCTCACATTCACAAACTGTTCAACAACGTCTCATCGATCGGACTCGGTCTCGGTAATTCAATCATCAGTATGATTTCGCGTGATGGTGAAATTCTCCCCCTGATGGCACCAGTCGATTCCACCAATCTCGATGCAGATGAATGGTTGAGCAAGATTGAAGTGATGATGAAACACTCTCTCCGTGCCCAGTCTCAGTCAGCTATCGCCTATATTGGATCAGCAATCGTCTCTGGACTCGAAGCTTTCCGAGCTAAACAGACAATCTCAAACACTCAGACAGGCACACCATCTATGTATGGCATGAGCGAACAGGCCACTGCCTCATTCCCAATTAAGACTCAAGTCCCTGGTTTCTTCATTCCATCGGGTGCTCTCCAAACTCCGCTATTCAGCGATTGCATCACACAGAATGCCGTTTTCGACTTTTCAATCTTCACTAGATTGTTTTTGCCACCGACGACATGGAATAAAACACTTATTTCTCAACAGAATCGAAAGCAAACAAAGGACCTGAAAAAGGTTCAAACCCCTCAACTCACTACCCACCCTTCATTTGGCGATCAAACACATCTCTTTCCTCCAATAGACCTTGTCACTCCAACCAAACTCCAACCCTCACCGCTCGACTTTCGTTTCTGGAACACACAAACATTAATAACCACGATCAACGTGATCTTCACTGATATTCTCTCCAGACTTTTCTCAGACAATGACCCAGATCACGTTTCAGTCCTCACACTTGAATTGTTACAGTCATTGGAAAAGAGCATCACTGCCTTTGGGATCCTCGACCGATCATTTCGCTCATCGACAAAAACCACAGAAATCCTCAAAATTCGATCTCTTTTGTCTCACTTTCTCATGCTCCGTGGTCTGGTCAGAGAAATACTATCTGAAGCAGTCTCATTCCATGAAGCTGAGGTTGACTCCATCCGTGTTTCTTGGATCGTAAACCAAGGGAAATCAAAAACAAACCTTCCAACAACGTTCAACCCAGTCTCTTATTCGAGCACATCTCCGCTATCTCGACAGCAAAGCGCACAACGAAATCAAAATGACTGCACGACTCAAATCCATCGACAAATGGTCACTTCTTCTCCCACAGCTCAACGAACCAGTCTCTTCTCATGCCTTCTCCGAACATCACCGAAAGCTGTTGCCGCCTGGGATGCCACTCCTCAATACCACTATGATGATACCAATGGTCTCACCTTCCAAATCGGGAAAGCATTAATCCCTTATGGATATGAGTTTCTTGGGTCGTCCACACCACCATTTATTTTCACGCCGCAAACCAAAATTATCTTTCAAGCTGCTGCCATCGCGAGAATGTCAAATCTGTCCTTTTCTCTGTTTGGTCCTTCTGGAGTCGGAAAGACAGAAACGTGTAGAATTTTGTCACGCTTTGCTGGACAACCCTATTCCATATTCACGTGTACGAGCAACATATCTTTGAACATTGTCCTTCAATTCCTCAGAGGATACGCTTGCAGTGGCTGTTGGTGCTTGCTGGATGAGATAAACCTCCTCGAAGCTGCTTCTCTGTCAGTCATTGCTCAGCAAATCCAAGAAATCCAATATGCCATCGCTTCAAAACAGACACGCCTTGTCTTCCAAACTGATGAACTCAGCATTATTCCATCAGGGTTGCTCATGCTGAGCTATGACTACATCAATACCAAGCTTTCACCATCTCTTGACCAGTACTTCTCATCTTCAAGCAACAAGGCATCAGACTTCACCACATTTGAGCCGTCATCACATTCCATCCCCGATAATCTAAAGTCTGTGTATCGACCATATGCACTTGTTGAACCAGATGTCTCCTACATCATGGAGTCGCTTCTGATGCTTGCTGGGTTTACGACAGCTCCCCAACTCGCTCAACTCTTGGTCAGTCTTTTCTCTTTCAGCAAGTTGATGGTGAACAAAACAGAGACCGACTCTGATTTTGGAATTCGTCTCCTCAAGCAAGTAGTTCAAGCTGCAGAACAGAACTTACATCCCGTCACATTCCCTGTCTACGATCAGCAAATCAAAACAACTGCCACAACACAGCGCAAGCAGGAATCAAAACTAGTTCGAAAAGCATCTAAAATGATGTATGAATCGGAATCTGGATTGGGAATCGTAATTGAATCGAGTGATGGTGTTCCAAGCACACCTGTCCTCCTTTCAGCTGATATCCCATCTCCAGAGGGATCCCGCCATACTCGTCAGACATCATTGGACCTTGCTCGATCAGAACCAAGTGGGAATGCAGTGTATGATTCAACCCAACTCAAACAGAAGGAGCTTATCGCCATACTCACCGCAGTTCTGAACACGGTCAGCCCCTATCTCAGAGGACTCCAACCGACTCTCTTCAGGTCGTTGATATCCTTCGTCTTCAAGGTCGGAGGAAACATTGAACAGGAGTTTGGAGTGAGTGCAAACTTTCTCGCTCGAACATTCGAAGAATATGGACTTGTCACTCAAAATACAAATGAGCATGCGATCGATATGCGAACTCTCCTCCGGACACAGATTATATCCCAAGCAGTCTCTCGTGCGAATCTCACTCCAAAATCTTCGGCTTACAATCTCCTCGAGATCCCTGAATCAACAGAAGTTACAGATATTTCTGAATTATCAACTGAACGATCGAAATCAACAGTACGATCAAACACTTCACTGATTCCGTATCAATCCACATACAATCCTCCGGATCCCTATTCTCAGACACTTACAGTTGATGCTCATACTCTCCTCAAGTCTGCAGTGATGAGTGCTGCAAAAGAGTTCCGTATTCTCCCCACCGATACACTCATCTCAAAGTGTCTTCAACTCCATGATCAACTCCAACTTAGAACGGGTGTATTCATCATCGGGGCGGCTGGAACAGGAAAAACGACGATCATCAAACTCCTCGCAACTAGTTGGACGCTCCTCAGTTATGAACTCAATTGGGCTCTCCTTCAAACTCGGCAAAAACAACAGTTACTCCAAATGGAACGCGAAAACAAGAAGAAGCGACGAGATAACGATGACTCAATTGAGGTTTCGTCAGAGGATGATGATGACAGCGATGAATCTCGGCCACGAAAAAGAAATCGGAAACGTCGGTCATCTTCATCAACTGAAGAGAGTTCTGAAGATTCCGACTCTTCGAATTCATTCACAGAAGATGATTCAGAAGAGAGTGAAGAGATGGAGAAGAAACTGCAGGAGACAGAGGGTGACGCTCCAAAGTCTAACCAACCAACCCATATCGACTTAATTGAACAAAGCATCCAAAATGAAGAGAATTTGAATATTCTGGAGGAAATGCTAGAAGAAGAAGAAATCACCGCGTGGACAAAACTGGGATCTGAAAAAGATCCACAAATAGCCGGAACTGGCGAAGATATCATTTTCAACCGTGGCAGTGGAGATCAGTCTGTACAAACTCTGATGAAAGAGGTTCAAACCTTCGGCTTCAGCAAAAGCCAACTCTTCAACTCAAAGGACAAAGAAAAAAGAATGATGAATCGAACACGTGCCAGAAACGTTGCTCGAGCTGAGATATTCTCTCAAGTTTCTGTTCAGGTTGTGTATCCATTTGCATTCTCCGAAGCAGAAGTTATGGGCGAGGAGAACGACTCAACAGGTGAATGGAAAGATGGACTGCTCTCATCATTCCTCCGTGAAGCATCTGTCGGAACATCAGACGCTATTCTAAAGCAAGACACTCAAGGCATGAGTTCATTATCAACGACGAACACGACTGGGAAAATGGACCGTCAAGAACAGGAGATTCTCTCGAAGAAAGCTCACTGGATTCTTCTCGACCTCTCATCGAAAGCAGTCAGATGGGTAGAACTGTTCAATTCTGCTCTCGATGAACATGGATCGATCACTTTAACCAACGGTGAGCGACTGAGTCTTTCGAAAGACACAAAGATATTATTTGAGTCTGACTCTCTCCAAACAGCATCTCCAGCGACAGTCACAAGATGTGGTGTCATGAATATTGACGCCTCAACACTCAGCTTGACATCATTGGTCGAATCATGGCTGAGTCGACTTCAAGACAAATATGTGAAGATTATTCCAAAAAAGCAGCCAGTCTCATTCAAAAGCGTAGTCGAAGAAGGAAAGCAGAAAATCACAGAAAGTGAGCAACAAGCTGCAGCTCTGAATCCAGTACAAACTCCTGGAGACGATGCCTCCACTGGGAAGCAAAACCAATCGAAGATAAAACCGATGAAACAGGAGACCGTAATTGATCCTGATACCTACCCAATCCATGAAGTCCTCGCTGCAACTTTGTCTGAGCTCCTTCGTCCTCTTTTTGTCGGATATCTTCCCTCATGTCTGTCATTAATTCAGAAAGATCAAGCAGAACATGCGGACCAACCCGTGAGCATTCATACCCTCGTTCGTACTGTTTGTCAGATGCTTGATTGTCTCCTCCCTGCCGTTGTTGAACAAGCAAAGAAGGAAGGAGAACAAGATGAAACAGATTGTGAAAACAGGAGACTCCGTATGATTGCAGAGTACAAGCAACATAAAGCTGAAGAAGAGGCAGAAAAGGAGATGATGAACACTGCTGTTGACCTTCTCAAGAATGATTTAAATCCTGACTTCAATCCGTTCGATGAGAATCAACTCCCACCTCCAAATCTAAACATCAATACGAAGGAGAGAAAGAGGCGTGGTTCTGTCCAGCATGGGAGATCTCCTAATTCTCGAAGAGATTCCATCACCTCACACGATTCTCATCATCGTCGTGTCTCTGTGTCGTCGATAGGGGAGGTACAAGCACCTTCGACTCTAACCGCAAAGCCAATCTATCCTACGTGGGCATTCTCTGGGAAGAATCGACTCACAAACAAGCTAAATGATTCAATCTCAGGGGAAAACCTCTCATCTCTGGCGACGGCAATCTTTCTTAAACGTCGACAACCTCCAGAAGAGGACGAACCCAAAGCTCCGAAAACCAACGAAGAAGAAGTCACAGAAAAAGAACCTGAGCAACCAGCAAATCTGGCGAAGAAACCAAAGTCACTGCTCGCACAATCACTCATGCCAAATCAGGATCGTGAGAAGAGCGATAAAGATGCAATTCAAGCCATTAACGAGTCAATCCAGGTCGATATTACGGCGAAAAGGAGTGAACGACGTGCTCAATTCCATTCTCGAGTGCAAGAAGTGTTTGTATTCTGTTTTCTGTGGGGTGTGTCTGGAATGCAACCACACAGAACCAGAACCGTGATTGAACGATCTATCAGACGGGTTCATGACGAAATGACGTCAATGACAGAGAGTACTGTTGTCATTCCTCCATCCCGTTCACTCTTTGACATGCGCTTTAATATTGCTTCATCGACTTGGGAAGAATGGGAAACAGTAGCCAAAATGGGAATCGATGGTATTCTGAACGAACCTCTAGCAGGCACTGTTCATGAGACTGGTGCGTTTGGGGCCGTTATCAGGACAGAGACAGAAATCAAAGCTTCCAAAGACGTTGTGCGTGGGAACTATTTTGACACAATGCTACAAGTCACACCATCTGTCGCGAATGTGGTATATCTGATGCGTGTAATGAACGAAGGAATGGCCCCTCTCCTCCTCATCGGTCCTCAAGATGCTGGGAAGCACACCCTGGTGGATTCATTCTTCAATGCATATCTGAAAGAAAGTCAAAAGGCGATTTCATCAGCTGCTGGCTTAACGTCCGTCGCACATCGTCAGTCAGCACTGAGAAATCAATCACAAAGGGTGTCTGCATTCAGTCGGAGAAACACCTCAACCATTCGAAGTGATCGAAAGGGGATTCATGGGAAATCGTCAAGGATTCTCCCGAAAGCACGGAAAGAAATGACCACTCGCAGAGGAACTCTCTCACAGACCTCAGCGAGGCAGGTCTCATCACGAAAAGGTCTTCAGCAGACAACGCGTCAGAGCGCAGGTGAAAAGGAAGAAGAGGATGAGGAGGAGGTCGATGAACTTGAAGAAGAAGTGGAAGAGCCGCTCTACCTGATCCAGCAAGCTGCTTCGATCACACTTAACGCCAGTACAACTGCAGCACATGCCATGTCTTTCATACAGCACTATCTTCAGACACGTCGTGGATATGAAATTGCCCCTCAAGCAGGAATCAGACTTTTGTTGGCACTTCATCATCTGGAAGCAACTCAATTATGTTCAACAGATCAGCTTGATCAAGGAACCGCATCGTCTTCGATGGATCTTGATGGGATGTACCACAATGATTTGATTGACTTCGAACGGCAAAACCCACTGGAGCTTCTACGTCTGATCTTCAATGAAGGAGGATGGCCTGATCTCTCAAACAACACGTTCGCTCATCCCCTGAAGATTCAAGACGTCGCCTTTTTGAGCTCCTCAACAACGAAATGGACTGATTCGTCAAACTCAATCAATGTCAATATACCTCCTCGACTTCTCCGACATTATTTTGTGATTCAAATGCCATCACCTGAGAACTCAGTTCTCCAGAAAATTTTCGTAAACACCTTGAATCATTTTGCAGCAGATCATCAGGGAAACGCAAAGAGTATTCTTGAAGAAACAGTAGCTGCAACTTTTTCAGTTCATGAATCAATCCGAAAATTTGTCGATACCCACTCATCCCATGCAATTCTTCCAGCGTTTTCATTCAACACCACTTCTCTCACGTCTGTTTTCGAAGGGATTCTGATGACTGAAGACAGTACTGTGACTAAGCAACTTCAATATCCAGGAAAAGATGACAAAAATGCACAAGGAAAAGTTATTTCTCTTCAACCATCTTTGAGTCATTCAGGGACAAACTCCCATAATGACTCTTCTTTGTTTGATGAGTCAAAGAGTATCATGGGCGAAGGAAAAATGTCACTCGGTTTGGGTTCTCTTGCGACAGATCTCCCACAAGAGGACATTTCGCGACGAGATTCCTCGTTCGAACAAGAAACTGTACCGTTTGATCACAAGATCGATGCTCCATCGTCATTCATCAACCTTTGGTATCATGAGATGCTCCGAACATATTCAGATTCTCTCGGTACAATTGAACATCAACAAGTTTTCATGGATCTTCTGAATGAAACTTCAAGAAAAACATTCGGAGTTTCTTTCTCTGATCGGACTGATGTCAACGGAAATGAAACGTATCCATATCCAATTTTTGGAGATTTTGCCGATCAAGAACGACACTACGTTCAGTTGGAAGGAATTGAGCAGGCAACACGTCAATTGAAGGCATATCTGGAAGAATATAACAATACAACAATGGAACAACCACTCAGCCTCATCCTCTTTGAAGAAGCTGTTCTCTCTCTTGTGAAACTATGCCGTATCTTCAGAATGTATCGAGGGCATGTGAGTCTCGTTGGTGGAAGTGGAACAGGGCGCTATACATTAACACGTCTTGCAGCATATGTAACAGATTGCACGTTTTATCATCTCCCTTCGTTCTCATCTGCTGGAATTCGTTTTGGCTCATCATCATCTGTCCAAGACAATCCTAGCACCAATTCACCACAGACGCACACAACACGACAATTCGTTACAAAGAGGAAGAATCAGAAACAAACCACACAGGCATCGTCTCCTGGGGCGCAATGGAAACAAGAGATGAAAATGCTTATGCTCAACGCTGGTGATGCAGACGGCATTCCTCACATCCTCTTCATCGATGATACTCTGATCCAAGAACCAGTGGTATTGGAGGATGTGTGCTATCTCCTCAGAGATGGATTCATTTCGGGATTAATGTCCAATGCAGATTTGAAATCGATCTACACAGGACTTGAGAGTCGATACTATGATGAAGCACGACAGGTATCTCCCAAAGAATCAACCCTCAACCAATATTTCATAAAACGTCTAAAAGAGAACATCCATATTGTGCTATGTATCTCACCTTCGAATCCACGATTCTCACAAATACTCCGTGCTTATCCAGATATCATCAAACGGACACAACCGATCCTGTGGAATCTTTGGACAGATAATTCACTCCGAGCAATTGCACACTCATTCTTTCAAAGCTCTGATCCATTCAGTGTACCAATCTGGAAACAACAAACAGGTTCAAGAGCCCCATCCCGCCCTTACTCATCCACACAACGACAACTCACAACAGGTGAAAGAGATTTGCAGAGACAAGGAGAAGATATATCGTTCGAAGCTCTGGTGTCAGCACTCGAAAACGAAGATACCGATGCTCCTGTTCCACCACATCGAGTGGGAACAGCCAAAACGGGTCAACTTTCGAATCTCTCGACAGTTCCAGATGATCAATCTGAATCGAATCCAGAGAAACTGGAGGGAGATCTCTTCGTCGAGGAGGCAGATCCTCTCATTCCTCTTGTTGATGCATGTATTGAGTTTCATTATGCCATCGTCGATTTGGTCCAATCAAGGCCAGATGCTCTGGACGGTGTCGAGGAAGAGAGACCTCTCCAAATCACCGCCTCACACTTCAGACGCCTCCTTGACACGATTTGTTCGGTCACGCGAAAACTTCGAGATAGCACGTTAACACAATCATTGAAACTTGAAAGAGGTGTTCTCCGTGTTGCAGAGATCACAGCTGAAGCACCCAGATTGGAAAAGCACCTTGTCAAATTGTTACCACTCCTACAACAAGCATCGAATGATATCGATGCTGTCATGCAACGAATTCAAGAAGAGTCAACAAAGGCCGAGCAAACACGCCGACTGGCTCAGGATAAAGAAGCAAAATTGAATGTTCAGAAAGAAGTTGTTGCACAGAAATTGGCAGTTGCTGAAGCCGAACTGCGAAAGAATGCTCCAGACTTTGACAGAGCACAAACAGCCTTAAGCAAACTCAACTCAAAACATATTGCGGAAATTCGCCGAATTCGAAACCCACCACCAAACATGATGATTGTGATTGAGGCTCTCTCCATTATCCTCGGTCGAACTCCCTCAAAACTCCCAAATGGTCAGCCAGATTATTGGGGTGATGCTCAATTGATGTTTGGCGATGCCGACTTCCTGAAGATTCTTCAACAATACGATGCCCGAAATATGAGTGAAGATGTCATGGCCCGACTTTCTCCATATATTGCAAACCCCCAGTTTACACCCAAATCAGTCGAGAGAGTGTCAGTGGCATGCAAGAGTTTGTGCTTCTGGATTCGAAGTGTGTATCAATACCATCAGGTCTGGCTACAGATTGCGCCGTTGATCATTGAACAACAGGAACAAGAAAAGGCACAGCGTGAAATGGAAGATACTCTCAATCTCGTAAGAAATGCTCTTGCTGTTCTGGAAAAACGATTGACCTCTCTCCAAAGGCAGAAAGAAGAAGCTCTCTCCCGTCGGCAACAACTCATCGATGATCAAGAAGAAAGCAAAAAGAATCTTGCGTTAGCTCGCCAACTTACCAAGGAATTGGCTTCTGAAGGAAGGCGGTGGGCAAGTGATCTCGCTGCTCAACGCCGAGCTCAGCCACTTCTCACCGGAAATGCTCTCCTCTCAGCTGCAATGCTAACGTACACTGGGTTTCTATCTGTATCGGAGCGGAAACATCTCATCCAAGACGTCTGGCCAGAAATACTCGATAAGCTGGAACTTCCACATCTCCCAATCGAAGAACTTATTCGCAATTTTGTGGGAGAATTGGAATTGTTGGATTGGACACACAAGTACTCACTACCAAATACTCTTCACACTGTCACTTCAGCAACCATTGTCAAATTTTCTACCAGTTGGCCATTCATTATTGATCCGCAACAACAAGCCCTCAAATGGCTTCTTGCCGAAGGGGGAAACAAGATCAAAGTTGTCTCATCATCCTCCCCAGATGCTGCTCTACTCATTCAGGGTGCAATTCATGAAAAGAAGAATGTGATTTTCCTCCTTGAGAGTCCAAATAGTGCCGGTCTCATCAATCTATCACAATCTATCGCATATAGTTCCAACAGAAACGAGTTCTCAGGAACAGGAGGAATCACATCATCGTCGGGGAACACTCAAAAAGAGGAGGATAAATCCAAACTGACGACCATTGAAGAAAATGGGTCTAATTATCGGACAGTCTTGTTCGGGAAGGGTGCTCGAAAATTCTGGGTCAATGAGATTCTTCCAAAACATCTTGATGCGACTCACACGTTCAAGTCAGCTGTTCTTGGTTTGTCACAATCCTCACTTCGTTTCAGTGTCACTGCTAATGATGAAGTAATGGCTTCACTGATGCAAATTGACACACAATTATCTGGGCTGCTTCTGAAACAATTTGTAACACAGAGACAAATTCGTCCACCTCCTCCCAACTCGTCTCGACCTGGATCAACAACAAATCGTCAGGTGGTGCCACAAAGTCCAAGCATGAGACATTCAGCACTATCCACCCGACGGACATCGGCCTCTCAAAAAGTTGACCCACCACAACAATCTCAGCCCACCCTTGACCTTCCTTCAACACTTGCACCTCAACTGGAGAAGAAAAGAGTCATGATCGTTGGAACCAATCCTGTCGAATTGCCACCTGATTTCAGAATCATGCTTCTATCCATCTCTGACTGTCCCAATCTTCCAGAGGAGTATGTGAATAATTTCACTGTGGTTGACTTTACAGTGACTTCGGATTCTTTGATTGAACAGCTCCTCTCGATGATCACCAAAGCAGCCCGACCACAACTGGATAGGGATATTCAGAACTCCACACGAGAACTCACTGAACTTCGAAGAGATCACACCAAACAGGAGGAATCACTTTTGGATATGCTCGCAACTCACACATTGATGCAACTTCTCGATCCCGTATTCTTTGATAAACTTTCCAAAACGAAGGCCCTGACCGCAAATATCGAAGCCAAAGTTAACTCAACAAAAGAAACTCAGAAGTTACAGAATGAAGCACTCATCACGTTCAATTACCCTGCTCGTCGACTGGCATCTCTGTTCGTATGTATTTCAGGAATGAACAAGCTGAATCCAATGTATCGTCTCTCCCTCAACAGATTTTTGGGTTGTGTTCAGGATGCACTATCAGACCAGAAACTTGTCTCACTTGGGCAAAAACCATTGAAATCTCTCCCTTCACTTCCATCTGCACCTTTGCCAAGCACTGGGCTCCCTCCACCGTCTGATGAAAAGATGGCTTCCATCACCTTTTTAGATGATGAAATCATCGCTGAAATTAATCGGACTCAACTCGTCTGGATCGATGGGGGACAAGAAGAAGAGGAAGAAGAAGTCGACGAATTTATCGATGTCCCCGAAGTTTTGGTGGTTGATGCTTCTGATGGAGCAACAATGGTATTTCCTGAACTCAAAACCCCACAACCGGAGATCCTCCACGATCAGAAAGCAGATCAACCAGAAAAGCCTATTAAAGAAAAGAAAGACAAAGATAAAAAGAAACAAACGCTCCAGAGCATGATCCATGACATCTCCACGAACACTCCACCACCAGAACCAGAAAAGAAACCACCAAAACCAATCAAGCACGGTCGAGAATTTGCGATCATAAACATGGAAGAAAGAGAAAGAGAAGCGGAAGAAGAATGGTTGGAAGAGAAAAGGAAAGTTGAACGTGCGTATGCAGAACTCACTGCGAAGTATTCAAAAGCCCTCGGAACTATTCTGGTTCGCCGTACATTCACTCGATTTTCGCCGATGTTCTTTACAATTGATCGTGAACTCTTCCTCTCTCTCTATTCTCTTCGTTGTCTACTCGAAGAAGGTGCCATGGATGAAATGGAGTATTGTTTTGCACTTTCTGGTGACATTCCAGAAGAAGATGATCATCAACTCCTCGATCAACTTCCATCGCCTCCAGACTCCACATTCTTCGATAATTCTCCCAAATCACCATTTGCGAAGTCTCCCGTGATGTCGCCGCCACCGGTTGAAGTGAAGACTCCAACTCTCCTCCGTCAGGATACCAAACCACAATGGGCATCGAAAACTGTTTGGGACTCATTAACAACACTCAGTCGCTTTCCCCGTTTCAGTTTCCTCTCCGAGTATCTCAAACATTCGGATGGAATGGAATGGATTCGACTTCTCTCATCATCAATCCCGCAGAATCAACCATTCCCGTCACTCAACATGAAATTGAATTCTTTTCCGAAGTCAGACAAGCCGAAAGCATCCCGAACAAATGCACCATCACTCCCAACACCAAGTTCACCTCCAGAAGAAGAGATTATCATTCAACCACCACCTGAACTGAAAGATCCGATCACAAGATTCTTGTTGCTTCGAGCACTCAGACCAGATTCTATGGCTGGAACACTCCAAACTCTCACTATCGACTTCTTTGGGCGAGCATTTTCAACTGCAAAACCACGACCACTCGTGGATATCATCAAAAATACACCTGCATCAACGCCACTTGTCCTCCTCACAACACAGACGTCTCGAACTGCAGACACAGTTCAAGACGCAGCCGACACCCTGTCCTCATCGCTCGGTACTATCCGAGTGAAGCATCTTTCCACGAGTGATGAAAGTGTCAAACGTTCTTCTCGTATTATCACAGAGGGGAGTTATCATGGTCAATGGATCGTGATCCAAAACTGTCACTTAGCTCCAATTTGGTTGAATCCGTTGATTCCCTATCTTGCATCGAATCTCCTTGTACGCGCACACAGTCGATTCAGATTCATCTTCATCTCGAAACAAACTCCACTTTTCCCTCCACAAATTCTCCAACATTCAACAATTGTGGCGATTGAATCAACACAATCATTCAGATCATCGCTCACGGAGAATATTGAGTCGCTCCAAAAGAAATGGCCAACACAATCAGAAACATGGCGCCGACTTGCAGTCTCCGCCGCAGATGTTACAGCATCCACATTTGCCCGCCATAAGTTTGGTCGATCTGGGTGGAGAGTTGACAACGATGCTGGGAGTACTTCTGATTGGATGACAGCACTCTTCTGCCTTGATCAGGAGTATGGACGCCGATTCGAAGGAAGGACAGGCTTTATTCCCGCTGATTCTGATCAAGACATATCCAATCAACCACCATCAGATCTCGGAAGAGGAGGTGAACGAGGGAAGAAGGTCGAGAAGAAAGGGAAACAGGACGATTCTCTCCTATTTGAACCCATCAAACCTCCACCTGGAACAGTATTCGTGGTTCACGGTGATCACCTTCCGTCGTTATTCATCTCTCTCATTCAAAAGAAGACACAATCCCTCAGTCAGACAGATAATAATCAGAAGGATGAGGATGATGATAATCCCAAGTCAAGAGTCACTCCAGGTCTCATCCAAAAATCATCAGCTGTCTCTCAAAGTGGCTCCTCGTACCAAGGACGTGTCAAGCCAGTCATTGGATCAACAATTGCCCCTCGAGGTTCAGCCACAACGGCCTCAAAATCGCTTCTTCAAGGACTAATTGAATCTCCTGTTGAAGTTGTGAAGCAAAAAACAGATGCCTTCATCAAACCCTTTCAATTTTTCAACCGAACTCCACGAATTCAATCTCTCACCAATATTGCCCAATTTGAAAGACTTTTGCGTCTGATTGTTTTTGGTGGAAGCATTGGAGAAAAGGAATTTGATTTGTTACAGATGGTTAAATTATCACTGATTCATTTTAACAACTCTGTCGCTCAACCAACGTCTCCGTTGGCTGTCTTCACGCCACTGAAGACTCTATTCTTCACAAATTCCCCGATCACATTTGGAAAGCTTCTCCAGAAATTGAAGCGAACTCCCAGACAAATGGGTTCGTCCCTGAATAATAAGGATACTCCCCAAGCAAGTCCATCGCCCTCGTTATCACCATCAAACTCCATCAACTACCCGCCATCTCCACAACTAACTGACGTCACAGAAATTACCCAATTGTCAGCTCCTGTCTCTTCTATCACATCTAATGTTGATGACCTTCAGGATTGTATCGATCTTGCGCTTCCCTTGACAGTCGCACCATTCTCAAAATCAGCCGTGTCAAACAAACGGATTATCCAGTCATTGTTAGCTCTGGACTCCTCATATTCTTTCTCATCAACCAGCATCTCTGTTTCTCCAATTAAACCGGCTGATGAACCAGACTATATCACTCCAGTGGAATTTCGAACACGACCCTCTTCAGCCACGGTTGTCATCCTCTCAACCCCTCCCATTGGTCGTTCAAGTTTCAATTCTCCAGGTATCCCTGCTATTCAATCCCCATTCGTCAAAAGAAGAAGCAAAGCACTCAATGTTGTGTCTACTGCCACTTCAAAACTGCTTACACCGCTCCAGAGCAATCAAATTCCTCAAATTCATTTCAAACATCCGTCATTCTTCGTCACATACACCCTTGTATGTGAATTGACCTCAATCTCTAACAGGATCAGATTCGTCAAGAGACGTCTCTCATCTTTTGAATCGGCTCTCTCTCGAGATAAAACTGGTCAAAATCAAAAGCCTCAGACTCCCGGAACACCTCATTTCCGTCCGTCCTCAAGTCGTCTCAAGACAGCAGCCACACACACGTCTGCGATGAGACCACTTGTGAAGATCCCACAGCTTGTTGAGAGAATAAATCGTCAGTACATGTTCTTCCTGGATTGGTTCAACGGTTCGCTCCCTGATGTGTTTGATCTTTCAATGTTCGAAAATCCTCGCATGTTCCTCTGGAGTGCATTGATCGAATGTGCAAATGCTCTTCACCTCGACCCATCGACTGTATCATGGGCAATCGAACCGATCCACATAGCAAACGGAGATGATCAGGAATTCGAGAAATATGCCCAAACATACGACTCTGATCATCCTGTTCGTGATCCGACACCTCAGTTTGAATCCGGCACACGCTCTCTTCATTCATCCAAATCAATGCGAAACGTGTTTGCTTCACAACAAGTCTCAGATACTTTGTCGACAATGGAATTTGCTCGAGATACACAGTCAAAGAAATCACAAGCCGTTGAGAAGAAATCAACTGGAGCTTTCGAAGCTGCAGCGAAAAAAACAAAAAATGTCTTAAAATTCTTCGGATCCGGGGCATCTCAAGAAAGTCTCCCAAAATTAACACCAAAGAAAACGATTCTCCCAACATCCGATTTTATCACAGAAGAAATGTTGGAGACCATGTGTTGGAAGAGAGACTCCATTTTTGTGAAAGGTCTCGCTCTTGAATCTGCAGTGTGGAACTACTCTACGAACACACTGGAAAAGAACGAGGCGTTTGTTAATGTCGATGGAAATCACATCACTGCAACTGGAGCTCACCGTACGACAATTCCATTTGCTCGATTGTACCTTCAGACTGTTCGAACCGCCTCATCAGCCGATTCATCAAAAGGGAAGGACAACGGACAAATAAGTCGAGATAAACTGTCTCTCACCGAACTTAAACAGGAACTCACAAAAACTATGACGATGAGATCTGTCGCACAGACACTGATTGGATCATCCACTTCTCCAACCCGCCCAATTCCACTTGCGTTCTACTCCAGTCTTTTCTCCCTGACACAATTCCAAACGGATCCAAACTTCCATCATGTTGATCAAAGCTATGGTGCGACCAACGATATCACATATTCAATCAATGATCTTCTTCCGTTCAACTTCAGACAACAACTCAATACAACTGGATTCTATCCTGCCCCTCTCTTTAAACTATCGGAGTCACCAAAACCGATACGCGATTCTTATTCATCGATGTCCTTCGGCGACTTTGAGAATAGCTTTGTAACGACAATCCTCATTCCTATCGGAGGCAAGTCAGGAGATGATTGGCTTCTGAGAGGTCTTTGCCTTGTTCTTCCGTAGTTTTCATCTTCTTTTCTTCTTAATTACTCGTTTCGACTTGATTTCTCATGATTTGAAACTTTGCAGACCCTCTTTTCTCATAATAACCAAAAATTATGACGTCTTGGGTGAAATGATCATCGCCGACCCCTTCCCTTTGCCCTAGCTTTCGACTCTAACATTTCTAACTGTGCTGCTCTGGCCCTTCGTGTTTGGATCACAAAGACTGGTTGTTCAGGTTCAGACACGACTGCAGTCAAATCCAAATCTGGTTCGTGTGTGATTGGATCCTTGGATGCCTGTTGTCTCTTCCGTTTGGAAATCGGTCCAATCTCCTGAATATCACTGTCATCATCGATTTCCTCCTTTCTCTTGGGTTTTCGTCTCGATTTCTCTTTTGTGGGAGGACGCTCATGAACAAAGGTGGATTTCCCAATGGTGACTCGAACATCTTGTTCCTGACTTGGTGAAGTGTCTACAATATCATCGATTTGGATGACTGTTGGGACGCTGTCAGATAGTGAAGTCTGAATTCCATTCGTGTTTGGGCCAACACCTCGTCGTGTTCGTGAAATCGCTTTTGGTGGTGGTTGCATTGAAATTGAGTCAACATTAATAATCGTATCGTCATTTGCACTATCTGATGGTTGCTCATCTTTGAGCATTATCTCTTCGATCGAACTGAACGATTTTGTCTGAGACTTTGCTTTAGATTTGGGTCGACTTTGTTTCTTTGATAATGGTTTTGGTTGTTTGGTTATCTCTTCCTCTTCATTCGTCGAGACGGTCTGCTCAATGATTGTTTGTTTATTTGTCTCCTCTTGGACTTCTTGAGTTGATTCTTCAGTGAGAATGACATTTTCTTCTTGTGGAAGATTGATTGGTTCATGGTCGATGTCTTTCGGTAACTCTATCCTTTTTGACTTTGATTTTGCTTTTTTCTTTGTCTGACGACTCTTCAAAGTTGTCCCAGTTTCCTCAACCTGAACTGCGTCTTGAAGTCGTTCTTCTTCCTCTTTCCTCAATCTCTCTTCTTCGTCTTCTCTCTTCCGTTTAACTTCTTGAGCGAGGACTAAAGCATTTTCTTCCTCTGTCAGTCTTTGTCTCTCCTTTTCTTCCACTGCTTCTTTTGTGAGCTTGTCTTTCTCTTTCTCTTCCTCCTGCCTCCGTTCCTCCCTTCTTTTGTTCTCTTCTTCTTCCAATCTTTTTGTTTCTTCAGCTTCTGCCTGCTCTTGTCGCCGCCTTTCCTCTTCTTCTTCCTTTTGTTGATGTTCTTCTTCGGCTTTCTTTCTCTCTTCTTCTTGCTGTTTGAGAGCTTCCCTTCGTTTTGCGTCTTGAACTCTCTTTTCTTCTTTCTTTCTTTTTTCTTCTTCTCGTTTGAGTTTCGTTGCCTCAGCTTTTCGTTTTTTCTCGTTTGTTTTTGATTGGATTTCCGACTGTTTGTTTTGCTCTTCTTCAAGGCGAACCCTTTCTTCCTCTTCCTTCTGTGTTTGTTCGTCGTCTATTCTCACTCTGTCTTCTTCCTGAGTCTGTTCTGCTTCATTCAGTCGGAGTTTGACTTCTTCCTGTCGAAGGTTCTCTTCTTCTTCAATTCGAATTTGTTCTTCCACCTCCAATCTTAGTCTGTCGTTTTCTTCCTTTCTGTTGAGTTGAATTGGGGAATGACTTCGGAAAATGCGTTCGAGATCACTATCCATTTCATCAATGATCATTTCGTCGGCGAGATTGATAATATTGTCATCATCACTCTCCACGGAAATCGGGCTTCTATCAATTATTGATGAACGATCTTGGTTCTGAAAATGCCTTGTTCGACGGGTTGATATCATCGAACGTGTCGAAGACGGTCGAGTTGGGTAAGTGAGAAATGTCGATTTGCTCTCTTCATCACGACCCTGCTTTCCTTGTGACTTTCGAAATGTTGAAGAATGACTAGACAAGTTGGATAGCCTTGACTGGCTCATGGGTTGATCGACGTCTATGGGATCAGTCTCTTCAGCTATATCGATGATAATGGATTGGGTGACTGAAGACGATTGATTTGTGTCTTCATCAATTTCTGGAGTTCGAATGTCGTTTTCTTCAACGTCGATGATCTCTCCCACCTTTGAATCACTTTTTTTGAGATTGATGGAACTCGACTCGTTTGTTCGTCGATGGAATGAACCGGATCCGCTGGTTCTTCGGTCCGATTTCCGAGAAAAACTTGCCTGAGAAGTCTGATCCACATCTTGATCAAGAAGTATTGTTTCGTGTTGAGAACCAGACTCTTCCTCAATTGTAGACAGGTGCGTTCTCCGTTTGGCGTTCGACGTAGTTCGTGATGTTGGGAAAGTTGATCGAGTCACTCTCCTTTTCATCGATGAATTAATCATGTTTTTTGATTCACTCAAAGATTTCTGAGCCATTTGGTACGCAGAAAACCGCATGCTGTTCTTCATGGAACCAGTAATTGGTGGAGCTGTCGCTCTTCCGCTTGGATGAGATTGTTCAGAGTGAATATCCGACCAGTTTCGATACGATGGCCCTTGATATGTGAATTGTCCATCATCGTTTGACAGGTCTTTCTCATCAAGAACGAAAACTGAGGTGCGTGTGACCCTTTCGGATGCTTTAGATGGAGAAGTGACAACAAGTGAACCTGCCCGGGTTGAAAAGGAGGTGTAGGTGCAGAGGAGATCGAATGCATCGCCAGTGTAAACTGGGTGAACGTCTATTCGTTTTGGAGAAGTAATGGGTGAAATGAGTGTTCGTGAATGCTGTGGTGTGCTTTGGTCTTGGAGACGTTTCTGGCGAGCGTAAGAGGAGAGAATGTTGTTGACTGACACTGTTTCAGGCAGATGGCGCTGTGATGAAATTGATGGTTTGGGACTTAATAAAGAAATGATTTCGTCTGGTGTTGGGACAATAGATGATGTTCGTTGAGTCATTGTAGACGAATATTCCTCGATTTCTTTCAGTGGATTCCGAGGGGAAGCTGGTGGTGTCACCAAAACATGTTCAGAGACACTAGTCTCACGAATTCCAAGAATATTTTCGATTGATGTCAAATTAGTTTGATCACTCGTCGTTGTTCTCGTTGAAATGACCGAAGTGTGAAGTGAGTCAGATCGTCGTGATGTGGCGTTGGGTGTCGAAAGATCAGTTGAAGGAGGTGGATGAATGATATGAGTTAGGTTTGGAAATGTAAATCGGAAAGATTTATCACAAATAACAATGATGTCGGAAGAATTGAGTTTAATTGGTTCTTTCTGGAGGTGTGACTGAAAAATACCATTAATAAGGAGATTATCGAGGAGCCTAAGCATCAAATGTCCTTCTTCAGTGATGTAAGCGATTGCATGAAGAGGGGTTGCGTAGTTCTGAGATTGGATTCGGATCCCACACCTCTCATCAGCGCCAAAAGACAACGGCAATTCATAGATGGGAATAGCCTGAAAAAGTGTATTATCACGACGTAAAATCTCAAGAGAGAGAAGAGGTCTTGTATTTGGGTTGCTCTCTAACATAAGGTTGAAAAAAAGAAGATAGAACGGTTTTGATCGTCATATGTCAGATGACAAAACACTGAATTGTCAAGATATTCTCAAAGATATTGATTGCGTTTGTTCTATCCATGATGTTGGTGGATATCTTTACGTCAAAGATATCGATGAGAAGCAAGTTTTCGAACACAACATTCTCTGCCTCTTCATCTCACCCGAAACTAACGTCAAGTTCCTTGCATTCCTCTACCCTAAACTAGAAATCCATCTTATTCCCCTCACACGAAAAACCCTTGTAGTTCGAATCGCCCCTTACATGTATGCAGTCCAGAACGAAAACATTGGCTACGGAGTTGCACTTCCAAGGTGTGGTGATTCCATATCTATCTCCTCAGCAATATTCCTCACCAATCTGTACTGTCTTTTGAGTCGTTTTTAGGGAATTACGCCGATTTTCAGGATGAATCAGGTCAACCAATAGAAGTGTCCGCTACAAATTGCTCCCCCATTGAATTTCGCTTTAATTTCAAAGCCCAACACTCAAAAATTTTGCATATCATTGATTTAGGAGCTATTCAAGAGGCATGGCTCGTTACTAACTGTATTTACGCCCTCGGTAATGATCCAAAGAATGGCCCGGCGTTCCTGAAGGGGACCCCTGCTCGATTTCGTGCCATAAATGTTACCTTGGATGAATTTGAAACGTTGGTGTTCAATTCTGATTTCGAAGGTGCACAAAACTCGATTCGACTCGTCCCGTACATCAGAACTCCGGAAACCACATCAGAGTTTTCCCCATATATACCAGGGTTTTATTCTCCAAATACTCCGCCGCCAAACGCCCCGAATAATTTCTCTCTGGATGATCACCCTTCACCACGTCAGATAAATCACTCAATCGAATCATCTCCATCATCCGCTTTCGTGCGACCATCAGTAAAGTTATCTCCCCTATCCACGACTGTATCCACATTCATTCAGAATCTGAGTTCATTTATCAAAGAAAAGAAAACAACAGCAAGTAACAAGCGGGATGGTCAAAATGATCCATCATCTCAACTTACTTCCTTTCTATCTTTCCCACTCCCAACGTTCAGTTCTCTTCGACACTCATCATCTTCTTCTCTTTCATCCATTTCTGTTAACGCTCTAACAGAAGAAAATGATAAGCACCTCAACAAACCAAAACGAGAATTAACTCCGTTCTCAGGGGTGCAGCACTCACCAATATGCCGATCAGCATCCCCCTCAACAACACCTAACTCTCAATCTACACCTTTATTTGGTCCTTCTTCATTCCAAAGTGAGCCGACAACAACTCCTCCACAACCAAAATCGAACCCTTTCCAAGGACTTAAAAATGCTGTAAGGGAAATGCTCAACTCCATTGCAGATGTTGGAGCACAGACGAGTGATTCAGATACAGAATCGGATTGATTTTACCAAATACAGGGTGTTCAGAAAGTAATGTGATCAAGTTGGGCCGATCGCGTATCAATGTCTCGTCTAACATCTATTCTACGTCTCTTTCTTCATATTTTTGTCATTGAAAAACATTAAAGGTGCTGCCTGAACGAGATCTTCGTGGATACTTCACGATCTGCGCACGTCCAAATTTGTGATCTGCCTCTATATCTCCCCTTTAGCAATGAGACTGAGGAGATTTAAAAAGTTTTGGAAATTAATATCAAAGATATATGGAAAAAGATGGTCGATGCTTCGAATCATTTAAGATGGGAGGTGATCGGCCCAACTTGATCACATTACTTTCTGAACACCCTGTATGAAACAAAGTGTGGTGAAAGTTGATACCGGCTCGAACATTTCACATATCATTCTTGAGTCAGTTAAAAACAATAACAAAACAGTGCAAGGAAAAACAAGAACTCACGAGGATCAATCATTTTTGACTGTGGCTTCCTCGATTGTCCTTTTTGACCTCTTCAGGAGGTCGGTTATAGATAGATAAGGACTGCTCGATGGTTCATCCAGTGAAATCAACTCCTGGTGTTTCTTTTTTTGATTGATGAATTCCAACATTTCCTTTTCTTTCCTGAGGAGATCGGTGAAATCAGATTGAAACAGGAGGTGTGTGAATTTTCCATCTTGTGTAAGAATACAGAATTGCAACTGGAGAATGTGGAAGAGAGCATGAGCTTTGATAAGTGAAGTATTTTTTGGTAATTGGAAGGGAGTGTCATCGATGACGACAAAGTCAGAGGTGAGAGATAGACGAGCAAAGTCGAGATCATCGTGTGGACGCCAATTTCGATGTCTCGTTGAAGGGAATTGAGGAGGGTTGAAACGAACAGTGGATATTCTGTGTGCATCTGCACGTTTGAATGATCGGTGGAACGATGCCGGAAGACCTTTGTCAGACTTCGTTGGTTGGTCCGATTCATGAGAAACAGAGTGCCGAAGAGTGGAGGGAGCTGCTGTGACAAATGAAGTAAGAAACGGACTCGAGGAAGATGCCGCAAGGAAGTCACTTTTATAAATAGGATTTGTCATAAAGTGGAGATGATAGTTCTGCTTGTTTAGCCCCGGCGAGGGTGATGCTGGAATGAGGAGTGGTGGGGTTGAGATAGTTGGAACTGGGACATTTTCATATCCAACACCAAGCGGAGTCGTGGCATACTTCCGTCGTTTCGCGTTCATCACTGATTCAGTTCGAGGGATGTTTTGAAACGCTTCTTCAGGGGTTGGAAAGACTCCAGTGGCAATATGCTGCTCGATTGATTCCCGAAGAAGAAGCGGCGGCTGTTTGTGTGTCGCAATGATACATTTTTCGTGCAGAAGTGGGTTATCAACAAGATGTTGGAGGGATTCGACTGTGACAGAGCCGAGCAGGGTCAGGTTGTCATTTGATTGAACGAGAGGGATACACGGAATTTCGAGGTTGTTCGCTGTGGCGATGGCTCGTTTGATTTCAGAGAAGGTCGAGATTTGAGGAAGATACACGATAGCCGATTTCGCGAGGTCAGCAGCTGTGAGATTAGCCTGAACAATTTCGCGAGGAAGTGTTGTCCGAAGAGACGGAATGTTTCTAAACTTCGTAATCATTTCAAAAATGGAATCACCCAAAGCGTTATGAGTGAAGTACGCGGCAAGGGTTCCAATAACACAGGGGAGAGAGATATTTGGCATGCAACTCGTCTCGATGACAATGAGAGCTGGCGAGAATGTCTGAGTGACAGCAGCGAGGAACGATGCTGCACCAACAGCAGCAAATGTCTGAGGATTCGTGAAGAAGGTCGGATTGATAAGCTCCAAAGCAGAGCCAAGAATTCGCCCCAGCACTGAGCCGATGACAAGAGACGGCATGACTATCCCTGCTGGGACGGCCATCTGCATCGAATTCGGAAAAATAGCGAATTTGCACACAAGAAGAACTGCCAATGTTCCTAATTCTCCAACATGACTATTGAAAGAAAAGCGATATGGCTCTGGCAGTGGGTGTCGTAGCATATCCATCAGGATTGTTGAGCTCGTGCTGTTCGAGAGATCGAAAGCTTCAACGGGAATCGACAGACACGCGTTGACAAAAGAGATAATAATCACAATCACAAAACGACGATATGTTTTCTTGAGGAACGACCCGAGAGAGATGCAAATGCTGTTCAAACGGCGTAGATGACTTCGTTCGTGGTGTGGTTGGGAAGAAATGCGACGAGTAAGGAGTGTAGTGGTTTCCTGTGATAAGTACCGTTCAGAAAGATCGTCATGGAAGACACTTGGGTCTGTTGGTTCATGTAAAATTCTATGACTCGTGTTAATACCGTGGTCTGGGTCAATTGGATCATCCTGTCCTGCTGAAGTCCTATCAATAAGAATCCAATCTTTCAATGTCACTGACTCAAGATCCTTGTTGGGGAAATCGAGTGATGTCGTAATTTTTTTGTCAGGATGTGCTTTTTTTGCCTTTTTTCGATTGAAGAAGCCATATCGTTCAATATCTCTGTAAAAAATAGCACAACGCCGAGCTAAAACAACAAAAAACCTCGAAATAAACCCAATAACAATTCCTTCAACAATAAAGATTGGATATTCTCCAAGTTCTGCTGCTGACGGGCTTGAGGGTTGAACGCCAAGTGGAGAGTAATCAATGAACGATGTAATGCGGAATAACAAGCTTGACAATCCGGCAGCGAAAAAGAGGCGTGGATAGTTTCTCGTAATAAAGAGCGAAGACGTGGTTTCAATGGAGAACAGAACGCCACCAATGGGGGCATACATTGTTGCTGCATATGCGACTCCGATTCCATATGAAAGCATCACCCTCAACAATGAATCAGTTGAACCAAAGCTTTTGAAGAATGGTAACTTTTTGATGAGAAGGTATGTGAGGATTAACGACACAGACGTCATTGGTCCCGTTCTCCCGACAAACGTGCCTGTCCCGACCGCAATCATACAACCAAGGTACTTGGCCAAGAGTGTTCGAAACGTGAGAAACTGTGGAAATGGAATTCCGGAGAGGATTGCTTTTATTTCTGGGATTCCACTTCCAGAACCTGCCTCTGGCGAGAGAAAGGTGGTCAAAAGTGTTCCAATAAGGCCACCAATACAAACAAAAAGGATGTGCATCATAATTTTGTAGAATGTGGATTCGTGTTGACGGAGAATCAAGTTTCTGAACTGGACAAAACCATCCGAGATCACCCAGTCCTGTGCAAATGACAGAGCTGCAACTAATGTTGCTACAACAGCGAGAAAACATATTAATTGGATGAGAGGATATTTTTGAAGGAAATTTACGAAGTGGGCGAGAGGAGAGACTCTATTTTGTTTTTTCTGGAATGCTTTGATGCGTACGAGTTCACCATCAGAGAAACACTGTGGAGAGGAAATATTGATGCGAAGGTTAGCTTTAATTTGACAGATATGCTGTAGTTCTTTGTTATATTCTCTGTATGACGATAACCGTTTAAGCGATGTCGCCTGATGGCGTTGAGTGATAGGAAACTCTTCTGAGAGAAAGGAAGAGATGATTGGGACTGTCATGTACATGGCTTCCAGTTTTGTTTCGTCAAAGTCATCTTTTTGAACAGTGTTTGACTGCATCGAAGAATGAGGGTTGTACCACTTGGATCAGAAAATACAAAAGGCGGGTTGGTGAAAAGAGTACTACAAATATCACAGGAGGCGAAATGATTCGCTGAGATGTCGATGAATCAGAGATTGATCCAAAGTCAAGACAGTCTTGTTGTCGAGGGTGGATCAGCCTCTCCAGGACGAACAGTCCAAAATATCACTCCAATGAACTGTGATACGATCTTTTATCCAAAATTATCACAGGTATCCTCTTTCTGCTCGCTTCACCTCGATGAAAACCGACCATCCTACACAGCTTCATTCTCTTCAGTTTATCCTCACAAATCCTAATCGGTCTGTTTGTTAGATAATACTCATTGTTTTTATTGATATATTTCAATTTTATCTCTGAAAAGTGTCCAGACAATTACTGATGCGTCATTCTCCGATTCGGGTCGATATCTTGCTGTTCTCACTGGAACTGTTGTTGATGTATATGACTTTGCACGACTGTATCCAATCCTATTGGTAGTATCTCCTTTTTCTATTATTATTTTCTTTGAATGTAGACCGAACCAAGAGCAGATCAGAAACAAAAACCTCCATCGTCCATTGCATCTCCTTCAATACGCTTCAATCTTGATGAGAATTACACATGTGTAACATGGGCCCATAATGATAAGATCCTTATTTTGTGGTGCAAGAATAAATGCTTCGTTACCGCAGTCAACATAGAGAATCCATCTGACAGGATCCACTGTACGTCATTTGGTGGTGCACTCACTTCACTCGTGGTGCACACATCACGGGTTACCAGCCAACAAGAAATTGTGCAACAACTTCCAATTGAACCGCATCCAGCTCCACAATCATCCCTCCTTGATTCGTTCTTCTCGTCCATTCTTACTCCCACATCTCTTCCTCAACCTCAACTGCAGTCATCGTTCTTGATTCCACAAAATATCGAGCCTGTCACTCAGAAACAATTGACATCATCCAAAACTCGGAAAAATCAAACTATGATTTTGGGATTTGATGTTGATTCCAAAGTTCATCATTGGATCCTTCCTTCTCGTTCCCAATTCAGTTCATCACCACACACACCAGGAAAGATTACATCGACATCAGTCCAAACAGTCAATATTCAGAACAAAATCGCATGTGTAACAAAAATTACAATTGAAGGAACTCTGTTTCTGTTGTATGGGACGAATCAGGGAACAATAATCCTTGCCAAGCACACTCTCCCAACAATTCCTGTTGCATGTGTTGTTTTTCGAGATCCTGCGGTGAGTGGAGCTCCTCTTCTCTCCACTCCTATCGTCCAAATACTCCCATCTTCCCTAAATCCCACTGAGATCGTTGTGGTAACTCACACTCGATTCATTGTTGTTGATCTTCTTCTCACTCTGTCGGGTTCTGTGAATTCAACCAAACCGGAACCACCCAAACAGACCACACCACCACAATCAACTTTTTTTGGAGTCCGGCGACCATTCCAAGAACCGCAGAAGCCCCAAGATCCTGTTGATGAAGATGAATTATTGTGGATCACATCACTACTGGCTTTCCCAAAGAAAGGAAAGGCCACAATTCACATCGCGAGGATCACTGGATGGTGGGTCAACCATCAGCATTCTTCTCCTTTCTCGGAGCATCGGACAACAGCTCAACAGCCTCGAATTTCCTCACTTTCCTTTCAAACGTCATCTTCTGCATCGTCTCTTGTTTCGCTCACATCTCCTTTCGTCTCACCTGCGACGTGGATTCCAATGTGTTCATTGACACGTCAGCTCCTTGCCTGTCCACTTCCAGAGGGAATTGGACTCTTTGATCTCTCAATCCCTCCCTCAACGTTCACTCACAAGGACAACTTCACAATAAAGGATTTTGCTTTTCCAATCCAACCGGAAGACGATAATCAGAAACCAACTGTCCATGATCTTTTCAGGACAGTTCGGCGCCAATCAGTTTCACCTTCTCGGCACGTCTCCTCTCTCCTTCCGGCTCTACACAATTCGCTTCTGTCGATACACTCCTCGCTCTTCGTGCTTACACAGCAGCATCACCTCCAACGGCTTACGGATCGAACGACTCGAATCGGACTTGGACAGGCCGGGACACTCTTTTCGACTGTTCCTACTCAAGACATTCCATCTTCTCTCGACACACTCTCTCCCACACCACTGACCCAACAAACGGCTTTCTTCTTGATTGGAGACACAACTGTCAGGAAAAAGGTAAAACTATCATCTGTCGAACCCAATGCACAACGAATTGCCCCAACAGACACTCACACTAAGATGGTCGCTCCTTTCCAGATTACAACAACCCATTTGAATTGTATCCCTGAACTCGACTATCTCAACCAACAAATTGTGAAATGGTCGCAGGCCATAGCTATCCTTCCGAGAAAAACAAAAAAGCAAACCAGAATGGGAATCGTGATAGTTGATGATAGTTCTGAGAGCGATGAGTTTGATATGTTGTCTGATGACAACTTGGATGAATTTGAAGAGAACTTGGCCCAATCACAACGCCTCATGAAGGGTACAACGACCCAACTGTTGAATTCATTCTTAAAGGAAACTGTGAGCCAACCTCCTCTCTATCTCTCAAATTCACTTGTCTTCTTCTTGCCATGTCTCCATCGAGGTCTCTCTTCGCCTCAAAGTCAAAGCCAGCTTCACATTCGCTGTGATGAGCTTTGTTCTTTATATGACCATCTCTCATCCTACTCATCAACGATGTATCAAACAAAATGCACTGTTTGTCCTGTTCCATCAACTCGAACTCAACAACAGTTTGCTTTCCACGATCCTCTCCCAGCTTCGTCGGTATCAGTGATCACATCACATCCAGCATACCCTGGAATGTTGATTGTTTGTGGTGAAAACATCAACCACACACCGTGCCTCTTTGTTCTTTCAGTCTGAAAGACACATGACAGCTCCGTAAACGATTCAGTTGTCGAGATGAGGAAATCGTGATATGAACGCTTTCTACTGTCTAGACTTCTATCAGGCGACTTTTTAATGAAATATTGAAATTTATCATTCATTGGAGCCTCAGACTTCCCTCACTTCTATCGTCACCCATAAATTTCGCTGAAAATCCGCATGACAGATTTTACAGCGTTACCATCTCCAGACGACATCGATGGGGAAATGGAGAATCCCACTCAGCTTGATGATCCCAACAGTACCCTGAATGAACCCATACGCGCGTCACTACTTCGAGATTTTGGATCAATTGGGAAAAAGCTCCTACTGGTTATTAAACCAAGTCGACACACATATTTATATGAAGCACTCAAAGATTGTATCTGTTTTTATTGCTTTCGATTTTCCTTAATCCTGAATTGTTCTCTAAGGGGATCTCTGGGGTCCACTCCTCATCGGTCTGGTTCTTGGGTCGTATGCCACCAATTCAGATTTTTATATCATTCATATGGTCTTATTCAAGATTTCTCGCACTTCGGGCTCCAGAGAAGCAAGCAGGCTTTCTTTTTTCGGCTTTCTTTGTGATCATGTGGCTTGGTGCATTCTGTGTAACAGCAAATGTGTCACTCCTCAAGGGCAAGTTGTCTGCCATATTTTCAATTCGATTTCTTTTCTCAGATCATTCTTCCAGAGTATGAGTGTTCTCGGATACTGCGTTTCTCCATTTGCTCTCTCTGCAATTATCTCGTACTTTGTCAATCTATTTGCGTCACCCAAAGTTGTTTTCGTTGTCAAACTTGTCGCAACGATTATTGCATATGTCTGGTCACTAATTGGTCTGCCTTTTCCATATATCATCCAGAATCTATACTTTTTCCAGCAACTTACCCTATGTTCAAAGGTGTCGTAGAATCAAATAAGACAGTTCTTGTGATTTATCCATTATGTTTGTTTTACTTTGCCCTTGGGTGGCTGGTTGTTGTTAGTTGAGTTTCTATCATTTCACGTCTTTTTTCTGAACGACCCCCATCTTAATCCGACCTGTTAAGTGAATCAGTCTCTGTAAATACATATTGAATTCCGTGTCTCATCCTGGGTGACGTTTTTCTGCCTTTCAACTAATCTATGCTGGGCAGATCAAGATGTCTTCCAGAAAAAAGAATCAACGCTCTTCCATTGCATTTGAGGCGATTACACAAGATAACATTGTGTCAGATGATGATGATTCTGATGATGATGACATCGTATGCACCTGCTTATTGAATCATCTTCGTCGACTTCTGTCATTTCCAGTTTTTCAACCCTGCCTTCTTCCAAGGAATATCTACTCTTCACAATACATCAGCTTCCAGAGATCCAAACACTTCCCTTCTTCGTCGCACAACAGAGGTGGAACAAAAACTCACAAAAGCCATCAATGATTCTCTTTCTCGCAGAATTCCTGAACATGAGGCGGAAAGAACATTGAAACTCGACAATGATGGACTTATTGCTCAACCTCAAACCCTCCCCAAACAAACAATCTCAAAAACCAAAAAATCAACGAAAAAACCATCATCTCCAACACCGACAAATGTTTGCTCTTCATCCTTTGCTCACCGTCTTTCTTGGACTTATTTGATATCCATTTGTATGTCTGATTAGAAATCCGAAGAAATCAAAGATTCTGTTCATGATTATCAGGCATTCGACGATGATGACTCACTCCCATCTCTTCTCCCTCCACCAAAGACCACTCAAGCCCTTGACACATCACACACTTTCACAGATCTCGGAATTTCTTCAATTGTTGTCCATGCTGTTCGAAAAGAACTCTCATTTGACCATCCAACTCCGATTCAGACTCAAGCAATCGAAGCGTCCCTCCGCGGAAATGACGTTCTTTGTGTAGCTCCAACGGGCTCCGGCAAAACATGTGCTTTTCTTATCCCCATGTTCGAGCATTTGCTTCGAAAAAACGGGACTATTGTGAATGGCCAAGTCACGAGACAAAAATCCCCTGACGGCAGATTACGAGCACTTATCCTCTCTCCAACTCGTGAGCTTGCACTGCAAACACTTGGTGTATGCCAAACATTAATCAGATCACTTCCATCATTATCAGTGGAGGGAATTATTGGGGGTCTCCCTCGTAAGGCTCAAGAAACAATACTGAAGTCTGAATCTCTCCCAACCATACTCGTCGCGACGCCTGGACGTCTTGTGGACCTCCTCCTGAACACACAGTCGGTCGCTCAAAGATTAGACAAGAAGAACAATCTCATGGCCAATACAACATTTCTCGTTTTGGATGAAGCTGACCGGCTCCTGGAGGAAGGATTCCGAAAAGAAGTCGATACTGTTCTGTCGATGCTTCCGGGTGGAGAAGGAGTCGTTGGGAAACAGGCGCACCTCTCTTCGAAGGGGAAGCAGTCCTCTCAGTCGAACCAGAGAGGCATGCTCAAACCACAAACCATTCTGACAACAGCGACGAAGTCGTCGGAGTTGACAGATCTCGCTGAGCGAGCGCTTCGTCAACCTGTCCTTGTCAGTGTCGATGCTCGGGGGGATGAGGTCAGCTCAACGACAAATCAATTCGCAATTGTTCAAGGGCTGGTGCAGGAAGTTGTGTTTGTTAGCACAGAACAGGAGAGAGAGATTTCGGCTGTTGCTTTGATCAAAAACGCCATCACTCCACACCAACCCAAAACACCGCAGAAATCAGACGATGTCCTGTCTGGTGTGCACGGAGGAAGTGTTCTAGTCTTCACTCGGACACGAGAGCGCTGCCATCGTTTCGCTGTCCTTCTCCGACTGCTCAACGTCAACGCGATGGAGCTTCACGGAGGATTAACAATGGGACAGCGATTGTGGGCGATGGAGTGCTTCAAACGAGGAGTGATCGAGGGCGATTCGGGAGAAGTTGGGACGGCGAAGAGAGGTGTCTGTCGCGTGCTGGTCTGCACTGATCTTGCTGCGAGAGGGTTGGACATTGACAATGTGGGAGTTGTTCTCAGTCTCGATGAACCGAAGCGTTTGAGGGATTACGTGCATCGAGCCGGACGAACAGCTCGGATTGGACGGAAAGGACGGACAGTGACAATCTTCAAAGTTCAGAGGAAGCAGGTCGAGGGAGGGAGTGAGATGGTCATCCCGCGTGTGCTCGCTGAGATGAACAATAACTCGCCGGGGCTTATTCTGGAGCGGAAAATCAAAAAGAAGGAAATTGGACAAGCAACGGAAGAAGTGGAGGGGGTGAAGGATGATCTGGAGCGACTTTTGAGAGAAGAGGAGGCAGACCAGGAGATGGTCAGAGCAGAGGAGGAGATTGATCGAGCAGAGAAACTTGTGGAAGGGACGTCCGAACGACGAGAGTGGATTTTGCGGAAAGGGGAGAAAGAGAAGGACCGGAAGAAGGCCAAAGAGGCTGAGGAGAAGGAAAGGATGACTGGAACTCGATCTCGACCAGAAGACGAAGTTATTTCCAAAGTGAAGCGACTTCACTCATCTAGAAGCACATTTGACGAGGATCACGGCAGCCGTGCAGAGTCGAAGAGATTCACTCAGCATGCTGAGATCTGGAAGGATGAAAGAGGTGCTAAGCAACGAAGATCGGGGAAAACTCCACAATTTGAGAAGGAGGACGCAACACCAAGTGCGTTTGACATTCCTTCACGGAGGGAAAAGAGGAATCCCAGAAAAGTTCAGGCGAAATCACAAAAGACAAGTCAAAAGAAAGAGGTGTGATCTTTTCTTTTTTATCTTCTGTAGGATGCTCTCACTCGTGCTCAAATTCAAAAGCAAGCTCGTCGCTCAAAGAAAGGGATGAAACTTCAAAAAGGTGGAGTTCGCCCCAAACCTGCGAAAATGGAGGTGAAAAAGAAAGCCAAACGTGCTCAAAAGCCAAGCCTTAAGAAAAAATAACATTTCACAATGAATATTGAATTGATTATCGAATAATTCCCTCCACCAGAGTTAAGACCCATATCCAATGATTGAAAAACCTCTTCATCAAAAAACTGTTTTTGGGACCTCTGACTTGTCCTCCCCCCAGTTACCATTTTCAATGGATTCCTTTTTATTCTTGAATTGGGATGAAGAAGAGCTTTCATCTATTTACGAAAAAGCAGTTGTCTTTCTGTCTCTTGTTGCCACTTTGAAGTTGAATCCTGCATTGGATGAATCTTTGGAAGCTAAAGCCGTGAAATTTCTTATCACTGTGTTTCCACCGTATTCAAGTTCAGCAGATGCTTTTCTCAACAGCATTGGACGAACCACTGATGAATCTTTGACCAACTTCATTCAGTCCATTGTAGTTCTTCTTTCGACTTCTAGTCAGGCAATCACCACAACAGCAATGGAGATGCTGGCAAGACTGATTTCAAACTGTTCAAAGAGAATCCGACTTGCGCTCATCAAAGCTAATCTGATCACTCAAATCATCAACACTCTCAATCCACAGTCTCTTTCATTCACCGAAGCAGCCTATATCCACACTAGACTCATTTCAACCATCGCCTATTCTTTCTATCTCGCAACTCCGTATGCTATCTCAGCACTCAAAATTGAAGACGATGATGAACAACAAGCTGTTCACGAAACAATTTTGAAGCAAGTTCTCACTCCTTCGGAGAAGTATATATGGCATTTGTGCGTCAACCGGTTTTCGGTCATCGATGGAAGCCAATCTTATGAGTTTATGCGTCTTCTCACTTGGCTCATCGACATTTCTCCTTATTATCAACCAACAATGGAGGTTGTTCTGAATATGCCTGTCTTTCTCACAATCCCAAGTTGTCTCACATTCTTCGAACGTGATAGCTCCATCTGGAGTTTTCTGGATGCAATGGTCTATATCCAGCAAAGATGGAACGGAAGAGACGGAGAACCTCGACTGATGGGGAAGAATATGGATCGAATGTTGCGAATGGAGGGCGTCGAAGATATGATTGAGGAAAAGCTGCAGAACGACAAAAGCCCACCCTACGGAAGAGATATTGTTGCCAAATCGATGATGTGGAACAATTTTCTGGGCATGAACGTCCCAGAACTTTGGTAGAAACAAAAACAACACTACTGTCCGATTCGAACCGTTTCTGACTTCTTTTGGACAACAAACACTATTTATGTGTGTCTTTCCTGTTGAAAAGATTGTTGAGTTGAGTCGGGAGTCATGATTTTATTCTTTTTGTACTGTTACTCGCTTTTTTTTTGAACAATCAGATTTCATTAAGGGTTTCTGTTTCGATGAAGGCTGAGCAAAAAGCGGAACAAGAGGCTAAGGAAGAGGCTATCAAGCTTGTACTAGATGCAAAAAAGACCTATGAAATGGAGCAAATGCTCAAAGACCAATACGTTGCTGAAAGAGTCTGTCATTGTTGTATCTATTTTTCTCATGTAGGAACGATTTTCTGGACAATATACAACAACCAAACAAGAGATCAAATCCCTTCAAGCACAATTACGAAACATTCAACGAATTGGACAAGAAAAACAAGAGAGCTACCGCATTCTCCAAAAGGTTAGCCAACTTTTCACTTGTATTCGTTATCTCAGGAGTACCAACAAAAAATGAATTACTTGATGTATGAATATCAAAATGAACTCACTCAAAGAAAGACAGAATTTATCGTTCATGTGGCTCGTGAGTTGGATGAATTGCGAACAAATGAACGAGAAGAAGAGATCGAACGCAGGGATGCAAAGGAAAGATTTAAAGCTCTCGACTTGGATCAAGCTGAACTTTTCTTTCGCGAAAAATTGGTTTTTTATTCCCGTTTTCTCAGTGTCTCCAGGCCCATGATCGTGAGGTTTCTGAAATTCGGAATCAACATGAGATGGAGGTTCGTGAACTGATTCAAAAATACGATGACATCCTTACTGTATCCTTTTCATTGGTACATATGAGATTCAGGATCTTCGCGAAGAGATGGAGAATCAACGAAAGCGAGAAGTCGCATCTCTCAATGACGCCAAGCGTCAACAAGTTACTCGTCTCACAGAAAAACATCTCGAGGTTTCTTTCCTTAATTTTAACGTTTGGGTAGGAATTCCATCGTATCAAAGCGTATTTCAATGAAACAACTCATCAAGAACACTTCACTCTAATTGAACAACTCAAAGTTTGACCCTCACAATTCCTTCACCTTCGCAGGGACAAGTTAGTGAAAAGAAGAAAATTGAAGCAGCTCAGCGAAAGATGCTCAACCAAACTGCCGCAGAGGCTAAAAAAGAGGAGGATCCACTCAAACAAGCGATCGAAGAATCCGAAAGATTAAAACAACGACTTCAAAATTGGGACCAGATTAAGATTCATTTAGCTGAGGCCAAATCGAGAGAATCAACACTCAAGGCCAAGCTTGAACAATTAAATTGGGAACATGAGGTTCTCCTCCAGCGCTGCGAACAAGAGGAAGAAGAACTTCGTGATCTGAAGAAAGAATATGAGAAAGAAGCATATGCAATTCAGCAAAACGCTCTCTTGCACGGCATGTTGCTTGAGAAAAAACTGAACAAGCTGGACGAACTCAAGGAACGGAAGGAGGCCCATCTCAACGAGCTTATTGCCATTACAGATGAAGGACAGGCAGCGAATCGTGTTACGGGATCCGAAATGCTCATGGAAAAGAATGCTGAAATTTCTCAGCTTGAGGATGATCTAACCAAACTGACAGCAGTCCATAGAGAAGTTATCAAATTCTACGAAGGAAAGATGCAAGAATACGATATTCCATTTGAAGAGCTTGGATTCATCCCACTCATCATGTCACTCGCTGTTCCTGAAAATCATGACCAGATGGAGCTTGACTACATCAAGGATCTTCATCAAGAAGTCAAGCCAAGGAGGGAGAGGCGCGGAGATGAAGTGCCAGCGTATCCACAGGGAGGACAGTAGAAAAGTGTTTTATTGGCTTGCTTTCTCATTGATTTGCATTTCACATCAGTCTTCTTTTGATCTTCTGAGCAACGATTTCCCATTCGTCTCACATGCGATCCTATTACGCAACAAATAGACTAACGTGCTTCACTGATGATCCACCCGCTTTCTACTTTTTGTTAGCTCGAAGATGAGCAAAAGCCCGACTTGCGTTTCTCCAAAGGAAGTTGGCGATTGGATTGTTAATCGTCCCGATGAAATTTCCATTGTTGATGTTCGAGACGTCGATTTCTTCGGAGATAAAGTTGTTGGAAGCCGTAACATTCCACACAATGCTCCCCTGGCATACTTTGATCTCTTTGCGAAAGAAATGAAAAATCGACCAATTGTTCCCAAACGAATCTTTTTCCATTGTAATCTTTGGTTTGATTGATCCTCTGTTTCATTTTCACCAAGTGAAGACCGAGGTCCAACCACAGCTGAGATGTTCATCCGTCGATGTCAGAATATTCTCCCAAATACTGAAATTTGCTATATTGAAGGGGGATGGCAGGGATGGAAGAATTATTACAAAGACGACCCCACTTTTGTTTGCTCTCTTCGTTCTCCTCCATTATCATCTGGCAGATTGAACCCATTCCGCGAGAAGAAAGTGATTCTGAAAGTGAGGACTGATTCATTTTTCAATTTTTGTCAGGTTCATTTCCATCGAAATAGTGCTTGTTTTAGATCGTCTTCTCTCTCCTTCAAAATGAGTGAAATGAAAAAAAGAACACTATTTTCATGAAGTAATATGTTAAAGTTCCATTGTTGTGTAATGTGCCCGACAGATCGGACAAATCGGGACCTTTTGGCCCGAAAGCGTTTCGAACGAATGTAGACAACAAGAGTGAAATATATGAGAACAACTAAGAATTGCAAGTTTTTTGAATTGCTCAGTGGTACCTGAAGGAGATTTCCCCCTTTGCTTAGGCTTTGGTTGTGGCCGCGGTTCTGGAGTGAGGAGGATGTATTAAAACGAAATGGAAATACTGGATATCTTTTGAACCTGAACAAGAGGACATATGCAAATCGGGCAATTTGGATCTTCTGTGATCCTAACGAGTCCACGCTGTTTGACGGATTCCCAATCAACCACAATTACCTGAGCCATCATATGTCGATTTTGGTCAACATTGGAGTCAACTTCTTTGAGAAGTTTGCTGTGATGACAAATACAGATCGAATATGAGCTGACAAAGAAATAAGTCTGACTTCACGTATTTTTGCTCTTGGCGTGTGTTTCGATCCATTTTGAACGAAAGATAACTCATCTTTCGAAGGGTTAATTGCCTTCGTCGAGTCTGATCCCGTGGTTGTATTCGGTAGACTCTTCTGACGAGATACCCTCTCCACCATTTCTGGATTCTATCGAAATAAGAATGAATAATACCGAAAATGGATCAGATACATGACGGCACTTTCATTTTTCCGTTGATCTAATGCACTTGTTATGTGGATATGCTCATTGTGGATGTTGTGATGACGACAGATTGGACAAGAGGAATTTCCGACAAATGAATGAAATGTTGCAAGACAATTCTAGGCAGATGAATAAAAAATGATATATACTTTATGAAATGTGTGCGTGCAAGGGAGAAGGACTTGATCATCCTCATTGCCGAAGAGTTCTCGACAAATAGCACACGTTCGCTCGTCTCGTTGATCAGATTCAAGTTTAATCCTTGTATGATTGTGTAAAATAAAAAACCGTACACTTTCCAGTCATTTTGGGTGAGGAAAGGAGCAGGAGCTGGTTCGAGTCCAAGGCGTTGTGCTAACGAGTGTGAAGATTCAAAAAATAAGAAACCAAGGGTTATTGGAGGCCGATCTTTTTGGGGTATCAGAGGAGCAGGTTTGAATTTTGGATCTGTCTCAGATGTCAACGAATATTGTCTGAGTAATTGATCCTGATGTGTTTGAGCATAAGAAATATGATGACGAAAATACTTGGAGGGCGGCTGATCTAACATAGTCTATTGGAGTCTTATTTTTGTCTCTTCTTCGGTGCATCGATGAATTAACAAGGTGTGAGAATTGGAGTTGAAGTTTGAAGTATATAGTTGAGTACCCCAAGAAAATTTGATAAATAAAGACGTGAGGGTGGTTCACAGAACAATATTCAGAGAATTTGTAGAGGCGTTGATGAACAGAAAAAGTTGTGGTTCGAACCGACACAACATTGGAGATAAAGGTCACAATGGCACAGGAAATCCAGGAGATGATTTCCAAGGGACGTTCGCTTGAGGACATCTTCGAGCACCCTTCGCTCCTGGAAGTGTATCCGAGTGGATGTACCCCTGTGCAAAACTAGTATCATTCTCTTTTCGGACTTCTTATGTCATTTCGTTTCTTTTTCTGCGTACAGCCTGCTTTCCCCATCCAATATCACTCGACTTATCCAGTATCTCACAATCCCATCTCTCGACCATCATCAACTCCTAACATCGTTCAAATATCCTTTTATCGCGGCTGAAATACTTTCATTTGATATTCCACAAGTTCGACAAGGACTTTTACGGCCGAACGTTCTTTCGCCTATCTTTATCTATCTAAAAGAGCAACCAATAATCCCTCCCACAATTGGGGGATATATCCACCATATATTCAACAACATTCTCAGCGATTGCCGATCAAATGTATGAACACTCGTGTCATTCATTCGATTCGATGATAACATTTATCTTTAGTTCGTTACGATCGTCCTCGAACAAAACCTCGTTCAATTACTCTTACGACACCTCTATCTCTTTCCATGTTGCGAATTATTGTACGGAGTATTGGTTTTTATTGAGAAGGAACAAGGACGAGATAGTTTAACTCAGGTTTGATTCAGTATTTTAGTCTAAAGTAATATTCCAGTTTATCATTGAACAAGACCTAATCAAATCACTTCTAATCATCCTACAAACTACAGATCACCCACTTGTATTCTTTTCTGTCTTTTATCGATAATTAATCTCAAGATCCCAGGAAACATCCATCAACTTTTCAACTCGATTCTCGGACGCTATCTTGGAGCATCTCCTGACATTATCTTCAAAATTTTCTTCGAGAAGGATAAGGAGAGTATATTTTGTGAAATATTACACGATCCTAATCATTATCGCCGCTTTTCCACAGTCGTCAAGTTTCTGATCGACCTCGTGTGGAATACTCACCCCGTAGCCAATCTATTTTGGAATGAATCAGTCCAAGATAAAGCAATCCCACTTCCATCTCTAATTGAACATCTTGTTTTGGACAACCTTACATTTCTCATGTCTCTCCTTGATCTTGACTTCGATCCACAACCAACTGACCTCCTCGACATAGCAGCACAGACCTTCCATTCAGTCAGCTCCAAACGGAAAAGGTTCGGATGCTTAAAATTACATAGTTTGTGTTTTTCATCTTCATTCACTCATCAGTCGTCTCACTTTTCACCACACTGGTTCGATGTCCCTACTCCCCACCCATAGACTCCATTTTAGTTCAACATTCCTTTTATCCCCTCCTTGTACCTCTCTTCTTTGAATATCCATCAAATTCTCTCCTCCAAAATCACCTATACACCCTCTTTGAAAGCACCCTCCAATCACACACTTCCGTTGCTAGAAGAGCACTATGGCATGACGGAAATCTTTTGACAACGACTTTGATATTTCTCCGGGAATGTATCCGCCTCGAAGATCATCTCAAAAAGAAGCTCCCATCAAACGAATATCAAATAGATCTCACTGTTCAACATTGTTCCAAACTTAGCAAACCGTCTTCTAGACGGAGACATCACAAGCGAACTTCTGTCGATAAACACAAATCAAACCGAACTCAAAAACAACAACAGCCGGACACACTAACGCAAATTGAAGAATCTGATTGGGTTTTTGGCAATGAATCACAGAGTTCACCTCTCTCACAAACACCACCTTCACATATAGATAGCTCTAGCCCATTCTCACATTCATCGAATGATGATGAATTATCATCATGGAATCAGGTTAACGAGGATGTAATGATCAAAGTTGAATGTGACCGAACCATTTCAATTTCATTGGAAGCGATTCAGCTTATTCCACGAGCTTATTTCGTTCATTTTGGATGGATGATGGAAATGCTCCAAGACGAGGACGAAGAATTGAAATTAGCAATCCATGATCTTGATGGATGGGAGACCTATGTCAGTGACCTGATTATTCGAGAAGTCTCTGACAATCAGCATAGCATGGACCAACTCCAACAAATTCGAGAATCTCAGACAAGATACCTCACAGATCCGAATGACGATGATAGCATTGACGAATATGATAGTGGTGACAACGAACCAAATTTTGATTCGCAAAATTACAAGGAAAAACCTGATTTTTTGACAGCATTGAGTATCGGCCCAATCTCACTTAATGAGACTTGAACGCCCCTTTTTTAATTGCATCACCTGGACTCCGCAGCCATTTTTCCTTTCTTATGTTTATTTATTCGGGTAATCTTATTTTCCTCATTTCCAAGATTTGTTGTGATTCTTCAATGATCTAGCGAATGATCCTGCTGTTCTTTCCTCAATAAGTGAGATGGGGTTTGGAAGTCCAGCTTTTATTCCTTTTTCTCCTCTTTCGTTCCTTCCTTTTCTGTTTCTGGTTTTGTCTCCTCAGATTTTCCTTCTTCCTTCTTATCATCAGTCTTATCATCAACTTTTGGAGCTGGTTCATCCACGACAGGAATACCAGCAATATCCTCCTTTCGTACAATTCGTTCAAAGAGGGTTTTAAATTCAGTTGCCTCTGGAGAAGAAAAACTTGATGATCATGAAAAACCATACGTTCGACGGTATTGAACCTAATGAAGAAGATTTCCATGCTAGTTTTCTCCCCATCAAAATCGTTTGCACGCCACATCCAACCCCTATCACTTCCTGGGTTCGGGGTTAAGTCAAGGCCTTCAGCAACTGAAAATGCAAAAAAAGTTGAAACATCATGAAAATGTACAAAGAAAATAGAATATATTCAGAAATAAACGAGAAAAGCGAAGCATCTGAACAACTGTGACAAAACACACTAAAGTGGTTGAGACAGAGATTCAGTGTAATCTCACGCCTCATTAGAATCCTCACCTTTTCAGTTCCTTTGGTGCGGAGGAATTTGACCTCTCCAACTCCTCGTTCTCTCCTTGGTGAGAAATGAGATGATAATGATTGAGAAAAAGAGTGATATACCATTCAGGTTGAGCGAGTGATCGATCCATTCGGAGCAATTTAGCTCGGCTAAATGAAAAGATTGATTAGAAGCGGACGAGTTGGGTCAGCGAAAGTTGATGTAAACGATACCATTTATAGAGTAATTCCTCATTCTCCTCACCTGATTCAAGTTGAACTTCATTCAAGTGAGCAACGGGTTCATATGATTTGCTGTAGGAATCATCGACACCTGTTTTTTCGACTGTTGACATTTTTTGGATCAAACCAAAAACATTTTAACACGATCATTCGGTGAAACCGGAAGTAAGTTAAGTTTCAAAAGACTTTTCAGCATTCATAAACTCCATTATCCACTTTTGACCGATGACATCTTCCCCAGTTTCCCCCTCGTCTCAACTGACAGTCATCTCACCAAAAGAGTCAATCTCATTTAAGTGTGGCATTTTCTCTTGTTTTCAACTTCGTACCATAGGAACAATTGTTTTTCTGTCTTCTTCAAAAATTCATATCTCCTCCTTCCCAATGAAATGACAAGTCCTGAAGCAACAATCCAACTCATTTCTGTCCAACCAACATCATGCTCTTCTGAAACTATCTCTACATCTCTCCCATTTTCCAAAACGTCTAACAATTTGGCTTCAACTCGACTCGGCCCTTCATTTATCTTGTTTGTTGGAGGACAAAATTCAACGAGCTCTTCACCAGGAATATTTCTATTTTCACTTGGTATGTTTCTCCAAGTCTATTTATCATATTCTTTTCCCTCATCTCCAGAAACACGTACATTCAATGAAGTCCCATTCATTGGAATATCGTATCTCAATCCATCTCTCCTCATCCCACAAGTTGGCCACGCTCTCTGCTCTTTACATGAAGGGCGAATGGTTGTTTGTTTTGGGGGAATTGTAAATCCAGCCGATGGACTCCCAAATAATAAGACTCTCGTTCTTGATACGACAACATTTGAATGGTCTCCACCACACATCAGCTCTTTCTTGCCACCTTCACGCGGCTTCCATACTCTTGTACCATGGGGAACAATGCGTGCTGTTCTTTTTGGAGGCACAGCTGCCAACGGTGTTGTCATGCAAGATTTATATGTTTATAACTCTGTTTACGCAACCTGGACGATGATCCAAGCCACAAACGAAGCCGATGCTCCCTGCAGATATGCTCATTCTGCTGTGATGGTTTATGACAACTTGTTTGTCTTTGGCGGATACGACGAGCATGGAACTATTACAAACACGCTCTTCCGATTTGATTTCGTCACACTGACATGGACCAAAGTCACATTTGCATCTTCGCAATCACCCCCTGCTTTGGCTTACAGCAGCTTATGTTTGATGGACCTGCCAAATCGTGAAGAATCATCCTTCAAACAACTCTCAGCACCACCAACATCACCTCTTCGTTCGGAAGAACTGAAGTCAATCAAAGTCTTGCTAAGTGGAGGATATGGAGATAAAGAGCTAAACACAAAACTCTTTTCTTTTACCCTTCCCATTGCAGATTTCTACGATTATCAGACGGAGCAATACATTCCTCGCTCAACACATTCATTAGAAGATATTTTCGCTGACCCTTCCACTCTTTCTTTCACAGAACAAGATGGCACTATCGCCCGCCCCGAGATCGCTCCATTTCTTGTTGGGAACCTTCCAACAGATGCCAAATCTGTTTCAAAGGTTGATCGGGAACAAAAAGCCCCAAAATGGGTCCCTGATGAAGCCACATCGAATTGTCGTTCTTGTAGAGCTCGATTTACACATATAAATCGTCGACATCACTGCCGGAATTGTGGCTACATTTTCTGCGGAAAATGCTGTTATCTGAAGGCAGATATCCCTGACTATAACATCAAGAATCAAAGAGTTTGTAATGATTGCTTTACACTATTGTCTCATCGGGCTGGGTCTTGATTTTCTTCTTTTCAACAATACCCCATCTCACTATTGTTCTTTCTCTTATTCACCAACAAACAGTTAGAGTGTGTTTCTCAGATGTATTTTGATAGTTGGGACAACGATTGTATCAATATTGTATTGTGTGCGTTGAGAATGAGTTGGACTATGGACGATGAATGAAGAATCGATTAAAAGAGAAGAGAGAGTGATCAATACGAAATCAGGGTGTAATAACACTTGAAATGATGAGAAAATGAAGAGAAAGTATCAGCAGCCCTTAGAAAGGATGTGTGCTTCCATCCGAATCGTGAAGTTTGATTTGGACGAATTAGTGGCTAATCTGGACTTCAATTAGATTTTGTTTCTTTGGTGCGATACTGGGATAATCACTGATACAGAAAACATCAATCATAGGCGTTCCTTCGTAGACGAGTGTCTGGTTGACATAAGAACCCAAAAAAAAGATACAAGATCGGAAAATGACACGTTGAATTTATTCTGGATTATTGACTTAACATATTCAATTGTTTGTCCTGTTGGGACCTGAAAAAGCAGAACTCTTAGAGAGAATGAGGGCAAACTTCAATTTGCGCGGTTTTCTTGTCCGGAAAAGAAAGGACTAAAGACACCATGTGTCCACGCGCCTGTGTTTCTTCTGCAATCTTTTCTTTATTACGATCTGAAACATCGAACTGGGCGAGTGAGGTGAGGACTTGCTTTTGGTTCGAGTGCCCGACTTTAATTGGAGAGGCGATTGGCATATCTTCTTCGTCACTTTCAGAAACCTCCTCATACTCAAGCACTTCTTCGTATTCATACTCAGAGTCATCGTCAGGCTTTTGCTTGTCTGACATCTTGATGAAAGTAAATGGGGGGCTGATCAGTAGTTTTCAATGGAAAACAACAGAGACTCAAGATTCAGCAGACTTACCACCAGTTCAGATGATTGTAATGACAATTGAAAAGGAGATGGGGAAGTGGGTTTCAAAACCTGTTCATTCACTGATTTGTGTACTGAGATGAGCAAACAACATCTCTTCCCTCTTCCTGTCTTCCTCCTCCTTCTTTCGCTGCTCCTCCTCTTTCTTCTTTCTCTCTTCCTCCAACACTCTTCGTCTTTCTTCAGCCTCCCTCTGGGCCTGAAGTTCCTCCTCCGATGGCCCTTCAATGTAGTTGTAACTGGACTTTGACGTTGCCTTCTTCTTAACTCTTTTTCCAGCTGAAAAGGAGAGGTCAGAGAATAAAGGGAGAGGGAAGAAATAAGTGTGTGATGGAGAGGGAGAAGGCACACGTGGGTTGGCTTTCGGCTTAACCATCACAAACTTCGGCTTGCCAGCGTCTTCCTGCAATTTCTTGGCGCGAAGCATAGCACGGTACATCCTCTCTCGTTCCTGTCTTTCTTTCAGCTGCCGCTCCTTCTTCTTTCGCTCTTCCTCTTCTGGATCAATCTCTCTGCCTTCGCCACGCCATGTCACAATTGTGAGGGTGGAGAAAGGCCAGTGTTGTTCTGTCATCTCCTCCTCTTCGTCGTCTTCATCTGTTTTGGCTGGTGTCGATGGAGTTTCTTTCTCTTCGTTCTGTGAACTCGAATCTGAATCGTCACCGGAAGTTGTTGATGGCTTTGGATTCAGAGTGTCTTCGATGAGAGTGGAGAGAAGCGAAGGAGATGTGACAGAGTTGGCGAGGAGAAAAGAATCAATTTTGGAGAAAAAGAGTTGTGGAGCGGAGACAAAAGTGAGAGTTGATGTGAGAAACTTGGCGATTGGGTTGGGGAAGAAGAAATGGTTGAGAGTCGGCACAGTCGATGTGGCTATGATTATGGATGGTGTTGTTGATGAAAAAAGGAGAATGCAGACAGATTTGGTTTATTGGAGTTGATTGAAATGTCTTTTTCCCTTCTTGAAGACTAGACAGAGATGAAAAATGATTGGGACGGAAGATTTTATCATACATTGCAAGGATTCGCTGTTCACCACAGACAGAACAACAGAAACCAACACCTTTCTGCTCCGGTTTCTCCTTGTCTTCGTCTTCCTCCTCATCCTCCTCCAGCCCCTCTCCTTTCCAGTCCACTTTCACTTCTGTCGATTTCAAACCACCTGCTCGCTTTGTTTGCAGACTAAAAAGTGAGGAAAAGAGTTCAGGATGAGTGGGAGGGAGAGGGAGAACAGCTTCCGTCGTTTTCGACTGTGATGGGGAGGGGGCAGATGCGGTTGGGAGGGGTTTTGCGGGCTGACCTGTTTTCGCAGAGAGCTGACCTGTGCTCGTAGAGAACTGACTGGCGAGATACGGGAGAGGGAAGGCCGATGGGAGAGAGTAAGTAAGGAAGAGCGAGTATGTCGTGTGTTTGAGAGAGGCTGGGAGCGGAGTAAGAGAAAGGACAGACTGTGGGAGAGATGTGTCACAAAGATGAAAAAGAACAGACAGTGTAGCACGCTTCCGCGATGTCTTTTGGCTCATCCTCGAAGACGTCTCGGACACAGAGATTGATTGAGAACGATGAAAAGGGGTGCGTCGGAGGAAGCTCAGCAGTTAGCGAGTAATACGGCTAAATCATATTGTGAAGGAATTAATAAGCAGAATAATCAATTATTGAGAGAGTAAACCTGTCTCACTGAAGTTGTGTTGAGGTCATCATTTGCCGAAGTATTTGGATCATTTTGTTGATGTGGAATGGCAAAACATGCTCCAGCCTTAACGATGTGATGAATAAGAAGTCTTTCTTCTCGTTCATATTTAATCCAATCGTGTTCTTCTTTCTCCTTCCTTTCTTTTGCCTTTTGCTTTTCTTCACGAAACTTACTTTCAAGATTATTAATTTCTGCAAGAAGCTGAGATTCTCTTCGTTTTCCTAGGAGTATATAAGCGAATTACAAGAGAATAAGATGACGATTTTGAATTTGTTTCCGAAAAGACAATTCACGATGTTTGAGAGATGAAATAAATCTCATACCGACCAGAAGATCATCTTCTCGAACTTTCAATCGCTTAGCAAGCCCTTCGATCTTCTGTTCAATTCTTCTTTCTTTATCTTCTTGAGTAAGTCGTCCTTCGTATTCCTTAGGAACAGAATCTCTAAATTCAGTTGTTGTTGAACGAATATCAGATGTTTTCTCATTTTTATTCTTTTCTTCTTCTGCCCTTCGTTCTTCTTCAAATGAGGCCATTTTTCTTCTTTTCTCCAGCCCTTCCTGTTTGAGTTTTTGTTGATCCTAAAAATGGATGAATCAGGTAGAAATAGTGTATATAATGAGAAGATGGAAACAGATTCGATTTAACATAAAAAAGAGGCAAAATCTTGACAATCGAAAATTGAACATGAACAAACAAGGTACCTATTGCTTAACTGTGTTCTGATTGGATAGTAAAAGCGACCAGGTTTAGGTGATTTTGATGATCCTAATATAGATAGACAAGAAATCAGAATATACGTCTGATTGGATGAGGTTTTCGTTCTTTTGGTGATTCCTCAGTTGATTCTGGAATTACACGCACAAAAATGCGATAAATCACACAGGAATGCTGTGAATCAAGACATAAATCAAACCAATTCGTCCAGTATCATAGTCCTGAAGAAGCATCATATTGAAGAGAAGTCAATTTAGAATGGATGAAGAAATCGACACACTTCTTCGTGAATCGGACTAAGAACGAGGCTAGAATCATCTTTCTGTGGGGCTAACATCAGAAAGAACGATATAAACGATGAACCGCTTTTCCAAAAAAAGATCGATTGGGGACGGATCCTCAGTGGAACAATCAATCGTGTTCAATGGATCATCACGGCAAACCTTTCCATAGTGTGGCACTTCTTCAAGAAACTAGCGAGAGTGTCCTCCACACAATGGAAAATGTTCTGACAAAGTTTGGTGGCCCTGTACCACTGAATAGAATGGAACATATCCGGTATTGTTGTCGTAGATTCAAAGGATATCCCTGGAAATATGAGAAACAGGATGCACAACGCGGATGGGTTTGCATTCATTGCTTAGTTTTCATTTCGAATTCAGATGCATTTCTGGATCATTCATGCACTTGAACTACTTGGAGCTGTTCCCAAACACGGATCACTCCTGGAAAAATGGATTATTCAATCAATTGCGAAGCTTCAATCAGAATCTGGAGGATTCGGGGGAAACTCAGGATTCACACCTCATTCAATGACTACATATGCGTGCATTCACACACTAGCTATCATTGGAACTGAAGAAGCACTGAATGTCATCAATGTACCGAAATTGAAAGACTTTTTGAAGAGGATTCATGTTTCTTCAACGTTCACCCCAAAACACCCATCGTTACTAGCCCCTCCAGGATCCTTTCATATGGAATCTCTCGAAAACAGTGATACAGATTGCCGAAGCGCATATTGTGCGATAGCATCGGCCAGTCTTTGCGGTATTCTTGATGATGAACTCACCGAAAGTGTTGGCCGTCAAATCAAACTCTGCCAGACTTACGAAGGAGGAATCTCCGGAACAATCGGCGCAGAAGCTCACGGAGGATATACATACTGTGCAATGGCCACGTTAGGTCTTCTCGCTGGACTTGGAGCTCCTGGAGAACCCTGTTTCTTGGAGAAGAAGGATGGAAAGGTGGAGTGGCCAGTTGACTTGGAGGGAGTGGAGCATTGGCTGTCACAACGGCAGTGCTCGAAGGAGGGAGGGTTTGATGGAAGGACACATAAACTGGTGGACACTTGCTACTCGTTCTGGCAAGGGGCAGGATGTGTCGTCACCTCGTTCATCTCACACCTCCTCAAACAGAACGAACTGGTCGGAATTGACGATGCACCAACACCGAAGGATGAGAAGGCATGTACAGACGGTACACTCCCCGTTTTTGGACGATTTCATTCAATTGCCTTTCCCAATGGGAAGGTTTCTGAATCTCTCGTTAAACTGAGAACGGAACGAGCACGGATGGAGAAGGCAGGACGGTTGTGTGAGAGTGTGACTGGGAATGATGAGGAAGTGTTCACCTTCGACCATCTGGACGAATCATCGTCGGACGATTCAAGTGAGCAGATGGACTCAAGTGAACATGACTCTGACTCGGATAATTTTGTGATGGGAGAGAAGAAAGTCCGGATGAGTCGCGCAGAAAGGAAGCAGAAAAAGACAGACACAAAGGCCAAACTACACAACGTAAAAATGACAAAAGCACGAAAAGCAAGACAAGAACTGGTGGACCTCGCAAAGAAGCGAAGCCATTCGCTCACGTACCCTCCCTCACACCACCACGGCATCTTTCATTTTGAAGCCCCTTTCGAGCCGACATCCACTCTGCCTTGCTTCGACGCAAACGGACTCCTCTCGTACTCCTTCACGTGTGCTCAAGACACGTTTGGAGGGCTGAAGGACAAACCCAGCACGCTTGTCGATGACTACCACACATGTTACGGGCTGTCTGGGATGTCTCTTGCGTCGCATCAGGGCCATGTCTTCACTGATGAGAACGACGAACATTGTGTTGGCGATGTGACGGTCGGGTTTCTTGGAGAACAGATTGCGGTGGATCATCAAGAGAGGCGAGCGCTGATTGAAGAGATCGATGATGACGCCGACACACATGAGACACAGGCAGACTCTGAGAATGGGACAAAGGGATGGTCGATTGAGGATTGCACCGAAGACGACATTTTGGACATGTTGGATATCGAGTGGTTGCACGATTCGTCGAACAGCGACCTCCCAAACTCAAAGTGCGTCCCCGGTGACGATTTTGATTATCGACCGTTGACGGTCATCAACCCCTTTCACAATATTTCGACAAAACACACTCAGTTCGCGTACCAATTCTTTAGACGGAAGCTTGGAGCGCTGTAATCCTCTTTATTCTCCATTTCAAGCTTTTATTTTGTCACACATTGGTTTGTGATCACAATTTCCTAAACGATTCCGACTGAAAACTAACTCTCCTTGTGATGGGTGAAGTGAAGCCTATTCATAAAATTGCATGAGGAATTAAGACCGATCGTAATTAATGATGAGGAGTATCGAGAATGTGTCCATTCCTTCCCCCAATGTGTGAGTGAGAACGGATGACAGAGTCAGGAGTGTCTGGTGTTGGAGGAGTCTGAACAGATGAGGAAACAAGTGGATTGAATGGGGTTTTCTTATCTTTTCGGCTTTTCTGTGGAGAATAAAACAGAGAAAAAGATCCACCTTTCGCTTTGCAGAGATGCTTACCGAGCTAGGACTGCCTTCATCCCACGATCTGCTTCTGAGAGATTGCGCACTCTCTTGGAGTTTCAAGATCTTTTCACGTTTCTGGGGTGAATTTTCCATCGAAGTAATTGTTCTGGAGAGAAGGTTAAGCTTCAATATACTATTCTTGTCGTTTGGAGAGTTTGATTTGAGCTTCTTGATCAATCGATCGCGTTTGTGTTTTCTTGCTTCAAGAAGACATCTGTACTCGTTATAATGACCTGCTCGTTTTTCTTGGAAGACTTGCTCCTGTTCAGGACTTCTTTTAGTTGCTGGAGACATTTTGAGAGGTGATTGGTTTGTTGAGGAATTTAGCGCAAGTGGGGATGCGTTCATACTGACCAATGGTGAATGAGATAGAGGAGAATTCCGAAATGGAACTTGTTGGACTCCTTGAGAAAATAGTGAAAGGGATTGAGGATGAGAATAGAGAGAATAATTTGAATGATTGACGAAATCAAGAAGAAAATAAGCGCTGCTTTGATACTTCCTTCAGTCCATCGGATAAATGGTGTTGGTGGATCATCAATCAACATCGTTCCATATGGTGACTCACGTTTTTCAGACTGAGATAGAAATGACAAGAGATGCGAGTAAATATGAAATCTTATATCAAAGAAAAGAAACTTCAATTTGCTTCAGATTCTTTTCATCAAATCGAACTCGTGGTGTTGCTTAATACGGATGAATATTGCGAAAAAGCGTCCGACAAAAAAGTGATGAACAGTCGAAAGAAGAGCTAACATCGTTCACTTGATCCAGGAGTTGAACGAGGAGTTGAAACAAGGCAACTTCTCAGAGGTGTTGATGCCATAAACTCCCCTGGTTAAGAATGACTTTGAACCACCCTTTATTAAGATTTTTTCTGGTGTCGGATCTCATCCATCACACGAAATGGTATAGAACCCAATTATTTTGACTTTATTTCCTTTTTTTCCATCGTTCATTGTGATTTCTTTATGCTATTAAACCACTTTCTTTCATTCTTATTCGCAAAATTACTCAACTCTCAATCGCAGGCTCAACCAGGCTCTTCAACACTTCTACCTTATCTCAATTGCATCAGATCAACACTTAATGCTGCTCTCTGTTTGACCAACTTCCCGTCTCGTATTGTCGAGAGACACAACAAACCAGAAGTTGAGTCAGAACAAACAAAAGAAGCTATCTTGAGACCTGTCCTTATCAAGAGAAATGCAAATGAAATGTGCTTGATTGAAACGTCCATTAATTCTGTCCGTGTCAGTATCAAAACCAAGCAAGCAGATGAATTGGAAAAGCTTCTCACTCATCGCTTCACAAACTTCTTGATGAGACGAGCCGATGACTTTGTGATCCTACGTAGAAAAGCTATCAAGGTTTTCCTAATTTACAGATTTATCCTTTTCTCTCATGTTCTCACTCAGGATTACGATCTCTCGTTCCTCATCACAAACTTCCACCTCGAGTATCTCGAGAAAGCTAAACTGATTGATTTCGTGATCCAGTTCCTTGAACAGATTGACAAGACCATCAGCACAATGAAGATTGATGTGAATGCTCGCTCTCACGAGATCGCCTTCCAATACCTCAAGAACCTTCAATGCAACTAACAAACTGCAAACATCTGTCCATTGTTCAATTTTTTTGAAGAAGATGATCTCTTTCTTCCGTTTCCTGTGTAACACGACATGCATGACTGTCTTTATTTCCACGTCTCCTCAATCACTGCACTATGACAATTCATTTTCAAATTATCCACAAAAATAGATCACAATATTGATCAAGGGAGTGATATCGATGTATACTAACTACTGGTTGACATTCCTCGATCAAACCATTGTTTTCAATGGATTTCGACCAGAAAGATACAGAGGACGGAATCATTCCCTACAATGGGGTGGACAAACAAAAGACTATCATTGACGCGAAAGCTTTCAGCCAGTCTGGAACAAAAGCATCTAGAAGGTGTCCTGTTATTCAATACAATTATACCAAATATTTCTGATAAAGTCGTTTAATCCTCACACGAATTCTCAATCTTCTTCACACTGGAGAAACTTTCCAAGAGAAAGATGCAGAAACAATATTCTTTGGAGCTACAAAACTATTCCACAACCCAAATGTATTCGATCATTTTTTCTGTGAATCCAACCTCTTATCCCATAGCGCGCCCTTCATCATATCCTCTATATGACAATCAAATCTCTCCGCCCCAATCAAACAAACTCAATTATTGCCACAAGCGCCTTGACAAATGATCTCAAGGACAAAAATTTCCGCACTGGAGCTCTTCGAGTCCTTACCCAAGTTGTTGATGTTCGAAACTCTTTTTTTGTTGTTATTCTCACTTCTGTTTTCCCCTTTTAGAACACCTTCCTGATGCAAGTTGACAAACATTTTCACACAGCTCTCATTGACAACTCATCTGACGTAGCATCAGCCGGACTCTTGGCATGTCTCAAGATCTCCAAAACAAATCCAGACTTCGTCTGATCTTTCTTTATGGAATGTTTCAGGTTCGTCGATGGATACCAGAAATCTCTGAATGCGTCACCCGTTTTCCTGGTAGTATTCCTCAATACCACGCCCTGGCCGCAATCCACGCCATCAGAAGAAATGATGCGATGGAAATGGGAAAATTCCTCCTTGGAAACACTGCAAAAATCACGAACGGACACGCTACAGTATTCAGAATACCTTTTTTCATTTCCTTAGTGTCTCATGATTCGTTACGCTGTTGATGTCTTGATCACGCGCACATCATCCTCAGACTCATTTGCGTCTCTCCAACGAGGGGGCTCAACAGAGACTGATTCAAAACTTCTTGAAATCCTCGACAACGGCCTTGACGGAAAGGGTGCAAATGGACGGAGACGTGAGGACGACAAAGCGTTCGAAATCCAATTGGAGGCGATTCGAAATGTTCTCCGTCTGTACATATCAGCTCCAATGTATATCGGCACAAAACGAAATGCAATGATTAAGGACGGTATCTCTGATGTTTTCGATCAATTTTTCTATTGTTAGCTATCAAGGCACTAGTCGCAGAGTCAACACCAAGCGCCCGTTTGGGAGTCATCAGAGCCTTGTACAATTTTGCTCTCAAATCATCCCCAAAAATGATGCAATATCTATCTACATTCATCACTATGCCGAATCTTACAAAAATTATTTCTGATTCTAACCATACATTGGCGACCTATGCTTGCTGCCTCCTCGTAATGCATCCAGACGTCCACAGCTCTCCAAATGATGGAAAGAAGGATAAGATTGAATCAATAGCAAAGGATATTTGGAATATCATGCGAAACTTGTCAGCTGATGAAAACAACATGGTATTTAAGCTCTTTTGTGTTCATTTCTTTTATCAATCATAGATCATTGATGTCTGCACCCACGTTGTCAGCATCTCACCAAGCCACGCTCTGTTTGCTCTCCACATCTTCCTTGCCTCTCTCTCACTTCATTCCAATTCCGACACAACCATCATCCCACTCCACACTGTCAAACTCAAAGCTGTCAACGAAATCATCAACGCAATGCAGGTTTCACCAAATCTGAACACAATCTTCCTTGGAAAGCTTCGCGAGTACCTCGAGGATTGTGACGAACCAGAGATTTGCGCAACGATCCTTCGATTGTTTGCTGATTCAACCTGTCAGTGGTACGATGCGAACAAAAGAACAAAACAAGAGCAAACCCCAGTTGCGATTGTCGAGACATCTTTAAAGCAACAGCTCGGCGTCGGAAATGGATGGAAGGGCCAACGTCTCCTCATGGACGCTGCTGCCCGTGCTGGGCTCCCAGGAGAGTCAACAGCGTTCTTGTCGAGATTGTCTGAATATCAAGACACAGAGGAATCACCTCTGATCTCCTTATTCCTCAACCAGATGCAACGCCAGACGCTCTCATCTTCTCCAGCAACCTTCTCGTCACACTCATTCGTGTCACTCGTCTCTCCACAAAAACGTGCCGACGGGCAAGAAGATTCGAACCAAACATCTTTTGACCCAGCAACAGCCATCCGCTGCATCTACAACAGAGCCTGCCTCGATTCTCCCCCAATTCGCTTAGCAGCTATCGATGCTCTGTCAAAGATCAGACAATACTGCGACGAACTGAGAGACGATGTGGACGACATCCTCATCCGCATCAGAAACGACGAGGATGTCCATCTGAAAGAACAGATTGATCGAATCCTTGCACAGGATGACGTGAACGTCACGCGCACACACTTTGAAACGGATCTGACAGCAACCACAGTCATTATGCACTCGCTGCTGTCACCATCCTCCGTCATCCCATCGTCCACAACTCCGCTCCAAACACCGCAGAGTGAGAAGAGTAAACCAGCGAAGACAGCACCACAAACGGAAAAGAAAGACACACGCAATCCGGAGCACTTCGGACCACTCGATCTGGAACAGGCGAGCACATCTCAGCCGGTGATGTTGACTGGACCGTCAGACGAGTTCATTGTGTCAGTTTCGAAGGTTGTCACGCCAAAGCACATCGGATTCCACTACCAAATCAAAAACACCGTCGACAACATCCAGCTCCGCCGAGTTGGGGTGATGATTGGAGGAGATCGAGTGTTCTCGCAGAAGCTGAAGGAGACCTTCCGACATGAAGCACCATCGATCGATCCTCATGGACAAGGCGAGTGTGTTGTTGTCTTTGAGAGAGGCGATAGTGGGCTGGAGATGTGGACAGGGTCTATCCAGAACACTCTCACGTTTGATTCACACGAGTTCGATCCCAAGGGTGTGGTGTATGAAGAGGGAGAGGAAGAGACAGAAGTGCTCTACACCTGCCCTGTCCACCTCGCTGATTATCTCTCACCGACTATTTGGAACGTGGGCATCGCACAAGCGTGGGAGAAGAACTCAATCAATGCAGCGAAGTGCAAGTTCAAACTGACGAAGGCTAAGAATATCCCAGATGCTTTGTCTATCGTGACGTCGCAACTTAAAATGGAGGTACAACGAGCAGATGAGGTATTTTCTTTCATTCTCCAACCTTTTTGTAGCTCGCAGTCACCTCTTCGCGTTTTGCAACAAATCTGTCTGGTGTGCTGATGATTCACAATGCTCCTGTTTCCGTTGTTCCTGCGAATGTGACCCTCCAGCGGGATGCATCTGGTATTACCGTTGAACTTGAAATCAGAGCAGAAAAGAAGGAGTGTTCAAATGCGTTGATAGTTCCGTTCAAGTAGTTCATCACACATTATCAGTCATACACAGGAAGATATTATCTGAAAACGTTGGAATAGTGACCAATCAACTCATAATTTGTCGGGAGAAAGGATTGAGATGTGGAAGATCAAAAGAACCCTTAACCTACAAAGCAAGAAAATGGCAGATTCTCAAGCAGATAAAGGAATTCACTTGAATGTGAAAGTGCGCAGCGCAACAGGAGGTATGCTCCCTGAACTTTTCATTTTCCAACACGAATCCTATTCTCTTCATTTCTCCTCTCTTCTCGACTCATCTTTGCGCATTTTTTTCTTGGACTACAGAGGAAGTCTACTTCAAAATCAAGAAAAACACAGCTCTAAAGAAACTGATGGATGCATACTGCACACGAGAAAACCTGATTCCAGCATCAGTCCGATTTATGTATGTTTTGTTTTCATCCTTCAAATCGTTCGAATTTCTTTGGGAATAAATTTATCTCAGGTTTGACGGGAACAGATTGAAGCCAACAGATACTCCCGAAAAGGTTTACCATATTTTCTATGCATTGTGATTCTTACTTGTCGATTTCCGAACTCTCAATTTTACAGCTGGATATGGAAGATGGAGACATGATTGATGCCTCTGTTGAACAGACTGGTGGATTCTAAATCTTGCTTTCCATCCATTTCTCATCAATCTTAATTTGAATCTACTTTCTGAAAGAAGACACTTCCAGCCGTTTCAAAAATGAACACCTAGGACACCTTCTCTATTTCTTGAAGACTGTGGGTGTGAGAATTCCAGAAGCGAGGAACGATTAGACGAGATTTGAAGATGGATTGACATGTTCTTATCCAATGGGAGGTGGGTTGATTTGTGATGATGATATTGTGATGTGGCGTTTCTGAGAATGGATTGAACAGTGAGACAATTGTAATAGGGAAACAGACCTCCATCAAAGAGGTACTTCAAGTCATGACAGTACAACCTCAATTGTAAGTGATGCTGCGATTTGGACCGAGTTGGTGAGAGCGAGTGAAGACATCTCACAGTTCATTTCATCTGCAGGAATTTGACGGATGTAGGATTGCACACGATATGATGCAATGGACCGTGAAACACTGTTGATCGCGCACAAGAGGCATTAAAGTGAGATTTCAAGGACACAAAGAACGCGTTCATGGGCTTTGAACATCGAAACATTGAATCAAATAAAGATTGATGAGAAATGGATGGAAAGCAAGATTTAGAATCCACCAGTCTGTTCAACAGAGGCATCAATCATGTCTCCATCTTCCATATCCAGCTGTAAAATTGAGAGTTCGGAAATCGACAAGTAAGAATCACAATGCATAGAAAATATGGTAAACCTTTTCGGGAGTATCTGTTGGCTTCAATCTGTTCCCGTCAAACCTGAGATAAATTTATTCCCAAAGAAATTCGAACGATTTGAAGGATGAAAACAAAACATACATAAATCGGACTGATGCTGGAATCAGGTTTTCTCGTGTGCAGTATGCATCCATCAGTTTCTTTAGAGCTGTGTTTTTCTTGATTTTGAAGTAGACTTCCTCTGTAGTCCAAGAAAAAAATGCGCAAAGATGAGTCGAGAAGAGAGGAGAAATGAAGAGAATAGGATTCGTGTTGGAAAATGAAAAGTTCAGGGAGCATACCTCCTGTTGCGCTGCGCACTTTCACATTCAAGTGAATTCCTTTATCTGCTTGAGAATCTGCCATTTTCTTGCTTTGTAGGTTAAGGGTTCTTTTGATCTTCCACATCTCAATCCTTTCTCCCGACAAATTATGAGTTGATTGGTCACTATTCCAACGTTTTCAGATAATATCTTCCTGTGTATGACTGATAATGTGTGATGAACTACTTGAACGGAACTATCAACGCATTTGAACACTCCTTCTTTTCTGCTCTGATTTCAAGTTCAACGGTAATACCAGATGCATCCCGCTGGAGGGTCACATTCGCAGGAACAACGGAAACAGGAGCATTGTGAATCATCAGCACACCAGACAGATTTGTTGCAAAACGCGAAGAGGTGACTGCGAGCTACAAAAAGGTTGGAGAATGAAAGAAAATACCTCATCTGCTCGTTGTACCTCCATCACTCGTCGAGAAGCTAGACAACAGAAAGCTCCCTGCGTCTCTTGTGAGTGAGGCTGACATCAACGGTTTTATCGACAAAATGAGTGATGAGGAAAAATGAACCAAACAACCGTTTTGTTACTTCGAGTTTTGGAAGCCCAGCATCAAAACCTTGTGCAATGGAGAGATTTCTTCTCATGCGTTGTGGAACTCGGAAATGGGTTCTCGGCAGCAGTGGCAAAAGGGCAGATTGTGAGCCAGTGCGAAGAAGCGATTGATGGTATCGACGAAATCATCACATCTCTTCTCTCTCACCCTTCCACGTCAGTCTCTCCACAGCATCTGCCTATGCTGACATCCACCCAGCTTCACGAACTTGCTCAGGTTGTTAATTCCACGAACACTTTTCTGCACGAAACTCAGCGTTTTGTTTATGCCAACTGGGAAACGACGGACCCAACACTGATGTTGGAAGGACTGGGACTTATCATCAGCGCGACACTCTCGATTCTGGTGATTTTGATCTCCTTCTGCTCCAGCCAGACCGATCGTCCAGTGTCACGACGCGTGAAGAGTACAATCGGCCTTGTTCTTTGTGCACTCACACTCTCGTTCATCGTGTTTGGGCTGGAGACGCTTTTCCATAGCCAAATGAGAGATGTGATTCCTGCCAATTCGGTGATTCAAACGGTGTACCATCATCTCGGTGAGTCGCATACAGTGTTTGGACTGACACTGCTTCTCTTGTGTCTCTCATCTCTTCTCATCAACAAACCATTTGACAACTTCATCTCAAAAGCTGCGGACTTTCTCCGAGGATCAATGACAAAGATCAACTGTACATCAATCATCCTCTTCTTGGTTTCTCTGTTCTTTGTGATCTCTCTGTTAACATCGTCATTCATCATCTGTGAACAATACATGCATTTCTTCTTTTCCATCGTCCTAACTGTTCTCGTGCTGGTCACATCGGTTTTCATCTTTTACACATCGCGAATGAAGTCTCGTCAAGAGGAGGTGCCGATAACAGTGTCACTTCGTTCACTGCTGCGTATGACATCAAAACAGAAAGAGGCGACAACGACCGTTCCTCTCTCAAACGCTGTGCTCATCTTCTCGCTCATTCCTTCTGTCCTCACTCTTGTGTTTATCTCCCTCCAGCTCCATCTCACTGGTTTTCATCCACACAATCCACCAGTTGTATACCCGTTCTCTGTTCTCATCTCTTCCACAATCCCTCGCTCTCTGATCTGGCGATTGATATTTGTCGTCCTGAACCTCGCAACAGTCACCATCGCCGTTGGTTTCGTCACATTTTTGTTCAACTCTTCCTTCTCCATCACGAACTCCACCGAAACTGAGTCATCGGTTCTCACGATCACCATAAAACAGCGAAACAGAGTGGATACATTGCTGCATCGATTGTTCATCGTGTTTGTTGTGCTGATCGGCATTCATCGCTTTGTTGTGAAGGGCGAGCTGGTCATCCCACAATCACCCTTCTACTCATTTATCCCGCGCGTCATTTTTGCTGTTCTATTTATTGTGATCATTCTTCTACTTGTCGTCAAGCATGAACCATCATCGTTCTCGTCCCTCTATTCTCTCTTTGTCATTGTTCCTCTTCTCTTTGTCATGACCGAGGAACTGCAAGTGGGATTCTGTCTCGCTCTCCTCACTCTCGCAGCAACTCAGTCCATCACGTTCTTCCTCCATTCGTACATCGCTTCCCAAAAGCTGCCGACCACCCAAGTGACCATCTTGCATACTCTCCTCTGGCTCTCGTCGATGCACTTGTCATTCTTCGCAACTGGTCACCACAACCATTTTGGGGCAATCGACCTCGCTTCTGGCTTCGTCTTTGATTGGCATTTCGATCCCATCAACCACCCCGTCATCACCATCCTCTCTGCACTCACCTGCTTCCTCAATTTCTTCACCCATCTCGCCCTTTTTGTTCCGGTCTTTATTCCTCAACTCAGATGGATCAATCAGCACAACGCACGAAAAGCACAGCATTCATCATCAACTCCAACTGTGACATTCGCTGCCTTGCTCATGTCTCTTCATAACGTCCTTCTTCTCATCTTTTTGGTGACTAACTCATTACATCCATGGCTTTGGTCTGTTTATGCTCCTCAGCTGTGTGTGAAAGGAGTCAGCTGGATTGTTTTCAACGTTTTGATTGGATCGTTCATCCTCACATCTGGTTGATTCTACATCATTTTTCTCTCATAAAAAGTGAGATGGTGTCATTATTCATCATGCAGTCGGTTCATCATACCCTATCAGTCATACACAGGAAGATATTATCTGAAAACGTTGGAATAGTGACCAATCAACTCATAATTTGTCGGGAGAAAGGATTGAGATGTGGAAGATCAAAAGAACCCTTAACCTACAAAGCAAGAAAATGGCAGATTCTCAAGCAGATAAAGGAATTCACTTGAATGTGAAAGTGCGCAGCGCAACAGGAGGTATGCTCCCTGAACTTTTCATTTTCCAACACGAATCCTATTCTCTTCATTTCTCCTCTCTTCTCGACTCATCTTTGCGCATTTTTTTCTTGGACTACAGAGGAAGTCTACTTCAAAATCAAGAAAAACACAGCTCTAAAGAAACTGATGGATGCATACTGCACACGAGAAAACCTGATTCCAGCATCAGTCCGATTTATGTATGTTTCGTTTTCATCCTTCAAATCGTTCGAATTTCTTTGGGAATAAATTTATCTCAGGTTTGACGGGAACAGATTGAAGCCAACAGATACTCCCGAAAAGGTTTACCATATTTTCTATGCATTGTGATTCTTACTTGTCGATTTCCGAACTCTCAATTTTACAGCTGGATATGGAAGATGGAGACATGATTGATGCCTCTGTTGAACAGACTGGTGGATTCTAAATCTTGCTTTCCATCCATTTCTCATCAATCTTAATTTGAATCTACTTTCTGAAAGAAGACACTTCCAGCCGTTTCAAAAATGAACACCTAGGACACCTTCTCTATTTCTTGAAGACTGTGGGTGTGAGAATTCCAGAAGCGAGGAACGATTAGACGAGATTTGGGGTTGGATTGACATGTTCTTATCCAATGGGAGGTGGGTTGATTTGTGATGATGATATTGTGATGTGGCGTTTCTGAGAATGGATTGAACAGTGAGACAATTGTAATAGGGAAACAGACCTCCATCAAAGAGGTACTTCAAGTCATGACAGTACAACCTCAATTGTAAGTGATGCTGCGATTTGGACCGAGTTGGTGAGAGCGAGTGAAGACATCTCACAGTTCATTTCATCTGCAGGAATTTGACGGATGTAGGATTGCACACGATATGATGCAATGGACCGTGAAACACTGTTGATCGCGCACAAGAGGCATTAAAGTGAGATTTCAAGGACACAAAGAACGCGTTCATGGGCTTTGAACATCGAAACATTGAATCAAATAAAGATTGATGAGAAATGGATGGAAAGCAAGATTTAGAATCCACCAGTCTGTTCAACAGAGGCATCAATCATGTCTCCATCTTCCATATCCAGCTGTAAAATTGAGAGTTCGGAAATCGACAAGTAAGAATCACAATGCATAGAAAATATGGTAAACCTTTTCGGGAGTATCTGTTGGCTTCAATCTGTTCCCGTCAAACCTGAGATAAATTTATTCCCAAAGAAATTCGAACGATTTGAAGGATGAAAACGAAACATACATAAATCGGACTGATGCTGGAATCAGGTTTTCTCGTGTGCAGTATGCATCCATCAGTTTCTTTAGAGCTGTGTTTTTCTTGATTTTGAAGTAGACTTCCTCTGTAGTCCAAGAAAAAAATGCGCAAAGATGAGTCGAGAAGAGAGGAGAAATGAAGAGAATAGGATTCGTGTTGGAAAATGAAAAGTTCAGGGAGCATACCTCCTGTTGCGCTGCGCACTTTCACATTCAAGTGAATTCCTTTATCTGCTTGAGAATCTGCCATTTTCTTGCTTTGTAGGTTAAGGGTTCTTTTGATCTTCCACATCTCAATCCTTTCTCCCGACAAATTATGAGTTGATTGGTCACTATTCCAACGTTTTCAGATAATATCTTCCTGTGTATGACTGATAATGTGTGATGAACTACTTGAACGGAACTATCAACGCATTTGAACACTCCTTCTTTTCTGCTCTGATTTCAAGTTCAACGGTAATACCAGATGCATCCCGCTGGAGGGTCACATTCGCAGGAACAACGGAAACAGGAGCATTGTGAATCATCAGCACACCAGACAGATTTGTTGCAAAACGCGAAGAGGTGACTGCGAGCTACAAAAAGGTTGGAGAATGAAAGAAAATACCTCATCTGCTCGTTGTACCTCCATCACTCGTCGAGAAGCTAGACAACAGAAAGCTCCCTGCGTCTCTTGTGAGTGAGGCTGACATCAACGGTTTTATCGACAAAATGAGTGATGAGGAAAAAATGAACCAAACAACCGTTTTGTTACTTCGAGTTTTGGAAGCCCAGCATCAAAACCTTGTGCAATGGAGAGATTTCTTCTCATGCGTTGTGGAACTCGGAAATGGGTTCTCGGCAGCAGTGGCAAAAGGGCAGATTGTGAGCCAGTGCGAAGAAGCGATTGATGGTATCGACGAAATCATCACATCTCTTCTCTCTCACCCTTCCACGTCAGTCTCTCCACAGCATCTGCCTATGCTGACATCCACCCAGCTTCACGAACTTGCTCAGGTTGTTAATTCCACGAACACTTTTCTGCACGAAACTCAGCGTTTTGTTTATGCCAACTGGGAAACGACGGACCCAACACTGATGTTGGAAGGACTGGGACTTATCATCAGCGCGACACTCTCGATTCTGGTGATTTTGATCTCCTTCTGCTCCAGCCAGACCGATCGTCCAGTGTCACGACGCGTGAAGAGTACAATCGGCCTTGTTCTTTGTGCACTCACACTCTCGTTCATCGTGTTTGGGCTGGAGACGCTTTTCCATAGCCAAATGAGAGATGTGATTCCTGCCAATTCGGTGATTCAAACGGTGTACCATCATCTCGGTGAGTCGCATACAGTGTTTGGACTGACACTGCTTCTCTTGTGTCTCTCATCTCTTCTCATCAACAAACCATTTGACAACTTCATCTCAAAAGCTGCGGACTTTCTCCGAGGATCAATGACAAAGATCAACTGTACATCAATCATCCTCTTCTTGGTTTCTCTGTTCTTTGTGATCTCTCTGTTAACATCGTCATTCATCATCTGTGAACAATACATGCATTTCTTCTTTTCCATCGTCCTAACTGTTCTCGTGCTGGTCACATCGGTTTTCATCTTTTACACATCGCGAATGAAGTCTCGTCAAGAGGAGGTGCCGATAACAGTGTCACTTCGTTCACTGCTGCGTATGACATCAAAACAGAAAGAGGCGACAACGACCGTTCCTCTCTCAAACGCTGTGCTCATCTTCTCGCTCATTCCTTCTGTCCTCACTCTTGTGTTTATCTCCCTCCAGCTCCATCTCACTGGTTTTCATCCACACAATCCACCAGTTGTATACCCGTTCTCTGTTCTCATCTCTTCCACAATCCCTCGCTCTCTGATCTGGCGATTGATATTTGTCGTCCTGAACCTCGCAACAGTCACCATCGCCGTTGGTTTCGTCACATTTTTGTTCAACTCTTCCTTCTCCATCACGAACTCCACCGAAACTGAGTCATCGGTTCTCACGATCACCACAAAACAGCGAAACAGAGTGGATACATTGCTGCATCGATTGTTCATCGTGTTTGTTGTGCTGATCGGCATTCATCGCTTTGTTGTGAAGGGCGAGCTGGTCATCCCACAATCACCCTTCTACTCATTTATCCCGCGCGTCATTTTTGCTGTTCTATTTATTGTGATCATTCTTCTACTTGTCGTCAAGCATGAACCATCATCGTTCTCGTCCCTCTATTCTCTCTTTGTCATTGTTCCTCTTCTCTTTGTCATGACCGAGGAACTGCAAGTGGGATTCTGTCTCGCTCTCCTCACTCTCGCAGCAACTCAGTCCATCACGTTCTTCCTCCATTCGTACATCGCTTCCCAAAAGCTGCCGACCACCCAAGTGACCATCTTGCATACTCTCCTCTGGCTCTCGTCGATGCACTTGTCATTCTTCGCAACTGGTCACCACAACCATTTTGGGGCAATCGACCTCGCTTCTGGCTTCGTCTTTGATTGGCATTTCGATCCCATCAACCACCCCGTCATCACCATCCTCTCTGCACTCACCTGCTTCCTCAATTTCTTCACCCATCTCGCCCTTTTTGTTCCGGTCTTTATTCCTCAACTCAGATGGATCAATCAGCACAACGCACGAAAAGCACAGCATTCATCATCAACTCCAACTGTGACATTCGCTGCCTTGCTCATGTCTCTTCATAACGTCCTTCTTCTCATCTTTTTGGTGACTAACTCATTACATCCATGGCTTTGGTCTGTTTATGCTCCTCAGCTGTGTGTGAAAGGAGTCAGCTGGATTGTTTTCAACGTTTTGATTGGATCGTTCATCCTCACATCTGGTTGATTCTACATCATTTTTCTCTCATAAAAAGTGAGATGGTGTCATTATTCATCATGCAGTCGGTTCATCATACCCTATCAGTCATACACAGGAAGATATTATCTGAAAACGTTGGAATAGTGACCAATCAACTCATAATTTGTCGGGAGAAAGGATTGAGATGTGGAAGATCAAAAGAACCCTTAACCTACAAAGCAAGAAAATGGCAGATTCTCAAGCAGATAAAGGAATTCACTTGAATGTGAAAGTGCGCAGCGCAACAGGAGGTATGCTCCCTGAACTTTTCATTTTCCAACACGAATCCTATTCTCTTCATTTCTCCTCTCTTCTCGACTCATCTTTGCGCATTTTTTTTTCTTGGACTACAGAGGAAGTCTACTTCAAAATCAAGAAAAACACAGCTCTAAAGAAACTGATGGATGCATACTGCACACGAGAAAACCTGATTCCAGCATCAGTCCGATTTATGTATGTTTTGTTTTCATCCTTCAAATCGTTCGAATTTCTTTGGGAATAAATTTATCTCAGGTTTGACGGGAACAGATTGAAGCCAACAGATACTCCCGAAAAGGTTTACCATATTTTCTATGCATTGTGATTCTTACTTGTCGATTTCCGAACTCTCAATTTTACAGCTGGATATGGAAGATGGAGACATGATTGATGCCTCTGTTGAACAGACTGGTGGATTCTAAATCTTGCTTTCCATCCATTTCTCATCAATCTTTATTTGATTCAATGTTTCGATGTTCAAAGCCCATGAACGCGTTCTTTGTGTCCTTGAAATCTCACTTTAATGCCTCTTGTGCGCGATCAACAGTGTTTCACGGTCCATTGCATCATATCGTGTGCAATCCTACATCCGTCAAATTCCTGCAGATGAAATGAACTGTGAGATGTCTTCACTCGCTCTCACCAACTCGGTCCAAATCGCAGCATCACTTACAATTGAGGTTGTACTGTCATGACTTGAAGTACCTCTTTGATGGAGGTCTGTTTCCCTATTACAATTGTCTCACTGTTCAATCCATTCTCAGAAACGCCACATCACAATATCATCATCACAAATCAACCCACCTCCCATTGGATAAGAACATGTCAATCCAACCCCAAATCTCGTCTAATCGTTCCTCGCTTCTGGAATTCTCACACCCACAGTCTTCAAGAAATAGAGAAGGTGTCCTAGGTGTTCATTTTTGAAACGGCTGGAAGTGTCTTCTTTCAGAAAGTAGATTCAAATTAAGATTGATGAGAAATGGATGGAAAGCAAGATTTAGAATCCACCAGTCTGTTCAACAGAGGCATCAATCATGTCTCCATCTTCCATATCCAGCTGTAAAATTGAGAGTTCGGAAATCGACAAGTAAGAATCACAATGCATAGAAAATATGGTAAACCTTTTCGGGAGTATCTGTTGGCTTCAATCTGTTCCCGTCAAACCTGAGATAAATTTATTCCCAAAGAAATTCGAACGATTTGAAGGATGAAAACAAAACATACATAAATCGGACTGATGCTGGAATCAGGTTTTCTCGTGTGCAGTATGCATCCATCAGTTTCTTTAGAGCTGTGTTTTTCTTGATTTTGAAGTAGACTTCCTCTGTAGTCCAAGAAAAAAATGCGCAAAGATGAGTCGAGAAGAGAGGAGAAATGAAGAGAATAGGATTCGTGTTGGAAAATGAAAAGTTCAGGGAGCATACCTCCTGTTGCGCTGCGCACTTTCACATTCAAGTGAATTCCTTTATCTGCTTGAGAATCTGCCATTTTCTTGCTTTGTAGGTTAAGGGTTCTTTTGATCTTCCACATCTCAATCCTTTCTCCCGACAAATTATGAGTTGATTGGTCACTATTCCAACGTTTTCAGATAATATCTTCCTGTGTATGACTGATAGGGTATGATGAACCGACTGCATGATGAATAATGACACCATCTCACTTTTTATGAGAGAAAAATGATGTAGAATCAACCAGATGTGAGGATGAACGATCCAATCAAAACGTTGAAAACAATCCAGCTGACTCCTTTCACACACAGCTGAGGAGCATAAACAGACCAAAGCCATGGATGTAATGAGTTAGTCACCAAAAAGATGAGAAGAAGGACGTTATGAAGAGACATGAGCAAGGCAGCGAATGTCACAGTTGGAGTTGATGATGAATGCTGTGCTTTTCGTGCGTTGTGCTGATTGATCCATCTGAGTTGAGGAATAAAGACCGGAACAAAAAGGGCGAGATGGGTGAAGAAATTGAGGAAGCAGGTGAGTGCAGAGAGGATGGTGATGACGGGGTGGTTGATGGGATCGAAATGCCAATCAAAGACGAAGCCAGAAGCGAGGTCGATTGCCCCAAAATGGTTGTGGTGACCAGTTGCGAAGAATGACAAGTGCATCGACGAGAGCCAGAGGAGAGTATGCAAGATGGTCACTTGGGTGGTCGGCAGCTTTTGGGAAGCGATGTACGAATGGAGGAAGAACGTGATGGACTGAGTTGCTGCGAGAGTGAGGAGAGCGAGACAGAATCCCACTTGCAGTTCCTCGGTCATGACAAAGAGAAGAGGAACAATGACAAAGAGAGAATAGAGGGACGAGAACGATGATGGTTCATGCTTGACGACAAGTAGAAGAATGATCACAATAAATAGAACAGCAAAAATGACGCGCGGGATAAATGAGTAGAAGGGTGATTGTGGGATGACCAGCTCGCCCTTCACAACAAAGCGATGAATGCCGATCAGCACAACAAACACGATGAACAATCGATGCAGCAATGTATCCACTCTGTTTCGCTGTTTTGTGGTGATCGTGAGAACCGATGACTCAGTTTCGGTGGAGTTCGTGATGGAGAAGGAAGAGTTGAACAAAAATGTGACGAAACCAACGGCGATGGTGACTGTTGCGAGGTTCAGGACGACAAATATCAATCGCCAGATCAGAGAGCGAGGGATTGTGGAAGAGATGAGAACAGAGAACGGGTATACAACTGGTGGATTGTGTGGATGAAAACCAGTGAGATGGAGCTGGAGGGAGATAAACACAAGAGTGAGGACAGAAGGAATGAGCGAGAAGATGAGCACAGCGTTTGAGAGAGGAACGGTCGTTGTCGCCTCTTTCTGTTTTGATGTCATACGCAGCAGTGAACGAAGTGACACTGTTATCGGCACCTCCTCTTGACGAGACTTCATTCGCGATGTGTAAAAGATGAAAACCGATGTGACCAGCACGAGAACAGTTAGGACGATGGAAAAGAAGAAATGCATGTATTGTTCACAGATGATGAATGACGATGTTAACAGAGAGATCACAAAGAACAGAGAAACCAAGAAGAGGATGATTGATGTACAGTTGATCTTTGTCATTGATCCTCGGAGAAAGTCCGCAGCTTTTGAGATGAAGTTGTCAAATGGTTTGTTGATGAGAAGAGATGAGAGACACAAGAGAAGCAGTGTCAGTCCAAACACTGTATGCGACTCACCGAGATGATGGTACACCGTTTGAATCACCGAATTGGCAGGAATCACATCTCTCATTTGGCTATGGAAAAGCGTCTCCAGCCCAAACACGATGAACGAGAGTGTGAGTGCACAAAGAACAAGGCCGATTGTACTCTTCACGCGTCGTGACACTGGACGATCGGTCTGGCTGGAGCAGAAGGAGATCAAAATCACCAGAATCGAGAGTGTCGCGCTGATGATAAGTCCCAGTCCTTCCAACATCAGTGTTGGGTCCGTCGTTTCCCAGTTGGCATAAACAAAACGCTGAGTTTCGTGCAGAAAAGTGTTCGTGGAATTAACAACCTGAGCAAGTTCGTGAAGCTGGGTGGATGTCAGCATAGGCAGATGCTGTGGAGAGACTGACGTGGAAGGGTGAGAGAGAAGAGATGTGATGATTTCGTCGATACCATCAATCGCTTCTTCGCACTGGCTCACAATCTGCCCTTTTGCCACTGCTGCCGAGAACCCATTTCCGAGTTCCACAACGCATGAGAAGAAATCTCTCCATTGCACAAGGTTTTGATGCTGGGCTTCCAAAACTCGAAGTAACAAAACGGTTGTTTGGTTCATTTTTCCTCATCACTCATTTTGTCGATAAAACCGTTGATGTCAGCCTCACTCACAAGAGACGCAGGGAGCTTTCTGTTGTCTAGCTTCTCGACGAGTGATGGAGGTACAACGAGCAGATGAGGTATTTTCTTTCATTCTCCAACCTTTTTGTAGCTCGCAGTCACCTCTTCGCGTTTTGCAACAAATCTGTCTGGTGTGCTGATGATTCACAATGCTCCTGTTTCCGTTGTTCCTGCGAATGTGACCCTCCAGCGGGATGCATCTGGTATTACCGTTGAACTTGAAATCAGAGCAGAAAAGAAGGAGTGTTCAAATGCGTTGATAGTTCCGTTCAAGTAGTTCATCACACATTATCAGTCATACACAGGAAGATATTATCTGAAAACGTTGGAATAGTGACCAATCAACTCATAATTTGTCGGGAGAAAGGATTGAGATGTGGAAGATCAAAAGAACCCTTAACCTACAAAGCAAGAAAATGGCAGATTCTCAAGCAGATAAAGGAATTCACTTGAATGTGAAAGTGCGCAGCGCAACAGGAGGTATGCTCCCTGAACTTTTCATTTTCCAACACGAATCCTATTCTCTTCATTTCTCCTCTCTTCTCGACTCATCTTTGCGCATTTTTTCTTGGACTACAGAGGAAGTCTACTTCAAAATCAAGAAAACACAGCTCTAAAGAAACTGATGGATGCATACTGCACACGAGAAAACCTGATTCCAGCATCAGTCCGATTTATGTATGTTTTGTTTTCATCCTTCAAATCGTTCGAATTTCTTTGGGAATAAATTTATCTCAGGTTTGACGGGAACAGATTGAAGCCAACAGATACTCCCGAAAAGGTTTACCATATTTTCTATGCATTGTGATTCTTACTTGTCGATTTCCGAACTCTCAATTTTACAGCTGGATATGGAAGATGGAGACATGATTGATGCCTCTGTTGAACAGACTGGTGGATTCTAAATCTTGCTTTCCATCCATTTCTCATCAATCTTAATTTGAATCTACTTTCTGAAAGAAGACACTTCCAGCCGTTTCAAAAATGAACACCTAGGACACCTTCTCTATTTCTTGAAGACTGTGGGTGTGAGAATTCCAGAAGCGAGGAACGATTAGACGAGATTTGAAGATGGATTGACATGTTCTTATCCAATGGGAGGTGGGTTGATTTGTGATGATGATATTGTGATGTGGCGTTTCTGAGAATGGATTGAACAGTGAGGCAATTGTAATGGAGAAACAGACCTCCAACAAAGAGGAACATCAAGTCATGACAGCACAACCTCAATTGTGAGTGATGCTGCGATTTGGAATGAGTTGGTGAGAGCGAGTGAAGACATCTCACAGTTCATTTCATCTGCAGGAATTTGACGGATGTAGGATTGCACACGATATGATGCAATGGACCGTGAAACACTGTTGATCGCGCACAAGAGGCATTAAAGTGAGATTTCAAGGACACAAAGAACGCGTTCATGGGCTTTGAACATCGAAACATTGAATCAAATAAAGATTGATGAGAAATGGATGGAAAGCAAGATTTAGAATCCACCAGTCTGTTCAACAGAGGCATCAATCATGTCTCCATCTTCCATATCCAGCTGTAAAATTGAGAGTTCGGAAATCGACAAGTAAGAATCACAATGCATAGAAAATATGGTAAACCTTTTCGGGAGTATCTGTTGGCTTCAATCTGTTCCCGTCAAACCTGAGATAAATTTATTCCCAAAGAAATTCGAACGATTTGAAGGATGAAAACAAAACATACATAAATCGGACTGATGCTGGAATCAGGTTTTCTCGTGTGCAGTATGCATCCATCAAGTTTCTTTAGAGCTGTGTTTTTCTTGATTTTGAAGTAGACTTCCTCTGTAGTCCAAGAAAAAATGCGCAAAGATGAGTCGAGAAGAGAGGAGAAATGAAGAGAATAGGATTCGTGTTGGAAAATGAAAAGTTCAGGGAGCATACCTCCTGTTGCGCTGCGCACTTTCACATTCAAGTGAATTCCTTTATCTGCTTGAGAATCTGCCATTTTCTTGCTTTGTAGGTTAAGGGTTCTTTGATCTTCCACATCTCAATCCTTTCTCCCGACAAATTATGAGTTGATTGGTCACTATTCCAACGTTTTCAGATAATATCTTCCTGTGTATGACTGATAGGGTATGATGAACCGACTGCATGATGAATAATGACACCATCTCACTTTTTATGAGAGAAAAATGATGTAGAATCAACCAGATGTGAGGATGAACGATCCAATCAAAACGTTGAAAACAATCCAGCTGACTCCTTTCACACACAGCTGAGGAGCATAAACAGACCAAAGCCATGGATGTAATGAGTTAGTCACCAAAAAGATGAGAAGAAGGACGTTATGAAGAGACATGAGCAAGGCAGCGAATGTCACAGTTGGAGTTGATGATGAATGCTGTGCTTTTCGTGCGTTGTGCTGATTGATCCATCTGAGTTGAGGAATAAAGACCGGAACAAAAAGGGCGAGATGGGTGAAGAAATTGAGGAAGCAGGTGAGTGCAGAGAGGATGGTGATGACGGGGTGGTTGATGGGATCGAAATGCCAATCAAAGACGAAGCCAGAAGCGAGGTCGATTGCCCCAAAATGGTTGTGGTGACCAGTTGCGAAGAATGACAAGTGCATCGACGAGAGCCAGAGGAGAGTATGCAAGATGGTCACTTGGGTGGTCGGCAGCTTTTGGGAAGCGATGTACGAATGGAGGAAGAACGTGATGGACTGAGTTGCTGCGAGAGTGAGGAGAGCGAGACAGAATCCCACTTGCAGTTCCTCGGTCATGACAAAGAGAAGAGGAACAATGACAAAGAGAGAATAGAGGGACGAGAACGATGATGGTTCATGCTTGACGACAAGTAGAAGAATGATCACAATAAATAGAACAGCAAAAATGACGCGCGGGATAAATGAGTAGAAGGGTGATTGTGGGATGACCAGCTCGCCCTTCACAACAAAGCGATGAATGCCGATCAGCACAACAAACACGATGAACAATCGATGCAGCAATGTATCCACTCTGTTTCGCTGTTTTGTGGTGATCGTGAGAACCGATGACTCAGTTTCGGTGGAGTTCGTGATGGAGAAGGAAGAGTTGAACAAAAATGTGACGAAACCAACGGCGATGGTGACTGTTGCGAGGTTCAGGACGACAAATATCAATCGCCAGATCAGAGAGCGAGGGATTGTGGAAGAGATGAGAACAGAGAACGGGTATACAACTGGTGGATTGTGTGGATGAAAACCAGTGAGATGGAGCTGGAGGGAGATAAACACAAGAGTGAGGACAGAAGGAATGAGCGAGAAGATGAGCACAGCGTTTGAGAGAGGAACGGTCGTTGTCGCCTCTTTCTGTTTTGATGTCATACGCAGCAGTGAACGAAGTGACACTGTTATCGGCACCTCCTCTTGACGAGACTTCATTCGCGATGTGTAAAAGATGAAAACCGATGTGACCAGCACGAGAACAGTTAGGACGATGGAAAAGAAGAAATGCATGTATTGTTCACAGATGATGAATGACGATGTTAACAGAGAGATCACAAAGAACAGAGAAACCAAGAAGAGGATGATTGATGTACAGTTGATCTTTGTCATTGATCCTCGGAGAAAGTCCGCAGCTTTTGAGATGAAGTTGTCAAATGGTTTGTTGATGAGAAGAGATGAGAGACACAAGAGAAGCAGTGTCAGTCCAAACACTGTATGCGACTCACCGAGATGATGGTACACCGTTTGAATCACCGAATTGGCAGGAATCACATCTCTCATTTGGCTATGGAAAAGCGTCTCCAGCCCAAACACGATGAACGAGAGTGTGAGTGCACAAAGAACAAGGCCGATTGTACTCTTCACGCGTCGTGACACTGGACGATCGGTCTGGCTGGAGCAGAAGGAGATCAAAATCACCAGAATCGAGAGTGTCGCGCTGATGATAAGTCCCAGTCCTTCCAACATCAGTGTTGGGTCCGTCGTTTCCCAGTTGGCATAAACAAAACGCTGAGTTTCGTGCAGAAAAGTGTTCGTGGAATTAACAACCTGAGCAAGTTCGTGAAGCTGGGTGGATGTCAGCATAGGCAGATGCTGTGGAGAGACTGACGTGGAAGGGTGAGAGAGAAGAGATGTGATGATTTCGTCGATACCATCAATCGCTTCTTCGCACTGGCTCACAATCTGCCCTTTTGCCACTGCTGCCGAGAACCCATTTCCGAGTTCCACAACGCATGAGAAGAAATCTCTCCATTGCACAAGGTTTTGATGCTGGGCTTCCAAAACTCGAAGTAACAAAACGGTTGTTTGGTTCATTTTTTCCTCATCACTCATTTTGTCGATAAAACCGTTGATGTCAGCCTCACTCACAAGAGACGCAGGGAGCTTTCTGTTGTTCAGTTTCTCGACGAGTGATGGAGAGCGGAGGAGAGTATCGGATGGAAATGACGATGACTCCAGAGACGAGAGGTCGAGTGGGAGTGACGCAAGTGGAGTGTTTGATCGGCTCACATCGTATTCTTTCGTGCTATCCACAATCTTGAGTTCTTTCGCAAGGTCAATCATATCATCAGCGAGCTCCGGCTTGAACATGTATTTCGATGAAAAGTTGAACAGTGATGTGTATTCGTCGTGAAGATCAGGTTGAGGATTCGGGAAATGTGTTGACAACGTTCCTTCTTCGTCTTCATGTTGTCCGTTTGGGCCGTTTTGAGCTATTTCAACAGCCTGTTCCATGGTGAGGACAGTGCTCCATTCTGAATGGACCTTCCCGAGAGAAGAGAACGGAATTGGGACCCCCATCAGAGTGGCAATTGTTGGAACAAAGTTGATCTGCTGCATCACTGGGAAACGTGGAGAGTTTGATTCTTTCCCATTGTTTCCTTTGCAATGCTGCTTTTGGGTGATATATGAGCTGTTGGCTTCAATGGACGCTTGTGGAGCATCCGGTGTTTTGATTATGCGAGCTTTTTCGAGGCGTGATTGCCAGATTCTTTTCTCAGTCTTCGCTTCCGCCGTGCAATCTGCTTTGAGCACATCAAAACTGGCGCTGGGATTGTTGGGTGTCTGGAAACCGAGAAGGGGGCGTGGAGAATACATAAATAAGCCAGCTTCAGTCTCCTCCCGAGCATATCCTCCGTGTGTCCCTTCCTCTGTCATTCCGTGATCACCAAACACAACGAGGAGTGTTCCTTTTCGAGGAGGAGCTGATTTCCCTTCTTGTGCATCTTTCAGATTTAGTTTGATGTTGAGCTCATTCTCCTTATCCACAAAATCCATCATGATCCGAATTATTGCATCAGTCTGTTCGAGCGACACGCCCACCATATCGTGTTCGAGTCTGAATTGATGAGCTCGATGATCGAATCCAAGCATATGCGAAATTAGAAAATCGAACGGAACATCGTCGTTCGTTCCGTTTTGAAGATTTGAGTTGATGACTTTGGTTGCCGAGTGAAGAACTGGGAGAATGAAAGAAAGGGCGTTTGCATCATTTCCTTCGAGATCTTTCACGTTAAAAGAGGGTGTAATGGATGTACGATTCCACACAGAGCATTGATGAAACATATAGTCGACAGAATCATCTTCCTGGTGGTTGGGATACAGAATGTCCCAAGTATCATCGCCGGTTTGCATGAGACGACGTTGTTTAACAGGACATTTTCCGTCCATCGCAAGGTGGGTGCGATTATGGTTGCCATGAGAGGCTTCATAGCGATATGATGGAGAGAACGCGAGCTGGAGCATCAAATTATCGTCTGAAATTGCGTCGCTAGTGAATGAATTCCCAATATCTATGAACTTTGGTATGTTTCCAATGGTCATTCCCTTCAACCGTTGGGTGGTAACAGTCGGCGGATCTGAAATGAATTTGTATACAATCGACTGAGTTGGCTTTTGTTGTAATACCTGTCTCACGATTGGTATTCGACCGACAATTGGGGGGAGAATCTTCAATCGGGACCTCAACAAAAGGATTAAGTGAATCAAATCTGAGAGCATCAACAATCAGGATTATTGTTCTGTCGAATGAATGTGTTGTGAACGAAGCTGAGAGTGGATTCTTGTCATCAGATTGCGGTGTCGAGACCTTTGGTACTTGAAAACCTACAGAAAGAAACCCTTTCCCAAAGAGACATAACCCAACAATTTCCACAAACAGAAGAATTATCAGATAGTGTTTTCGCATCTTGAACCCATCACAAACATGATGATGACCAAACGGTCCATGCATTTCAAAACAACTACCAAGAGTCAACAAAATACAACGTGCGGAAAGATTATACAGACTAGAACCGATGATCTCGCCGTTGCTTTTGAGCATTGAGGAATGCTATTAAATCCACATATTCATCTGGTGCACGACTTTTCAAACATGCTTCATTTGCTAGAAGAAATGATTCGATGTCTGAATCCCGAATTTGCTGATAAAATACATCCTCCAATGAGCGTTCACGAACGATCCCAGTGCTTTCTTGGTGTAGAGAGAGGGTGATGGCAAAGTTGTAGTAGCGTAATAATAGTTGGAGAATAAGTCTTGCCTCATCTGACATGATAAACTTCTTGATGCATAGATACAAGAGCTGAGGAATATTGAGTGTTAAGGTGAGTTGAACGAAGTCGATCGTTACGTCTGTGTCATGGAGAACATAATGAGTGAAAAGAGATATAATTGGCTGGACCACTTTGGGTGAATACATTTGAATTATTTGAGGAAGTATATCTGCAAATTCAGAGGTGAATAAGAACTGACAGAATGGTGGGATTCGAGTGGCAAGAGTTACGAAACAGGAAATGGCATGGAAAAACAATTCTTGAACAGCACTTGTTGTAGCCTGAATAATATACAGTTTGAGAAGATGTACTAGGCGAGAAATAGCTTGAGAATTATGGAGTGACTAAACGAACGAGATGAAAGTAATAATTGACATACAAGTGCAATAGTGTCAAATTCAGCATTAGATTGAAGTAGAGAGCGGAGAAAAGATGCTGAATCACAAAAATCCATAGGTTTTTGTGAAGACTGATTGAATAAGTTTGAGATTGCTATAAGAAGTTCAGAGTGGCAAATTTCAGTGATCCGGGATGGGTTGTTGGAGCTAAGTTGTTGTACAACACGCAATGCATCTTTAAAAGGTCGGGCACGCATTGAGCTTCGAACCGCAAATCTCGCTTGAACACTAGAGCTTGTGAATGCAGAGGAGATATTCAGAATCAAAGTAAATGCGCGATCAAATATCGGATTATGATGTTGTTGAATGGTAATGTTACAGAATACGAAGAGGACATAGGGGAGATGAGGGTTGTCGAGAGAGATCAACGGTTCCAAAGCAGGTACGATTGACTTATTCAGAAGAATAAACTCGCGAAGGTTTGCGGAATCAGCTGCAATATGACTAAGCGTCCATAGAGCCTAAACATGTCGATGAATGAGACGAACAAACTTGATTGACAATATCCGGTGACGGGGAGGCGAGAAACGAAGGAAAGAGATCAAGGAAGCCACTGTGTGCAACGGTCAAGGTGTAAGAAGTATCCAATGCTGAAATATTTGTAAGGACACAAAGAGCATCATTCTAGATAAAATGTGAGGAATCAGAGAAAATACCACGAGTGATGTGTCAGGATATGTGCGAATGACCTGAATTAAGACATCAACACCATTTTGACCAATGAGTACATCTCTATCTTCGTTCTCGTTCTTGTCTTGGAGAGAAGAAAAAAAAGATCTGATACCTTTCCCACAGCGGAGGCGAAGAACAGAGAGAGATTCACGAACAACATCAAATGATGTCGCTCGTAAGTTTTGAATGAGCTGATATGTACTGACATCATTGTATTTCTTCTGGAGATCGAAGAAAGAAAAAACAAGAAATTCTCACTTGTAGTTCGTTAAATCTGGGTTCCCATTCAGTCTTGGTTCCAGTATGCTGGACTGGTTCAGATAGATGTTGTCTTCGAAGAGGTCGGAGAGATATTGGTTGTCGTTCAATATCTTGGCTAGAATCGGCAATCTCGTCATTTTCCGTGGAAGAAAATCGGTAAAAGTCACGGACAGGCCGACTTGAAAGAGTCATGAAGGTTGTTGTGATATGGGCGTTCTGTTCGAGATGTGATGAACGAAGTGGGTTGATGGGCTGGATCAAAGAGATAAGTACAAAAGTGAATTTAGTAGTTCTGATTGTGTTAAAAACACTCTAAAATATTGTTCCATCTCATTAGCTTGGTGGTTTCGATCATTGTGGTTCTTTGACATTCTAGTTTAGATGATGTGGGTTGTTTGATCATTCTTCGAACGGTTCCTCCCCTCAAGAATCAGTGATGAGCAAACCAACCACCATTGCCATTGCTATCAAGAACTGGGTCTGTTTCCACTTTGAATCTCACATCTTTTCCGAACGTAAACTCATTCTATTCATCATCCAGGAAGAGAAAAACCAGAAAAAAGCGGCTGAGGTTGAAGAAATCAAATTAATCTGTCAAATTCCACCCATTGAAAAGATGGATGCTGGTCTTCAACAACTTAAACATATCAGGTATCTCCGAATATTCTCTTTTGAATCATCTATCACTCTTCAGAAACCTATCTCTCTCAACAAACAGAATCGATAAGATTGCCAATCTTTCTGGATTTGGTTCGCTTATTCCTTCTCATTTTGAGATTATCTTCTTTTGTAGAGCATCTGGAGTTACTCTCACTCGGCCGAAATTTGTTGAAGAAGATTGAAGGACTTGATGCAGTTTCGGGAACACTCAAAACACTTTGGCTGTCGTATAACTCTATTGCACAATTGGTTCGTTGATATTTCACTCATCTTTTCACAGTCAGGTGTCCTTTGCTGCAAACGTCTACAATGCTTATACATCGCACATAATAACATATCATCATGGGATGAGATCTCCAAACTTGTCTACATTCCTTTTATTTGATCTTTTAGGGTGAGCTACCTGAATTGAGCGATGTTTCTTTTGTCGGAAATCCCATCCAAACAAGCAACCCTGGTTCGTCCCTTTCTTCTTGATATTTTTCAGGACAATATAAACAGATGGTTCTCACTAAATTACCAAATGTGACTAAGCTCGATGGTGCTTTGATGGCTGGTGACTCGGCTGATGAAAATCCGGAACAAACTCCATCACCTGGCCCCAGCCCATCAGGAGGAGCTTAACAAAGTTCCATTTGGAAACCATCTCACAACACTTTTCGTTTCTTGAAAGTCTTCATTCGTTATCTCCCAGAAACAATTCGAATCTCATCTTGACGTAAGTTGTCGTTTTTTCATGTTTCAAGTGAAATGATTCTTCATTGTATTAAAAATCAACTGAGTCAACGTTATATCCAGTCAAGGGAACGGCCGGTAATTTTGATCGGATGAATTTCTTCTTCTCAGTGTCTGGTTGGACGATGGTGATATCGGGGTCTGATTCAATCGTTCCTGCCAATAGCAAGAGAAGTTCAGCAGAGAGTTTGGAATAGATCGGTGGGAGCACGAGCTCACCTGATGCTTCCTTCCTCTCCCTCTCCGCTCGTTTTGCTAGTCGTTGCTGTTTTTCCTCTGCAGTCTCTTCCTTCTTTTTTTTCTCTGATGCCATTTTGTTGCTATGTGCCTTCTTCGGATTATAAGCCAAGTTGTCTTTATAGGCTGCGATTCTGGCATCCATACTTATCTTTGCAAGAGCCCATCTGGATTCTTCCCACCATTCTCCCGAATCGATCAGTCGAAGTGGGGCGAGTGCAGTGTCAGCAGGGATCACAACGCACGGCTTTCGAACACTCTCCAGGAAGAGAGCCTTGCCTTCGGTGATTGTGATGGCATTCTTCTGTGTCAGGACGGCAGTGGCGAGTGCTTTCACTTCGTCTGTTAGCATCAATCTGAGAGAGAGTGTGGCTGTGACGGTTGAGAGATCGGCAATCAGAGGCTCTGTTTGTGGGTTGATGGAGAGGGTGATGTAATGGGCATCAGCGAAGGCCTTGAGCCACACAAGGATGTTTGGGAGATTCAGATCACTGGACATCGAAAGTTCGGGGCAGAATTGATTTTGGGTTGTTGAATTGCTCTGTTTAAGTTTGGAGGGAGAGGGATGAGACGAGATGAAATTGATGAGGGTTTGGAGAGTATCAACAACGACCGTGGATGGAATGGTTTGCATTGTTTGAATCAAAACTGATGGTGTGACAGATTTCGAAACGATAATGCCGATGAGAATGTGGAACGAATCAAATGAAAGTGGGCAACGAAGACAGATAATTTCGTTGAGATGAGGATGTTGATTTGAGATAAAATGAAGAGATAAAGCTCGGCGATGCAAAAATTCAAAAATATAGCCTGTGTTCGGTGACTGTTTGTGAAGAGTGACAAAATAAGTCAATCCTGTGACAAGCGACTGTTCAGACAAATCTGGGATGAAAGTGAGAAAGTAAAAGAAGAGTAGTGATTGTTGGATGGTGGGAGTTGCCGAAATATCGAGGCACAGATTCGTAAATGGTTGATGTGTGAAGAACGAGATATTGTGTGAGAGCAGCATAAATACACACACAGTCCAAGCTAATGAGTCATTATTATCAATGAGAAGCTGGGTTGAATATGATAGAAGTGTTTTAACGACTTTTGGGTCAATGGAGACGCCTTTCTCCAAGTAACGATTTTTGTTCCATACTTTCTCAGAAGTGTGTGAATCCGTTCGCTTCAAGACAAACGATGAAAGTTGTTGGAGCCTTTTTGAGGAAAATGAAGGAGCTGGATCCTTGCTTTTCGGGGCTGAACTTTTTCTTTTTGATGGTGTGATTGAGATGGGTTCTTCACTTTGAGTTTGTGAGCTGAGAGCCTCATTGCTGCCAGACAATTCACGTTCCAAACTGGAGATATCGCTTGAATGAGAGGCTCCACAGTGTTTGAGCGCTTCGATCTCTGCTAAGAGTGAGACAACGTAGTTGATACTTGAGTCAATGACGGAACTCTTCGCGAGGGATGAGTTCGATGAATAATCAATTGAATGCTCGAAATCATCAACGACTAGAATTTCGAGGAGGGCGAGGGCCGCGTCTGTAAATGATGCATCATTTTGTGAATCGTCTTGAGATGAATGAAGTGAAAAGAAGGTCGAAGAATGTTTATGTTTCGACGATTCATGATCAGTATGCTTTTTCTTTTCATCATTCTTATTTGAGCCTGACGAAGAGGCTGTGAGATTGACTGTTTGGAGCCATTCGTTGTAGAGCGATTTTGCATCACGAATCCATCGTGAAATATCATGATTCTGAGGTTGTGATAAAGAAAAAATCAATGATTTTGCTCGCTCAGCAAAAGAATCAGTTGGTTGGAGCATGAAAGAGAATTGTTGTAATCCATTCTGAGTTTGAAGTGCAGGAGAGAAAATCATTCTAAATGGAGGAATTGCTACAGATTTCTGATCAGAGATGGACTGGGTCATGATTTTAGTGGAAAGTTGAGAGGATTGACAGAATGAGTGAGATGTGAAGGGATGGATCTCTTCAAGACTGCATAATGTCGACTGACAACAGTCTTTTACCATCACTTTACCCAGCAAACTTGACATCCCGACAAAGAGCTGCACTTACTCTTGTGAAACAGAGAATTCGTACACTTGAGAACATTGCACGAGATCGCCAACAGGATGTGCCAGACAGCAATCTCCAGCTCCTCCTCTTCGACGCATCATCCCAACAGGTCGTTCTTTATCATTCTTTGTCAGATTCATATATACTCCTCCCAGAGGTATGATTCGAGTCAATCATTCTCATTCGTGACCTTATGTCGTGTGATTTTCTCAGACTCCAGAAGATGTTTGTCCAACATGCGGAAGACCCTGGAATAGGAATACAAGGAAACCTCCATCCTCAAGAGTTTTCATTTTCTTGTGTATTCACCACTTTTTTATTTTATCAGCCAACATTTCAATCAGAGCAATATTTTTCGATGCTCGCAAGACTCCTCTCACAAAACATCGCATTTCAACGCAATGGACTTTCGCGATCTGCACAACTAGTCGCAGAACCTCAAGAAGATGAACTCGAAGAAGTCAACCCTCCCCTCGTCCCAATATCGCTCCAACTGAACCAACCATCTCCTTCCCCAGTCCCATCTTCTTCGATCTCAACACCTCCTACAGCAGTTCGAGACTTGGGTACTTCTCCACATCCATATTTCAATCTGTCAATGAGTCCTCTCCTCCCAGCCCGAGTCTCTCTCTCACTTGATCAGGATCATGATCAGACACCCCCACTTCCCCGTTCTTCTCACCATGGATTTCATCCCCCTGCTAACCTTGTGTCACCAGAAATCACGTTAGGTTATTTTCACACATTCTTCCACCCGCTGGGTTTGATTGGACAGGGCAGTTTTGGGAAAGTTATCAAATGTTCGCATGTTCTGCGGGGTTATGACATGGGAGTTTATGTGACAAAGGTCATATCGCTTGGCCACATCGCATCTCAAGCACCCTCGCCAACACCGAGTCCCCCTGCCCTCCTCCCCCAGCCAAGGCGCCGCCATCGCAAAGAAAAGAAAGAGTCAGATGCTTGGCTCCTCTTGACCCTCCGGGAGGTCCGTATTCTGTCCCATCTTCATCACCCAAACATCGTGGAATACCGACACTCGTGGATCGAGTCTGCCTCCACAGCTGATGCTCATTCTGATTTGTACATTCTGATGGAATATGCAAACGGAGGAAATCTTCACGATTTCTTACTGAACTCTCATGTTTTGCTCGACACCCAAATTCGTCTTGAACTCAAGTCGGAAATAATGCGAGAAGAAGACAGGCTGAGGCATATCGGGACAGATTCTCAATCTTCGGATTCCGATCCAACGACTCCACACAAACATCACACGCCACGCCAACGAAACCACTGGCTGTACTTCCCTCGGAGGCACGCTCGTCGAGAACGGTATCGTCGTTTGCACAGACTGCCAGTTAAGAAGGAAATGAGGTTGGATGAAAACGACAAACCAACGAGGTCAATCTTCGAGGATTTTCGAGTGTGTAGTGGAGGAGTGAGGAAGATGGGAGAAGATCAGCCGATCATCAAAGGAGCAGCGTCAGAAGCGATTTTGAAGAAGATGCAACGAGAAAGAGAGAAGCTACGGACAGAAAAACAGTCCCGAATTGAACACAGAAGGATGAAGTTGAGACATCTCCAACAACAAAAAGCGAGCAGGCAAGCAGTCCCCCAGCCTTCTCTATCAACGTTCATGCAGGTCGACGAAGAAGCGGAAAAGGACAGCTCGAGTGAGGATGAGGAGTCTCCGATGGACAGCGACACCTCGTCGTTGTCTGTGTATGAAGACACAGCATTGGCAGGTTCGTTTTTGGAATCGGAGCCGAACCGAAGGATATTGACTGATCGGGAAGTGTTTGACTTGTTCTCTCAGATCTCATTTGGACTGCATTATTTGCACACAATGGGTGTGATTCACTGTGATCTCAAAGGTCAGAATATTCTTCTCAACCACACCGTTACAGCAAACAACAAACCCCAACATTTTGCTCATCCTTCAAGAACACATTTTGGACCCCAGCCAGCCTCAAAGAAAAGCACCAAGTCCGACAAAAAGTCGATCTTCTTTCCGTCATACGCACTCGCTGGCACGACACAAGATCCTCCAAACACGATTCGAACACGAACTCTCATCTCGGATTTTGGCCAGTCAATTCTCACAATCGAGGACAAGCAAACAGCACAAAGCGGAACAACTGCGTACACATCCCCAGAGCTTCTCAGAGACGGGACAAGTGTCTGCAGCGAGGAAAGTGATGTTTGGGCATTGGGAGTGATTCTGTATTTGATTTCGTTCTCAGCATTGCCATTTGATGGCGATTCCGAAGAAAAGGTGGTCGAACAAATTCTGTCACTGAAGCGACTTCCGCATCCACCTCCGCCGTTTGATTGGGTCGTGTTTGATGATCCTTCGACTCTCACGGCGACGTCTCTTCATCCTCGTCCGCTCCTTCCATCCCCGCCACGACAATACCCTCGTTCCCCTCATATTATTCAGCTTGTCAGTGCTCTTCTCAATCCTTCACCCGAGGCTCGCCCATCGATGAACACTGTTCTTCAGTTTCTCTCGGAGTGTCCGGAGTCTTCGTTGGACCAACGTTTCCAGAGGAATTCGCCACCTCTCACAATTACGCAATGTAACAGCCCTGTTCCTGTTTACTCACCCTCTCCGTTTTCTCTTATTCCTGCCTTCTCTGCATCCGCTCTGCCACCGATTGGCTCGCCAATACCTCCACATCAATTGCCATCAACTCTTCAGACGCAGTCTACTCATGCTATTCATTTTTCTGAAGAACAAATGACACAAGACCAAAAATAGTTATTTTATGAACATCTCAATGTTGGTTTGACAATCGAGCAAGCGTTTTTAGAAATCAATTCGAGTCCCACAATATTTTCATTCTTCCACGATTCACATCGTATTCGGAAATACAAACATTCGAAAAGTTATAAATTAATCACTTTTCACCATTAGATCTCACTTCTCCCCACTTTTCATCACCTATTATCATCAATGCTTAAAAACAAAGCTGGCTCACTTCTTGCTCTTACCATCGATTCTCCTCAGTTACTCTTTCGTATTCTCCAGGTGATTCACGATTACCCTGAGACAGATACCACGTCACCGCATTTTCCTTCCATTCCACTCACAGATTCACTCTACACAACGATGATGCACAAACTGATCGAATATCGAATCAAGATCCCCCAAAAAGAGGTACTCGAAAAGAAATTGACCATAATTGCACAGAAACATCGAAATTTCGAGGAAGCACTTCATTATTATCAAACTCGTCACGAACAATCTCTCGGAGGAGAATCAGCGGAAGCTCTCCTCTGTCCACCTGAGGCACTCTCAATTGAAGCTAACTTTCAAGCAGTATGCTTCCAATTTTTCACAATTATCTCATTATTTTGCTGTTTTTGGTTATAGATTCTGACTGGAAACAATCTTGAAGATATTCCGTCCACGGACGCTGACCTTGCCAGTAAGGGTCATAAACAAGAAGAAAAAGCCACAGCAGATGATTTTGTCACAGAAAACGAGGAGAATCTCGATATTGATACTGAAATCGATGATGACGGGTTTGATTTCGTCGATGATGATGGATTTGGGTTTGACGATCAGGAAGAAACAAAGAGGACACTTGAAGAGAGCGAGGAAATGGGAGAAAAGCGAGTTAGAATCACGAATGATGGTAGTGATGATGGAATCGTTCTACCACCTCCTGTTTTTCGAAAAGCGTCGCTGCTACAGGCCGGAGACGCAAGTAATGATATAAAAGTGGATTCTTGATTATTATCATGTCTTTTTTATTTGTTTTCATTCTTCTCCTTGTTGTGAACAGTGATCTTACCCATTCTCCGATGTCAGCGGCGAACGAACTCAAGCAACATATCATAACAAGGACGCCATCATTCGCACAGATAGCCTTCCAACGGCGCCCTTCGATGGCCAACCTCTCAGAAGATCAAGCAGGCTTTGTCCACTCCGAGAAGGATCTAGCACAAGCGGTTCCAGCTCTGAAGACCCTTGATTTACAGATGGAATATGAGAAAAGAATGGCTGCTAAGATGGAATCACTCCGTCATTTATTCAGAATTGGACAAGGACCAAGCAGTAGCCATACAATGGGACCACGACGTGCGGCAGGACGGTTTCTCAAAAACTTCCCGGATTGTAAAACAGTCCGTGTCACTCTATTTGGCTCACTTGCATCTACTGGGAAAGGTCACTTGACCGATGTTGCCATTCTCGAAGGATTAAAAGGAAAAGAGGTCGAAATTGTTTGGGAACCAGATAAGGAACTCGGAAAGCACAATGGACTCCGCTTCGAAGCAATGGATGGGAGCAAGGCAGGACAGAAGTATGAATGTTATTCGATTGGTGGTGGAGCAATTCTGGATGAGTCAACCCAAGGAGGTGCTCCAGGAACAGCTGCCAACGCTGTCCACGAAATCTACCCATATTCCAATTTCACCATGATCCTTCACTGGGTTGAAGAAACTCACAAACCATTGTGGCAGTATGTGGATGAGTACGAGGACCCCAAAATCTGGCAGTATTTGAAAAAGGTCTGGCATCAGATGAAAACAGCTGTCAAAACCGGACTTGATTCCACTCAAAGTGTCCTCCCTGGTTCTCTCAACACTCCACGTCGAGCACAGTCGCTCTATCTGAAATCACGCCGTCTCCACGAGTCAAACAGACGCAGCACGCTGCTCATGGCATTCGCAATGGCGGTGAGCGAAGAAAATGCGGGTGGTGGAATTGTGGTCACTGCTCCAACGTGTGGTGCGTGTGGTGTTGTCCCTGCGTGCCTGTACTACATGCAAATGAAGGAAGGACTTACAGATGAAGAAGTCATTCGTGCACTTGCTGTTGCTGGCTTGATTGGCAACCTGATCAAAGCCAACGGTTCAATTTCTGGAGCAGAATGCGGATGCCAGGCTGAGGTGTGTTTTTCTGTTGACCATATTTTTCTTAGATTGGATCTGCCTCAGCGATGGCTGCTGGTGCTCTCACAATGCTCATGGGAGGGTATCATCATTTTATTTATCATTCTTTCAGATCTCCCTTCCAGATCGGACAAGCTGCTGCAACTGCTCTGGAGCATTGTCTCGGCCTCACGTGCGATCCTTGTGATGGTCTTGTCCAGATTCCATGCATTGAAAGAAATGGATTCTACGCTAACCATGCGTTCTGTGCCGCTGAACTAGCCATCATCGAAGATGGTCGCAACCCAATCAGTCTCGATGAAGTCATTTTCACTATGTACCTTACTGGAAAGGCCATGCGTGAAGAATTCCGTGAAACGAGCAAGGGAGGACTCGCAACGACATTTGGTCTTGATGAACACCAAAACATTCATCGTATGCATCATCGGCTGATTCTCTTACCTTCTTTCTCAAATGTTTTGAGACTTTAACAAAACATTCTTTGACTCAATGATACATCTATCATTTTTTTTCATTCTATTCAGTTCTTCGGAAGGATGTTCAAGATGACATGAAGCGAGAAGTCGAGGAAAGAAACGCTCGTCAAGCTCGAGGTGAAAATGAATGGTGGCAGAACCAGCATGAAGGAGACAGTGACAGTGAAGAATCATTCCAGTCACCGTCATCACACCCCCAGAAACGAGGCCAATTCAGTTCTGGCTACACACCTCTTTCTGTTCCTGATTTCACATCCTTCCAACTCCAGATGTCTCAACGGAAACGTAATGACTAATCCTTCACCACTCTTTATGTATGTTCTATAAATAACTAGAAAGTTCTTTTCTCCTGATTTCAATTCCCACAACATGAATATCTCGCTCGTCATTGTCAAAACGAAACGCAAAACAAGTCAATTTGTGGTCTGGTCAAGTTGGCTCAATGTTTCTGGCATTTTGCCCACTAAGTAATCCATGCCTTGAATGTTCTCATGGAATAATGCGAAGATCGCAACGATGAAAAGCAGCAGAAAGAGGATTAGAGCAAGATTTGTCTTTCTTTGGAATGAATGGAGTTCAGCTCCAGGGAAACTAGTGACAACAATTTGTTGGCGAGCTTTTTGGAGTTGTCTTCTTGTCCGTTCTTTTGATGGAGGGAGAGGGACAAATTCAATATCCGAGACAAAACGGCCGAGAGTCTTCTGAGTGTCGAGGATGGCTCCACTGCTCAGATCACCGACATGCATTCTTCCCACAGCTGAGCCCACTGCAAAAAGGGAGGAATCAAAGTTCAGAGCGATGCCTCTCCATCGGTCATCTGGCTTGCCTTTAAACTTGGTCAGGGTGAAGCGTTTGGATTCATTTGAAAGATCAACAAGTGGCAAGAGAGTCAATAATCCTCTTGAATCCATCTCACCGTTTTGAAATACAACAATCCACTCGAAAACCTTCTTCTGGTCGACTGGAAGATCTTGGAGTGACTGGATGAATGGTTTGGCGTTTCTGAACGGTACAAGCGTGTCCAATCCGACATATCTGAACACCTTTCGAAATTCCATCTTATCAGAAGCTTTTGAGGAGTATATCATCGTTCTGGAGGAGAGATTCATCACGGATAATGAGTCTGGAGAGGCTGAGACGAGGACAGGCACCTTCTTGAAACTTGACCCATTTCGGTGCAACATTGAGCATAATGAGATTGATTTAACTTGTTCTGCGTGGAGAGGAGGTGATGTTTGCGATTTTTGTTGCTTGATAACGAAATGCCTGTGCTTAATTTCGTGTTCATCACACGTGAATTGATCTGATTCTGGAATTGGCTTAGAGAAAGAAAATAGGAAGGTCGGAGGTTCGTTTACGGCATATACAAGATCTGATGTTGATGATGTTGGTGATTCCGCTTTCTGTTTCCGTTTTTTTGAGGAACCACCGTTTGGTGGAGATGCCTCGGATTTTGTGGATGTTTTTGTAATTTTTGGAGTTGAAAAGAGGTATATATTTCCGTTGTAATCTCCAAGTGCGATATATTGCTCTGAAACAGAAATGGAACACTGAAAATTTATAGTCGAGTAAAAGAGCTTAGACCATTTCAGAGACCCCTTCCAATGCAAAAGAGAATATTGGTTTGAGAGACTTATCCTTTTCTAGAATTTGGTAGCATGCAGCACCATTCGCTCGAGTTGACCACACAAATCCCTATGAATAGTGAAAATGGAACATTAAGGAATACTTGGAAGAGACAGGATTCAATTGCGATTTCAAAAGCATCTCGATGAGTGTCAATTAATTTGAGAGTTCCGTTATCCTCAATTTTCAAGATACCGACTCCGTTTCCGAAGCCAGTTTTTTGTGCTCCAGATCCACCAGAATAGAAGAGAAACTGGCTATCAATTGCTCCGCAGCAGTATAGTTGAAATCCACCATGAACAAGCGCAGAAGTTGAGTCTGTCATCTCAAAAAATAAATTGTTCATCGATCGGGGGGCTCTCTCCAGAGCCAATCATTAGAACATTTCATCAAGACAATTTGGTGTGTTGCTTTTCACAAAAATGGATAATCGCAATCTGATGAATTGCAATTTCATGGAAACCTCAGAAAAACGAAAAAAGTGGGTATTGATGAACAGAGATAAGGAACCACCAAGTGTTTTCAAGGCTCGCATCCTTAAAGCTGCGTTTATGTGTTGGGAATGTGATAACTATGAGGAGGCATGGACTGTGGCAGATGTTCAAGGAATTCACAGACTCCTTGATAATGACGTCCCTGACGGAACGAAGGAAGAATTACTGACAATGGCAATGGAGAAAATTATACACCTCGTTGTTTTAGAGGATGCTGATCATGGTTTGTTGATATTTACATACTATATCCCTCAATAGGAATCACGCTTCATCTCTTCCCTCTTAATTTCGTTGTTCTAATGAGAAGAACAATTTCATTCTCTCCACATGATGATAATCCTCAAGATATTGTTGGAATCCACATAGATATAGATGGAGATGTTCCACACGGAAACGCAACAGAACTCAGAAAAGAAGCAATCAAGAAACTTGTTATGCTGTTCCAAGATGATGATTATTCTCGTCCCAATATTTCGGGATATGAAGGAAATCTTGGTGTCATTATTGACACTTCGAAAGAAGTCAAACTGACAGAACAGGGAGGGGAGGCACAAGTACTCATCAACTTGCAGTCTCCGATCTTGGATGATGCTGCTCCACAGTTTCCCCTCAGTATATGTTTCCTCCTGTGTACCTCCAAGTCGATGGCAGAGGACGGCAAACTTGAGGATGCTCTTGAATCAATAAAAGAAACTGTGACAACCATGATCCCAACAGATTATATTTCGATCGTAACATATTCTTCATCACCGACAGTCCTCCTGGCGCCATATCGTGTGGGAACAGTTCGTGGAGATTCTCTCGTTGAAGATCCCTCTTCGATGGAAGATGACATGTTCACATATAACTTGAGTGTGACTGATATGAACTCAGATATTGTTGATCCTGCGTACTCACCAATTGAATACAATGACGTTCCCAGTCTTGGTACAATTTTACAGAACATTATGACTGGATCTTCGTCCAACATTGATGAAGGTATCAAAGCGGCCATCCAAACAGTTGCAATGGGCGGAAACGATGGCCCCATCGGAACAGACTTTCGGAGGGTTATTGTGATTGTGAGTGATGGCATTGTTAACGCAGGTTTGACGGATATCAACTTCATCGGAGCGAACACAAAACGATATCTGAAGGGAGACTTCACTGGGCTCGGAGAAGATTCTCTCAGTGAAAAGAATATCAGTATCTCGTTTGTGGGGATTGGAATCAACACAGCAGCAGAAGAAAACGTCATGCGCACACTGAGCAGGGTTGGGAGAGGAGAGTATTATTGGTGTACGACATCCCACGAGATTACAACGTCAATCCAGACACTCGTGAAAAGCAACAAGATCAGGACGACTCGAGGAGTTGAAATTAGCTACATTGACATTGCAGGATGTGAGATGATGATTAATAAACAGTTGAATCGATTTGTTTCGACGGAATTGACGGATTGTGTTGGGTTTTCGACAAGAGCAAGAAACTCAGAATCACAAGCCCTTTGCGACATGATCACATCGCGACAACAGGTGAAGACAGCAAACCTGGACAACCCCGTCCCTGGACAAGTGAAGATCCGGGCAGTCGACATCGCTGACCTGGTTTCGGGGGAGGAAAGGAAAGTGCTTCTTAACATCCGGTTATGGCTCTCGCCCACTTTTTCGCCGATGTTCCCACCGGACGCAAATGAGACGTACATGATTGGGGGAATTATGCTGTACTATCACTTTTTGGAGAGGAAGGAATACGACGTGCTGTTCTGTCCAGTCTGGTCGAAGCTCGTGTTCACCGAGCCACAAACGAAGCCTGCTAGAATTGATCCGTTCTCGGCTCGATCGATGCAGAATGCTCTGACAAGGCATTCGAGGTGTGAGGAGACTTTGGGACACATCTTTATTCTGCTCATTAAGTTGACTTTTGTTTTGATATTCGTCGGATGTCATCTTGTTCACCATTTTTTCTTTCCTCTCTCAGTTCATCGTCATCTCATTCATTTGGAACGCTTGGGTCACGCTCATCTCGCAGTTCATCACAAGTCGAAGAACTCAATGATTCCGTTGAACGATTGCAGCTGTTTACGATGCTATGCAATTCAAATCAAATAATGAGGCAGGCTGGATTGGAATGTGAAAGAGGAAAACTGAAAGAGGCGTTGACCATGCTGAAGGCGCAACGAACAAAAATCAACCAATTTGCCGCCCCCAGATTGTTGAGTGCAGAACGCGTATATCAAAAAGATAGTGTTGCGCTTCTTCTGAAAGATGGAGAATCATTTGACACCATTCCGATCGAAGTTCTCTTCACCAGAGTTTCCTGTTTGCCGTTGTTCTCTCGTTCATCTCTTCATCTCTCGACACCTCTTCCTCGTGATCTCAGACGAGGATAAACTTGAGCTCCTTCGGTGGCATAGTTATTGCTGGGTGATGAAACTCGAATCTCGACTCGAAACACTCATCTCTTTCATCTTGAACTACAAAGACGAACGACAGCTCGTCCCAATGGTTGCCAGGCAAACAAGTCTTTTCTTCTACGCTATGGCTTGCGGGAATTATTCGTATCAGCTAATTCGATCCACTCCGACCACAGCGGCTATCAGCGAAGTCGATTGGTCTCTGTATGAAGATCAGCCACGGCAGAATAGGACAAACACAAGGTGTGAAATGTCGTTTTTGGAATGTTTTTCTGTTTTCAGTTCCACGGAAACAACAAACGAGGACAGGACAACCTCATCCGACCCGATATCGATGCATGATGCCCGAGACAAGCGAAGTGCAGTCCAACCAGCTCGACCGTTCTTCCCGACTGCCACCCGGCAAGTCACGCTATCACCAGTCATGTCTCCCACCCTCACCCACTCCCCACAAGCTTCTCCGACCAGTCCTTCGTCGAGCATTTCCTTCCCCTCACCTGGACGGGAAAGCGAGTGTGTCTTTTGTTTTGTTTTGACTCTTTCTTCTTCCAATGAATCCCCAACAGCTCGTCAGAGTCATCATCGTCTCCAAACACAGCCGCCACTACACTCCTCACAAACAAAGAGAAGAAATCACACCATGTCAGAAATGTTGGTCATCGTCTTCGAAATATCTTCCGGCGGATGGAAAAGGACCGAAAGTCGCATGAGCCAGCCCCCACCCAGCCAGGCTATTCACGACTCCAGTCAACAGTCACCCCAATCCAGGCGACGCGAACCCAAGCCCCTGACCAGTTGCCAGGAGGCTTCCGTTTGGTGGACTACAATGAGAGTATGATCAACCACGCGTCGATTAACGACTCGGAGGATGAAGAACTGGTTGTTCTGGGACACTACGATCCAGATGGCGAGCCTATCTCTCTCTACGCCCCGTCTGCGAGGAGGCCGTTTTCTCCTCATCAGTATCAGCGGATGGATGAGGCCAGGAGGAGGGATAGAGGATGAACTACTCTGTTAAATGATCATGTTTTATTCATGTTTATTTCCTGTTTTTTTGTGTTTTTTCTTCACGAGTGTCTTCCCGAGTTCACATTCACAATATGTGATATTTTTGCTTTTCTCGTGCATAATTATTCTTCTTGAATATTATTTCAAGATGGAGAGGTGAACAGTGCAGATTCGTAGAGTCATCAACGATCAATTCCCTTATTTTTCTTTTCGTTTCAAATTGACATCATGAGTAACCAATCTGGATGGTCAATGAATCATTTTGAGATCGGGACACAGATGGGAGAAGGACAATACGGCCGTGTATACTCTGTTCGGGAGAAAGAAGAGAAGTTTGTATGTGCTTTGAAGTGTCTCGACAAGGAGAGGCTCTTGAAGTACCATAGCGAAACTCTCGTTGTTCACGAAATCGAAATCATGATGTCTCTCAAGTTTGAGCCTTATTTCATCCTTTATTGCTCCTATATCCCTATCATCGCGATCATCCAGACATGACAACATCATCAAATGTTACGGCTATTTTCACGATGAAAAAACAATCTATATCATCATGGAGTTAGCACCAGACGGAGAGTTGTACCATCGGTTGACGCAAAAGAGGGGATTTCCGGAACACGAAGCTGCCAATGTGTGCATTATTTTCGAGTTATTTTGTTAGTACCTCGTCCAAATTGCACATGCCCTTCAATATCTACATGAAAAAGGCATCATACACCGCGACCTTAAACCTGAGAACATTCTTCTTGGCCGAGAGGGGAAATTGAAACTCTCAGATTTCGGATGCTCAGCATTTACTCCACAAGGAACAAGAAAGACATTCTGCGGAACCACAGAATATATCCCACCAGAAATGTTCCAATATAAGGAATATTCGTTTTCAGCAGATATTTGGAGTTTTGGGATCCTTGTCTATGAGTTAGTGTGCGGAATAACTCCATTCTTCCACGAGGAAGCCAAACAAATCCAAGCGGCGGTTATCAAGGGGAGGTTCAATGTCCCAGATCGTGTTTCGCCAGAATTTAAAGATCTTGTGGAGAAAGTTTTTCCTTTTTTTGTTCAAACGTTCTAGATCCTCGTTCTTGATCCAACAATGAGACCATCGTGGCAGAAGATTCTTCAACATCCATGGTTCCTGAGACATTGTCCGAGCGCAGCATTCGGTCTACAACTACAACGACCACTTTCTCAGACTCAGACAGAGAGTTCGCGGATCTCAGAAAGAGAAAATCATCCACACTTGCTTCAAACTAACTCTATCCAAAGGTTGAACAAAGGACTCTCCCAAGGAAATCACAATCCATCAGTTGTCATTAGATTCTGAGAGGAGTTGCTTTTATCTTGATTTCTTGTTGTCTTGTTTCTCGGTATCTCACCGAACATCTTCATTTTGATCATGGTTGTCAGATGACTTTCGACTGAAAATGGATTAAGTGTGTTCAAACAAATTCTAAATGAAGTGAATAAACATAAGATAGTGTCCAACGAGACACTTTTATTTTCTGAACCATTTTGGCATCCCATTCACAGGTTTCGGTTGGATCGATCCCCCTGATTCTGACACAGTTGGTGCTCGTTGAATCGGTTCTCGATTCACTGTCCTGGCCGCAGGCTTTGCTCTTCGCATTGCAGCTGTAGCAGTGGCTGTTTGCTGCTCTTTCAGCGCCTGTTGCGTCTTGTTTTCTGCGATCTGTTCGGTATAATTTGTGTGTGTTTCAGAAATGGCAGAATCGGAGAAAGTTAGCGGTTCAGACGACGAAAAGCGAAGGAGGATGGATGAAATGAATCCTGCCGATTTGAATGTTTTTGATGGATCAGAGTATACAATCCGCGGAGGTGTTGTGACTGTGGCAGGAGATGGAGAGTGAGAGAACGAAGGGAGAACAAACAGAGAGTGTATTGGGACGGCTCTAAGCCAGTGGCTGTCTGAATCCAGTCGAAAACATCGCCAACTGTTGACTGGGAAGTTGTGAATAACCCGTCCATCCAGACATCTTGAGAGAATGACACACGAACACGGCACTACGAGGTGTTTGATGGGAGAGCAGATGAGAACGTGAATGAAGAAGCATACGATATCAACTTTGATCTCTTCCACTCGCTCAGTTTTGGGCTTGTCGAAATTGAAGTTTTCGTTCCGCTTGTTCTGCTCGGCGATGATCTGGTATCGCAGATTCTGCTCTGCCAAAGTGGGTTGCAAGTTCAGATCTTCATCTTCATCTTCGTTTTCGTCTCTCGCCATTTCGCTCTCCTCTGTCTTCTCCGGTTCTGGTTGGACAAGTTGCACGTTTGGCGAGTGGATGATGATTCCATGTAGAGGTGACGCAGCTAACGCGGCATGTCTTGACTGGATTCGCTCCTGCTCAGCTTTAACTTTGTCCTTCGCGGCAAACATGCGAGCCTTGTCTCGTTCAAGGCGGAAAGCATCGGCCATTGACTGTCCCGGAAGAGGAGCAGAGACTTCGACAGCTGGTTTTGGTGCAGCCTGTTTGGGTGTGTTTTTCTTGGCTAGCATCTCATGGACAAGTTGAAGGGAGGTGTTGGTGGACTGATCTCCGATTGAGATGATGGCTGGTCGGAAGAATCTTTCATCTGTGTAGTCATTGTTTCCCAAGTCGAGATCAGAGAAGGGATTGTCGCTGTTCACAGCTTGTCTCTGCACTGATTCCTCACGTGGTGAATCAACCAGCATGCCTTGTGTCTGATCGCTGGAGGTTTCTGTTTTGGGCTGCCCGAGTGGACGAATCGAGACATCGAACTTCGGTCTTTCGGGTTCTGGTGGTGGTGCATCGAAAGACCACTGACTCTGTTGAGGATGTTGAACAGGTTTGTGCTGGATTGGAGGCTGGATGAATGGCTGTGAGTGGTTGAACTGAGATTGGGGAGGAGTTTGGTTGAATTGCTGCTGCTGTTGTTGGATTTGTTGAGTCTGGACATGTTCGGCTTCTGATCGGAACGGGTTGAGATTGAAAGCCATCGATTGAGGAGCGAACAGACTCGGTGATGGTTCGTCATAATGTGGGACGATGAGGTCAGCGTTTGTGTATTCAGGAGTTGGCTTCGGTTGTGGTGGTGTCGTCGATTGGGGAGGCGATGAGATGGGAGCGGATTGAACAGGAGGAGATTGTTGGAGCTGTTCCCAAGCCTGGTCAGCTAATCAAAAAGGCTGAATGGGAGAAATAGAAAGGAACCTTCGTCGATTTGAGGTGTGACTTCTTCCAAAGTTGAGTTTGATTGTCGTCCAACGAAGCGGAAGCTCACACTTCCTTCACATCCAAGAGAGCTGAGCGTAACTCTGGAGAGTTCGGCAATTCCACGGACTTCCCGCTGGAGATACAGAAGAGATGGCTCAATCCAGCGCTGATCGGGTGTGTTGGGGTCAGTGATTGGTGTTTGATTTCTGGTGATGGAGATTTCGTTCTTCGAGAGTTGTCGATGGAAAGAAGTTGAAACATACTTCTGGTTTGGACTCAATCAGACGGAGAACACCCCAAAGAGATGTCCATTTGGGAAATGTCGAGATGAGACGAGTTCCATTGATCTGGAGGGCGACTGTCACAGGTGCCTTTCCTGATGAAGATTCTGAAGATAGAGATACAATAAAAAGGAGCAATACCCGCTGAAACAAGCTTCAATTCCAATTGGGCATTAGCCACAAGCCCACTGAGACGATATGGACTTGAGAGATCGACTGGTTTATTTTTTGAGAATAATTTGGCATTTACGCTTGGAAGCTTTAATGTATCACATGCTGAAATCACCACTTCCTTCATTAACATGCCTGGCGTCACATTAACCTTGATTTTTCTTCCACCTGACAAAAGAGATGATAGATGATTCGGCGATTTCGTGAGGGCAGAGTAGAGAGAGATGGGGAAAAATATCAACTCAAAGAAGTATAATGCAGACCGTATTGGACAGTGACTGATGGAGCCATGTTTTCGGACTAGCTTGGAGGGAGGGGTTTGATCTGGCCACCTTCTTTTCGTGATTCACACTGTGATTCTGAACTCTGAGAAATGGACGTTTCTTGTCCAAATTTGAGATATATTAATTGTTAGTATTGCTCAAAATTCGTTAACAGGGGCATGAAAATGGAAAAGTCAAACAGAATGATCATCCCATCATGGCATTTCATCTCTCACTGGCTCTGAATCTCTCGTAGCAAAATCGTCTTGTCGAAATGCGTGATAGATCTATCACAAATTCAAACGGAAATGAAACCGTTTCACCAGCTTTCGACTTGAGTTATGAGATTTCAATCATCGAAAATGTCATCACCCCACTGATTGTGGAGGAGTGTATGGTGAGTCATGCCTTCACTCCAATTTTCTACAATCCAGATGCCATGTCTGACTATTGTTCGATGGCAAAAAACTCGGACATAGCCGTGACCGTTGATTCTGTTCCTGATTCAATTTCCAGACCCCTTGACGCACCAACATTCAGCGCACCCATCGAAGATTGCAGCTGTGGTGAGACTCTGTATTGTCTGTTTATCGTGTGCACTTTCATTGGATGAAAAATGTTCGGGATGTTGGTCAGATTGCTTGGTCGGTTTAGAAGTCAGCCGTTTAAACGCTGAGTAAACGAGAAAATATTGGCGATTGAGGTCATCATATTCATTTTGTAAAGCTTGATAAGATTCTGTTGAAATGTTCGATTCTGGTTGCTGAGAGAGGCGAAATTTCATCCGTTCCGTCTCTTCTCTATATCTTCCAAGATCTTCTTCTGCTAACGTCAATTGTTCCCTAAGTCGAACATTCTCTCGTTCAAGGAGATCAACATAATTTAGAGCTCTGATATTTTGAGCCAGGGAGGTTCGAGATGATATGAGTGTTGTGTCTTGAGATCTCTGTCCAACACATTCAATCGGGAATGTTTGTTCGAATTGAGGATATCTGTCCGCTTTGGATGACTGCTCAGATGATGAAGAGTACGCTAAAGGCTGGAGATGATCAGATTTGTCTTGAATCGTTTGGTGTTGACTACCTACATGTGGATGTTGTAGATTGTTGTAGATTGAGTGAAAAGAAAGTTGTTTTTCTAATTCATGACATCGCTTTTCAAAATAGACTTTTTCCGAGAGGGCTTCTCGAAGATCTTCGGTTAGTTCCTTGTTCACGAATGTCAGGAAGTGAGGATCGTTTAAGATGGGATAATCTTGTATGGATCCGCTAATTGGGAATGTTTCCATACAGATATATCTGAGTTAGGATAAATAAACTTCGATCAAAACACAACATTTTCTCTCGCTTGTCAAAACACACCACAAAGACAAATTCGCATGGGATTCTTGACAAACTCAGTTGATGATCGAATTGCAAGGCACTACGAACGTAAGATCATCTGAAGATCAGGTTTTATCGTTTTGGTTGACCCATATTTGACTTTGCGATGAACCGTCTGACTCAAATCGAGGCAGCTCGGGTTGTATCTGTACTCAGTGTCACCCTTGACAAACTTACAACTCTGCTCGACCTTCATCTTGAACTTATTACTCCTGAAATCCCTCCAGAATTCGTTCCAGAACACATTCTTACTGAGCTCAACAAACACAAGGAGCTTGAACTAAAATTCAATGAACTTGTTGAGCAAGGAAAAGAATTGAAACAAACCGCGCATCGTGCAAAAATAAAGGAAAACCAAAACGAAATTCGAGAAATCTCTGACAAGATCAAACAAAGTTCACAAAATCTTGAACGCCTCTTGAGCGAAAATCCAGAAACCATGGAACAACTCAGGTTATTAGGGACACGGTCTGATACAGCAAAACAATATCTAGAAATCTTTGATCAACTTGTCAAACTGTCAAAAATTCGTCTGGAAACCTCAGTTGAAGAGGAACTTGAAACTATCAAACGAATGGAAGTTTTGGCTGCTCGTGAATCGAAAGTTCAAGCGGAGATGACTTCTTTGCGAAAGGAGCTGGAAGCAGAAGAGAAAACACGAGCAAAAGATGTCCAACAAATTCGCGACAATGAACAACGTCTTAATGCCCAAATCCAAAAGATGGAGCAAAACAACACACAATTTGAAGCAAGATGCGAAGCAGATTTGAAAACGATGAGTCAACAGCTCATGGAAGAACACAAAGAACGAATCGAAGAGCTTCATCGAACAAATGAACGATTAACGAATGAACTCCAGATGGTCCTTGAAGAAAACCGACTCCGTGAACGAGAAAGCCGAAAATCCAAGCAACAGACCGGCCAAGAAATCGAAAATCGCATCAGCGGATACGATCAAGGGATGCTCGAAAAGAGGAATGCACATATTCGAGCTGAGGAGAAATTGGCTGATGAGAGGAAGGAAATTAAGGAGTTGGAAGGGAAAGTTGAGGAAATGGAGAAGAGGAAGATGTTTGATCGTTTTGAACATGAATTGAAGCGGAAGCAGGAAGAGCATCTTCAAGCTGAGAAAGACGAGCGAGAGAGGAAGATTTCTATTATTCAAGCTTTGTATCGTCGAAGGCAAGCAATCAAGCAGGGTGAACAACTGAAGCGCGTCGCTGCAAGGAAGAAGGGAAAAGGCAAGAAAAAGGGGAAGAAATGATCTTAATTCTCACTGTCTTTCTTGATTTTTCATTTCATTTCCTCATTATATTTTCATTTTTATCTTTGCTTCAAGAAGAATGCGATTTCTCTGTCAAAAACAGATTGGAGTGCTCAAGAACCATCATCTGATGACTCCGACGACTCTGGGAGAGCACCCTGGAGAATTTCCATGGCATGAGCTGACAGAGATGTTCAGAGGAATGATCATACGTTCTTTGGATATCTGTGAAAACAGTGTCAGTGCCTTTTCATTCACCTGAAGGTCGGTTGGATACTCTTTCAGAATCCCCAGAATTGCATCGATCCCATTCTGAACGACAAAGCGGGTTTGTGTTTGAGCTGGTCGAAAATCATTGATAATGCGAACAAACGATGCGAGAGGAGGACGTGGAAGCAATCCAGGACAGAAATCACAGCTGCTCTGTGATCGGGAACCTTTTGGAGATTGGAGATCAATTGTTCGATTCCTCCACGCGACCCAATCAGAGAGATCATGAAAGCTGAAGACAGAAAAGAGAGGGATCAATACGAGTGGAGGCAAGAACAGAGAGAGTGGTTGTGGCAAGTTCAATCAGGTTGGGTGAGGAAGAAGTGGCACTTGCGAGGATGCTGATGACAGTAGCAGCAACAGGAACAGTCTGGACAGAGTGTGTTGTGGATTCTGTTCAAAACAAAGGAATGTGAAGAGAGCGAAGAATTGGTGAAACTGTGTGACCCAAGAGATTGAATGATGGTGATGATATGCTGATCGAGGGATGGGAGGGAGTGTTTGAAATGGCGTGCGACTGCCAACACCATATTCAAGCCAGCAAGCTGATGAAAATGGAGAAGAGAAGGCTCTGACAGAGGAATAGTGGTGAGAGGAAACAGTGCGGGAATACCATGGAGCATAAGACGGGAGATGGTGAACATTGAGTTCGTGATGATGTCGCTTTGTTCCAGACGGTATGTAAAGAGGACGTTGAGCAAAAATTCGATGCAATGAAAATCAAGCATCTTCTCAAAGTGCATGTCTGGAACAAATGATCATGGGGATCACGAGAGAATGATGGGAAAACCGTTGAGTGTGAGTATCAACAAAAGGCGGCAGCACGTTCCAACTAATTCGTTAAATCGATTCAGGCTTCGTGAGGCACAATATAGTGCAACAGTCAGTATGCCACTGATATTTGCCTGTTGTCTTACCTCTCCTAAAGTGTGTCAGAAGGATATGGCGAAAACCGTTTGCGAGAATGTTTGTGAGTGCTTTAAGAGCTCTCAAAGAGAGATTTACATTTAATTGGAAGTGTGTATGAATGATTTGAACAAGGAGATCAATTGTTCCGTTTGCCCAAAGTTCAAGGGACATGGAATCTGATGGTTGAATGGATGAATGAAGTTGATAAAGAAATTATAGACCATAAAGTGCTAGATTACATATCACTGAGCATGTAGCAACAATAAAATCTTCATTTGAAACCAGATTTGTCTTTAGTACTGACAATATGTCACGACAGATTTTTGATGGTGTGACTGAATCAAGAAAGGATTCTTGAGAAAAATGGGTTTTGAAAACAAAATGATACCAGTTGTGGTGGCATCTGTAAGATATTCAAGCGCGTGAAGAACATCTTCAGGAGGATTTGACTGAACCTGATTGATGATGTCAAGAGCAGAGCGAATATCTGTGACTACATGAGAAAGTCAGGAAAAAATTTAGGAGAATGAAGAGATATCATGCTAATAGTGGTGTCGGTAAAGATGAATCTGCGTTGAGTTATCAGTTTCATCCCTTTGAATGAGAGATCGGTGAAAGTTGGCAGAGATGGATTCATTTGTGTCCAATCCTAGTTTTGATAAACTCGGTGATGTTCAAATTTCGGTGAATAATGTCAGGTGTTCACAAATATACAGATCGACCCTCCTGGATGATCAATCAGGAGAGACAGGAGTTCGAACAGCTCTCATTTCCAGAGATCGAGTTCTTAGCAGAAGAGGAAATCGTTGATATAATCCCATCTATTCGGACAGAGGAAGAAGTTGATGTCGTGACGGTTTTTCATTCACTCATCGATTCATGATCTCTTTTCTCGGAATAGGGTCGATATGGACCTTTTAGACCTGGTGAGCAGACACAAGTTCCACTTTGGATGGCCTCACTTCTTCGAAAGAAGCGACAATGTACTCTATGTCTCCCAGATTGGATGCGCGAAGATTCGTTGATCCAAACTCTCAATTACGAACAAACTCAAGGCCAGTTTTCTACTTTACCGTTTCGATATTCTGAAATCGCGAAGTTATTACTCGATACAGGATCAGAAGATTTTCAGAATTCTCAGAAATTGAGATCTCTCATTCATGACATTGAACTCACTAGAAAAACAAAACTTGAGGCTTCGATTAAACAAATAGAGAGAGCTGAAGAACTTAGAGTTGTTTGTTCTTTTTGATGTCATTTCTTCAGTTCGAAAATCTCGCACAAGTCGAAATCAACTCACATCGCCTATTTCTCTCTCGTGGGATGGAAGTGTTTGATGCACTTTTATCTGCACGCGGAGGTGCTCAAATGGGCTCTCAAATCACACAAACTCCTCTATCCACACTCCGAAGCACCCCATCTTCATCGAATTATCAGTCGTCATCGTCGAATCCTGGAGCAAGGGCACAGCATGGTTCTTATTCTAATCCATTAAACACACCTTCTACCACACAGTCATCAATTGGTGATGATGGAGAAAGGCGATTGCGGTCTTGAATGAATCTATGTCAATTTCTTTTCTATCTTCATTCCATTTCACCTTCCTTGCAGAGAATATTGATCTTTGTGAAACATGTTTGTTGAAAGACATCATTTGTCGGAACCTATCTACTCGTTGAGTCATCAAGATTCAAATTCTGTTTTCACCAGATTTCACGACACTGAGCCCAAAACAGAGATACTAGCCACTTAATCGACATTTAATTGTATGGAAAAAAGGGAGACCCTGTTTTATTGGAAAAGATTATGAAATGAAGTAGGAAAGAGAACCCTGAGGAAACGGACAAAGAAAAAGTCGTCGGACAGCAGGGAAGGCATCGGAGGGACAGGGAGAAGGTCAGACAGGTCAAAGGAACAGAATACGAAAGAATGACGAGGGTTTAAATTCTTGTTGCCTTGTCAGTGAGATCCTCCTCACGGAACGATTCGTCGACCTTGGACAAGATAAAAAAAATAATAAAGGCATACATCGAGTTCGTTTTGGATTCCGTTGAAAGAGCTCTTGACAGTGTTCTTGGAGGAAGCGTACAACATTTTCTTTCGGATTCCTGTTGTAGTTGGGGTGTACAGAACGAGGAAGATCTTTTGGCGAACATCTTCACCCTTGTGGAATTCGTGGTTCACGACAATGAAGCGTGGCTCGTCTTTTGGGAGAGCTGCTTTCAGATCCTACACAATGAAGAGAAATGCATGAAAAACGAATGAAGTGAGATGGTGAAGAGAAGGATTTCCGAGAAAAAAATAAAGGAATGTGTTGAAAAGCTCAGATCTGTGAAAGATGTGCATACGGCGAAAGTTTTGCCCTTTTCGATTTCGTGTTCAACTACGATATCCTTGTCTCCTTCAATCTTATAGACGATGGAGTAGTGCTTGTGGAGCATCTTAAGATCGTTGAATTTTTTCACAGAGTCATCAGTTGGTGCAATGCCGATATCCATTTGTGTTAATCGAAGTCAAAAGCAAACCGCGGGGCGATCGTGACGAAAACGATTGTTGTGCTCACGTTCACTGAGTTCAAAGAATTAGTTGAGAAAAATGCGTAGAATGATGAGAAAAGTTGAGAAAACTCGTGAAAACCAGATTGAAATCATTTGTAACTGTTTCCGAGACTAGTTTGACAGAAAGAAGAATGGATAATAGAAGAAATAAAGACAAACGTTGTAAAGGGTGAATTGAGGAAATTAAAAGAGAATTAGATCCTGTGAATCGGTGGAGGTGGTGATACAGTGTTGAAAGTCGTTGCCCCTGGTGGGTAATTTTCTTTCTGACTCTTCTTCACTTTCTTCTTCTTTTTAACGATTTTAGTGATCGTTTTCTTCCTTTTTGTCTCCGAAAGTTCATGTCTGGGAGCACTTCGGCTGCGAGATCTGCTTTCGACACGAGCTCGAGGTGCACTTTGGCTTCGTCCTGCGCTGACTCCTCGGCTTGCTTCTCGTTTGAGAACATCGTTCGCGCGTTTTTCGATTTCTTGCTCCGCTTTCTGTTTGTTGAGCTTGACTCGATCTTCCAACTCTTTCTTCTTTCGGTCTCTTTCCAACTTTGCTTGCCGTTCTCGTTCTTCACGTTCAGCCCTTTCTTCAGATCGAAGTCTTTCGTGGAGTTTCTTCATTTGACTTTGTCGTTCCCCAATTTTGTCGGCAATTTCCTTTCGCTTCTCTTCGTCATCTCTCGCATCTTTGACAAACACAGGAGGAGTCCAAAAGTTTGGGAGAGAACTGTAAATTGTAGATTCCAGGGAGCCTTCCGACGGAATTGCGGATGGTTCCTGCTCGTCCATTGGAGTCGGAATCATCTCGTCTTTGTGTCTCTCAGCATCATACTCAGTCGTTGCCGACTGATTTAGGAGGGCGGAGGCAGAGTCTGGTAGTGTCGAGTTCATCGACGTCGTTCGTGAGTTTGTCTCATCTTCCTGATCCTTCCCACTTTGAATAAGCATCTTTTTGATGGCAATCATTTCATTGTACAAGTTCGCCATCATTTCGTTGTGTTCTTTACTCGTTTCCCATCCGTCGTCTGTGACTGGCTCAGCAACGACCGTCTCGTGGGTGACCTCATTCGAAGATGGAGGCTGCTGTGGATTCTGAGATTGGGGGCGCGGAATGTTCTCTGGCTGTTCCTTCATTTGTCTCCCACGCGGAGCTGAGTTAGGTCGGGGCTGTTGTTCAACTTTCTTCTTCGGGTGGACTGGTTTCGAAGACGGCTTTGGTTGAGCAAGATATTCTCGACGTTCAAGCGCTCTCGCTTTTTTCTTCTTCTCTTCTTCCCTCCGTGCCTCGTTGCGATCAACTTGTTCTCTTTGAATGCGTGCTTGCCTCTCTTCTTCGCGTCTTTTCATTCTCTCTTCCATCTCTTTTTTTCGCTTCCACACAAGATCGTCAGAGATTTTGTTTTGTCTCTTCCAATCAGCACTCACAAAAAAGGATGCATATTGTCCTTTATCGGCTGAAGAAGCTGAAGGAAATTGGTCAAGCCATCCATCGTAGTCTCCAACGTCAGTCGCATATTCTTCCTCTTGCTTCTTTTTTGGTTCTGACGAAAGTTGTTGAGAGTGATGTGATTTTCGTGAGAGCTGGACACTGCTATCGTTCGGGTTTGCACTGTGGTGTGAGAGAGATGGTTGTGTGAGATCAGACTGTTGAATCAAATCAGAAGGTTCTGATCGAATTGTGGTTGTCGAGATTGATCCGACAGCATCCTCTCCGTCTCCTTCGATCCATTTTGCATGGTTGCTTTTCACTTCTGTGTGGACAGATGGTGACGGGATGAGTTCGGCGAGAGCTTTCATTGTGATAATCGGTCGCTGGATCTTCTTTGTTCCTTTTGGTTTCGACCCTTTCTTCTTTTTCTTGAGGTGGACTGCTTTTGAATCCAACTCTTTGTGTGATGGTTGTCTCCCTCGTTCATACTCATCGTCATCAGAAACTGTCTCGAGAGGTCGACTCTGGGATGGTTCAGGTTGTTGGAAAAGGTATTTTTGTGGGTTTGCATAGACTTCTGGTGGAAACGCTCGTTCGGCATCAAGATTCTTGATGAATGGTGACTTGACTCGCCCACAATTGGGACAAATCGCTCCGTGAGGAAGGTTGTTGAAGCAGGAACAGAAAGGGGTCGTGAAGGGATAGTTGTATGCGAAGGAGAGAGGTGCATATGTTGCCGATGAGGTCGGATGCGGGCTTTTGGACTTCCTTTTCTTCGATTTGTGCTTTCTCTTCTTCTTCTTCTCAGAGTCTGATGATGATGAAGAAGAAGAAGATGTGTTTGTTGAATCCGAGGAATCCGACGAGTCAGAATCATCTTTTCTCCGTTTTTTGTTCTTCTTTGACCGTTTTCCTGTTGGGGGAGGGGGTGGGGCAGGGAGCTGTTGGGGTGGCTGATAAGCTGGTGTAGTAATCGCAGACTGTGGCTTCTCCATTGAAACGACGGGAGATTGAGCAGTGAGCTTGGCGTTGTCTGGTGGCGTTGAATCTGTGCTGGTCTGGACAGATGTGGAATTCTGAGATGGGAGTGATGGCGAAGTGGGATGGAGATCAAACGTGTCTGGCGTGGGAGGGAAGTGTTCCGGGAGAGGTTGGCTCAGAAGCTTCGAGGTTGTCAGGAGGAAAGATGAGGAATGGGATGATGACTGTGTTTGCTGTGAAATGGGAGACTGTTTGAGTGTGTATCCTCCTGGCGATGGTTGTGTATGAAGAGACATTGTATGAAGTGAGCTGTTGGGTGTTGGTTGCACAGTTTGTGTTTGGCTTTGCGTGTATGGGGATGTTTGAATGTGTATTGGTTGCGTGTGTGAAGATGGTTTGACAGGGAAAACGACTGAAGCGATGGGTTGTGTCTGTGAGAAGGAGGACCTCTGTGGAGGGAGATGAGGCGACTGAGTCTGTTGTGAAAAGCTTGGCGAGTGAGGTGTTGGTGGTATCTCGGGCTGACGAGTTGAGATGAGCGATGGAGGCGTTTGGTACATCCGAACGGTTGGAAGGGTTTGATCGGGGAATGGTGGAATGACCTGTGCAGGTCGAGTTGGTTGTGTTGTGACTGTGTTTTGATTTGGTTGTCCAGGGTGATACCGATGGGGACTGAAAGAACGCGTTTCAGGTTGAGGTTGGGAGGTCCTCTGAAATGGTGATTGGGATTGATCCAGACTGAATGTTGTTGGTGTTTGTTGTTGTTGTTGTTGTTGTTGTTGTTGTGTGTTGGGGTATGTTCGAAGTGGGACGACTGGGGGAACAACACCGTTTGGAGTGTTTTGGATGGAGAATTTCGTGTGATGGATTGGGTATTGGGCTGGTGTCAGAGATGTCCGTGTTCCCTGCAATGATGGAGTTGGGTTTTGAAGAGAGTCTGAGTGTCGGGATGAATCCAAGAGAGGTTCCTGTTGGATGGATTGTGGTGGAGTGATAGCAGACGGCGGTGTATCCAGTGACGATGCAGATGTGATTGACCGATCAGTGAACTGTTGGGAAGGAAATGGAGGAATCGTCAACGGAGCTTGAGATGACTGGGAAGGCTGAGATGAGGTAAAGACTGTGCGGGGCTGTGAAGATGTTTGCTGTGAGTGTGAGGAGTGTCTCGAATGAGACGATGATGGTCGACTTGACCGATGAGTGTCTTCTGGTTGTTGACTTGGTGATTGAAAGGGTTGACGCTCGCTGGTGGATGACATGGAAGCCGGGATGAAGAGCTGTTCAACAACTGGTGAAGGGATTTGGGTTGAAGTTGGATTGTACGGAGAGGTTGGAGGAGGATATTGGGCTGGTGAAGGTGGTATGCGAGTTGTGGATGGATTGGAACTTGGGGATGGAAACGGTGGTGTTTGAGTGTGTGGCGATTGGCGTTGGATTATCGTCGAAGGTGTCTGTGAAGCTTTCCCAGGGGAGTGAACAGGTGGATGGCTGATTGCTTGAGCGAGGTTAGGTGGAGAATCGGTTGTGAGATGAGTCTCGTCTGCATCGTCTCTCTCTGGGAAGAACTCGTTGAGGGGATTCTGTGCAGGTGTATGCTCGCTCGAGGAGTCATCGTCCGCTGAATTGTCGGTGGAATCAGCGACGATATCCGATTGGCGAGTAGTGACTGAGTAACTCACAGTTCGTGTGGGAGAATTTGACACTTCGTGTCTTTTGTGGGTTCCACTGCTCGGTCTGGGAGAGTTTCTGCTTCTTCTTCCAGACGATGAGATCAGTGATGAATTGAACTGATGTTTGGGGGAGGTGCCAATACTATTTGAGAGCAAAGAGGGATCCTGCCCGTTCATGGAGAAATCTTGCATTGGCGGAGGAGATGAGAGTCGACGATGGGGATGCATGAGTGAGTCCTCTGCAGGCTCAACAATTTCTTGTTGTGCAAATGCAGAATCACCGTGATACTCTGGTTGAGCAAATAAAGCATCATTGTCATTTGATGATGATGGAACTGGGCGAACAGTCTGCATTGGAGGAATCGCAGTTGCAGACAGAGTAGTGGCGGTATTGTTAGTTTCAAATAGAGAATTTGTCCCCGATGACGATTGGCTTGCAGTTTGAGAGTTTCCATAAGATGATGATGATGTTCCTGTGGAACCTGTGAGCAAACTCGCTTCTGGCTTTCCAGAAATAGCTGTTTGATACAATGATGTGGAATACTCTGAAGATCCTGGAGTATTATGTTGTCGATATGATTGGGGGATACGTCTGGGATCTTGGACAAGACTACTTGTTGTATTGGTTGTTGTCATATCTACACTATCGTCAAGGAGATCACTATCCATTGTTTGTTGCAGTGGATCAGAAATAAAGGAGAAAGAAGGGTCTTGAGAGAAATGAACCCCATGTTGAGATTGGGATCCTCGAGAATCGTCTAGGAGAGACGAGTCACGACCTATAGTTCAAAAAAAGAGAATAAACCATGAAAAAGAAGTGGTGGTTACCGTCTCTCTGATGCATATTCGAATAATCAACGATGTTTTCAAAACGAATTTGAACGAAACCACAACAACTTTTATGGATTCATCTGGAAACAGTAGCAACACCTGCTCAAATACAAACTCGGAAAAACGGGTGTCAAATTGATGAACCAAGGAAATGGAATGAAGCTAATGTCCCAGAAATAAATCTGAAAGAAAAAAGCGATAGAATGTCAATCAAACTGGGCTGCCTTTTTGCTTAAAATCTCCTTCGTCCTACAACATGTTTTGATGCCTCAGATTTTCTTCCTTTCATGTTTCGTCTTTCCTTCACTTTCTCTGCCTTCTGAAGAGGGGGAGAGATCGGAGTTGTATGCATGTTCGAGTTGAATTCTTTCAGATTGTTGCTTTGGGTAGCCGTAACGGGGTTTACAAAGTCGATTTCAGTGTCAGGTGTGAGTGCAAACCATCCATACAATTTGTGTGAGATTGTATTGTTGATATCGCTGGCCCATTCGGCATACAGGATCACTTTCCGGACATCTCCTACTGTTTCGGTCCGGAGATGTGTCCGAGAGTTGATTACACAGTCTGTATCATTGATTTGGCATGTCTGTTCATAGATTTCATTGTTTGGAGCAACAACAACACAATGGGCGAGGAGAACTCCAGTCTTGAAGAAACTCTCATTCACCGAAAATAGTTCTTGTGTGTAGTGGTTGTTGTAAACCCACTCTGTGAGGAGGCTGAAGGGATAGAAACGAGTGGGGTTCACATCCAGGGTATTTTGCGTTGTCATGTGTTGGAACGCGGCGTTTTGAGCTGCGAGCTTTGCGATAGTAGCATCGGTGGCTGTGAGAGTGTCGATTGTGGCGTCTGTTGCGGTGAGGGTATCGATGGTTGCCGTGGTTGAAGAAAGGCTATTCACAGTTCCAACTTTCGTGTTGAGAGTGTCGATGGTTCCACCGGTTGCGACGAGCGTGGTGGTGGTGACAGTGTCAGAAGTGAGAGACGTGGCTGAAGCTGTGCGTGTTGAGAGGGAGGTTGAGTTGATGGCGGTGGTGTTGATCGGTGAGAGTATGTTGACCGGCACCGTCGTGTAGGTTGTGTCGGATGTACTGCGGATTTTTGGGACAATGACTTCGGGGAATTCGTTGGAGTCAAGTTGCATTGTCGCTACGTTCAGTTTGTGAACAAAGACAGAATCCTCAGTGATTTCCAGCATGTGTCTTCGGTCGGTGTTGGGACCTGTAAATGAAGAGTTGTATGATGTGTTTGAGAATCCATTACGGGCAGCGTTACTTCCAACGACCACGTCCTTCAGCGGCCCGACTGCCATCATCTTGTCCGGCTTGGCAGAACTGTATGACGCCGGATCAGCTGTCCAAACTTGGAAGGCGGCGTTCTTTTTGTTGATAAGGCCGCCCACCCCAAAGAACGAGCCGGCGGTGATGGGAGAGATGACACCAGGCCAGGCCATGAGTTTGCCTCCGAAGAGAAGAGAGAGACCGCCGATGAGGAGGAAGACGAAGAACACAAGTGCAACGATAAATATAATAAGGAAAATGACTGAGGCGAGTGTTGAATATCGGATTTTGTCAATGAATTTGAAAAGAAATGAAGATTCGTCTGTGGATTGGGTTTGATTGGTCGAAGGTGCCGCTCGAGCAACTTCAACCGGAGCGTTTTCGATTTGGACAACGTTGCGCATCTCCGTTTTCTTCTGTTGCTTCGAGAGGTATTGCGAATTGAAGGGCGGTGGAGTTTCGATGGGATCCTCAGGCTCGTCGTAATCAACTGCAAATGCGCGCTCTTTCCCGGCTGTTTCCTGCATTTCCAATCCCTCCGAGTCATCCGGCACAAGCTCCCTGTCCAATGCCTCCTCGTCATCGCTGTCCCCTGATCTTCCCTTCAGAGCTGCAGCTCTCGTCTTCTTGATGGTGCTTGGCGGAACAATGTCGTGTTGTGTACGGTCTGGATCCACTTCATTGCTGACTGAATCCTCCTCATCTTGGTCGTTGTCGAATGTGTCCTCGTTGTAGTCTTGTTCGACGAATTGGTTGTTGCGTGAGCGAGTTTTAATTGCCTGGTCAAATTCATCCTCTCCTTCGCTTGACTCTTCATCAATTAGTTCGTTATCGCCCTGCTGTTTGCTTCTCTTCACGGCCTGGTCTCGCTCAAACTGGCCTCGTCCTTTTTGTCCAACACGGAATCCATGAGCATCGTTGTCCTCATCTTCATCATCATCTTCATCGTCTGCCCCATCAAATGTGGCTCTGTCGAATGATGTTCTTGAAGCGTCCTCCCGAGTCGACTTTTTCAGAAGTGGTTTAGCGCTCATGTGTGATTCGCGGAGGTCTTCCTCTGTTGTTGGATCGTCTGGTTCAACAGATTTCTTGTTTCGTGGAGATTTTGTTGGTTTTCGTTGGACGAATTTTCCATGAGCAGCTGAGAGAGAAAGCTGGTTCTGTTCGTCTTCGCTCTCGAGTTGTCGAATTCGTTCTTCTCGTTCTTCGAGGCGTTTGTTGAATGATTGTTCGGCCTTCTGAAGTTGTTTGATCTCTTTTTGTTCCTTTTTCAACATTTCTTGACGGATGGCCTCTCTTTCTTTGCGTCGTTCTTCAGCTTTGGCAATCTCTTCCTGAAGGAGGCGTTCTTTCTCTTCGGTGGCAGCAGCAATGGCAGCAATTTGTTCCTGTTGTTGAGCTGTGAAAGCTCGTTCTTTGACTTGTTTCGCTTCCTCCTTCATTCTCTGGATTTCTGCCTGTTGGGCACGGATCTGTTCGTTTGTTTGCTTCATCTCTTCCTCGATCTGTCTCTGTTCCTCCTCCATCTGCTCCATCTGCTTCTTCCTTTTCTCCAGCTTGCTCTTCTTCCGTTCGGCAGTGTTCGTCCATCCTGCCTCACGTCGTTTGGCTCTCTCCTCCTCTTCGCGCATCATTTCATCAAAATCAACGTATGATCCGATATTCTGTCCCATCGCTTTTGCTTCTGCCAGAGCTTGTCTCTGTTCGTCGCTTCCTCCATCCTCGTTCAAGTTCCGAGTACGAACAGCTCCTTCGCCTGCTTCGGCGCTTTGTGCGATTCCAGCCAGTCTTTCGAGAACTGTGGTTCGTTCCTGCTGAACTTGGATCAACATTTTCATTTCGGTGTTGTATTCCCTCGACTTTTTGAGTTCAGCTTCGAGGTTTCGTTTGAGGATCATGGTCTCGTCACACATGGACTGCATCTCGCCCAACAGTCGGGAGCACTCTTCCACGCAGCAGCACTTGAGCTGTTCCAGGATGCCGCCTTCACCCTTCACCGACGCGGTGAGAGTGGCAGCAAGTTCGCCTTCCAACCTCTTCTCAACAAACTGGAGACTGGTTTCATATCGTTTCTGTTGCTCTGAGACGAATGAGACGAGGATTCTGGCCATCCCACTTTCGATCACCTGCTGGAATTCAGGATCGCCGAAGGCTCGTTCAACATCGATTCCTTTTTGGAGGAAGTATCTCGCAGTGGGGTTGCCTTTGAGATGTTGACGCTTTGGCTCGCCCTTTAAACGAACGGCGAACTTGTTTGTGCGGCTTGCAAAGGATGGTGAGGACCAGTTTAGGCATCTGTTGCGAATGATGGTATCTGTAAGAATGAAGGAGAATGGTGAAGAGATAAAAGCAAACAGGCGCTCAGTTTCATCGCTCGATCGATTTTGAGGTGGTTCTTCCCAGCAGATGCTGGGAGCTGAAGGAGACCCTTCTCACGAAGTGGTCCGAGTGCTTCGACCATTTCACGCATTTTAGAATATTCTGCCGCAAGTTCATCCGGCATTGGTTGAACTTGGTGGATTTGCTGCTGGAATGTAACGCATACAGATTGATCTGCTTGACCGTTAACGAGATCCGAGAAGTTGAACATGAGAGTTCCCTGGAGGGTTTTCGTATCAGCGATGAGGTCAAAGAAAAGATGGGTCTGCTGTCCTGAATACATTTGGCCGATGTAGGCAATGTTCGGCTTTGCAGTGGCATGATACGAGTGAAGGTGTCGTCGAATTGATCCTGATTGGAGCTAGGAGAAAGAGCAAAATCAAAGGTAATGAGATCAGAAAAAGAACGGAGAGGATGCGAATTAGATTGAAGGTCATAGGATAATGCAGAGGAATTTCAAAATGTCCAAGAAACGGTGAACAGACTGAAAGTTGAGCTTTGCCTTTTTGAATGACGGCTGAGAGTTGTCTGTTCATGCAATCGGCAAAATATTTGTAAATGGTTGTTTTTCTTCCAGTTCCAAGGTTGACAAAGTAGAAGCAGCCATGTCCATGCTCAGCCATGCTTGAGAGGATTAGATCATCATGATCCTCTCCAAATCCAAAGGTATTGACAGTAAATCCATTTGGAATCTTGGTTTCGTATTCAGCAATCAGTGAGCTAATTCGTTTATCAACTTCACTGTCTTTCAATTGTCGTGGAGGAAGATTCGGTTTTGATGCATCTTTTTCAGATCGACTTTCAGTATCCAATCCATCACTGAAAATCCAGATCGATGAAGAACGAGTTGGGCTTCCATCGTATCTAAAAAAGGAAGAAAGAAGAAAAGGAGAGACTGAGGTTGTGAAGCAAGGTCAGCAAGTGCCACTCGAAGTGCCTCCATCAAATTTGAACTGCCGTCCGGTTTGTTTGTTTGTTTTTGGAGTTTTGTGAGAGCAAGGAGCTGGAAATTGTGAAAGATGATTTTTGTTCAAACGCGTTTTTCTTTTGTCATGAATTCTGCATCAACAATTCGTTGTGGTCTCTGAGCAAATTGATAAATCTAGTTTTGGAAATGAAGACTGAAGATTTTGAAAATGCAGACTGAGAGACGATCTTCTTCGCCAAGAAACCTGAGGAAGTTCGAAAAGCAATTCATGACTTGGCCAAGTTTATCCTTATTAGGTTGTGACACTCCTGTACTCATTGATTTGGAAGTATCAACGAGGCAGATGAGATCAACGGGAGCTCGACGTTCCTGGATATCATCCAGCTCATCAGCAGCAATAGTGGCTGTCAGAATAAAATCTTTCTCCTTAAAACATGAGGAGATGATGGTGAAAAAAGTTTGTGTTCATTCATGTATCATGAAAGGCAGACTGTTCCGTTCAAAGAACGAGAAATTAATGTTGATAGGGTGACGTTAAACTCATCAGAATCTGCTTCCGCAGTCCCAGACCCAGAAGAAGGCTGATTTTGGTTGGAACTCATCTAAATAGTGAAAACGTTTTGACAAATCCAACGATCAGGCTGAATGAGGGGCCGATCAACTGTTTTTCTAGAAAGTGTGGAGAGCTCCTGACTTGAAATCATCAACATAAAAATTAACATGAATGCAGGTATTTTATCAATTAACAAAGAAAAGCCATTCTTGAATAAATCTTGTGGCGTGGAAATACTCAATTCATAGGTTGATTTTGAGTGTAGAAACACATGAGAAGATACAAAAAATGCTCGAACAGAAGCATCATCTCATTAATTAGTGCGAAATTGTGAACGGATCACACACGTGATGGGCCCGGAAGAAATGGAGTGTTACATCGATCAGGTGCCTTCAACATACATTCTGTGACGAATTTCCGTTGATAATAAATAAGTTCCGTAGATTCCGCACGCAAACATAATGAGATCCTCGTATGTTTTGCGAAAAAAAGCAGTGATTCCTGTGAGTCCCAAAATTGATAGTATCGACAATAGAAAGAGATTGAGTGATTGAAAACCCGAATACATGACAATGCTCAGACTGATCATTGGGCATGGCATGATATATGTGATAATTTTTGGGAAATGATGATTGAGTAGTAACGATGATGCAGGGTAGAGAAGATAGAGGAGATACAAAAAAGACTGTACTGAATTTGGAGTAGCTGGAATTTCTTTTCGTTTCTGAATGCTTTCGTAGATAAAAAGAGCGCCGCAGATGACAGAGAGCGGGAGACAGATGGATAGATGGGATGGCTCTGTTCCATACATTCCGAAAAAACAAAAGGCCAAGAAGAGATGGGTGATGCCAACCATGAATCTACCACATCCAGGAAGAATTCCTCGATATGATAAAAAAATGAAAATGGCGAGGAGAAGTTCGAGACAAGTCTGGAACACAACTGTATCAGTGTTGAATCGATCAACCATTGACCACAGATCGTATGCGTCTAGTCGATCCGGGGCAGTATAGTGTGTTTCAAATGCAGGTTTGGTTGTAGCGGTCACATTATTTTGGATCATAATTTATTACCCTTCGATCCAATTTGATCAGTGGAAAGTGTTGAAATACAGAGTCTCAACAAAGAAAATCAGAAGTACAAATTAACATCGATGAGTTTCACCCTTTTTTGCAGAAATGTTGTGAGAGAGATGGGAAAAAGATCCATTCGCTCGGCCCATTGCACAATCCATCACACCTCAAAAATGACTACAGATCCTGAAGAGGTATATCCACCAAGAAGCAGTGCATACGCTCTCCTGAATACAATTTCGAGTGGAACCTTTGCGACAATCTACAAGGCAGAACTGATCGAAACAAAGCAGTATTTAACGATTAAGCTGATACCGGTACATAAAATAGGAAGCAGATTGCAAGAATTTCAGGTAATTTTCGTCCATTTTTGCTTATTTTGCTTGTAGGATCGTCTTCGAACACTGATAAACTCGCCAATCCCGTTCACCACTCGTGTACTTCAACAATTTGTCTCCCGATCATCACTATGGATTGTGCAACAATACCTTCCTTGTTTATTCTTTTTTTGAAGTATCATCTCCTATATTTACTGAATTCTCGTCCCAGATGATTCGATGATTGGACTTCGTAGTATCAACACAAATATGAAAGAAAAACACATTCCATTGATCATCAAAGCAGGACTGATGGGATTGAAGGAAATTCATGGACGGAAGATGATTCATGGAGATGTGAAGGCAGGAAACATTCTCTCAGATGGAGCAGGAAAATTCTTTCTAGATGATGTTGGAACGACTGGAATTCTCTATGAAATGTATTATCGAACGTCTGACCCCCATTACTTCAGTGCACCAAGCTGGTTTGCACCTGAATACTTCAGACCCGAAGTACCACTCACCACGGCAATCGATATCTGGTCGATGGGGATCACTGCATTGGAACTATATCATGGGATGGCACCATTTTCAAATTTTACGCCTCGCGAAGTGGTTTCATACATCAGATCATCACGACCAGACATTTTTCTCAATCCAAATCTAGCCCGAGTTTACTCGAGTACTTTTGTGAGCTTTATCGAGAAATGTCTCACATATGATGCAGCAAAACGACCAACAGCATCAGAACTTTTGGAACATCCCTTTATTACAGGTGAAGCGCAAGATAACAGACTCGTTCGCCAACCTCATCTTCCGTTTGGAACGTCTCATGACGGCCCATCACAATCACCACGTGACTATTCAGGGCATTCATCTTATCGATGGGAAGAGAGTGCGGGAAGATCTTATCGCACAGAACCAAGTCGAACAGATTTCTCAAACCAATACCGACGAGACGAGGGCTTTACGCCATCGCGTTCAAGAATGATGGGAGATATGGGAGGTATGCGAGCAGGACTGGGATCTAGTCGAGGGTTTGGGATGATGCGAGATCATCGTTATTCTCGAATCGGACGAGATCCTCGAGTTCCTTTCTCGCAATACTTTGATATGATCGACCGAAATATTCACACCAATCACTGGTTTGGAGCTGTCGATTGGGGGAAAGATCGTCGCTATAGGATCTCGGAAGATTCGAAACAAACGACATCGATCACAGGACGACGAAAATCCAATGAGAGTGAATATTATCACCACCAAATGGAAGAAAATACTGATATAAGAGGAGGTCGATCATATTTGATGGATAGCAGTGCAAATTATCATCAAGCGAACAGCTCGCGCCATTCTTATCGAGATTCAATGGCAGAAGAGAATTATCGGAAATCAACTGATCTATCTTCGTCAGGGAAGAGTAGATACATTGGGCGAAATGATATTTCAGATTCTCGAATCTCAGAACGTCGTGAAATGTCACATTCACCAAGCAGATCAATGAAAAGCGATAAAAATTCACACTATGAGCGAACTGTATCTCAAAGAGGTGACCGAAACGAATATGCGCTGATTTCAGATCCCCGAGACCGTGAAAAACTTTTTTCGATTCCTTTTGTTGAAACAACAAAACCAACAGAAATGGAACCAAAAGTCGAACTACACAACATGGAACAAAGAAGTGAAGCAAGGCATGAGCCAAGAACCGAACAAAGATACGATTCAAGAACAGAACAAAGACACGAACCGAGAACTGAACAGAAGCATGAGTCAAGAACCGAGCAGAGGTATGATCCGAGAACCGAACAAAGACACGAACCAAGATCCGAGCAGAGGTACGAGCCAAAAGCCGAACAAAGACACGAACCAAGAACTGAACAAAGGCATGAGATGCATACTGAGCCGAGTTTTGAAGCACGATTCGAGCCCAAAATAGAATACAAGATGGAGTCGAGAACCGAACAGACAAGCGATCGATATGTCGATCGCTCGATCGAAATGCATGAGCAGTTGTCAAGGAGCCCTGGGGAAGTACAAAGGGCATCTGACTTCAACATGGATTCATTCAACCTCAACTTGTCGGAGGCACTTGAAAAGAAAATGGAAAGTCGAAAAAAACGGAATTTGTATGATGGGACACTTACGATTGATGCTGGACTTCGGCTTCTAGAAAGAGATGCGGTGAAACAGAAACAGGCCAAATCAGCGCCTCCAAATGGGGTTATTTCGCATGGGATTCGGATTGAAAATCGGATACATGGAAGAAATGAGATTCGTCAATTTGAAGATATGAATGCGACGCAACGAATGGAAGCGATGAAATTGGTCCTTCGAACACGATTCTTTGAGAAACTTGGTCAGAGCATCACAGAAATCTTGGTCCAGAAGAAAGACCTATCTGAACGAGAAACTGAGATCGAGCAAGAAATTGAACAGATCCAACATGAAGAAGAGATGGAACAAGAAAGGGAGAGAGAGAAAGCGGAAGAGGAAGAAAGAGAGAGGAGAGAAAGAGAGATTGCATCAAAAGTGAAAGCCGACAAGATAAGAGAGAAGAGAAGAGAACTTGAACAAAAGAAGGAAATGAAGCGAGAAAAAGCAAGAGAGAGAGAGCGAGAGAAAGCCAGAGCAAAAGAGCAAGCGCGACAGGAAAATAAGAAAGGACGTCCAAGGACAGAAGATAACGAAAGAGAAGACAATGATGAGAAGAAAGAGCCGATCGGCCTTCACTATAAAACTGAGCGGTCTGAGATGCTGAGGGACAGAGATACTTCGACTGAGAGTGGGGTTCGGGATGAGATGGGGACAAGTGAATCATCCACAGACAACAAGAAAGATCAGGACTACATCCAAAATGGAAAGAAGAAGAAACTAAAAGTGAGTCGAGAACTGTCAGGTCTTTTGATGTCGGAAAAAGTCAAGGGAGGAAGAAGCCGAAAGCTGACAAAGAAAGAGCTGCGGCTACAATCGTTGGAGGAAGAGGATGAAGAACGAGAAACGGGACGGAGAGTGTTCACGGAACACGAAGAAGGGGCTGAGACGTATCGCCGAGGAGTGACGGAGTATGGGAGTGATGACGAGAGTTCTGGATTCTTATCAACACCAAATGGCACACCGTCTTTCTCGAGAATTGTGGAAGTTGGAGACCAGATCTCACCGTCGAACTCTCCGAATCGGAAAGGGGTGAGCCAAGCAACATTCAGTGATCTCGAAAAAGGAAGAATTGGACGACCAGTTGGATCAGGAAAGAAGGTAATTGAACCTGACGATGACAGCGTTGGAGAAGATGGAGATGATTGGATGAGAGAAGACAAGGGAGCGAAGAAAGAAGGGAAATCGAAAGCAGAGCGGCTTTCCACATCTCGACGTCCACACAAGAACACTCATGATCGATTGAAAACTCCCCGAATTGGATCGGGAAGAGTGTCACAAGCAACACAACGAGCGCGAGCAGAATATCGTCGTCAACAAGAATTCATGGAACCACTTCACTTTCGATTTCTTGTGAAAGACACTGACGAAGAAGATCTACGAGACGACAAACTGGCACTTGTTGTGGCAGCGGAGAATGCGGGCCTGCCACTCGAGGATCTGTTTCCAGATGTGGTCCAGCAGCTGGGGGTGGGAAATCGGCCTGATATGTCGAGTGTTTATGAGATGCCATATGCACTGAATCTGTTCATGCGAGACAAAAAGCTGCTTGATCGAGAATCGGCTCGTCATCGCTCGAATTCGAGCAGGCGTCGATTGACGCTCGGCGCTGGAAAGAAGAAGGATTCACAGATGAGTTTGAACAAAGTGCTACCGTATGCGAACGCAAAGATTGATTGGACATCACTTGACTATGATGCTCTTGAGCGGTATCGAGATCATCAGGTCATCCAGGCCATCGACGAAGAGAAATTTGTTCCGATGAACGAAGATATGGAACCGCCGTTCGTCACACCTCCACCTGGGATGCCGATGTACTTCTCGGGGTCGAGTGTTCCACTGAACACAATTGAACATCTTCGGCAGTTCGTTCTGGCGCATCCAACTCATCCATTCATGTCCATTCCATCATTTGATCCCACACGTCACATGTCGATGGAACTTGGTGAGTTTGTTGGGATGTTGGAGAGGAGGAGGGAGGAAATGATTGAAGACCTTCGAGATCGATTGATGAGAGATCTTCGCCCTGACGAGCAAATGGGTCAAAGAAAGAAATTGGACGATGAAGTCATGAAACCAATCGAAGACCCACCGATGCAGCCGCTTCTCGCTGAAGTTGAAAATGAGGTTGGTCCAACCCTTCAGCCTTCAACATTTTCGAATTTCACGTCGGTTTTTCCCCGGAAATGGAACGCACTGACATGGCCGACAGGGGAAAATACTGAAATAGACAACCAAATAACGAGAATTCTACAAAAGCGTGCATTCACACCAGATTCTATTCCAAGAAATACCACACCACCACAGTCTCGAACATCATCACCAGTTCCGCGTTCGACATCAAACAGATCAACACCCCGTCCTCACATCTCCGAACGTCGCCGTCTTGAACAAATCAAACAGGAAGCACAAAGCTCATGTCAACGATGCCGCCCCTTCACTCTAAACATGTGTCGAGGAATGCTTCTGAAGCAGTTTGAAGATCCAGTTTTGGTGTACTCGCCGACGTTTGAATCGTTGACTGGGCCACAAAGTTATTTGTTCAATCAGGGTCCACAGACTTCGCGACCGGATGGAGAGTTTGTGGTTGACCAGGAACGGAACAAAACAGTGAAGGGAGGATCAGAACCATTCATTGAATATCTTCCGTTGGGGTCAGGGATACCAAAGCATCCTGAAGGAAAGTTCTTTTCGCCAACAGCAATGGTCGTTGGGTACTCGTCCACTGATAAAGGCACACCTGCACCACCAATCATCCATCCAAGCGCCACGTCGCTCTCACTTCGACAGATGCCAGTTGCGTTTGAACGAAGTAAGATCCACGACTGGGGATTGTATGCTATGGTGGACATTGAAGAACGACACGTGGTGGTTGAGTATGTTGGGGAAGTGATCCGAAGCTCAGTCGCTCAGAAGAGAGAGAATCTGTACATTCAGCAGGGTAATCCATCGTCGTATCTCTTCCAGGTGGATCCGTACTGCATCATTGATGCCACAAAGACAGGAAACAATGCACGTTACATCAACCACTCGTGTGACCCGAACTGTTTTGCCGAGATCATAAACGACGATGGAGTAAGGAAAGTCGTCATTTTCGCGAAAAGGAAGATCTACATGGGAGAGGAGATCACGTACGACTATAAGTTCAGTGACGAACCGGAAGAAACAAAGGTCAAATGTACTTGTGGAGCTCCAAACTGCAAGCGAACACTGAACTGATTAATTTGAATCTCTTTAACTCAAATTGTTTGTTAATTTTCATTGACTCTTTGTTTTGGAACATTTCTCGTCTTTTTTTGAGACTTCATCATGATTTCATCTCTGTAAAGTTGGCCAAGTGGACGGGTTGTTGAAGAGACGGAATGGTCAAGCTCAAAAGAGTCAGGAAAGATATGACCTGATGCACGGTTGTTTATTGTTAAGTCAAAGAGCTCTTCAAAGCGAGTTATGAAATGAAATTAAATCCGGAAATTACTTGCCATGTTTCCGAGTTGTTGTGTTCCGAATCCACCTCCTTGCTGCTGATTCCCGAAACCTCCTCCAAACCCTTGATTCTGCTGTTGTCCAAATCCTCCGCCCTGCTGGTTAGCGAATCCCCCCTGCTGTTGATTCCCAAACCCTCCCCCACCGCCCTGCTGCCCTCCAAACGTAGATTGTCCGAACCCTCCCACTCCCATCTGTTGTGCCATTCCACCTTGAGGACGGTTAAACCCAGTTTGATTCCCAAATCCACTTTGCTGCTGATTCCCAAATCCTCCTCCTACTCCCCCTTGGTTTCCAAACGCACTGCCCTGTTGTTGATTTCCGAATGCGCTTCCTGTGTTTGTGCCAAACCCACGATTCTGTTGGCCAAATCCTCCACCTTGTTGTGTCGCAAATCCACTTTGCTGCTGAGTCCCAAAACCACCACCTGTTGTCCCGCCTGGTTTCCCAAATGCACTGCCTTGTTGTTGATTGCCAAATCCTCCGCTTGGTTGATTCGCGAAGCCACTCTGTTGTTGAGTTCCAAACCCTCCTCCTCCAATCTGCTGTTGGTTGCCAAATCCACCACCAGTGTTCAATTGTTGATTGCCAAACGCACTTCCTTGTTGCTGGTTGCCAAAACCACCTTGTTGTGTCTGTCCAAATCCTCCAGTTTGTTGATTTGCAAACCCACCCTGCTGGTTCTGCTGTGCTCCAAATCCCCCTCCTGTTCCTCCCTGTTGCGTTTGTGTCTGATTCGCAAATCCACCCTGCTGGTTCTGTTGTGTTCCGAATCCTCCCCCTGTTCCTCCCTGTTGAGTTTGTGTCTGATTCGCAAATCCACCACCAGTGTTCGATTGCTGATTGCCAAACGCACTTCCTTTTTGCTGGTTGCCAAAACCACCTTGTTGCTGTTTCTGTCCAAATCCTCCAGTTTGTTGATTAGCAAACCCACCTGTCTGTGTTTGTGTCTGATTTTGTCCAAATCCTCCTCCGGTTCCTCCCTGTTGTGCTTGTGTCTGATTCGCAAATCCACCTTGCTGATTCTGTTGTGTTCCAAATCCCCCTCCTGTCCCTCCCATCTGCTGCTGATTCCCAAATCCACCCGGTGTGCTTTGCTGTGTCAAACTCTGTCCAAACGCTGATGGTGTCTGTGTTGGTTGTTGGCCCGTTTGTGTCGATCCAAATCCTCCAGTTCCACCGACAGCTGGTGTTTGTGGAGTTGTTAAGGTTGTTGGAGTGGCTGTATTCTGAGGCTGTGTTTGGCCGAACGCTGACTGAGGTGTTTGTGCTTCTGGTTTCGGCTGTGTTGCTGCTTGTGATCCAAACGCTGTTTGCTTCGCTTTCGGCTGCCCAAATCCTGTTTGTGTATTCCCAAAACCACCAGTCTGTGGTTGTGTCTGAGTTTGTCCAGCCATTCCTGTCCCTCCAAATCCACTTTGTTGTTTTGGAATCGATGATGGAGCTTCAGCGCTCGTCGCAGGAGATTGCTGTATCGCTGGAGGCGAGTCGGCAGGTGAACCTTCTGGTAAGCCTGTTGTTTGTGTCGGTGATGCGAGTGGAGTTGTCGTTGAATTCGTCTGCAGTGTTTCTGTTGCTGGTTTGTCGAATATACTCTTCTGACCAGTCCCGCTTAGCCCAAACCCGGTCTGTTTGGGAAGTGGCTGACCGAAAGTTGATTGCTTCGGCACTGTCATCCCAACACCTGTTGTTTTCGGAAGAACTTGACCAAATCCAGTTGTGTTCCTTGTTGGTTGGGGAGTTGTGAGAGGAGCGGTAGTTGAGAAGAGAGTCGTTGGTGTCTTTCCACTCTGCATCGGTGTTTTCGAAATTGTGTCCAATCCTGCTTTGTTCTCGGCAGTCGGTGTGTTCTCTGGAGTGCTGATTGCCGTCGTTATCGATTCTGGTGGCTTAGCCGTCTGATCTGGTTGTGTTGGAGCAGGTGCAGTGAGCGAAGATGTTGAGAATAATGTATTCCCTTCATGTGTCGTCTTCTTTCCATCGTTCTGCGATTGTACGCTCGTATTCGCTGTTGCTGATGGAAATGACCCAAACGCGGATGGAAAAGCTCCAGCTTTTGGTTGTGTCGATACTCCGAACGACCCACTTCCTGTCCCAAATCCTGCATTTGCTGGTGGAACTACGGTGATATCAGGTTTCGAGAATGTTGCAGTTGGGAAAGCCGATTTCTGTTGTGTGGGCTTTGCATCGCTTGCGGTCATTGTGTTTGCGAATGGAATAGCAGTTTTTGGTTTTGTTGTCTGTTCTGAAGCTGTTAATCCAAATCCTGAACTCTGCGTGAATGAATTTTGGGTTTGACCCACATTCGATTTGGCATTTCCAAACGTTGACGGTGCTTGTGTCGTTCCTGCTCCCGAAATTGACGAAAGAGGAGATTTGATTGGAGGCTCAGCTGTCTGTTTGGGTTGTGGGAGAGTTCCGAAGGTATTGGTTGGTGTGGGAGCTGTCGATTTCGTGAAACGCATCGTTTCGCCGAATAAATGAGAGCCGGTTGAGGAATCGGAGAGAGTTGGAGATGCACTCGTCTTGAAAGGTTTATCGGCCTCTTTCTCTCTTTCTTTCTCCCTCTCTTTGTCTTTTGTCTTCTCTTTCACCTTCTCGTTCGTCGTATCCGCCATGACAACCACAGGGTGTGGTTTAGCCTGCAAAACCGGTGTTCGTTTCCCACTCTCGCCATTTATTCCTTCTTTTTGAATCAGCTCCGGTGTGGATTGCCCCGTCATATGCTTCTCTGACGAATTCGAGACCAATGTCTTCGAGCTGGTTGGGAAGTGAACAACCTGTTTCTTTCTGTCCAGTCTGTCTGGCTCCTTCTGTGTTTGAGACGGAATTGTTTTGTATTTCATCGCATTTCGTTGTTTTTGGAGGAGTCTCTCTTTTTTTCGAGATTCTTCATATTCCGAAGCTCGGAGAGAGTCCTGCTGTTGTGTCAGTGTGTCCAGAATTGATTGTGAATTGTCCGAATCTCTGGATGAAATGGAGAGGGACAGTTTCGATTCATTCGATTCAATGTCTGGTGATGTAATTCTCGCTTTCTCCTTTTTCTTCTGAATTGATATATTTCTGTGTCGCTGAGCCTGTAGCTCCTGTCGTGTCCGTATCTCTTGGGTAGCGTGAGATGGTCCTCCACCAAACACATTGTGATTCATAGACAGGCTCTCAAGAATCTCATCAATCTGCTTCAATCGAGAATTGGCAACAGAAATGAATGAATGGATGTTGGAGTCATTGTCAAAAGTTTGATCCTGCTGAAATTTGGAGTAAGATTCGTCGAGTGCACTCACAGCGAATGTTTGTGTCTCGATTCTTCTCGTAACCGTCGCCAACGAAGTATAATTCGATGAAAGAGAAGAAAAGTCGTGTTGGATGGATTGGGAGAAGCGAGAGAGAAGTTTATTCATGTCTGAAGGTGAGACGACTGTGGTGTAGTTGAGAGGAGTGTCATCCAGATCCAGAATTGTTGGAGTTGGTGTCGATTGATTCGTAACGCCGACGGGAGATTGGATGATTTGGTTAGTTTTCTGTAGGAAGACGTTTTGAGTTGTGTTCTGATTGAATAAGTTCTTTTCTTCTTTCTTCAGGTCTCCAGCAGTAGGAATACCCAAAGATGGAGTTGGGAAGCTCGCATTCGATGATAGTTGGGTGATCGATGAAATAGAAGAGGCAGAGGCACTTGGGATTGATGTTACATTCTGTTTCGTGATCGATGAATTAGAAGAGGCAGAGGTACTTGGGATTGATGTTACAATCTGCTTCACAAAACTACTTTGCTGCTGATTCCCAAATCCTCCTCCTACTCCCCCTTGGTTTCCAAACGCACTGCCCTGTTGTTGATTTCCGAATGCGCTTCCTGTGTTTGTGCCAAACCCACGATTCTGTTGGCCAAATCCTCCACCTTGTTGTGTCGCAAATCCACTTTGCTGCTGAGTCCCAAAACCACCACCTGTTGTCCCGCCTGGTTTCCCAAATGCACTGCCTTGTTGTTGATTGCCAAATCCTCCGCTTGGTTGATTCGCGAAGCCACTCTGTTGTTGAGTTCCAAACCCTCCTCCTCCAATCTGCTGTTGGTTGCCAAATCCACCACCAGTGTTCAATTGTTGATTGCCAAACGCACTTCCTTGTTGCTGGTTGCCAAAACCACCTTGTTGTGTCTGTCCAAATCCTCCAGTTTGTTGATTTGCAAACCCACCCTGCTGGTTCTGCTGTGCTCCAAATCCCCCTCCTGTTCCTCCCTGTTGCGTTTGTGTCTGATTCGCAAATCCACCCTGCTGGTTCTGTTGTGTTCCGAATCCTCCCCCTGTTCCTCCCTGTTGAGTTTGTGTCTGATTCGCAAATCCACCACCAGTGTTCGATTGCTGATTGCCAAACGCACTTCCTTGTTGCTGGTTGCCAAAACCACCTTGTTGTGTCTGTCCAAATCCTCCAGTTTGTTGATTTGCAAACCCACCTGTCTGTGTTTTCTTGGCATTCTCTGAATCTTGATTGCTTTTCGGCCCAAAGGCATGAAGATCCTTTGCTGGTGATGGGAATGATGACATTTGTGGGTAGGGCGTCACCTCATTTGATGAATGTGAGCATACCAAAGGCTCTAATTTCAACGAATCTAGACTTCCATTCTGGTGAGATCGAGTTGATCCAGAAATCCATCTTTTTCTAGAAACTGGGAGGTTAAAGTTGACAATCATGATTCCCCCGATCTGTCCGAAGGCTGACGTGTACACCAACAGCGGTTCTGCCTCTGATTCCTTGTGGGTGAAGAGTAGAGTGTCAGCAGGCGTATCAATTGAACAAGTCTTTGAATGAACCGGTAAAAAATCTGTATTTGGTGTTTTTAGAACGGGAGCGTCGGGAAGAACGGAATTATTGACAGTGAGCGTGGAGTCGAAGAGGATTGTGAGACCTGTCGGTGTTGTATCATCAAAATCCAATGTTAAGAGAGCTGCAGTATCCGACACATCGTCCACGCGGATATGTTCCCATTGAGGACGGGCTGTGGGGGTGGAGGGGGGAATTTCGTGGATGAAGCGGAGATGTTTTGAAGTCGTTGACCCAATGATTAACATTCCGAGTTTTGAGATTGGTGTGAAGATGAAACGATGTCTCAAGATGGCTTGTTGACTGGGAGACGGATTTGGAAGGATATCAACCTTCAAATTCTTGAACACAAGAGGATCAGTTAGATCGACCGCGATTACTGGTGTGATTGCATATTTCTGACCTTTTGGGAATTGTAGGATGTTTGGGTCAAGATTGAAGAGGGGTACGTTGCTCTTGAATTGATCCGAGAAAGGAACTTGTGAATAACACACAAAGAGGGTTGGCGAGAGTTGACTTGAGGCATCGGCAGCTGGATAACTGTACAGCGAAACAGGCAAGAGGTATGTGGCGGGGGAATCTCCAGTGAGTGACTGCTGTTGTCGCGCAGACAAACCTTCAAGGAGGACAGAAGACGGGACAGAGAATTGATCGGTTGAAATTGTCGAATTGTGGAGAATAATGCTACCATCCGAACGTGAAGTTGCGTAAGCGGGCGATTGTCCCTGATTTTCGTTTCCAACTTGGTGAAGGAATGTGAAAGCAATGATGTTCGTTTGCTCTGGTGCTCGTAACAGTCTTGTGTGTGTTTCATTGCCATGAACAACTTTCGAAAATGGTAAATCAACAATGTGTTCCTCAATCACATTTCGTGATAGAAAGAAAAGATCTCCAGACCGACCGAGAATCCCGATTGAGTGGAAAGGATCCCTCGGATCGACGATTGAGAATTCGAGGGTGATCGCTTGAGTTGGGAATTTTGCAGCGAAACATCTGACTGTTTCTGTGGCAGGATCGAAAGACGGTGATTGGCATTGTTGAGACAGTCGGGTGAGTTCTGTGGTTTCGAAAATGGCGATGACGCTGTGGTTTGAATCTTGTGGATCAGCGAAGGCAATTGCGATCCATGTTTGTCCTGTATTAACGGTACAAATGGCAGTTGCTTCGGCTCCAAAGGGTATCGTGACTGGAGAAATGGATTTATCCGCCTATTGAGAAAATGGATTGGAACAATGAACAATGATAACATGAGACAGACATTTTCTTGTTGGATGGTCTTTAGTGGGACTGGCTCAACATCTTTGTGATAGCAACCTCGTTTGGACAAAGAATGCATGAAGGAAGTATTGATGAGTGTTAGTCCTTTTGATTGGCACATCACAACTTGTTGTGTTTGTGGTAATGACACTACTTGCTGGGTTGTATTGGCAGAGTGAAGAAGGTTAGAATGTTGTTCGTACTGGAAGGACAGAGAATGGTTCGAAAGAGAGGGATGAGAAAGAGTTGATGATTGCAGACCAAATACTGACCACATGTCACAGTTTGAGTGAATGATTTCTATAAAAACGATTATACAAGAGAGAACTGTTGTACAAAGAAAAAATCATACCTCACTCATGAGGAGATACGTTAAAATTATTTTGGGAATGGATCAATTCATCTACGTGACAAGGTATCAATATTCGGAGAAACAGTGACAAAACCTCAATTAGCTGATTCTCCGGGAAATGACGATACTCTCTCCCTCTTTCAAGAAAATGTCTAGATCAAACCAGCATTTTTGATGGCACTGAGTGGACAATATTTTGTACTGGGAATCGTCATTGCTTTGGCTCTATTCCTTCTAGCCATTGTTTTTGGGTCCCTCCCTGCTTGCAGAAGCACACCTCTTTATACTCTCTATCGTTGCTTCTTCCCGGAGAAAAAGAAAACACAACAAACAGGGCATCCCGGAGAAAAGCAAGAATTCCAAGGAAGCTGTTGTGAGAGGTGGGGGAATCATATTGAAAACGAACCCAACCATGTCATCCAAGTATCTTCACGAGATTACTCTTCGCTCATTTTCTCAGTGTATGTACCTTGCATGTGCAGCAGGAGTTCTACTCGGATTTATTTTTGTCCTTGCTCCCTATTGTGATGGACAAATGATGAGCGTTCGTCATAAGTGTGCATCTTCTGTCATCTATGTCTCACTCCAGTCTCTTCGCCCTACTTTCGGTCATACTGAGTGTCGGAATCTTCTTTGTTGCGTGCAGTGCTGATGCTGGAACAGTTACTAAAGAGAATCTTTCGGTTGTCGAGTCAATCTACCCCTACGATGGAGTTTTGTACTCATCACTCCGTTGGTGTGAGCATTGCCAGCTGTACAAGTATACTCATTTAATTCTCAAAAATTCATCTATGTAGGCCGCCGCGAACAAGACATTGCGAAATCTGCAATAAATGTGTCGCAAAAAGTGATCATCATTGTCCATGGTGTGCATCTTAAAGAAAACAACATCATAACTCTATCCTCTCTCATTTTCGATTCAATTTCTCGCTTGAAACCTCGTTCAAATCATACTTAAGGCTCAATAACTGGTTTGTCTCCTTTTCTACCACAATCATTTGTTCAGTGTCGGCCAAAATAACTACCGATTCTTTGTTCTTTTCCTATTCATAAATGGCTTCACCACTCTCTATACATGTGTGTTCTGTCGCATATCCCCTCTACTCTCTATTTCTCTTCCAAGGCATCCTCTCCATTCTTGCATGTTATCGCTTCATCATGAAGAGTGGCATCTATGGCCGAAGCGTCACCCTTCGTGACGGAAGAGTGGTTACTGTCGGGGCTTCTCTTGTCATGCGTGTATATTCTTCTGTTCTTCCTTCATTCGACTGTTTTTCCTTCATTCGACTGTTCTTCCACTCAGCTCGTCCTCGAAAAGCAGCTTTGGGTCATCTTTTATGGCTTCTTTTCGCTTATCCTCAGCCTCTCGCTTTTGGGGATGGCGTTCTATCACATCTACCTCTTCAGCACAAACACGACTACGTGGGAGACCATGCATGTTTGCGATTGTTCTTTGTGATTGGCTTCCTTTCTGCTTCGTAGTGGGATCGACTGACCACCAACAGGAAGAAGGCTGTGCGAGTGAACAAAGGGAATGGATTTGTGCGAGACCTTCCTCCATCATACGTCGAGGATCTGAACGAGGACCTCAAAATTCCGATCAAAAACAAGTACAGCAAAGGGTTCTTTGGAAACCTTGCAGAAGTCTTCTTCCCTCCCTCCATCCACCCCGACTCAAAGAGTGGGCCAACTATCACGTTTGATACAGTGTATTTCCCAAACAGACCTCTGTTCAATTGGTTTGGGAAATCCGATCCAGTTGAAATCACGAGGCACAACAGAGAAGTGGCGGCTCGGAGGCAGAGGAAGCCAAGTGCCAAACATGAAAAGCACAACACGAAAAGCAAGGCTGACAAGAAGTGGAATGAGGAGATCAGGAACTACGAAACAAGCCCGTTTGACGTCGACCCTCCAATTTTGACATACAACTACTCAGAATTTGGGAATGTCCTTCGTAATGAGAAGAGGTGGCTGAGTGACACGAGAGAAAAGATCATGCAGAACGCTCCGAAGCGAATTAACAACTCAAACTCGAAGACACAATCCAAAAATGTTGATTCGAAGAAGAAGACGAAAGTTCCGAAAGATAAAGGTGGAAAGCTGGTGAACGGAGAATTCAAGGAATCTTAAGCATTGACTCTCTTCTTTTCCTTTCGTCTTCCAACCATTTCATTTGTTGGTTTTGACGCCGAGACGATTTCAGCAGCCAGATTGACTCGGCTCTCTCCGCATTTTCAAAATGACATCATATTTCAACTCGTAATTGGAGAATTTTGTACAAAAAACTCATTCGTTGAATAATGAGAAGTGAAAAATGACCGAGAAATGAGAATCAAGATGGTTGGAATGAGGTGTTTCAGGAGTAATGAGTGGTTGATTCATCAACCATGAACACTCATCAGTGACCGCAATCGTTTCTCCTCCTGGAAAAGTGAAAATAAGAGAGTACAAACTGCTTGTTCTTCAATATCAGTGTAGATATACACGACATTTGATTGAGCTTGAGCACTCGCTCCTGTTTGAGATTGTTGAATCGTGCCGGGTTTAGGTTGAAAATTTATGGAGATCCCACTTTGATGTGCTGGGAGTTGGACATTTTGAGTCCTGAAATAAAGATCAATTGAATCGAAAAATGACTTGATACACAGCATGAACTACGGGAATCTGTGCTCGAGGGGCGGGTTGAGAAGGAAAAAGCTGAGCCAAAAGTGGATGAGCGACAGGAGTATTGTCTGAATCACTGGAAGAATCTGACGATTCATCTCGTTTTGCGATGATCTCGGCGTATAGCTTATCTAAGAACACAATGATCAAAAAAGACAATAGAAGGAGAACCTTTATGTTTTTGAATGTCTTCCTCTGGAACACCTTCCATTCCATAGATTTCGAGATCAATTCTGTCGGTTCCAGGATTGGCATTTAAAACTCTAAAAGGAACCAAAATAAAGGGATATATTGAAGAAATTCTCGAAGAGACCTCGTCATGGTGCACTTGTGGATATCGCGTTCGTGTAGCACGAGGGCAGGGACAGAATTGAATCTTTTCGGACAGTGCGTGCATCGGAAGTGTTTTGCCTTTTGATGATCGACTAGAACCTTCATATCACTAAAAACACGATCACAGTACCAGCACCAAGGCTTTTTAAGGATTTTTGTCTTCTTGCTTCGTCCCATGGATTGGTTCTTGGGCCGATCTACAGAACTGTTGATGTCGATGTTCTGTCTTAAATTAATGTGTCAAATCCCTCATACTTCGGCCACTTAATACAGCTGGAGATGACAAGGATAAAATTATGTGTACAAGTACGATCTCCCCAAGTTCTTTTTCAAAGCAAATGGAATCCGAGTCAGACTTATCATCTGATCCATTTGAGAAAGTCACTGTATCCATACGCTCTTTTATGCTCATTCATTCTGTTCTTTCATCTCACCAAACATGCATCATCGGATTCACCTCAGAATGATCAGGACGTAGAAAACACGTATTCAAACCAGGAAACTAACTTTCAACCAAACAAACAGCTGGATGTATCCCATTTCAGAATAATCCTTTCATCTTTCCTGCTCTTTCTCATCATCCATTGATTTCATCGTCACGACGATTCTCTCTTTTTTTCTCTTTTACTTGCACGTGTTCGTGAAATACCTTATTTTCTCTCTAGAATCAAGAATCTGAAGATGATAGTAAAGAAGAAGACGCAGATTTTGTCCTTCGTCCAGCTCATTCTGCTAGACATCAACATTCTACCCCAAAAAGTGCACCATCGAAGCTTTTCTCCCTTCTAAAACTTCCAGAACACATAGCCATCAGATTCAAGTCTGATATTGACATCAAATTTCGTTTTCCATTGAATAATCAAACATTCAAATTTTCTTTGCATCTTCTCCTTTGATTTGTTCCCTTTTTGCGTTCTTGATGATCATTTTTACGTTTGTGTCTATTTGTCTTGACCAGATTTCTTCGCCGTCTCCTCACTGATCTGATTCGACACAAATACAGTTCACCCTTTCTGGAACCAGTGGACACCGTACAACTCAATATTCCGGAATACACTCAAATTATTCAACATCCGATGGACTTTGGTACAATCCGCCGGAAGTATGATGCCGCAGATTATGGATACTCTGTCGAAAACATGATCCACGATCTGTATCTCGTTTTCGACAACTGCTTTCACTTCAACCCTCCAAAAAATGCTGTCTCGGAGATGGGCGATACACTTCATAAAATCACATGCAAAAGGATGCGGACTTCGCTTCTTTTTACGATGGATCAGGTCGCAATGATGGAAGACACACAGCCGTACAAATACTATCCTGACCCATCTAGTTACCATCCTGATGAAGATATACCCCCACCTATGGTTGATATTCATGGTATCCTTCTGCATCCTGCTGAAAGCAATCGTCATAATCCTGATCTGAATGATCTCCTTGAAAGATTTGATGGAGACACAACTCCTCTTACTAGGGAAGAGATCAACACTGTATTTGAACAGATACGCTCTCTTCCTGCTCATTTCTTCCCACAAATCGTCCAATTTATTCAGACCACGTCGCCACAGAGTTGTATCGATGTTGGGGACGGAATCTACGAATTTGACTTTCTGGACTTTGACGTATGTTTCCAACGTCATTTCTCGAAATACATCCAGTCTTGTGTTAATGTTGTTGGAACTACCTCATGACCTCTCTTCATTTTTCTTTTCTTTCATTTCTCGACTTCATTGGATCTCACTTCACAAGCAAATATGATTTTCTGCAAACATTTATATAATCACAATTGTTAACTCACTTAACATGTATGAGAACATCATGTTGACCAGACACTTCCTACGAAATTATCTGCGGGTTGATCATTTCATGTCCGTTCAATCATCTCAAATACAAAGTATTGAGGTGTTGGAATCAACTCTCCTTGATCTTACCATCAAATTCCAGATTTATCCATCACCAGAAGAGGATTTGGACAATTCACAATTCTGCCTTCGACTCGAACAAGCATATTATCTCTTCATCGATCTTTATCCACAACTTGTCAAGTGTTTCCTCCCAAACAATTCGGATCCCCTTGAATTTATACATTTATATTGGCAATATTCACCCGATATCCAGGCAATTATCTCAGAAGATTCATTACATGAACTCTTTGTACGTTTCCAAAAGAAACAACGTAAAATGCCGGTCTTTGGAGCCATTATTATTAATCAAAGACTTGATGCCTGTCTCTGTATCAAAGGGAGCGGAAACACTGCTGGCTGGTCATTTCCAGGCGGAAAGTTGTCGCCAGGCGAAGAAGGTCACGTTTGTGCAGCTCGAGAGGTGAAAGAAGAAACAGGATTGGATGTTCGCAATCATATTTCAGAGACAACACCTCGCATTTCATTTTCTCTGAGCGGACAACACATCACTTTCTTTGTCGTCTGCGGTATCAATGATGGACTCACCTTGGAACCTGAAACTCGAAATGAAGTTGGAGAAATTCAATGGATACCATTGTCCAAATTGCCAGAAGACCCTCCCAGACCATTGTATACCAAATTTGTCCATCGTGCAACGGAAGCTGCAATTCGTTTCCGAAGGGAATGGCCAACAATTAAACAACAGCACATCAACCAACATCCACACATTCCGAAGGCTTCGAGAAAAAACAAAATTGATCTTCGATCCCCATCACCATCACAACAACGTCCTCCACAACCAAAAAAGACTCCTCGCTCAGACCAACAGGAAAAATCAAAACTCAAAACAGCTTATTGGGGGACCACCCCCAGTCCACACGCAACTCATGACAAAGTGGCAGATTTGCCTCAGAAGGATTCATATGATGGTCCACTCTCTAAACTCTTCAAATCAATAAAGCCTCCATCAGCAACAAATCTTCCTTCCCCAAAAAGTGAGCCCATGACAAGCCGGAAACAGCATTTGCCAACGGTTAAACCAAAAATCTTCCGACAACCACAGCTGCAAACAGTTGAACCGCCTTGCGAAGCTCCAGATGACAGTTCAGGTGCATTAATTCGAAAGAATGGGGAGAATACCTGCATCAATCCAGAATACCTTTCATCTTTCCTCCAGCTCAAACTTCACCATTACTATCAGATGTCCTTCTCTCTCCCTGTCGAAGAAACGTAACACCCTCTTTTCTCGCGATTACTGCCCGAGGAAATGTTCACTGTTGATCTCCTTTCATTATGCATCTTAAATGATTGTTGATCACCGTCAACAGGCATCTACACGATTCCATCCTCGAAATCTTCATCATTTATGATATTTCGAAGCTTTGGAACAAGTATATCTAACTTACCAACAGATTATGATCTGTTTTGCTCCTCTTATTCACCAGAGAAATGTTTTCTTTCGTTTTCCATGATCTTCTCCAAGTCATCTCCATCCACCTCACCAAACAATCTTCTCTGATGTTCATATCTTTATCAAATAATCATGCATTGTTATCAGAACCTCTTTCTACCGGGTATGAATCGCATGTTGCATTCGACCGGACCCATTGACTCTTTTTTTCTCACAGATGGGTCCGTCACCTTCGAAAACAACAGGAGGTGCACCAGCAACTCCTCTTATCATTTCAAAAACCACTGGTCTTCAAGATCAAGAAGATCCTCCACGCGCAAATGCTATGTTCGACCTCAGTTTCTTGAACTCGTTACAACCACGAGAAAAAGTTACATTTGAAGATTTTGAGCCAATCAGAACGGTATTTGCATCATTTTTTCCATATCTCATCTGAATTGTCACACAAGATTGGGAAAGGCAGTTTCGGAAAGGTAATCCTTGTCCGCAAGAAGAATACGGACAATTACTATGCATTAAAGATTCTTCGAAAGAGCGATATTATCGAAGGAGATCAGGTCCAACATATTCTCACTGAAAAGAATGTCCTTCAACAGATTAACCACCCGTATGAATTCTCCTCACTTTTCATCCTCTTCTTTCTCAACCACCATCGACTTCATTTCCCAATATCATAAACCATCCTTGGGCACTTTCCAATATCCTCCCTCAGGTTTATCATCAATCTTCGTTTTGCATTCCAAACCGAAAAAAAACTCTTCCTTGTGATGGACTTCGCAAATGGAGGAGATGTCTTCTATCATCTCAAACAAGAAAAAAGGTTTTCCGAAGACAGATGCAGGCTATACGCAGCAGAGATTACACTGGCATTTGGTGCTTTACATGAAAAAAATATCATCTACCGGTGTGGCTCCAGTTTCCATTATCATCACCATTCGTTAGAGATCTAAAACCAGAAAATGTCCTTCTAGGATCAGATGGACATATATACCTGACAGATTTTGGACTATCGAAACAAAACATCACGAATGAATCACAAGCGACAACCTTCTGTGGCACACCGGAATATCTTGGTCTGATCCTTCAATTTCCGTTTTATTTCTTCATGTGATTCTTATTTATTTTCATCTCTGTTAGCACCTGAAATGCTAGTATCGGGAGGACATGGAAAGGCTGTTGATTGGTGGGCACTCGGAACATTTTTGTACGAGATTCTTGTGGGAATTGTCTGATATCTTTGTTCTTATCACTTTCTACTTTTTTCTATTCTCATTGTTCAGCCTCCATTCTATTCGAACAATCGAAACGAAATGTTCAGGCAAATCCTGGAGAAACAACTCACTCCTCCCAAGGACATCTCACCTGACGCACGTGATATCCTTTTGAGAGTTTGTTCATCATTTGCCATTCATTGAAGAGCAAATTCCTCAACTTTCATTCACTTTTTTCTGTTTTCCCCTCAACTCTCAATATAATGACCTTATTCTCATCACTTTTCAGCTGCTTGAACGTGATCCCAACAAAAGACTGGGAGGTGGTGATCGAGACGCTGCTGAAGTGAAAGAGCATCCATTTTTTGCATCTCTGGACTGGGGTGACGTATATGCCAAGCGAACCAAACCCTCATACATACCCAAAATTGTATATCATTTTTCTGGTTTTGACGTCTTTCTTCATCGCTCTAGCGCTCACCGGAAGATCTCTCACACATCGATCCAGAATTCCTCTCTGAACCTCCTCTTGATGAAGATGATCTTGCAGAAATCTCAAGAGCACGTGAGTTCCGTTCTGAAACTCGAGCTGTACATACAACTGATGGGAAAGTTGATGAAGATGAATCCGGGCAATTCGCTGGCTTTTCTTTCACTGGACTTGAGCCAGAGGAAGAAAAAGAAACAAAAGCAACTTTGTTGTCATCGGCTATTTCAGATTCAATGCAGCAGGAGCTTGTCACTCAACCTAAAGTTGCACCAGTCCCGCCGCCATCTCAACCTGAATAATGATGATTCCCCTTTCTCTCTTAATTCTCTCCTGAACAGCACTATTACTTTCACATTTCGCCTCTTTTCGCTTGTAGAAGCCCAATATTCTCCTTAAAGAACCAGATCATTTGATCACCCCATCACTTTTGTTCATGACAATCCTCATCAAAAACGGATTGATTATCCGCGACGGTGATAGTCAACCATTCATCGGAGATGTCCTTACCCATGAGCGACAAATTGTAGCGATTGGACCAGGGATCGAAGCCCCGCCGAATGTTCATGTATAACTCATATCATTTCTTCACTGTCTTTACACCACTCAGATTATTGATGCAACAGGCTTGGTTGTTATGCCAGGTGCCATTGATCCACATGTACATCTTCATTATCCCCAAGGTTTTCTTTCCCTGAACTGACTTTTCCTGTCATCCAGGATCGAACCGAATCTACACAGCAGACGATTTCAGAAGTGGCAGTGTTGCCGCTATGTTAGGCGGAACAACGACAATCCTTGATTTTATTGAGCCACAAGAAGGGTTTGACTCTTTCTTTCCTTTCATCTTCCTCCAGAGAAACTCTCCTGACAGCACTCCAAACTCGGAATAATGATGCCCAAGGATTATCAATTCTTGATTATAGTTTCCATATGGTATCAATTTTCACTTTTCTAGTCTTCCAGTCGGTGATTCGCACTGATAATCTCACACTCTCAGAGATCCCTCAAGTTGTTGATGAAGGAATAACGTCATTCAAAGTGAGTTCTTTCTTGTGTGTATAATTTCTTCTTTTACAGATTTACACCGCCTACGATGGAATTCGCCTCACCTACAACGAACTCCCTCTCGCCTTGAATGCGATCGGTCAAGCTCGCGGTCTCGCAATAGTTCATTCTGAAGACCATGCGACAATGTATCAATTAGTTTATCTTCACAGTTTCAGTCAGGATCGTGTGACAAAATGCAGAGAAGAAGGACTTGTGGAATGCAAGTATCACCCTGAATGCCATCCGATTGAAGGCGAATTTGCATCCAACCAAACTGTCCTTCAAATTGCGACTGATATTCAACGTCGTGGAGTTCCTCTCCGATTCCACATTGTGCACGTCTCAACACCACAGGTCTCTCATTTCTGTTCTCACAGTTTCAGGGTGCTGAATTGTTGAATACGCTCCGCTCGCAAAACTTGGATGTCTCCGGGGAAGTCTGTACCCAACACATCACCCTTCCTGTTGACCTCTACACCACAGCAGAGGACCCCTCGACGTTTGTGATGTCTCCTCCACTCCGCCCGGTCGAGGAGGAGAATGTATGCCCCTCGTTTGATTATCTTTTCCAGAAATTGATGGTTGAGGTGGAGAAAGGCATCGCAATCCAAATGATTACCTCAGACCACGCACCCTTCACACGTGACCAGAGACTTGGGAATCGGAGAACACCTGTATCTTCTTTAGCATGCAGCATTTATCTTCTCACAGAATTTCATTCTCGGGCCAGATGGGTCCATCCAGCCAGGTCCTCAGGCTGACCCTTGGTGGAATCCAGACAATGGGTTGCCTCCTTTCTATGCCATGCCCGGTGGAGGTTCAGGAATTGAATTTAGGGCGATTGTTGCACACACACTCTGCGTTGTCCAACGAGGGTGGAATTACACACAATTTGTGAACTTTGTCTCAACTGCTGCAGCGAAACGATTCGATCTCTTTCCACAAAAAGGTACCCTGTCCATTGGGTCAGATGCTGACATTGCAATTTGGGATCCAGAGGCAATGACAAGACTGACATTGAGTCAAACTCATTCTATGACAGATCAATTCCCTTACGAGGGCTTTGAAGTGAAGGGATATCCGAAGATTGTGATTGTCGGAGGACAGATCCTCAAGTTGGAATGTGATGGGCCATGCTTGTCGTTTGAACCGCGTGGACGCTTATTGAAGAGAAGGCCAATGTGAAAACTAATCAATGTCTATCGATGAAAATGATATCATGTTTTATGTTGGCGAATCTCACTCACGAATCTCTCTTTTTTGGATGGTTTGTGAAAAATGAACGATGAAAACAAGAGATCATAAAGAAACTGAAACGGACTCAACTTCCTCTACCTCTTAAGTTTTGCCCTGTTTTGTTCTAAATAACTATTTTTTGGTTTCGGTTTAGGACCTTTCGACGCTGCTTGTGTTGGTTTTTGTCGGAAAGAGGGAGGATCTCTCTGTCCTGCAGAAAAACGCGCTTGTTGAGCAGCCCTTTTTGGATCTGCAACTGGAATCATCGGGACAACAACTTTTTGCCCTTTCTGTCCAGGGACAGCAACTTCAACATAAACAACTTTTCCTGCTTTAAGTCCAGCATTACCGACTGCACCCTGAGGTGAATGGGTAGAAATAGTACCTCTGACGGGATTCAATTGTTGTGTGCGTCGGTCTAACGAAGAAGCTCGTTTCTTCGGTTGAGGAATTTTTGATTGCTGAATATCTTTTGTTTTAGCTTTATTTAATCTATCAGGAGTCATTGACTGCTTCAAATTGTTACGTTGTTCCCGTTCAGGAATTCGGCTTTTTCGGCCGGACTCTGGAACAGCTGCAATTTGTTTCGGTTTTTGTTCTTGTTTCGTTGGAGACGCCTTCGATTGACGGAGAGTGGGGATATTTGAGGAATGGGATGGGATGTTTGTGGGTGGGAGAAGTTTCACTTCTTCTTTCTTTTCGATAGGTTTAGGAGGTTGGGATGGTTTCTCAACAATATTGCGAAGGGTTTTGATTTGAGTGAGGATTGAGGGAGAACTAACATCATCGCCGTTCAGTCGAGCAGATGCAACAATCTCTTCCAAGGAAGCTTTGTTGTAGTCGTCAAATGAATGCAAGAAATCAAAATTTGCTGATGGATTCACCATTTCGACAAGTCGTTCGGTAATAACATTAATAATTGGGCTTAACAGATTTCGAACAAGAACTGGCTGAATAATAGCGGGCTGTGGAGGAGGTGGTTGTTGTTGGTTGAACTCTTCAGTTTCATTCTGCTCTATTTCGTCATTTGAATGTAGTTGTTCATCACCAACTTCGGGTTCCGTTGATTCTTGGGTATTTTCTTCAGTTTGATCTGGTTGCTCAGTTTCTTCCACTTCTTCCTCCGGTGAGAGATTCTCTGGATTATCATTCTGTGTCTGGTCATCTTGACCATCTTCAGGTGGGTCCAATTGATCAGTAGGCTCATCGGGAAGTGTTGGTGCGTCATGTTCTTCCTGTTGTTCAGGACTTATTATCTCAGAATCCTGAGGAGGCTCTTCAATAATTGGTTCGGATGGCTCTTCGGTAGCTGGTTCTTCCTGGACTGTGGGCTCCTCAGAATGTGTCTCTTCTTCTGGAACTTCAGCTGTTGACGGGTCTTCAGTCATATTACGCCTTTGATTGTGAAGTGAAACGGTGGCCCATTCCTTTTTTCAGTCGATCCGATCAGCCCTCATTCCGCAGCGACACTCTCCGAAGACGACAATACTACCAAGGAGACTGTACTGATCAAATCATCTGGTCTAATTCTTGAGAAAGCGGAAGTTTTCTCTCTCACTCAGATGATCACATTCTGAGATAAAAACTATTAAGGTTAGGCTTTTACACACTCACCTTTCTTTCAATAATGAATCAAAATCAAGAACAGCTCTGGTACTCCCCCTACGATACATACCTTGAAGATGTCAAGGGTACTGACTTCCAAAACTTCCCCATGATGCTTGGCCGAAGGTACAGAATGCTTCGACTTATTGGAAAGGGATCCTTTGGTATGTTTTTTCTTTATCAGAATTTTCGTTGTGCATAGGTGCTGTCTTCCTCTGTGAGAGCAGTGAATCTCACAAGTTTTACGCCACGAAGGTGGAAGTCTGCCATTTATACATCTCTCATCTCTTGCAGATTGCACACACGAAAGCACCTAAACTCCATCAAGAATATTGCATTGGCCGTGCTCTTCAACAATTGGGCTTCCCTGAAGTATTTCTTTCCAGCTTCTGACATTCTTCAGGTTCGTTATTTCTGGAACAACCGTGATTATCATGCGATGGTGATGGAACTCCTCGGTGGATCATTCGATGACTACCACAAACGAATGAATCATCAGTTCTCGATCTATACTGTTGTCCAGATAGCTATTCAGTGCATCACTCGAATCGCAACCATGCACGAACTCGGGTTCATCCATAGGGACATCAAACCCAACAACTTCCTCTTTGGAACCGGTCAAAACGAAGACACTGTCTTCTTGATTGACTTTGGTCTCTCAAAAGCGTGGAGAGATCCAAACACTGGCCAACATTTCCCATGTACTCGTAGTCACGGTCTCGTTGGAACTCTTCGTTTTATTTCTATGGTCTGTTTTTCTAATTTCTGATTTTTTTACGTATCTCTCTCGCAAGAATGTTCATTCACTCATTGAGCCATCAAGGAGAGATGATCTTATTTCTCTTTCGTACATGTTCGTATTCCTCCACAAAGGATGTCTCCCGTGGCAATTTAGAGAGGCTATGCCTGACCAGGAGCGCTATCAGAAGATTGTGTCTGTTTCCTCTCCGATTTCGTCATCGTCTTCTTCTTAGAATGTACAAACAACAATACCCACTTGAATATCTTTTCGCAGATATGCCAGTTGAATTTGCCAATTTCCACATTGCTGTGTCTAATTTGCAGTTTGATGAGACACCAAACTACGCTGAATTGCTCCAACCATTCCACAATCTCCAGTCACAGATTCCAGAGCACATGAGGTCCTTTGATTGGAATCTCGTATTTTTTAACTTTTTTATTCATTTTCGTACTACTTATCATTTTTAGGTGAACCAAGATCCATCACTCATCTCTGTCAACACACAAGATGTATCGACTGGCATCATGAACAACAACAGTTCAGAAGGAGCAATGATGAAGGATGATCCTGGAGCTGTGATCATTCCGAGTCAAATAAACCAAACCGCGGTTCGTCTACCATCGAACCAGCCCAGCTACCTCCACTCAATGATGGGGTCAAACTCGTCTTCCCAATTTGAACTGTCGCATAAGGCTCGCCAGGAACTTCAGTCAAAACCGAAGGACTGGATCCGTAACACCGACAGAGTGTACAAACAATTCCAGCCCGACCCAAACAAGTTCCAGCTATCCTTCACAGCTGAACAACGCCAGAAAGCTCTCTCCAACCCACAAAAATCCACTTCACAATCACCTGTGTCTCCTTTCCTCCCACCCCCTCCTCTCCCACCACCCAAGCAACACACTTCGAATGTCGCAATTGGCCCGAATGGTCTCGTCCAAGCAATGAACGCCATGGACATTGGGATGTACCCTCAGATTCCTCAATTTCCATCTCTTGAGTCTCTTCGGCAGAACACAGCGGTGACAACGACCCAACCGTCACCCACCACACTCGACTTCCCCTCACTTCCTCCTCTCCCTCAAGCCTCTCCTCTAAATAAGCCAACTTACCAGCCTGCGATTGAAACAGCCTCCCTCCCTCACTCCATCTCTTCGTTGTCGTATCCGTCGCTTGATGTTCCACTTCCATCACTCCCACCAGTCCAACCCAACACTCGGCAAGTCCACCACGCTCCCGCCATTAACCCGGCATCCCCAACTTCCCTTCCTCCGTATCCTTCTACGGACCTTCCCTCCTCCCCTTCCTTCGCCACTGCCCACCGATCACCGTACTATCTTCCTCTTCCCGCTCCTCCCTCTTCCCTCTCTGTCGCTCCCATCCCTCGAAGCCTCTCGCAGTCACAACAGTTCCAGTCGTACCCTCAGCCGCCATCCCATGTTCTTTCACGATCTGTACCTGCACTTCCGTTGAAGAACTACCTCGGAGCACTCCCACATGTCTCGCTCAAGAAGACAAATCAAAAACAGCAAGACGAGTCAGAGCGAGATTCAATGAAGGTTCATACATCAACCTCAAGTCTCGCTTTCTCTCTAAAAGTGCAAATTCCTGACGAACCTCTCTCTTCGCCAGGTTTTCTTCCACCCATATCACCGCCTCATTCACCTCTTCTTTCTTCATCGCTCCCGAACTCTCCAAAGGCTAACCACTGACCATATCAATTCTATCTTCGGATTACTATTCTTATGTCCTATGTATCATTTTTAATTCATATTTTGGGAAACAACGAGCAAAGAATGCCGATTTGGTGGTTCGAGGAAGTAATCAAAATTAGAGAAGAAACAGAATATCTCGTCAAAAAAATCAAACCAATCGAAAAGACATATCAGAGGAACAAATAAAATGCGGGAAGGATGATATGGTTTCGTGATGACCAGTGAAAAATAGTTGTTTTTAAATTGCGCAATAAGCTGGACATAGATCAAAACAAATGAATGTTAGAGAAAGAAAAATAAAAAGAATCGGAAACAAGAAATCTCGGCTCTTCTAATTAGGACAAATCTCATATTTCTGGTGAATAACCAAGAAAGAGACGACCAACTCTGAAGTGCCTGGAAGAAAACGAGGATGCAAAACTAGGAAGGATGGTTTTCATACAGGACATGGATTGAGGTGCTGATGCGATAATAATCGGCTCGACGAGAGAGACGTCGGTTTCTGTCTGAAAACTTGCCCATATTTATTTTAATATCACCGTTCGATTCATCATTTTCATTTCTGCCACCAAAAATGGGCACAGCTTTTTCACATAAAGCTCATGCTGGTGGTTCTTTATTTATTACCGTATATCAAGCCTTTGATCTCCCAAAAGATGAAAAATCTTTTTGTTATGTTCGATGTATGCTTTTCTGTTTCGTCACTGGCATCCCTCATTCACTACTACATTACTCGCAGTAATTTGTGGGAAATATGCCATCTCAACCGAGAAACAAAGCAGTAGTAACCCTGAGGTCTGTCCTAGAAAATCAATTCATCCCTCACAGTTTATTGAACGCTTCCATTTTCCTTCTGTACTACCGGAACAACTTGTGACAGTTCAAGCCTGGCAGTCCTCAGTTTTTGGGAGAAATAAGTTGCTCGGGGAGACGGAAATTCCTCTCACTCCCTTTTTTGGTGAAGAAAGAATACAACCGTTTCGTCTACTGAACTCAAAGCAAGCAGATGCAGGTGAAATTGTTCTCAGTATTTCGCTCTTTGCAACTAAGAACGATGGAGGCTTCAAATCGGTGTGTTGTTCTTCAGAACATGTCAATGAAAACAATCTCTGATCTATCTACTTCTTTTACAGCATCTTCTCTCATCAGATCGTGATGGCATTATTCATCCTGCAGAACCGCTTCAGGTCCCAATTGATCCAAATGCTCCTCCTCTCCCACAATACGTCTGCATCGACTTTCCTGAACTTCAAAGTATTCTTGATGACCCGGAAACTTTCACACTTTTTCTTCTCACTCATCGAAAACAACAGAAGGAAGATGAACAGGAGGAAGTCCTCGAATTGGAAACCGCGATTGGTCAGTTGATCTCGAGAAGAAAATCCATTCCAAAATCTCAAATTGATGATATCATACAGAACGAAACGAGTATTCAGCGTTTATTGACAGTTCTTCAAACAAAGGCTGATACATCATTATTGAATCTCAACGAGAATGAAGAAGAAGCCTATTGCCGAGTCCTTGAGCGCTCAGATCATGAAAATCAAGTATTCCAAGCAAAATGGAAAGTATTGCATCGGGTTGCCAAAGAACAACTGACTAAAAGGAAGAATAAGAAAGTAGCCATCAAGGATGAAGAAAGAGAGTTGGGGAAGTCCGCGGCTGGAAAATAGGATGGACAATGGACTTTATTCGATTTTTTCACATCGAACCGTTCTTTTTTCGGATGTCTCCTCATTTAACAGCATACTTCCACTTTTTCTTGATTTCTTTTGTCTTGCATTTATGAAGGTTTTTTAGCCAAAATGTTACATACATTCTAGCAATGATGGCAGAACATTCACTGGGAGATGCAACAAAGATTCGTTGATTTTGAGGGATTGGTTCTGGACGAAAATCGAAGTGAAAGCGATGATAATTCCATTCGACTGGGATCACTCCGAAGAAACGGACTGGGCCACCACAATCATCTCGACCATCCACAACCGAGCAGAACACGTCTGCCGCGAGGAAGTGCCGAGTAGGCCGGACTTTGAGGAGAAGATGATTGTGAAGTGGAAGATGTTTGATGTGGTTGTCCGCACGGACGAAGAGAGGAGGGGGCGAACTGCGTAAAGATGTGATTGCGCTCTTGGAACATCTGGAGAGGAAAAACAATCGAGCGTTTTTTACTGAGATCCGTTACGAAGACATTTTTTTCAGATTGAGAAAGTGGGGACGAAAATCATTTGATAAACCAAATATTTTCATGCATCTAAATGAGTGTTTTGAATCTATCTTGTTAAGAAAAGTTTCCATGACTATTACAACGGGAGATCCGGAATGAAATATTAGCTGTGGTTTGATCAATCCTTGTCTCTTGAAAATGGCTGATAACAAGCGTACTCGTGTTGATCAGCTCCTAGATATCGAAAAGGCAATTACCAAAGTTTGGGAAGATGAGAAAGCTTTTGAAGTTGATGCTGGAGATATCGAAACCGAAAGGAAAGATAAAGTCATGTTAACATTTCCGTTTCCCTACATGAAGTCTGTACTGAAAGACATTTCCTTCTGAATGCCTTTTTCTCTTTGATTTTCATTGTCTTTCATTATCTTAATCCATTTCTACACTTTTCATCTTCACACTCATTTCGTCCTTTTCTCTTCACAGTGGAGCTCTCCACTTGGGCCATGCCTTCTCCCTCTCGAAAGCAGACTTTGCTGCAGGTTATAATGCAATGAAAGGAAAATATGTTCTCTTTCCTCTCGCTTTCCATTGCACTGGTATGCCGATCTCTGCTGCTGCACTCAAAATTGAGAGAGAACTCAAAAGTCAAGCAAACCCAACATCAGATTCACCGAAACCCATAGAGCCACAAACACAATCTGCATCACAAGAACCTGATGAGAACGATCTTGGGATCAAGCAGGGACGCTCCAAGAAGTCAAAGACTCTCCAAAAAGGAGGACCAAACATGACACAGATGGAAATCATGGAAAAGAGTGGAATTCCAAAGGAAGATATTCCAAAGTTCATTGATCCTCAATTTTGGGTGGAGTATTTCTCACCAATCGGTCAAAAGGATCTGACAACATTTGGGAGTCTCTGTGACTGGAGGCGGTCATTTGTGACGACTGAAAGCAATCCGTACTTCGATTCTTTTATTCGGTGGCAGTTCAACAGACTGAAATGCATGGGTCTCATCAAATTTGGAGAACGCCCCTGTGTCTATGCCCAAACTGACAGACAACCATGTGCCGACCATGATAGAGCTGAAGGTGAAGGTGTTATCCCACAGGAATACACAATTATCAAGTTGAAGGTGCCAAAAGACAAACTTCCTGAATGTCTGAGCTCACTGAAAGATGACCCAGAAGAAGTCTTCTTCGGGGCTGCGACCCTCCGACCAGAAACAATGTATGGTCAGACCAACTGTTGGATCGGATATGATGTGAACTATGGTGCCTTCAGACTGAAAAAAGGCGAAGGAATTATCATCTGCACAAAACGTGCTGCTCTCAACTTAGCCTTCCAAAATAAGACTGAAGAATATGGTGTTGTCGATTGTATTACAATGTTTACAGGAAAGGACCTCATTGGCTGTGAATGCGTCCCGTGCCTCTCACCATTGAAGACAATTCGCATGCTCCCGTTTGCGGGTGTAAATGAAACGAAAGGTACAGGAGTTGTCACATCTGTTCCAAGTGATGCCCCTGATGATTGGTGGGGAATCGAGGAGCTCCGATCAAAGCCAGACCTCAGGACAAAATGGGGTGTGAAGGACGAGTGGATGAACAACCTGGATGCCATCAGAATTATTGACGTGAAAGGATACGAAGGAAAAATGATTGCTGAGGTGTTCTGCCGTCAGATTCAAGAAACCATCGAGAAAGAAGGTACAGGAAACTTGCAAGCATTGAAACAAGATGCAAAGAAAGAGTCCTACCGCCATTCATTCTACGGTGGTACACTTATCGTTGATGGGCCATATCAGAATAAATCCATCACAGATGCAAAGAATCTCATCCGTGACGACCTGATCAGAGACAACTATGCCCTTCTCTATTACGAGCCGGAAAAACGGGTGATGTCACGCTCAGGCGACGAATGTGTTGTTGCTATCACACCACAATGGTATCTCGACTATGGCAACGAGGACTGGAAGACAAAGACAAAGAAAGCCCTCGACAACTGCAATGTCTTCTTCCCTGAAGTCCGCCACATTTTCGAATATACAATTGACTGGCTGAAGGAATGGGGCTGCTCACGATCCTTCGGTTTGGGCTCACGTCTGCCGTGGGACAACAGCGTGCTGATTGAGTCTCTATCTGACAGCACAATCTACAACGCATACTACACAATCGCTCATCTGCTGCAGGGCGACATGTTTGGATCGAAACCGGGTCTGCTGGGAATCAAAGCTGAAGATCTGACGGATGGTGTGTGGGATGCAATCTTCGGTCTGACTCCTATGGATGACAAGGGAGATGAACACAACCCAAAAATCGCCTTGGCGACACCAAACCACACAATTCCAGCCAGCGTGACTACAGAACACATTGCTCGCCTCCAGAAGGAGTTCAAGTTCTGGTATCCAACCGACGTCCGTGTGAGTGGAAAGGATCTGATCCGCAACCATCTCACGTTCTATCTGTTCAACCACACAGCCATCTTCCCAGAGGAGTACTGGCCGAAGGGAATCAGGCCGAACGGATTTCTGTGTCTGAATGGAGAAAAGATGAGCAAGTCAACAGGAAACTTCTACACCCTGGAAGGAGCAATTGAACAATTCAGCACATCGTCTGTTCGTCTCGCACTGGCAGATTCCGGGGACAGTTGGGATGACGCGAACTTCCTGACGGACACAGCCGACAAGGGCATTCTCAGATTGACGAAAGAACTCGCCTGGATCGAGACAATCATCAAGAAGCCAACCGAAGAGAGTACTGGTCCCCTCGTCTTCGACCCTGACAACCTCTGTGTCGTTGACGCGTCAAAACTCGGATTCTTCGAAAAGGTGTTCAATGCTCGTATGGACAGAGCTGTGAGCGATGCAGACAATGCATACTCAAAGTGGCTGTTCAGGGAGGCTCTGACACGCGGTTTCTACGCAATATGCGATGCTCGCGATGCATACCGTGAAATCTGCTCACAAGAAAACAAGGCCATGAACGAAGATCTGCTGAGGAAGTTCATTGAATTGTCGACGATCCTGATTGCACCGATCTGCAGACAATATGCCGATCATGTCTGGCGTCATGAACTGAAGAAAGCGAAGAGCATCATCCGAGGCTCGTGGCCTGTGATGGACAACTCTGCACAGAAGGTCGCCCAGGACGAGTCGCTTGTCGAACAAGGAAACTACTTCTCAAATGTTCTGCGCGATGCTCGTCTTTCGGTCACAAAGAAAGCACCAGCAAAGGGAAAGGCAAAAGAACCGGAGAAAAAGAAGGATGTGGAATGTGTTGTGTATGTGCGTGATGAATACTTCGAATGGCAACAGATCATGTTGACCCTTCTGCAGGAGCTGTTCCCGAACGAGAAGGCTCTTGAAGTTGCACACTCTGAATCCCCGTGCACGTGCGAGGACTGCATCAAGAAAATGGACGTTGAAGAAGATAGTGACAAGCCGAAGGAGAAGAAGGGTGCCTGGGAACCGAGCACGAATCCAGACTGCATTCGCCAGCCATCTCCTTCGTACATCATGCAAGCGATTGTGAAGGACATGAAGACAGTGCATTGGACACGAGCCTTCTCTCATGAAGTTCGTCTTCTGATTGAAAAGTACGAAACTCGTCTGAGCAGTGAATTTGGTCTCTGCGAAGCCGTAAATGGAATGACAAAACGTCTGGAGAAGAGGATCTTTGACTTGGCCACAGCAAGCATTGCCGGAAAGAGTGGTGGGAAAATGACAACATTGACCATTCCTGAAGGGTCAACACCAGCTCAAGCGAAGGAACTGACAAAATTGTGGAATGTGATGGCTGGAGACTCGCTTCAATTCGGTGTGTTCATGTTGGACAAGGCCATCAAAGCTTCAACGGTCACCGTCTTCGACACAAAACGAGTGTTTTCTGAATCTCAGATTTTGACAGAAAGCAGAACTCAGATTGCACAGAGCATGCAGAAGAGCATCAAAACACCAATTGGAAAACTCGAAGTTCAGGTTGTTTCCGTTCCTGCTACACTCACGGAGGATGAACTATCAGCGAAACTGGATCCATCGAACAAGACAAAGCCAGCTGAATCAGAATTCCCACCAGTTGCGTTGAGGGCAGTACCAAATAAACCAAAATTCAAAATTACAGAGACAGAAGCTCAATAACCCTTTGAATTGTTCTCTCATCTCACAAAGAACACTTTTCGTCATGATGTACATATATTGCTTTTTGATTCAAACAGTTCAATCTATCAAAGAACCCTTTGTTTGATTCGATGATCGATGTTTCTTCTTTAGCTCAAACAGCAAAATCAGACGAACGTCCTCTTTGGTTGTACACTACGGAATGTACGACACCCGAAGTATCGATGCTTCCGAAGCAAACTGTTGCTCAGTTCTCATTCGATTTTGATGCAACTCTCCGCATCATTTTTAATGTACCTGCAGAACAAACTCTCCACCAAATGCGGGATATGTTATTTCATCGATTATCAAAACGAAAAATCCTCCTCCCACACTCTCGCTCCCTGTACTACTTCAAACTTCCTTCATCAGACTCAATCATCCCAAACACGGACCTACCAAATGATAATCTCGCGGATATTGCACTAAAAGATCTCCCCGAGTTTATGGAATGCGTCCGCAATTACTGTCCTTTTCTCGTTTCAGTTATCCATGAGACACAATGTCAAGATTCTCTGAATGTTGATGGACAGCCAACTATAACGAAAAACGCTTACAAAAATGAATCATCATCAACGATTGTATCACATACAAACCGACTTGAAGCAGAAGAAGACAATACAGTTAGCCTTGTCAAGTATAAGGACACTATCAAACAATTGGAAGTTGTGATGCGTAATCATTTTTATACAGGACTTGATTATCTCACACTCTCAAACAATTATTCTGATAAAGCGGTGAAAGGATTGAAGAAGCTTGAGGAGACTATTTCCGAGATTACTGGACCAATTTCATTCACTCAGTCAAATGAAATTCTACAATTCCGAAACGGTATGGCTCGCCTTCGGCGACAGTTAGATATGCCGAATTGTAGAATTAGTCCAGAATATCTGGAAAAAGGATACAAATACGAGCTTCCTTCCCAGAAAATCGAGTACAAAGAAACATTCCTCTCTCTTCCGCCAAAAAATTGTCCAATGACATTTTCCATCCATATCCGTCTTTTTGATGGCAGTACACTAAAGAGACTCGATGTTTCAAAACATCATACGGTGAAGCAAGCTATCCTCGACCTGATCGAACTCACAACTAAGCCTTCTGGCGCTAAGACGATTACAGAAGAACCAGATTCTCTATCTTTGAAAATAATGGGAAGAGGTGATTACTATCTCCCATTTGAGCCAATTGTCTCCAAAAAACACGTCAGAAACTCTCTTGCTATTAATCCAAGTGCCCTTCTCGAATTTTCACTGATCAAACTCTCTGAACTTCATGAGCAGGACACGCTACAATTTGTTGAGAAAACGTTACAACTTCTTGACGAGTATGTTACACCAGAACCGCCTGGAATACCAAATATTCCATATTGGGGATTTCAACCAACAGCATACCAGAAAACAGTCCCTTATATTTCGTCATGGGATGCCAATGCTCCTCTTTCATTGGGCTTGGAAGGCATTGATCATATTCTTCCACGGTTTTCATCGTCATTGCTGGTCCATCTTGCACAATCAAAAACTCATTCTATCAGCAAATTGAACGCAGGAATGTATGTTGCCGCGAATGTTTTCTTCGGTGGAAAGGTCCTCAATCAAGTTCCAATGTTTTCCTCACTCGTTTGGGCTAGTGAATCCCCTAAATTCAGAACAACACTCCGCTCGACACTACGTCTCTTCCAAATCCCGTCCCAGTCACGAATCTGTTTCACGTTGTACCTTCAACCATTCAGTGCCCGGTCAGCACCTCAGGTTGGCACCACAGCCAAGCCATCTCAACACGACATCCCCATCGGCTGGGTCAGCACTCCTCTGTACGACTTTCGAGGCTTCCTCAACTCCTCCACACTCTCCCTCCCGCTCTGGCCAGATTCCGAAGCCAATCCAATCGGTACTTCAACGGGAAACCTCGGAGATGTCTTTGCACCGCATTTGGTTGTGAAGTTTCCAGATTGGTCTGCACCTGTCATCTTCCCTGGGGAGCTCACTCCTTCCGAGGAGGAAGAGTTCCTCGTCGCGGAAGTCGAAAAGTTGAAGCGGAAGGCATTCTCGGAGAATAAGGTGTCGGAGACTGAGAGCACGACTCAATCGGCACAAACGAAAGCGAGGGAACCTCGAACAACACTTGCCTTTGCCGACGCGAAAGGAGCGTCGACGGAGAGAAAGATGACGTTCCTCCCAACTGTCCTGAAACACAGTCAGTCGGCCATCATAACTGACGGAGGCCCAACACTTGCTCCAGAGGACGAGTTTGGAAAGATGATTGAACCTAACAACATTCTTCCAGCTTTCACCTTCGAGCAGTTTCGAAAGGCAAAGAAACCGCTCGTTCTTCCGCGTCCGAGATCGCTCTCAAGAGACTACGTCCAACTTCAGAATAATATGGTCGCCACCCAACCGAAACTGAAGCGAGAAGAAGCCACTTCGAAGAAAGTGAAGGTAGACAAGTCTGTCCCACTCTTTCCTCGATTCAAGGAAGACACGAACATGAGCCAGATCCCATTCCAACCACCCATGCAGTTCTCGCCTCGTCTCAACCCAACGATCATCTCAGGTGAACCTCTCCCAACACAAGACGAGTGGAACCAGATCATTCGGGTCATCCAGCAAGATCCGCTGAGCGCGTTGGATAGCAAGGCTCGGGCACTCTTCCTTCGATACAAATACAGTCTCGTGGATGTCTCGAAAGCTCTGCCGAAGTTCCTCCAAAGTGTGAATTGGAACATCCGAAAGAATGTGATTGAGGTTCATTATCTCCTCCGTCGCTGGACACCGTTGAACCCGATTGACGCGTTGAAGCTGCTCGACTCACGTTACGCTGATCCTGTCGTGCGAGAGTACGCTGTGAAATGGATCGATGGCTTCTGCGACGAAGAGTTGGAGCTGTTCCTTCTTCAGCTTGTTCAAGTTCTCAAAAACGAGATGTATCACTCATCACCCCTCGCCACATTTTTGGTCAAGCGAGCATTACTCTCTCCACACACAATCGGGCACACCTTCTTCTGGAATCTGAAGTCCGAACTGCACAACAAATACATCGCCGAACGATATGGACTGATGATTCAGGAATATTTGAAAGGGTGTGGTTCTCATCGAGAAGGCCTTTTGACGCAGATCCGAGTCTTGAGTCAGTTGATCGCAGTAGCGAACAAAGTCATCGCATCACCAAAGGAACAAGGAAAGGCGGTTATGTTAGCGGAAATGAAGAATGCCCAATTTCCAGCGAGGCACCTTCTTCCGCTCTCGCCAGACTTCGAAGTTTCAAACCTGATGTCAGACAAGTGCAGAGTGATGGTTAGTAAAAAGAGACCGATGTGGCTCACATTCTCCAACGCCGAGCAAGGCATGCAATCAGTCTCGGTTCTTTTCAAAGTCGGAGACGACATCCGACAGGATCAACTTACTCTTCAGATTCTGTCTGTGATGGACCAGCTCTGGCAGAGAGAAGGGTTGGACATGCGGCTGTGCGTCTATCACGCCCAAACAACGGGCAACATGCAAGGCTTCATCGAAGCAGTAAAGAACAGTGCTACAATCGCTGCGATTGCCAAGGAACACGACGGTGCACTTGGTGCCTTCAAATCAGACCCGCTCAAAAGGTGGCTCCTCAATCAGCAAAACAAGCACTCACTGAGCTTCGAGCAAGTTCAGGAGAACTTTGCGTATTCCTGCGCTGGGTACTGCGTGGCGACGTACGTGTTGGGAATCGGAGACAGACACAACGACAACATCATGTGCACGTACGACGGGCATCTCTTCCACATCGACTTTGGGCACTTTTTGGGGAACTTCAAAAAAAAGTTTGGGATCGAGCGAGAAAAAGCGCCGTTCATCTTCACACCAGCGTTTGCTCTTGTGCTCGGGGACAAGGGCGATCCGATGTACACCCTGTTTGAGGACTTGTGTGTGAAAGCTTTCAACGTCCTCAGAAAGCACTCGTCACTGATTATCAGTCTGTTTATGATGGTTTGTTCTCTTTGTCGTTCATTTTCAATGTTTTTGTCAATGCAGATGCTCTCAACTGGTATTCCTGAGCTCCGCTCTGAAACTGACATCAAGTATCTTCAGCGACAATTTGATTTGGACAAGTCCGAGGAAGAATCGGGCACACTTTTCAGGAAACTGATCGATGAAGCAAGAAAAACAACGCGCACTCAAATCAATGATTTTATTCATATTGCCGCAAATTGATAGATACATTGTTTTAGTCTTCATTCAACCCAACCAATCTCATTGAGCGATGTTATTGGTCTCAAAGATCTTTTGTTCAATTTCTCTCGTTTATCCTTTCATTATATGTGCCTAAGGGCATTCATGAGATGTAGAGAGGAGAAAAATGAGAAACTTCAAAAATAGGGGAGTAACCGGGTTTTGACCCTCCGCTATTCCCTCTCGAACAGTGAGGTGATGCAATCAAGAATAGAACAATATTAGGCATTCATGTACGACTCCACTTCAATCTGTTCAGGAAGCTCTGGAATCTGGACAGTGAATCTTTCCTGGATCCTTTGCAGAACTTGGTCGTCAGAAGCTGTCGAGACGAAACTGATGGCCAGACCCTTTGTACCGAAACGTCCGGAACGGCCAACACGATGGAGGTAGCTGTTGGGGTCTTCGGGCATGTCGTAGTTAATGACGATGTTCACTCGTTCGATATCGATACCACGTCCAAAGAGATCTGTTGAAACGAGAATACGATATTTGAACGTTTTGAAATCGTTGAAGCGTTGAGTACTGAGAAAATAGGGCAGATATTGAAAGAGAAATGAATGGAACATGATTGAGAAGGAGTCAGACCGTTCCTGTTGAGAGAGAGTTGATACAATTGCGATGGATGGGAATCCATAGTCATTGAGAAGCTTGTTAAGAGTTTCAGCACGTTTGGTGGACTTCACAAAGATGATGACTTGGTTGAACTCCAAGTTGTCCAAGAGCCATGTGAGCTTCTGGGTCTTCTCCTTCTCCTCAAGTCTCAGATAATGCTGTTGCAGACCATGAAGGACCAATTTAGATTCATCATCAACATAAATTTCCATTGGATCCTTCATGAATTTCTTGGCTACACCTCTGATTTCGGGCGGGAGAGTGGCTGTGAACATCATGACTTGTTTTTGTTGAGGGCAACGCATGAAAATGCTTTGGATGACTTGGCGCATGTCTTGTTGTCCAATGACCTTGTCACACTCGTCAATCACAAAGTGAGAGATATGGTTGAGGTTCAAGTGTTTCTCGTCAACGAGTTGTTGGATTCGCCCAGGTGTGCCAACAACAATGTTGGGTTTCACCTCATTCAATTCTTTGATGTTAGTTTCCAGTGGAATACCACCAAAGAAGACCGAGGTGCGAACACCGGTGAAGTGTTTGCTGAATCTTTCGAATTCGGCAGAAATCTGATATGCGAGTTCACGAGTGTGGCAAAGAACAATAACACGTGGCTCTTGAGGAGAGGGATCAGATTCCAATTGTTGGAGGACAGCAAGGACAAACACAGCAGTTTTTCCCATTCCTGGACAAAGGGAGAAAAAATCGATGAATATTGAGGGATTATGAATATACCAGATTTAGCCTGGCAGAGAATATCGTTTCCAAGGGTTGCCTGAGGAATGCACAGATGTTGGACTAAATCGAGTGAATAAAAAAAGTGTGAAAATGTGATAAAACGCACCCTCCGATGGATGTTCAAATCCACAATCAGTGATGGCCTGCATCAATTCTGGCTTGAGAAGGAAATCTCTGAATCCGGATGAGTGGAGACTGGTATATGTTCCCCTGTAAGTGAGAAAAATGAAGATGACAAATTGAATTGATAAGAGGCTAAAAAAGACTTTCCTGGTGCTGATCCATCGGCACCGTCTGCACCAACAACATTGTCATCAGTTGGCTGTGGGACATCTTCGTAATCGGGAACGTCTTCTTGTTGCATGTTCGATCTTTTCGAGTTCCCATAATAGTTTAATGATTTTCTGGGTATAAGGGTAGGTTTTCATCCATGTGATTATTCTTGCGCTTGGGGCAATTGTTCGGCTGTGATCGTCTGTGAGCCCTACTATTGCTAGTTGAAAACTAAATCCCAATACCCGTGAGACGGCTAGACTCTAGCCGGCTCGCAATCTTTGGAACCATCGAAAGATGGATTTACATCAATTTGTCTGTTCAAAAACAACTCGAGAGGAAATGATCTTGTTTGATTTGTGAGGTTCTCCGATTAATTATATCATAATTGTTGGTATTGCTACAATTGTGACCGGCTAAGTTCCAACAGAATTCTCACATCGACAAGTGGTGCTTTGAGGTTGTCATTGTGTTTTTCGCATCGTCGATATCAATCTTACAGAATAATTGTTTTCAAGAAACAGAGAGACGAAGAATCAATCGATCATGTGTGTCTTCTGGGCGGGATCTAGGATTTCCTCATCAATCTTATATTTCATATGGATGATCAAGTTGAAAAGAAAAAACGAGCACATTCATCCACAAAAAAATCATCTAAAAAACATTCAGACAAAGAAATATCTCATGCAAGATTAAACTCTCCTTTTCTCGTTGATTTCTTCACGTCTCTCTCAGCATCCTTTGTTGATCGATTTTGCGTATTTGGTCTATCAACAGTTGACATGAATCATCGATTATCATTTCTTAATTGGCTCAATTCTTCCTTTCAAATCCAACTCGAACAATCACGATTTCCTCCGTTTTCTGGAATCCAATGCATGATGTTTGGTTCTTCATTCACCGGTCTTGGAACCAAAGATTGCGATATTGATATATATTGCAATTGTGGAATTCAATTTTCATCAAATGATGGCAATCTAGACCTTGATTCTCTGTCCAAGCTTCTGAATCTAGAAGAGACTCAAGAAACAGTTGAATCAAAGAAATCATCTCAAATTGTTAGCTCTGACGCGGACTTTTCAATTGATCCCACATTCCTCGCTCTTCCAGAGCTTGGGCAGACAATCACGACTCGTCCTTCATTTATCGTCGATAAAACTGAGTCCGATGATTCAACTCCTGAAGAATCTGATTCAGATGATATCACATTCAATACTCCCGATGTTACTCGTTCCGCAATTCAACCAGAATCTCCCGTCGCTGGTTCTGCGTCACCCTTCCCTCCTCCTACACCATCTCCAAACAGAATCGAAAAACATACACCCGACCATGATTTAGCGCTTCACTCTCTGGAAACACTTCAATTCCTTCTTTCAAAAAGTCTCTCATCATTTGCCAAATCCCAACTGGTTGAACGACTCACACAACAACATAGCGATGCGATAGCACCAAACGGGAAACTGTCTCTGGATAAGCTCAATCAAAAAGACACTAAAGAGTTCCACATGGTCTCCGATCTTAAGTTTTGGCAGAAGCAGATCCATCTCATCCCAGCTCGGGTCCCCATTCTCCGCTTTACTCCTCCACCGCCCTTCAGCATCCCCTCCACTGATCGTCCGAAGGAACGGAAAATCACAAAGTCAGCTACAGACCAGATCAAAGCGTTCTTCTCCTCTTTCAAGACTCACTACACAACAAACACTTCATCCGATCCGCCCCTGCCATCCATCTCACAATGCGATATCGTCATCTCTGGGCCAGACGGTGTTGCATCATCTGCAGCCATCCTCAATCTCTTTGACTCCCCTCCTGAAGAGGACATACACGGAACTGGACTGTTGCTGAGAGAGTATCTGTTCATCATCAAATTATGGGCAAAGAAGAGAGGAGTGAGTGACGCCGCGCAGGGGTTTCCGAGTGCATACATGATCTGTGTGATGGGATTGCATTGGATCAGAGTATGGGAAGAATGGAAAAGGAGAAGGCGAGAAAAGAAGATTCGGAAGATGGAGAAAAAAGAGAAAAAGAAGAAGAATGAAGATGCAACAACTACCGAAGAACCAGCATCGAAAACAGCGTCTGACCAACAACCAAACGAGCCTCCCGCCTCCGACACAATTCGCTTCTATCTGTCTGTCTTGGTGTACGGGTTCTTCTTCTACTTTGGATGGGTTCACGAATATGTTAACAGGCCTGACCTTCCCAACCAGCAGAACTACGCAGATGGGAGAGGAGTGAATTGGCAGACACTGCAAACAACCATCATGTCAGATCTGAACTCATCGAGAGGGAGAAATGGAGAAAAACTGAAGAATGATGAAGCGCCTCTGTATTACTTTTCACACAAAGTCACCCAACACAGATATCAGCCCACAGCTCTTCTTCTCCTCCACCACGACCGAGCACGCTTTAGCAGCTCGATTGGCTCCCTCATCCCGTCAATCGACACAGTTTGTGTTCAAAAGGGCACTCTCATCCGAAGTGTGGATGGATATCAACTGTCTGCCTTTGTGTCTGAGTGTCGCCGAGCTGAGAATATGATTCGACGACAACTCCAACTGGATTCGCCTCCACAAATCACAATGACGAAACAACCTTTGGAGTGGAGGGAGTTTGGAGATTATATAAACACCATTCATCAAGTTTGCCTGATGAATGAATCCACATTTAGGCAAATTCGGAAGATTCTGACAATGAATCCGTTCGAAATCCTTGACCAAACCTTACATCCAACTCCTCTAGTTGATTTTGTGAATTCTGTTCTCTTCGGTAGTTCCTTTTGACTCTCTTCGTTTTTCTTTCTTATTTCTCATTTCACAATGAATGAAGCACGAAAGAACAGAATTCCATGAATGATCCACCCACACACTTGGTTTCTTGCCTCTGATGGAAGTTTATTCGAGCTGCGGAACCGTTCTCGGGATAAAGTATCAAAACGGTGTTCTCCTTGCCTCTGAAAAGATCAGTATTGTCGTTCTCTACTTCTGACACCCCTTTTTCTTCACAACTCATCTTCACTCTCCAATAGTCAATTCTGGAAAAACTGCTCGGTATTTTGGAATTGAGAGAACCAAGCAAATATCGCCGACTTGCCTGATTACAGCTTCCGGAGAATACTCTGATTTTCAAGAGGTCACAACCCTCCTGAAAGAAAGACAGTTTGTTATTTCTTTAAAAGGAAGCTCAAAGAAAGCATATTGTGTTCATTCGAATATTTTCGGTTTTTCTGATGAAATTATTTGTTATCTTTCTCCGTTTCAGAGAGGGTGACTTTTGCCACAATGATAATCACTCGATTTCTCCGAAGTCGTACCACAGCTATGCAACCAGGATAATGTATCAACGCAGAAATAAACAGAAACCTTATACACTGCGTTTGGTTGTTGCTGGAATTGACTCCGCGAAACCGTTTGTTGAGACTTGTTCTTCATTCTCAATTCTCGGGAAACTTTCTCACCTATTTTCAAGATTCTTGGGCACCGTGGATCTCTATGGAACACCAATTGTTGATCATGTTGTAGCCACAGGAATTGGCGAGCATATTGCTAAGCCTATTCTGATAAAGGTTCGCTATATTGGTTTAAGCACATTTCTTCAGGCATATGCTGAAAATCAAAATATGACGCGCGACCAAGCAGAAAAGGTTCTTATTGATGCGATGACAGTTCTTTTCTTGCGAGATTGCCGAGGATATCCACATGTTCGCATTTTTTTAGATTCTCATAGATTTTACCATACTCTCTGCTCTCGTTCATTCGTCTGTCGACGAATGCATTCTCCAGTTGGAAATTTCTGGGATTGAAATTGATGCAAATGGAAAGGTACAGGCTCTGGAATCGAAGGATGTTGAAATCAACACCAAGAACAGATGGGCATCCCCAAATTCGGTTGATTTGCCAATTTGAGCGATCACTCCCTCCTAATTTCATTTCATTATTCATTTCTTTTTCATGTCTCATGGTAATTCAGAGCCTAATCGTGAGAAACAAGACAATGGATGAAGTGATGTAAATTATGAACTAAGTATATGAGAAATCTGCTATCTGACTAATCGCCCATGTCCAACACTTCACATGGAGGAATCTTCACCGCAGCCATTGTGATTGGGACCGTTCGAGTTGTTCCTGTCACAATCACCTCAATAACTCCTCCTGCACCCCCTGCATCGATGCACTTGACTGGAACAACAAGGGTACTTGAGGCACCCTGGAACAAGGTGGGCAACTGTTCATAAATGGGAATAAAATGTTTGGTTGAAAAAAGTGTAAATCATTGTGAAGAAAGGAAGAAAGAGACATACAAGAAAACAATTTGTTCCAACTGCATGTGTATCTTCTTCAGGGTTGACAAACACTACGATATCATTCATTTCCATTCGACTGACATTACTGATTACTAAGACCATGTTATACTTCGGTCCGATCCCCTGAATATGAGCGGCAATCTGGAGAACAGTTGATATAGCTCCAGATGTTGCCCCTGCACCAGTCGAAAGCATCGCAACAAAAGAACGACTTGTTTCAAGTTTAAGTCTTGCGAGGCGTGCTTGGTAGTTTCGATACATGTCTAGAAAAGGAGAATAAGTCAAATAATAAGAGTGGTGATAGAAAAAAGAGTAAAGTATCAGAAATATGTAAGAATGTGGAAATCAGACTTGATGCATTTTCAATTTCGTTTTGAGCTTGTTCAAAGAAGAGTGATGATCTTTTAGGGATTTGAATTGGTGTATCTGCCATCACTGTTGCTGATTCCGCTGTTTTCTTTTGTGATATTCCAGTGGCATTGAGTGTAGTGTGTAAAGGAGAAGCGAGAGCCAAACTCACATTTAAAGGGTTTGACGCGCCTGGATCGAGATTAGCTTTACGTTGGAGAAGATGAATAAGTAAGGTTCCGGAGTGAGTTGTTGCCACAAGTGCTCCTTCTTCTCGGCCAAAAGAACCAAAGTAAAGACCACAGAGATTTGGGATGCGAGTGATATCAACTGTCATGTTATTATTAAAAACAATCACCTCTCCAGACTTCAGTCCGACGAGTAGTCCTTTGAATTGTTTTGCTTGTTTCATGATCATTGGCTGGAAACTGACACAATCGCTTGGAAGATCCATAGAGAAGAGACATTTTCCTTTTATGGTATATGCTTCAAATTTTCGATCCATTCGTGTCACATAAATCTTTTTGTTGAGCATTTGGACACCGACAAGGCCTGTTCCTGTGGTTACGACGTTTGGTGTGAGATTCTTTTCTCGAACAATCCCAATTGATCCGTTTCGAAATCCAATCACAATACGATATTCATTGGAATATTCACCTTCGGTTGTAATATGTGAAGGAACGAATGGAAGATCAATTGTTGAGAGAATCTTGGCGTTTCCTGGAGATAGGACGTACAACTTTTTGGCTTCAGTACCAGCGACCAAATAGGATGGTTCAGTTGGATTATCGGATTTATCTGGGAGAATTCCAACACACGTCACAGGGGGCCTAATGGATGATGAGATAGAATCAAAAGATGATGTGAACGGATTTCAAACCTCCACTGGAATTGTTGTTGTTTAAGCTGGGTGATGAAGCTGGTTTGTTGATCTTGAGTTGGGATTAGTGGGAAGTGGAGGGCATATGGTGACAAGTTCGACTGTTGCTTCTTTAGATCTGTAAACATCGTTGCTGCATCATCCAAAAGAACTGCTCCGTTCTTAATTTTCTCCCAAATTTGTTCCTCCTCCGGACAGGGAACATGGACTGGAAAATCAAACTTTGCCTTTGGGACAAGCCGTTGGTTTTGGAGTGTATAGAAGTAGATCCTTGAACCACACACAATTCCAAGCCAAGGCAGGATTGGGGTTTTCTGTTCAGTATAGAATGAAAAAAGGTGTGATGGCTGATCAAGAACAGTTGTTTGTGTGTATAAACTTGTTCCACTCCAGATTCGAAGCTGTTTTGAATTGGTTGCGACTGCTAGCATTGTCTCTCCACTCCCAGAGAAGTCTCCCAAAGTCATCAATTCAGAGGGGGTCGGAATACTGGCAAGAGGATCATTTAACGCTTGTAGCCAGATAGTTTCATTCTTGGACATTTTGAGTATGGGATCGAGAACCAGACTTCGAACCGAGAGATAGTCGAGTGAAGATGGACTCCAATTTCAAAAATACTGGGATGAATGAGTTTTGAAACAAGAAATGGTTGATGATCTCCAATATTCAATGTGAAATGAGAACAGAATCGAGAACATGGGCGACCCATGATTTCAGTCTTTCCAGTTGTTCATCTCCATCAACAATCTCATAGCTGAACGCTTCCACATTATCTCTGCCATCGCTATGTGTCTGCACGATTGTCCTCACGACAACGTTCTTCTTTTCGATTGGTTCAACAAGAATCACATCGAAGAGAAGAGAAAGAGGGTGAGAGGCAAGTTGAGATGGTTGGAATGTGTGTGAAAAGTGGCAGTGAATTGTGGGAGTCGTGTCGAACGTGTGTGGAGATGCTGGAGTGAGAACGAGTGGTGGATTCGTGTTGGGAGCCTCTGTGAAGAAATGTCTCCTTTTCTCTTCATCGCCGACTCTTTTGTCAGAACCAAGTGTGAAACGGTTGAGACCATCTACTGCCTTCTCTTCCTTGTGCTCTTCCACAAACTGAGTCAGGACAGAGAATATTGCTGATTTCACATCGTCTGTCAACTTTTCTCCTTCTTCTCTTGCCTTCTCTCTCCTCTCTTTCTCTCCCTCTCGCTCGCTCTCCAGTTTCTTTCGAATTTCTTCCTTCATAGTGTAATTCCATCCCTCCACACCGCTCAATACATCCATGCTCGTTCTTCGCCCATTTCCCGCAATGATTCCAGAGAGAGTCGAGAGTGAGTTCTGAGTCTGACTGATAACAATGGCTTCTCGAATGTCAAAGGCAGGGTTGGTGACCGTCACATTGGAATACGAGGAAAGGTCGGGAGAGTTGAGAGAGAGGGGAGGAAGTTGAGAAGAGAGGAGAAGTGATGAGACGAGGAGTTGAGCGACAGGGAATGAGAACGACGTGAAAGGTTTGATAGACATGAACTGAGCCAGGAAGAGGGCGGCGAGAGATGATGTCGGGACAGGACTCCTCCCATCAGCCCGTCGTTTGTCATTCTCTTTTATCATTTCCCGTGTTCTATCCAGTAAATCTCGCAAATCGGTTTCTGTCTCGTTTGGCAATGAATGCAGCAAAACTTTTGTTTTATCGGGAAGGAGCTCGTCATTCGGATACAATTTAAAGAGCCCTCGCTGAGTCTTCCAAATTGAGGTGGAGTTTTGTTCTGGGATGGGCTGGTAGAAGAATGGAGAGGTGTGGGTGAGAATATAGTGGAGGTTGCGAACGAAAGGAATGGTGAGGACTTTGTCAACGCCATTCACTTCTTCTGCCTCACTTTTATTATCGTTCACTACCATTTCATTCAGAACAGCAACAACCGCATTGTAACAGTCAATCAGAACGCCTCCCATCTTGTCGACTTCAGCTGCGAAGTACGGTGAGTACTGATGAAGTCGCTGAATGAGATTCATGTATTGGTCATCAAGGTCTGCGTTGGTCTTTTCTTCCGCAGTTAGAACACTCTCGATATCAAGTTCACGTTGGCGTGCATATGATTCTGGATCAAGATCGGGTTCTGGAGTAGAATTTGGGTTCGTGGAATTCTTTGTTTTGGATGAATCTTGATGGTTGTCGAATTCATGTTCTCCTTCTTCTGCTTCCTGCTGTTCCTTCAATTCTGCTTCACGTTCTTTCTTTACTCTCACTCTCTCGTCCAGATCTTTATTGATAATGTCACTTTCCTTTGCCTTCTCATCACTATTCTTCATCACCCTTTGCATCTCATCTTCAGCGAACATCTGTAGCCAAAGTTCGAGTCTTCCAAGTGCTTCCCTTCTCTGTGTCGTGTTTTTTCCGTCTGCTAACTTCATCAATTCCTTTACAACTCCATGAGCAACTCGTCCGGGCAGCGGCATAATCATGTTTGATGATATTGCGAGATCGACAGCCATGCGAGCGGCGAGGTACTTCTGTGCTTTGTTTGGTTGTGGAACAGAAAAATCGGGAAGTCCAACAATATCTCCCACTTCTGGTGATCCAATGATATCGTTGTCTAAGTCGAATCTCACATCTCTAAGATGGAATTCATCATCGACAGGGATGAAGTCTCCTTTTCTCTTGTCCTGCCATTGTGCCCATTGCATCCACCCAGCATTATAGTTAGTGGGGATAACAGTCATTTTAGCGAGTTTTGGGATTGATTGTTTGAACCTCGTCAGAGTTCTCCCTTCTTCACTCAAAAGAGAAGATTGAGAGACAAGTGGTGGCGGATCGAGGTTAAGTGAAGAGACAGGTGGAAAAGCGTGATAAAAACGAGATTTGTGGACGATTCTTCTCTCATAATCTTGATTTTTTTGATCTTTCCAGAGGTCAAGGAAAGATGGCGGTGTTTGACAGAGAAGTGACTCGTTGGTCGTGCATGATCCAAAAAGAGAATTGTCAAGTTGTGTGACTGGTTTGTAGTGTATAAGAGCATCTTGTGGGAGTGATTGATAGATGTCCCGCATCTCGAATCTCATCTTAATGATTTCATCCTCTTCGCGGGTTACATTTGCTCTCAATTCTTCAAATGGGAAGTTGGGAAGAGATGAATTGTCCATCTGAAGAGAACTACTGATCAAAAAAATATACCTGGTCAAGGAATGCACGTGCGCCATGATAGTCACCCAGGACGTATCTTGTTTGGAAGCTTAAAAAGAGTGAACGTGAAGAATTTCTCTCTATTCGTGACAGCTGTTCAGAAAGAGAGTACGCTTCAAAAACATCTTCTTGGTCCAATTTCTGAATGATTTGATTGAAGACATCAGAACCATCTCGTGATGGATTGTTCGTTTTCAGACCGGCAATAAACTTCTGTAATTCGTATTTTTCGTACAATTTATAGCAGATAAAGACCGCCACAGCACCTACGCAGACAAAAATGAGATTTCTTTTTGTCTTGGTCGCTTTTTTCTTTTTTTGTGGTATTTTGAATTTGGATGGTTTTGGAGTTGGTTTATCTGTCTTTTTTGGGTGGTTTGGGTGATTCTGTTTTGGAGTTCGTGCCATGTCTGATGTGAACAAAATAAAAGTTAGTTGGATCTCAATGTCCGATCATGCGCGAAACACAAACATCACAAAAACCTTAAATAATTGGAATAATGCCTTTAAAGCATTTGCAGCTCACAATTCTATTCAATATGATCGTCATGTTAAGCAGGATGGGGCTGAGGAGATAAAGAATTGTCTTGGTGGCTGTGGTCTCGCAAGCGCATCGTTTCAAGCTCTTGACAAAGATCTTCCAATCGTAGTGAAGTTAACCTTGTCTAATACTGGATTTATGAACCCAACTCAAGCCACAAAGAAGCGACAAGGTTTCTTCATTCCCCATTTGTCTTTACAATCCTTATTTTCAGCTTTTACTGAAGCTCTTCCTCCGAAATGCCTTCAGAATGTTCTCGTCCCCACACAAATCTCCACATTTCGTGACTACGTTGTCGTTCAGCGTCCGTCACTCCCCACATCACTCACTCAACGAATCAAGTATATATTACATTGCTTTTGTATTTGTCTGTAAGATCATATCCTCAACTTCTTGATTCTGAACGACGGTGGTATGCCTATCAGCTCCTTCAGGCAGTCCACGTCCTCCATCACAATTCACTCACTCATGGAAATATTAGGACGACAAATTGTCTCCTTACGTCATGGGGATGGCTCATGCTCACAGATATCCTCAACCAAAAGCCGTTCATCATTCCTTGTGTTTGTTTTCAGTTTCCATCATCTCTCATTGGCAGAATTCATCATCCACCTTACATAGGAATGCCTACTTCGAATGGGCACCCAACAAACAGATAATACCTGATCAGCCGTGCACCATTGCACCTGAAAGGTTCGTCGATGGAATGGAAGATGAAATCAAACTCTCATTGGATCCTTCTCAAAATACCACGAAATCTTCTGAAATATCTGTTGCTCCTGCACCAGTGATCCCCATAGAAGATGCTCAGAGAGCAGACGTGTTCAGTTGCGGATGCGTTATTGCCGAACTCTTCACTGGACAACATCTTTTCTCTCTCTCGACTGTCCTCCAGTTCAAAGAAGGAAAATACTATCCAGACAACATTTTCGAACAAATGCCTCACGATATCAGTGAACTTGTTCGGGCGATGATCGACCTGAATCCATCAAATCGCAAAACAATCGATGAATGCTTAACGTTCGAGTATGCTCAAATTGTCCACTTATTTTCTCAGGGTCAATGGAATGCCCATTTTTCCTGTGTTCTTTGGGAATCTACACCAACTTATCTCTGTTTCGGAGGAATCAGAATTTGAAATGCGTGTTGCTGCAGTTTGCTCCAATTAACTTTAATTTTCTAAATAGCTCATGGCAGACAGATCCCTTGGTCCATTGTTTTCTATTCATAAACCCGCTCCAATCGCTCAGGTGGATGATTCACAAACCATCACTCAAGAAGAACCACCAACCTCTCTCATTGACGAAAATGCCTCTGAAACTTCTGCAGAACTTACACGTCTCATCAAGGAGTCAGAGGTACAGAACATGCTCGATGATGTTTATACTCCAGATGAGTCAGTCCCGATCCCGAAACAAGCGCTGATTCCATCCCTTGAACGAGACAATGAGCTTCAATCGTTGTTAAATGTGATTCAAAAATTGGAACAAAGAGAACATCGAAGGATGAATGAAGGCTCGTCAACAGAACCATCGCAAAATCCACTTGTCCAATTACAGATCCGTCCCAACAGGTCGCCCAGTGATAGCCGATCGATCAATTGGCCAGTTATGCCTGTTGCTGCAGGATCCTCCTGTGGGCTGGTTTGTACTTGTGATGCATGTTCTGTTGCCATGCTTCGCAAAGAGAACCATTCTGCCGCCATTGATTGGATGGAATGGGAAAGGCAGAAGAGCTCATTGACATTGGACGATTTCTCGAAGAGACAAACTGGACAGAAACCAAAGGACAGGCCGTCGGTCAGGCAACAAAGCATCAATTATTTCAATCTCGCGAAAAGAGTTCCTGATCGATCTCCTCCCATCACAGCATCACAATTTTTGATTGTCAACTCTATTCAGTGTGTTCATTGTACCCATGGGGAATTGTGTTGTCTGGGGAATGAACAGACTGTCTCAGAATCAATCGAGATCCTCCAGCACTCAAAAAAGCCGCTAGGCGACGTAAACCTCCCTCCACAGCATCCTGAATACATTATTTATATTCTTGTTATTCGTACATTGCTGGTCTCGATGAGCAATCTCCAATTCCAACGGTATTGTCTGAACATGATTTGTGCTCTTTCTGGATATCTTGAAGATCTCGCCCTGATCAGATACGTCGCCCCGACTCTTGTTTATCTGATTAGTAACACCCGATCTCAGACGATATACAATCTGTCGCTTGATGTCCTCTGTCATGTCCTCTCTTCCATCCGTCGCGCAGTTCCTGGCCAAATCGACTTTTTCATCCACTCAATCTTCCCATACATCCTCCCCTCTCCCGATCACTCTCCAATGCGGACTCTGGGTGATGGATCAATGAGTCAGTCAACTCTCCCTCGGAACAATCAACTCTTCCCTGAACTCTCTGTCCGAGCCCAGTATGTCAGCTGGGAAGGAAAGCGTGAAGTCCCGATGTGCATCGATGATGAGAGGCCGTCACCGAACAAACCCATTTTCTCCACAAATTACGCCGCTCTCGCCTCGCACTTTTCACACATCGCCCTCGCGTCGATGAGGTATGCGTCGCTCTACGTCGATACAGTCGAGTATCCACTCCACATGAAAGAACTTCCGGAGATGATTTTATGCTGCATCACAATCCTTCTCAGACTAAACACGACAACACGTTTCGTATTTTTGAAATCACCACAAACCCAATTCATCCTTCCTGAGATGGCGGACAGTGATGCGTTGTTGTATATTTTCAAATCTTTGATTGAACTCAATGAATGGCCCATCAGGGCATCGCTTGCACCTTCTTTGTGCACCATCGCCAAATACAATCCGAAGGCTGCTCCAAATATCATCGAGGATCTTCTCCCGAGGTTTGGGGATCGATTCGAACCTGTGGAAGCAGTCCTCCAACGAAATTTGGCCGCCATGTCGGACATCGCGCAGCTCGTCACACCAACCGAAACAAATTCGATTCTCCAATTTGATCCCACATCTTTCGTTCCCAAGAGTGAGTCACTTATCTCAAAGCTATTGTTGGCAGTGCAGGACATTGTGTGGTTCCTGATCCATCCGAATGCCTGGATTAGAAATGAAGCTGTCCTTTTTATCAGTCGAACAGCCGCAGCTCTAAACCCAATCATGTGTCTTGTTATCCTTCAGCCTTCGGTTCTTCCTTTCCTTGATCCCGTTCATGGTGTCACTGTACAATTGAATGATCCTGCCAGTATCTCATCATCTCTTGTCACGCCCATCACGAGAACCGCTTTCAAAACTGTTATGGACCATCTGATCGAAGACTTCAGAAGCGATCCTCCCCCTGTTTGTTCATTTCGTGTCACTCTATCACCTCCACCTTCCACCTACATTCTCAAAACACCTCCACCGAGTATGTCGTCTCGGCAGAAGATCGAGAAGCAGATGAGAGAAGATCGGATTGAGAAATCGTTCAGAGCAGCTTTTGGTGAATCGTGTCTAGACTTCTTATTCACTACCTCAAAGCCAACTTGCGAGCCTGGTGTGTCGTCACTCAATTTGGACATGGCACGTGAACAAGCACGGGACGTACTGAATGCGGATAGTCAGCACCGCAAACCAGAAGGCCCACCAAAAATGTCCTCGTCGGTATCACAGAATGATCTCATTCTTCTCTATCTCTTCCGCGACAAACTGTTCAACGCTGCGCTTGCATACAAGGATCTACCAAGAGAAGCCACACCTTTCCAGAATGAGGGTTCAGCCTTGTCTGGTGTCCCTATTGTCAGGCCACAGTTGGATATCTCACAGTTCATTGCGCCAGCAGCCGTAAACAACCAGTCGACAGCAGGCTCTGCTGCTGCCAATACGTCGGCGTTGGTTTCCTCATCTGAATGGGCACTGAAACTACGCCAAGTCCAATATTTGAGCGAACACACGAAGGGGATCACATCTCTATCAATGTCACCTTCCACAGACAAGCCACTTTTCCTGTCATGTTCATCGGACGGATATGCTCGTCTTTGGGATCTTAGCCAGATGAAGTCAGGAGAAGAAGCACAACAGTCACTCTTTGCGTATTGCATGGCTCCATCATACGATAAAGCTGGGTCGGAACACCGCGGATTTGTTCCACCACCAATGGACAGAGATATTTCACCTCTTCTCATTGGTCCATATCTTCCGTCTGACACTGGCTTCACCAGTCGACCATCGATGCTTGGTGTTGAGGCCAAGCGAAGTGATGTAGTTCCAGTGCAGTATCACACTTCTCTTCTCCCTGGCGGATCGATGTTCTGTTATGGAACGTCAACCATCTCTCCACAATCACCCGGAGTCCTCTCATTTGTTGACCTACAGACTGGTGTCGAGGTTCTCAAGCAACTCGCAATGGATACCGACACCATCAGTGAATCGCATGTATTGAACGCCCAACCGTACTCCCTCCTCCTTTCAACGGGCGTTCGCCGGTCCATCTTCGCCTCATCGTCCGTCTACAATGGCGTTTCCTGTGTCAAATCATTCATGTCAAACACATCACCTCTTGTTGTTTATGCAAACACTAACGGCTACATTCACGTTGTCGATCCTCGAATTGCTGAAACGGCATGGGTTGTGCACATCCCAGCGATCTGTGGATCTGTAACATCGATCGATGTTGAGCCAAGTGCATTTTATTTTGTGGTTGGAACATCAATGGGAAGGGTGTCGCTGGTCGATCTTCGATATGGCATCCCTCTCTTACAGACTCAGTCCGACAGTCACACGGCCATCAACGATATCATCGCGACTGTCTCAACAACACCTTTCCCATCATTATCAATGTCTCAACAACATCCTTCATTCTCACCGAATCGACTTTCAGCTCTCTCTGGATATCCCCTTGTCTGGGCGGCAACTGGTGTCAATCGCGCTGTTGCCTTGTCACCATCGGAAGGCCTTGGTGTGTGCGGCAGCGTTGGTGCTGATGTCTCTCGAAGTTGGATGCAAGCATCAAGCATCTCGGCTCTTCCATCACATTCCAAACAAAACGATACGACACTCACTCCTCACAATCCGGTCCCTGAACCATCAGTTCGTGCGCTTGTAGCTCCATCAGGATCGAACTGTTTAATCACAGCCGGAAGTGACAAAGTCATCCGACACTGGAACTGGACAAATGATGGCAAGCAAGTGTCGTGCACACGTGTGACGCATCGATTGGCGAATTGTACAATCACAAACGAATCAACGGGAACATGCAATCACATTCTTGAGCGTTTGTCCTCACTTTGTTTCTCTAACCTCTTCTTTTCTTCCGTCAGACGATAATAATCTTTCTTCAGCTTTAATCGACGATCAATCATCAATGCAGGGTCTGTCCAAACAAGATCTTCAGCAGCTGGAAGATGAGGACTGGTCCAATCACAAAGATTGCATCACATCGATGATTCTCGTATGTCTTTTTCTGTCAACATCATCTGACCAGGTCAATGACAAACTTGTTTCTGGGAGTCGTGATGGTTCTATTATTGTTTGGGGATCTGATTAAGATTCTCCTCTAATTTGTTTTCCCACTTCACACGTCTTTTTTGCGGAATTCATGGTTGATCATCCCGGACACGGAGCTCCTACAAAAATGAGAAGTCATGCGTTCCATTTGGTCAGAAAAAACGACACATTTTCAATGTTAAATCGTTTGAAATGAATTGAATATCAACAGATGAACAAGATTGTCATGAAGAGTCGAGATCAGTTGATTCAAGTTTGACGAATCCAGCTGCAAGGATGAGGAATAATATGATGAAAGAGCAGAAAGATGGAAAATGAACAAAATGAACGGTTCTCCAAGATGGAACAAAAGCATACCAGCCTTTATCTTCTTCCTCTTTTCCATGAAACTGAGGAAGATAATCCAGCATTCAGCAGTCACAAGCATGCCAAACACTGCCAAAAGGGGGTAGACAGTATAAGTGCTTCCTCCTTTGTATTTGACCTGTTTCGTGGGAGGGAGGGAGAGTGTGAGGCCACATTGGTTGGTTAGGAAATCTGTGGTGACTGTCCCTGTGAAGGAGATGTTCTTGAAGGTACTTTGGAGGGTGGAAAGAGGACAATCCACGGGGCAAGATGGTGGTTGGATTGGAATAAGAAGGTCTGAGAGGGATGGCAATTATGTCAAGAAAAGGTGGCACCTTTAAGTGGAGTATCACTATCGCAGTCAATTTTCTCGATCGAAAAGAGTTTGACAAATGGGATTTGCTTGTCTGAGAAGAGAAAGAGGGTAGAAGCACAGAGGAGAGGAACGGATATATCACTTGACGAACACCATACCATCAACATGCAGTTCCACAAGAAAGGCCGAAGCGAAATAAGGAAGATGCTTTTGGTCAACTTGGAGAACACGGAGGATGTTCCAAAGATTGAAGTCGTGTCCCACATAGATTCTTAATGGAATGTAAGATTGACTTGGTTGTTCCGCATTGGCTGATTGAGATGATTTTGCGATTTTTGATTTGTAAGAGTTCAGATCTGCAACTGGGTTCTTAAAGAAGATTTCTCCAAAAAGGAGTCCAATCTGGTTCATATTCCATTTGGAATCGTTATTGAGATTATAATTTGACCAAACTAGAAGAACGAGAAAAAAAGATGAGAATGGTGTCGATGGGCACAACATGGATCCCAAAGAGAGAAATAGGGAGACAATGGGAAATAAATGAGAAAGGCGTCATAAAAGGAAGAAAAGATATTTCAAAATTGGAGTTTACACACGTTTTTGTTTCGCTGCATCCAACTCGGAAAATAGAGCTATCTCGTTTTCATCCAACAGTTCTCTGAGAAAAAAGATAAAGAAAAGAAAAATGAAGAAGAATGAAGTTCAGTATGTTGAGATAAAGAGGATAATGAAAAGCATGACTTGAAATCTCATCCACGGATTTTCTCTCGTCGAAATGAAAACAAAAATGCTGGGTGAATGTTTCCATACTTGTGACTGAATTTTCGTTCCATTTCATCTGCCAATTCTGCAAAGTTGGATGCTGTGATTGTCATTCCCTCCTTAAGTTGAGAACATTTCGTAAAGAGGGGTGTAAATTCTTCCACAAATGCAGTGTGATCTGAACTATTGAGGTAAGCAGCTTTCTTTGCGAGAGAATAGGGACTAGACAGTTCATTCAGAAAAATGGATGATGGAGTTAGAAGTCGAGGGAAGATAACAAAAGTATTGAAGATGAAAAATAATGACCAGAAGAAAAGGTTTCCACGAAAGAAATGGAGATCGGAAGAGAGAGTAATGAATGGATGAAGAACAGATGTAGTTGTGATTCACACCAGATGTGGTTCGCTGCGAACAAAGCTTCTTCGTCATAATGCTCGCTTTGTATTGGAATAGTGTGAAATGGATCGGTATCATCACCTTCTCCACCTGTGGAGGTCCCTTTCGGAAATAGACCCATCGCCTGGGCAGCAGCGGATTGGATTGTACGAGGGAACGGTGAAGCACGAAAATACGTTGAGGATGATGAGTATGAGAAATTAAAGAAAGAATTTGTATTTGTGGAAGAGTCTGGGAGGGAGAGATAGTGTTCTCTGACTAAGTTGCCGAGGTGATGATGTTGTTTCATCCCAAGATTTGTCAGATGACCAGGAGCAGGATCGTCAGATTTGTTGAAGAACTTGATCACAATTCCAGAGTATGGAGAATCGTTAGAAGGAAGAGGGAATGAAGAGATGAGTGAAGGAATGAGAACTTGCGAGAGAAACACGTTGAAAAATATGGAAAGAATGATCATAAAATGAATACATTAAGTGGATTCAATGCCGTTCTTTCTCCTATTTCATGAGAAAAGAAAGATATGACGAAATTTGAAAATGGAAACCATGTCTGGAAAAAACAGTAACAGAGACCAAGGTTGGATGCAAAAGACAAATCAGAAGCGGATAAAGCTTCCAAATCATTTATAGCTCTTGAATTCCGGTGTGGAATCCGAGAGGATCTTGCGTGATGGGTGAGATCCGCTCCGAGGTTTGACAAAAACGATTGGTTGCGTGTGGAATTATTATATTCAAACTAAAACTGCAAATATAATGAAGAACCCCTAAAATGGGTTGATTCTTTCTCCAGTATTCAATGGAGAGAAGGGATTTACCTGAGCCCACATCAATGCCTCACTGACTGAGAGTGCACTCTTTCCGTCAGCAAGCCAGAAAGGAGGTCCGTTGATTGGTTGGTGTGTGAGAAGAGATGGAACTGGGTTGGAGATAGACCCACCACTGGGGATGGTCGAGCCCATTGGGATGGAGGTGTTGTGGTGTGAGATGCCTGGATGCGGATATGCGTCGATGTTGGAATTGATGAATCCAGCAATCTTCTTGATCGACATTGTCTCTGGGTCTGATGACGTTTGTTCGGAGTCGCCTGAGGGAATCACTGTGACGGTTCCTTCACGCCCATTCACAATTTGTGTTAGTTGCTCTCTTGCTCGAGCGGCTGTTGCAGCGAGAGTGAACACAGCTGCCTGAACTTTTCGGTAATCTCGAGGGACAAGAAAGTGGATTTTGCTTTTTTCGATGAAAGAAGAGGTGTAATTGAAGAGATGGGCGAGAACTGGAGTGAGAGCACGCCAACTTGCTTCGACACAGCCGAGGTAGGCAGAGTAGCTGAGAATCTCGTTGCGGAACGGAACAGAAAGAGAGTCAACTCCAACGCTGCTCAACCAGAACAAAACATCTTTCATTTCGGAGAGCTCCCAGTTGTCCTTCCTCATCTCTTGGCGAATGAGAGCAACACCAAGTTCGGCGGAAGTTTTCTGGTTCTGAGAAAGAGAAGCAGCGATTAGGGGTGCCAATTTGGAGCCGAATTGGGTTGTGAGTTTGTTGAGAAGCTGAGACTGCTTGACAGCAGGGACAGTGATGGGGGTGAGAGACTGCGAAGGAGAGGGGGGACGGTCTGGGATTGTTTCTTCCTTTCGATCCTCTTCGTTGAAGCATTGCTTATACTCTCCAACTTTTCCCAAACCAGCCTGTTTGTAGAATGCATCAGTCTCGTCTTCTGAGTGTTGAGTTCCAAATCTGATGGCGAGTCCGTAGAGCTCTCGTTTGGAGAATGATTCTGGCACTCGGCGCTGAAGTGTTTCCATGGCTAGTGCCCACAGGAAATACCGTTCGCAACGGAAGGCGGCGAGGACATGGGTGTGTTCGTGGAAAGGAAGGTTGAGAAGATGAGCGCAGGCTGAGGCGATTTCACTTTCACCTGCCTTTTCGAGCACACGAATGGCTTGCTGAGTATCGTCAGCAGCGAGGAAACAGCACGCAGCGTAAATCGGTTGACCTTGAGAGAGATATCGTTGAGCGAGGGCATCAACAATGGGTGCTGAAGTGAGAGACGCTGAAGGAGAAAAGAACGAGAGAAGAATGACAATGATGAGAGAAAAATACATTGTTTGCCCGCATTGTCAGTTTGAATCCCAAGTGACGTGCATTGGGCTGATTTCTCAGCTTTGTCAGCTTCTTGTTTGGTTGAATTCACCCACATGTCAGACATTTCTCCATTTGTGAGTTTCTTGTATGACTCACACAAACAAAAAGCTTCAACCTCCATTTTGTGAGAGAGTAAAAACTTGATCGCTTCGGGAATCTTCCCTGCGGCGATCAAGAAGGCCAGTTCGTCAGTTTCGCTCAGTTTTGAATCCTTCTTATCTGCCTTCTCGCTCAATTCCTTTTTCTTCTCCTCGACTTCCGTTAGAAGCTCCTTCCAATACTCAAGAGAGACACATGGAGCCAAGGCAAGTGCTTTCATCCAATCTCCGCTTTGAACGAGAAGACCACAGTATCCGCGGACATCACCAGCAATCAATCTGCAGAGCCCAGCTCGCTTGAGTTTGTCGGTTTGGTTGCCCTTCTGATGAGGCGAGACTGCGAGGAGGGCTTTGATGTGTTTTTGGCTTTCGGAGTCGCTCATCCCCGGGATTCGGAGTTTTCGACCGCGAGGAGCGGAGAAGAGGATGGCTTCGTTGAGGAATGAGTGGGTGATGAAGGAGGAATGGCAGAATGATGATGGGAGAAGTGATGGTGTGAGTTGAGGAACTGAATAGAGAGTGTTTGGTTGAAGTGGTTGTTGTGATGAAGATGATTCGTTTTTGGTGCGCTGCATCTGTCCGATGAGATCAAACAACTGCGAATAGCCGTTCGGCGGACAGAAGAAATCAACGACGGCTGAGATATACTCGGTTGTGTTTGGCGTCAGCGACGACAGTGATGCCCTGAGCTTCTCCGAACCCAAACCAAACATCTGTCTGGTCTCTTTGATAGTTTCGCGTATCAAAGCAGTCATCGGCGTAGCGCCGAGTGATGCTGGTGAAACAAGACGCGAAGAAGAAGATGATCGAGTTTTGGATATTTTGGGCGGTTCTTTCTCCGAGTCTTCCGGTTCTGGAGTTTTGGACCTTTTGGGCTCTTTATCATCGCTCTTTGATGAAATCTTCGGTTTGACACCAGCTGATGCCTTGGCCTGCAAAGCCTCCGCGACAATGGCAGCTCCACTCAGCTTCACTGTCGGTTTTATGGGGCCGTCCCAATACCCATTCTTGATGGCTTCGACCATGTTCTTTTCAGTGGGAACTGGGTTGGCAAAAGAGTTTCCAGAATCTTTGTCGCCAAGCACAAACTGGGTCCGGATGGAAGTTGCGAGAGTGTCTTCCCAGATTCGAAGAGAGGTGTCTCGTGAGCAGGAGACGAAGGTGAAAGGGCGGAGTGGATGGACAGCGAGCCCGTACACATCTGCATGATGGTCGCGAACAACACTGATGCACGACCCCTGCTTCACGTTCCACACTCGAATGGTGCTATCCCAACTGCCGCTGAAGAGAATATGCGGAAATTCGGGGGACCAGCGGAGAGCACGAACATTCTTCTCGTGCCCATACAGCGTGATGTGATTCTGTTCGTTCGTGCCTTTGGAGGAGGGAACACAGTTTGGGACATCCCACACTTTGATTGTTTGGTCGTCACTTCCACTCGCGAGCAGGCCGGGGACAAGAGGAGAGAAGGCGACGTTGTAGACGCGGGCTTGGTGCGATTTTAGAGTCAGTCTGTGCTTCGAGTCGGTGACCTCGCCGTCTGCATCGAAAGTGATGGTGAAGATTCGAACATGATTGTCGTGGCATCCAGACGCGAGCATGGTGGTGTCAAATGGATTCCAGTCGACACCACAGACACCAGCAGGATGGGTGATTTTGTGCTGAACCTTTCCATCGTCGGGTGAGAAAAGAAGAACTTCTTTTCGCATGTTTGAGACGGCAACGACTTTCTTTGCTTTGTCATGATTCCAGGCAATGCCATTGCTGGAGGATTCTTTGTTGATATCCTTCACAAATACTGGTGCATGCTTATCAACATCAAAAACCATCACCTTCCCCAATCGAGACGAAACAACAATCTTCCTGGATCCCACTGGGCCCCATGCTAACGTGTTGATTGGGCCTATTTGACAATCATAGAAATCGACACATTGTTGGACATCTGTGTTGTATAGACGGATACATCCATCAAAACCAGCTGTTGCGAAGATACGTTTGTCTGACGGGTCAAATTCAACAGCAAAAACAGTGTTTGAACTTCCACCTGATCGAGAATAAACAATAAATTTGTCTTTCAGGTCAAAAATTGCAGTTGACCCATCCAGCGATGAAACAAACAATTGAGGATCTGTAACCTTCCCAGCTTGATGGAGAACGTGATGTGATGCAGGGTGACCACTTTGATAATCAAGTTTGTGATAGTTCGCAAAAAGCCAGAGTGATCTCAGGCCACTTTGCCCGACAACCACTTGGCCAACAGGCTGCTTCTGAGACACATTCCAGAACTTGAGAATACCAGCACGAGCAGAGGCAGTGACAAAACTACCTGGTTCCCAAGGAATCCAGCAGATATCATTGATTCCTCCAGATTCTCTGTCAAATTGAGCAATTTCTTCTTGGTCATTTGCTTGGGTCACGTCAAAGAGGGACATATAGCCAGAATCGAGTGCAACAAGAAGGAAATTAGGTGATAATGGGTCCCTTTATGAGAAACAAGAGTGAGTATTCGAACGAAAAAGAAATGAACCATTTGAGTGCAGTAATCTTCTTTGAGTCAGAAGATTTGATTTTTTTCATAGATAATGTCTTTGTATTTCTGCCTTCCTCATCGAATCTCACAAATACCTCTCCATTTGCCATGGAAGCTGCTAAACAATTGGGATCGTGATGATTAACATCAAATTGGAAGATAGTCTTCATCGAATGCATTGTTCTGAGACGTGTATTGGATGAATCATTTCCTTTTGCCCATGTAAACATAGCTAATGTGCAATTATTTGTAATGACATAGAGAACTGTTGGCTCGGTCTTTGAAAAGCTCATTTGGAGAAATGAAGTGTCTAGATCGAGTGTCAGAGATGGTACTTGTCGAATAACATCCCAAAGAATGAACTGATTGTTGGAATAACACGCTGCAAGGGCTGATTCGTCAAAAGGGGACCTGACATTCGATGAAATAAGAAGAAAAGGAAAGAGAATGACATAAAAACGAAAAGAAAAAGCAGCGGAGATGGAGGAAAGGAGTTTGCATATAATAGTTACAAAAAATTGGCAAACCATGCAATGGAAGACACTTGTGCATCAGGTCCATTCAGGATCTTTTCAAGGTTGTTGGTTTCCTTTGAAAAGATATTTATAGACATCAGCGAGCAACTTGCATATGACACGGAGTTGTTTGCAGTCGTTGTTCTTGACAAAACAGACGGAGCCGAAGGGATTAGCCCCACTTGTTTCTGCGGAAGCAATTCAAAATGTATTGAGAATAATCAAGAAAAAGATGCAAGATTTTCGAGAAAACTAGCATACAAGCATGTGTAGCAATCTCTATGCGGCGTAAATGGAGAAAAGAGAATTCAATGGGCTCTTCATTAATCCAAGATGAAATGGCTTTGTCTTATCAGTCTTTTCATCTACCATGATTGTACTTCTCCATCATCAGTACTAATACCCTTATTTGATCCAGTGTCACCCAACCCTCCACAAAATAACCATCCAAAACTTACTGACCTCCTCATTCCACTTCCCAAGAAAAAATCACATCATTTCGGGCACAATTCCAATATGATCTATGTCAATTCATCTTTCTCGGAAGATCCGTCTTGCGGAAGCAATATTAACCCCTGCGCAACCATCCATTCTGCAATGGGGGCTGTCCCCGATTCTGATGGAATAATCATTCTTTTAACTGCGATCACTGTTAACAGTCAAATAGATAGCTCCGGTGTTCAAATTACCTCACTAGATTCGGATCAACGGCAGAATTTTCTCGTGAACATTCACGATGAAGTGACTCAAACAGGATTTATTGTTTATACCACAGACAAAACGCATATTCTTTCAAATATCAACATTATTTATTCTCTTACAGCATTATCTCCTCCATGTATGGTCTCTTGCACCAATGGAACACTCATCGTCTCATCGCTCACTTTCAAGATGAGCAGTGCATATATGTCGCTCCCCTGTTCCTTCTGTGTTGCGTCTAATTGCACTCTCAGCCTTTTCTCTGTGTCAGCCACTGGAATCACTCTCAATTCATCAATTATTCTCGTCAAAACCGAGTCCATGATATCCACTCTACTTGAGAATTGCACATTTTCGTCACTTTCTCTCTCTGTTCCTGCAATTTACTGCAGTTCTTCTAAACTTGTTCAACAGAACGCACAAGCATATCAATTGAACATCACACTCTCAACTTTCACAAACATAATGACGATCCCTCAAACTTCCGTTTCCTGTGGGGCCGTGGACAGTGTACGGGCTCTTATTTCTCACTGCACTTTTGACGGAGACAATGACGATGTTTCTGGCACGCTTTCCTCAAGCTCTGTTTGTGCTTGGGAAACTGGGATGCTTCTTGTTGAAAACAGTTTCGTGGAACTTGTCTCGACGACCTTCCAGAACTCAGTGTTGGGAGGAATTGTCATTGTGTCGTCATCTGTCAACATGACCAACGTGACCTTCTCTCAGAACGGGGTGGGAGTCATCCCGTTTTCGGGTTCGAGAAGGAACATTGCATGTCTTTCTGAATCCTTCCTTACCCTCTCAACGATCAAGTCGGATGCGGACAAGACCAGCACTGGACTTTGGATCAGTGGTGGTCACTGTGCCATCACACACATGAACAATTCGACGGAGGTTGTGCACCTCTTCACCTCGACCATCACAAACATCACAATGGAGACCTCTCCTGATCAAAGCCATTGTTCTTTGTTCATCACCGGTACGAATTTCTTTCCTTGTGACGTGAAGGCAGTCCTTGGAGAGATGATTGAGGGCCACTTTGTCGAGCGGGGGAGCTTTAACGCCGTTCTTCAACAACCTTCGTCTCTCACAGCATTGATTCCCAGTGAGATTCTGACACCAAACGAGTGGGGTGTATATATCCAGTTTATGAATGGGACGATTGTGACGAATATGAAACAGCTCAAGAGCCAGGACAAGGCCAGCCGAGGTGGGACGAACAATTGGTGGTTGGTTGGAGTGATTGTACCGTGTTGCTTGTTGATTGCAGCAGCAACTGTCTTTATTGTGGTGTTTTTGTGGGAGACAAAGAGACAAGAGATAAAACAGGATCCAGCAACTCCACCGATCGAGGATGATATCGGAAGTATTCATGATTTTGAGACTTGAGGGAACAGGACATCTCAAGACGGGAGAGAGCATGCGAACGGAAGATTTGAACGATTATTTCTCAGTTATTACAGTTCAAGACAATCGATATATTTTTGTCGGCTCTTGACCTGTTCTTCAAGTCGATTCTTTTTCGATTCGAAGTCGCTTTTGCTCGGTTTTCTTATTCGTCAAATGAGAGCTGGAATAGAAACAAATGTGAGTAAATCAACATAGGGAGAAAGAGTAACATGTGTATCACAAGCATACACATAATGAGAAGAGAAGTACTGGTTCATAAGTATTTTTCCTGCCAAGTTTGAGTTTGGTCTTTAATCATCAAATCATAGCATGAATTAGGAGTCGAATTGATGGGACATTTAATTGGAAAATGACTTTTGTTTTTGGGAGATGATCCGTTGCGAAGAGGCCGGGGGCCTTGCTTGTGGAACAGAAAATGAGGTTTGGGAGGAGGTTTTGAAACAGGAGTGACGAGGAGACTTTGCTCGGAATTCGAATGAATTCGTACTCGAAGAATATTTGTAGGAGGCTTCTGTAAAGTATCATGAGGCTCCAGAGGAGGAAGCGATGAATCTCTGTTTGGAGGTGGGAGGAGAGGAGATTTATCGACAGGGCTCCGAGGGAGTGGAGGAGTCGCTAATTGGGCGGCAATAACACGTGAATTAACAAAGCCCATCTGGACTGGATCAAAATGGGGATGTTGTTTCGGTGTTGGGAGCCGACTAGAAAAAGAAGATTTCGGTGAAGAAAGAGAGTTGAAAGGGAGCCCTTCGAAGTCCTGTGAGAAATCCGTCGATGATGGCGCGTTTAACGGAAAATCGACGGATGGAGAAAATTGGAGGTTGTTTTCAAGAAAAGTGTTTAATGAAAAAGAGTTTGCTTCACAAAACGGGATAAAGTCATTGTCTGTCGAAGAAAGATGGCGAATTGGATCACATAGGAGGGGAGGACTGTTTACGAGTTGAAAAAAGCTCAATCCTTGGTGGTTGGTTGGAGAGAGTGGTGAGCTTGAACTAAAGAAGCCGGGGGATTGAGGTGATGTGTTGGGGCAGAGTGTCTTGCTTGGTGAAGCATTGGGGGTGAGATGCTGTGTGGATATCATCATCTCTCTCCAAATTATTTCCCGATCTGACCCACGATCCTCCTTTCTATCAAAACCAAAGAAAGGGACAGATTACTGTCTGTTCGTTCAAAATCCATATTGATCTATTTAAAAAGTCGAGTCCGTTCAATCCCTGCATGGCCATCCAAAAAGGCGTAGCCGGAGGTTGTTGGATTGAATCATAATATGGGTCTGGATCACAATTTTATGATTGGCGATATGCATGTGAAAAAACGATTCAGGAGACGAAAAACATGTGAAATGGATCGAAGAGAAAAAAATGAGATGAGAAATGTTCAAGTATTGGTCTAGCCACTGGCTCCAGGCTGCACCCTTGAACAAAAGATTCTGTCATACCTGTCCAGGAACAATTAACGAAAATTTTTTTGTTTTCATTTCACGAACCACTTCACCATCTGAAAAGAAAGTTGTGGAGAGAAAAACAAAGTGAACAGACGTGGTGGGAAGGAGAGAGAAAAGGATGAAGGAAGTCGGATGATACTTGGATAGCAATCACTACGATCGATGTGCCGTCACCAAAGCGCAGAAAGTCATTAAACCGCCATAAATCATGATTTTCCCAGAATCTGATGGACATAGTCCAACTCATTAAAAAAATAAGTTTTTAAAACAATCTCCTGCTACTCATTGAGAACACTGCCTTGTCATTGAAAAGTGTCACTTTTCACTATTCATTTTGGTAATATCTCAACCACCAGTGAATCAATTGTCATGAAAATTATCCCAGATATCTTTTTTGATGATCCGAACTTTTTAGCAAATTTTTAGAAAAAAATGATGGGTATCTGGAAAATAGTCGAAAAACCCATATTGTCCTGAAAACACTCACAGAGGCATAATTTTTCATCCTTTTTCAGAAGAATCGTTTTTTGAGATCTTTACAAATAAAATATACTTTTTTTGGTTGAAAACGGATGATTGGACGGCACCGACAAGCGCCTTGTTCCATAAAAAGTCCGATTTCCAAGAAAAAAGGGAAGTATCATCCGAGGAATTTCAAGAGCTGCTTGAAAATGAAACAGCATCTTACTCGTCGCCACAGGCTCGGTTGTATGCTGTCGCCAAGAAAGAAAACATTTCACCACTTTGTCTTGACAGGAACAAGATATTCAGTAAATCGGCTAATTACCGAGCAGCTGGGGCTGAACAGAAAAAGAGAGACATTGGGAAAAGTGGGAGACCTTCGAAGTTGAATGGCGTGTTGAAGATCGAACTTCGTGATCAAATAAAGCACAACGCAGATCAAAACCAACATATGACCGCAAAACAAGTTCGAAAAAATGTATTCTATTGTCATTCTCACTTTTTTTGGTGATTTCTCTCCTGAATCCAAACAAGGCCATTGACGAGATTGGATCAACTGTGTGTCGAACATGGCCGTACTATTTTTTATCGGTCAGATCGAGGTGTTATCTTCCGACACCCCCAGCTCCTATCCACTAGGGCGTCTCATCCACTGCACGAAGCAGTGTATTGGTCCATTCTTTGAAAAGTTGCAACGTATCCACTCCATTCCAGAAAAACGAATTCCGACTTCTTCTGCCCCTCGCCCTGCTGTTCTAGAACCACTCCTGCCCCCACGCACATCTGCTCTCGTGATGATATCGGCTGATGGATTCAGCTATCCCACAATTTTACCTGTCTCAAACCATCGTTGTACTCCCATCGCCCTCTGGATCGTCTACGAAAACGCATTTCGAATCTGTGTTCACGAACTACATCATTCCAGCAATCAATTTACGAAGAACGCTCCTTTAGTTGTTCATGTCTCGGATAAGATTCTAAATAAAGCGAAAAATAATCGAATAGACCTGGTCTATCCCCCTCCCACACAACATCGATCTTACAACCTCTAGATTTATATGTCAATGCAAATCTAAAGAAAGTTGTATCAAATCTTCCCGAAGACATTCCGGTAGACATAACGGCCTCAAATCACAGGACTATATTATGTAGGACCTTTATCGACGGGTTACATCTTGCCTTGGATCCAAGGACGATCCGGGCAAGCTTCCGTGACAGTGGTATGTGGCCAGTGTCATCTGAAACAGTTCTAAAGAACCTCCCCAAAACTCACCCTTCAAACATTCATCCATCAGACGCACTCCTCGATCCCAACTCCCCCTCGTTTTCTGGAAGACTACAGCTGTCCTCAGACGATTTACGAAACCTATTCTTATCCCGTGTCCTCGAACCACAATTGCACTATGAACTTTGGCTGTCTTTCGATTCCCCCTCTTGTATCATCACCCCTCCTGGTTTTAGCTTTCGACCCGCTCGACATCCCGTTCTGCCGGTTTTGGAATGTATCGGGAACCCACAGCGTTTCACTTCAACCTCTCCTTCGTATTTTCGGTCGCTCTTTTCTTTCTCGCCTTCTTCTCTCACTCCTCAGACGAATGCAACCATCATTCACAATGGTTCCTGTACTGTTCGTAGCGACAGCGACGAATTTGACGAAATTCACCTCACTTGCCACTTCTCCGGCCTTGTCTCAACACCAACACCGTTTTTCAGTCTCCTTTTGATGCTTCTCACCGCTCTCAGCCGAAAACAGAAAAACGCCTTTCTAGTAGAAAAACGCCTCTCTAACAGAAAGGAGCGTCACACTACCTCAACCGACCGTCGAGCATGTTGTTCACGCACCTCTCAGAATGAATGAACCTCACTCTGAAAAACTGGTCTTTTTTTTTATTGTCATCATCAGCCAATAACAGTGGAGGCATCACAGTGATTCTCGAAGGCTCGACGCACGAAGAATGCCGTCGAACCGCTGCTTTTTAACTCTATCACCTCTCAAATGACACAGATCGTATGGGAAGGTGTGTATTTGTTCAACAGCATTCGGAGAAACTTAGAATCTCGAGTGGCAACTATGATCAGCAATCATGTGGTCTTTCCATTGGGGTGACAGGACACTATCCAACCATGTATCTGAGAAGGTTGGCACTTTTCTTTTCATTCTTTTGAAATGAGTCGTTATCTTGTCGGGTGAAGAGGACTCTTCGCTATCGGAGTCGTATGGATTATGGGTTTCCCGTTCAAGTCGAAGAATGGTGTTTGTTGAAGGATTTTTGCTGTTGTTTGCGAGAGTGTGTTTTCCTGCCCCTTTTTCTCACATTCTTCTTCTGATTCGCGAACGAGGTGAGCACAACCATCGAAGACACAAATTCCATCTCAGACTCATCGCCAGACGATGGGACGAGGCAAAGGATGAAGTCGGCAGAGGTTTGATTGAATTTCCTCCTGATTGTTTCAAGAAGGTTCTCCGCTTTCTTTGAAATCTTATCCTCGAATGGATGACAGTTCAATATCATTTGCACCAGTCATCGAAATATCGTCAACAACTCTGACGATGTTTGGGCGGGAGGAGGGCAGTTGAGGACGATGTTGGGGCAAGAGTAGGATGGAGGTTAGAAGAACTTGGTGAGGAGGAGAGCAGAGAATCAAATGATGGGACGTAAATTATCATCAACAATACATCTACTCAGGTTTAATCAAACATACCATTGAAAGTAAATTGCTCAAGTCTACTGAGTCTGTTCGTCAGCCCATTCCTTTCAAATTCCAACATGATTAATCTAAATCCATACACCCAAAAATCAGATCCAGCTCGCTCAGAAGACACAGCAAGCATACATGCCTTGCTGACCACTCTCTGGCAGGATGACCCATCTCAGCCTCTCCTCCATGCACGAAATCATTCTGAAAAATTCCCCGAAGTTAGAAGAAATATAGAACAAGGCTTAAATGGTTAGTGTTTTCCATTCTTGTCATACGTTTTCTGATAGCTGCTCACTCCGCATTGATTGAGTCCTTGGGCCCTCTCTACACGATTCTTGGCCAACACGAGAAAGTGTTGTTGCTTCAGGTCGTGTGCTCCCCACGTCACATTCAGGCGGTTGAATGCGTCAGGGTTCCGAGTGACGCAGGTGGCATTCTCTCATGCCAAAGCTCGACGAGTTGGAGGTGCGAGCACTGCGGGATTTTGTTTGAGTTCTGCAACAACTGTGTCTGTGATGTTAAGTTTACGCATGGCGGTCGGAGGTGGTGAAGTGGTGGTCCTCCAAGAGCGAGGTGATTACTTCTTCTATTCGAGAGTCCACGTCGTCTAAGGTTATTGTTTGACGCGTTGACACGTTTGTTGGCGATGAATATAGGCTGAACAGCAGGAAAATAGCAAGTTGCTCGTTTGATGAATCGTGAAGAATAAAATCTGAAAGTGTCTCGGAGTGGCATCACCAAGTCGTACCATGTCAACAATGAAAGCTTTTTTCTGGAATAATCCCTTTTGGTCAAGCTTGGAAAAAAAGAAAATTGTTTGAATTTTCTTCACACGCGATCCCGAGAAAACCTCAATTAAATTCCCAATTTTCTCCCATGAAATTTTTCTAAGCAAAAAACTGTCATTGTTCACATGGACTACAATGCGAACAGTCTCCAAATCAACTTCATCCCACTCATCCAATGTTGGTTGTTGTTAATCGTCTGATCGAGGTGAGTGAAGATTGATGATTGGTGCTTCATCAAATGATTGGATGTGCGGAGAGATGTGAGACTCGAAAGCGTGGAAATACTCCTCTTTCGTGCGTATTGCTTTTCGAAAGGCGAGAGAAAGTCTTCGGGTGTTGTGACTCGCGATGAACACGCACATCCGCAGAATCGTGTCGGTATCCAAAGAACAGTCGCTGTCGAGGAGAGACACAATTCGATCCACAACGTCCATCGTCTCGGAATCCGAGAGAGGACAGACAAGTTCGGCAGTGAGGATGAATGGTGTAAACGACGAGGCGAGAGCAGACGCGATCATTTCTTGTTTCAGGTTTTGACGAAATGCTTCAGTGGTGGGTGTCTTCAGATCAAATCTCATCACTTTAGAAAGGAGAGAAGGAAAAGTGGATTGATTGTGTGGATGGTTGGCGTAAGCATGGTGTGAGAGATGGATGATAGTGGCGTCACCAATCGGTGTCCTGTCATCAATCGGTGCTTTTTTCTGGACTTATCACTTTTGGTCAAACTAAGAAAAAAATAAAATTTTTGAATTATTCTCCGGCTCGATCCCGAGAAAACCTCAAAATACCTATAACGTTACGAAAGCACACATTTTTCTTAACTTTTTTCCCTCATTTCTCCACAACTAGCCATCCGTTTTGAATCAAATAAAAGGCATTGTGATCGTATAGATCTCGACAAATGGTTCTCAAAAAATAAACCGATTTTTGTCCTAAGAAGTTTTTGTTGAGAAAAATATGGGTTTTTTTCTATCTTCCCATATACCCAGAATTTTTTCTCCTAATTTTTTTCAAAATGTTTGTTTCCCCAAAAAAACGTTTCTGTGAAAAATTTCATCAAAATCGGTACATTGGTTGTTGAGATATTGCCAAAACGATTTTTTTCAACGGGCAAAAGGGGGTATTTTGAGGTTTTCTCGGGATTGCGTGGGAGTATAATTCTAAAAATTTATTTTTTTTCTTAGTTTGATCCATCGTGATTTTTCAAGAAAAAAGCACCGATTGGTGACAGGACACCGATTGGTGACGCCACTATGAGATCCTCCTTTGGGAGAGTGAGAAATGAGAGACAATATTGACTCAACTCACTTTGAGTGATGGTTGGTCGAGAATGTGTGGAAACTGTCTCGCAGTCATTGAATAAATCGATGATGTCACTCATCTCATCAACGAGGAGAGTATGCAGCGAGAAGTGTTGAGGAGTGAACGGCAGCTTCGAAGGGTTGACAGCGTTGAAGGAGGAGTAGAGCCAGCCATTCCAAATATATTAGATTTTGTCGGCGTGGTTGATCCTACTGGAGATGTATCGAGTACCAGTGATCAGAGCCGTTGCGTGGTGCGGCTGAGTTGGTGTGAGGAGTACCCAGAGCGATCCGATATCATGTTTGGACGAAGACAAGTTGGATGTCGCTCGGATGATTTTTGAGGAAGATCACAATTGATTGAAGTGCCAAATCAGAGAACTGCCTCCCTTCAGCAGCGTGAGCAAGCATTCAAATCCCTTCTCCCAATCAGTGATGGTAGCCGAATCCAGTTCGTTGAAGAGAAGACAATCGGTGGTTGTGTCGTTACAACCAAGACCAATCGAAGATGCAAGCTCTTCTGACAGTTCACTCATCATGTCGTCGACAAACTCAGCGAGTTCCGGATGTGTCGAGCGAATTGAGGTGATGTTGTCGGTAACAGTTCTGCATTTCAGCAGAATTGAGTTAGGCATCCGATCTGGCTTCTAAGGGAAGAAAATAGGATGGGTGATGATGTGCCGCTAGTATGGGCAGAATGTTTGGAGAATTGAGGCGACGGTTTCAGGATGCAGTATTTGGTTGCTGAATGAAGGGTTTTCGTCAATAAAATGGAGGATTCAGACCCAAAACCTGAGAACATAGTGGAGCAAAAAAATGGCAGCTACACGCAGCATGGTGAACGAGAATTCATAATTGCCGAAGAAGTCTAAAAAAAACTGGAAGGCGATTGGGAACCATTTTTGAAGTACATGGTGGTGAATTCCAGCATTCGAATTGCGTGATTCACTTCACTGGGAGTCAATTCGAGTTCGGAGTTAACTCGTTCGAGGAGTGAGACATAGCACTTGCGGAGATCATCGCCTGTAATTGAATCCTGTGATATGATTCTCCAATCCAATAAAATTGAATTTTGAAGTTGAATCTCAGCATCCTCCAGATGTGATCGAATAGAGTTGAGGATCGCCCGAAAAAATCGGTGGATCCTATGGGAAGGGAATAAAGTAGGGATTCTTCGTTGGCTTCGATGTCGTCGCGATGTGATGAATCCACGATGTCTGCAGTTGAGATATTTGAGAGAACAGTCTCTCCATGCGACGTAGATTCAGATTTGTTGCGCTTTCTCTGCAATTTTCACCAAATTCAATCCGAGAACAGTTTATGAGGTGATTCACATTTAAAAACTTTAGTTACATCTCTGAACCCATTCGTCGGTGAGCTACTGCAATTTTTTCTACGTGTTATTTAGAAACCACGTGTATTATTTCTCGTGCTTTTGGTGAATGTTCCTTGGAGTTCTGTTTTATTTCCAACAAAATATGGTGAAGATCGGTAAACTTGTTCAGATGATACCGACTCTCGACCATTTGTTTCACAATTTTGGTCACTTACGTTCGAGGTTTTCTCAGCGAACACTGTGAGAAAAATGCTTCTTTTTTTGTCGTTGTTTGACCATTTGTGACACATGGTGAAAAATTCTCGATTATTTCCGGGTTTATCTCAATGGAGTGGGAGCTGAAGGTTTGTGAGGAGTGACTGGTAGGGAGCTCCTTGGAACAAAAGTTCCTGGCACCCTTGTCCAGGAACTTTCACCAGTCACCATTTGTGTTCATCATCTGAAAAGAATGAATTGTGGAGAAAATGAAAGTGAACAAACGTGTTTTGATGGAGAAGGAGAACAAAGAAGAACGCTGTCTCCCATCCAAACCTTCTCGACGATTCTTATGAGCATGTCCAATCCAAATCTGAGCAGTTTATTAAGTGAGATTATGGAAAGCGAATGTTCTTATTTTCTTGACATGCAGTTGGAGGATCTCGTTTTTTCTTGTTACAATGCACTCGTCTCGTCACAACCTCTCAGAAGATGAAGTTTTATCGATGGTGGTTGGGTTCTGACTTTGATCACTTTTCTACAGCCTCTTCTTTGTTCTCCTTCTCCATCAAAACACGTTTGTTCACTTTCATTTTCTCCACAATTCATTCTTTTCAGATGATGAAGTGAAAAGTGAAATGAAAACAAATGGTGCCTGGTGAAAGTTCCTGGACAGTGGTGCCAGGAACTTTTGTTCATGGCTGTCGATCGGCCCAAGAGAGGACAGACGATGACAACATAGCACTAGCACCTCATATTCACACTGGAACTTTCTCTCAATTAGTTCATCAACATTCAGTACTTATCTCAATATGGGACAAATCGGTCATGACATTAGATCTGATCCGATTGCCCATAACAAGTTGTCATCGTCGTCTCTTTTCTATCTAATACTCTTAAACCGCAATTTGAATTCAGTTATCCATTCAATTCCTCTCTTGTCGGGTTCTCAATCAATTTTGTCTGTTATAAATCCTAATTCGTGAAAATCAACTCGACACAGAATTGACTCCTCTCCGACTTGTCATTGACATCGTATCGAATTGACCTGATGAAAACTCACTACATCAGTGTGTATCTCCGCTATTTTCATCCTCTTCTTCTCACATTTCTCTTCACTTGTCTGACATAGATGACTTGATCATTTTTCAATCTGAAATGAAAAGAAATACATGAAATACAAACAACTCCCAACATCAGTGTGCATCTTTCTTGTTTCAACACTCATATTAACCCATTAGTCCAACTATATCCCCCTTCCCGCCTCCTAAACACAATGAGCCTCATTCGCTGCTCTGCTCTCCTGAGTGAGGTCTGCTCGAACGTCTCCTTCACCCACTGCCACTCCACCCTCACACCAATGCACACCGACACAGACTAATCACGCCTTCGTCGCCTCCTTCAACAGAATCATCCAGAAATCCATGGCATCGCTCATACCCACATTACATTCAGTCGCTATTCGTTGTGTGACGTGTTCAGCGCGGTATGGGGGAAGTGTGACACTCTCCGGCCCTTCCTCTCTTTCAGTCTCAGACTCTATTTTCCACCACAACCGAAGCACCACACGAAGTTCGCTTTCAACACACACTGTTGATCTTCTCTCGAACGGTCTAGCCAGTCTCTGCAACGTCCTCTTCGTGAAATGTTCAGAGGAGCTGACTCTTCAGACGGGAAGGACGTCATGTTCCGGAACGAGGGGAGCTCGTCGTTGTAGGGGATTAGAATCATGAACTGTGACACCACGACAGATTCAGGGACTTGCTTCATCGTTGACGAGGACGGACTTGACAGCACGTTGATCCCTCATCCAACACAAAAAGCTACAACAACAGGATCTCCAAATGGAAAGAAGGCGATTTACGATTCAGGTTACATTCGATGCTGTTTGGACATTGTGGAAGTGTTCGCGAGAGACGAAGAACTGATCAGTCGAATGATCGCCGTACTGTCGAACATTGGAATGAATGAAAAGACATCCAAGTACTGATGCATTTCTTCACAATTTAGGCGAACAATGTGGAAATTTGCGATCGGATCCTGTCAGCCTTCTCGATTTACGAAAGCAATCAGGAATACTCCACACTGCTCACAGAGTCTGTCGACAAGATCACTATCTGCCGGACCAGTTCCGGGGTGAGATCATTTGAGTCGGCGGTCAACTTGCTCTTGACGACGAAGCTGACTGCCAACTTCAAGACGGCAACCCTCGGAGATCGTTCTTTTTTCATCAGGAGGGGGAGAACGTCTGGAAGTTCATCTCATCATTGAACAGAACAACGTTGCCATCGTACAATCTCTCTCCGAATAATTCTCTCTCGCTCCAGTGTTTTTCAAAGCACACTGGTTTCCTCATCCCCACGATCGCCTGCTCCCTCCTCCCCACGATCGCCTGCTCCCTCCTCCCCACGATCGCCTGCTCCCTCCTCTCCACGATCGCTTGCTCCCTCCTCCCCACGATCGCCTACTCACTTCTCTCTCGATATGACATGCAATCGACGTCGACGTCACTGCCCCTACAACTTCTATTCAATTCGGACTTATCAAGACTCATTCTTTTCCTCCGTTTTGACTGCGTTCAACGGATGAAATCCACAGTATTATCACTCGATCTTCTTCCATTAAATCCGACACAACTTGAGAAACTGGTTTCAAGGCGATGTAGTGTGCTTACTTAGTCACAACTCCGTCCGGACCCTTCTCATTTTTTGGCTATTATATCTTACATAACATTTCATCGGAAACAAGAGTATTCGAGATGATTCTGGTTGTGATCAACCATTAATGTATTTTATCAGATCGAAGATGTTGGTTTTCATGTTTTTTCGCAAAAACAAGCCAAATTTCTCTCAGTTTCAAAATAGGACAAGAAAAAGTGGAGGACCTCCTATTTGGGTATTCTTTCAGTGCAAAACTCGAACGACAATGGGCAGAGAACGAGCAGCGAAGAGCGAAGCAAGACGAGGAGCTGCGCGGAGGCGAGCGATACACGATGCGATGCCGGATGGGAAGAAGCATTGCCGATGTTGGTCGGAGAGCAACGAGAATCAACGAGAGCGCAAACGACGAGAGGTGAGCGGAGCAAAGACCGACAAACTTTGGATGGCATCCAAAGCCAAATCGCCCATATTTTCGCTTGTCAAGCCGACACACCTGGAAAATCGCATCTATGGCAAGGCAGACCGGATTGGCGATGTGGAGTGTGTGTTGTGGAAGGATCCCGACTTGAGCGAAGTTGATCTTGTGCATCTCTCACAAACTACCCTCGCTGATGAAGTGAATCGGTTGGACGAAATGTATTCAGAGAGGAACAGACGTTACCAGAACAGAACGAAGTTAGCGCGGATTTTGGATGCTGATGAAGTGGTGCAGTCGGACACGATTCGTCGTTTTGGGGGAATGCCGTCGATGGAAGAGAGAGACAACGCAAGACTCGGCGATTTTGCGTTCCAATTTGGGACTGCTTTTCAGATGAGGCACACCACTTTTGGTGACAGCGATCTGTCGGAGTCTGTTCCAGATGTCACTCTTCCTCCTCTTTTTACGAACAGAACCCAGGAATGACTTTCCACAATAATGATGTGCTTCCGCCAAGTCGCCTCATCTCCAACCGACGAGGCCACAACCTTTTTGAGGCAGAACCCGACGACGATGTGGATGCCGTGTTTGATTGCGAGGGGGAGTCCCTGTCGGTTGGAGATGAGTTTGATCAGAACTCTGATTACACCAATTTGGGCATCGTTGATGTCTCTCGTGTCAACCTCATCTCGCCCTGTCTTCCATCCGATCCGCTCAATCTGATTGGCGTTCGTCAGTGGCTTCAGATGCGAAGCTGCTGTCTCCGTCACCCATCGACAGACATGCAGACGCTCCGACCGTTCGTGCAGACATTGGTGCAGCGATTCATAAATTGACGGGGCGGTTGAGATGGTGTCGAGGGATGACGGAGACATATCCAGTGTTGGGGGTCTCCGTCCAGCCGAGAAGAATGTCGAGAGGGTGTTGGAGGAGGAACATGTCGAAGGGGGAGATTGGGATGTGGTCGAGATCTTCTTCGATTGTGTGAGCGGCAGGATGAGAGATTGAAAAGAGGAAGTGGTGGAAGAAGTGCATGGAGGAGAGGAGGGAAGTGAGAGAGGATTAGATGAGCGAAGGGAGGGAGGACGATGCGTAGATTGGATGAATCTGAGGCTCGCTTATCAAATGAGTTAGGATGAACGTGATGTTTCTTTCAATGTCGATGACATCCTTCAATTCAATCGTTACAGTGTTCTGCCCGACCCCATCGACTCATTCATCGACGTATTCCAGTTGACCGTAATGTTTGACAGGATTCCATTCACCGGAAGACCTAAAATGTTCGACTGAAGCTGTTTCAGTGTTCCGAACGAGTCTGTCGAGATGAGCGTAGAATTCACGTCCGATGCAGCTTTCTTCGCAGCTGCATCGTAATCTGCCTTTCGCCTGATTTCGCTGAGAAGATGCTCAAAGCAATGATCATTTCCGCGTTGTTGTTGAACGACGAAGGATCGAACGTGACGTCGTCGGAGTCGATACCTCGTTTGGACCGCTCTTCGGCGTTGGTTGCGAGAGACGACGTGGCTGTGAAGTCTTTCAAGACGTAGTTGTTTGATTCCAATTCGAGACAGCCAATGAACATCTTCAGACAGAGCTTGAAGAGGTGGAAGTGTTTGGAGAGGAAGAGGAAGAAGATAAGTTGCAGGAAGGTGTGTGTGAACATTCCGTCATGTCGACTGTTCTCGACGAAGAATGGGTTCTCTTTGGTGAGGGTCACAAAGGTTCGGAAGAGGCTGTTCAGAACGGAGACTGGAAGAGCTTCCACGACTGTCTTCTTGAAGAGGCTGAAGAAGAGTGGGAGGGAGTCTGGATGAGAGAATGTTGATGTTGCGCGTGTTGGAGAGCGAGTGATGGATGGAACAGGAGTGAATGGAGATGATTTCGTTTGAAGAGCTTCAATGAAATGTGCTACCGATGGAGAGAACGACGATACGAGCAGATGCGGCGACTTGTTGAGAGAGTGGAAAGCATTCGCACAGTGGATCACCATTCCCGTCAACAACAACGACGGAGTGGGCTCTGTCGGACACAGCCAAAGAAGAAGATGAAGTGCAAAGTCACTTAAGAGGGTTTGGAGGTACGAGCGGTTGATGAAATGATGGATGTGAGTTTGGGTGTGAGAGACTCGGTAAGGAGCGAATGAAGAATAACCAGGATGCAGAGGCTGGTGAGGTGGGTGGCAAAAGGAAGAAGGGAGCTTGTGTAGCTGGACAAGGCTGCTGCGTGTTGAAAGAAGACGGTGGTTGTGTCTGTGAGAAATCAAAGACAGGATGGACACGGCGAGGGCGACGACTGAATGGATAAGAACGATGTGTCGATGTGTCTCAATCTCGTCGAGCTCACTGAGCAACATCTGTTCAGTGATGTGTTTGATTGGAACTGAAAGCAGGTGCTCGTTGCTTTGGCCCATTCGGGATGACTTGTGAACGTGTCGATGGGAGGTTTCCAGAATGCGTGTCAGGTGCAGCGCGAAATAGGAAAGTGGATGTGTAAACTCAGAGACAGGTGTTGGTGAGTTCTGATTGCTCGACAGCTTCTTTGGCAAGGTTTTTGATAGTTGTAGCCGGTAAAAGGCTTCGTTGAGTCGGTTCTGATGTTGACATAGAGATGATCCGTCTCATGATAAAGTTGTCTCGAAATCTCAATCTGTTACCCGTTGTCCAATGGAAAGCTTGAGTGATAATTTGGACACCAAGCTTGTCACATCACTTGAAAGAGGAACAGAAGAGCACCTTCGAGACGAAATCACACAAATCCTCCAGGACAGGGAGAACGAAATCAAAACTATTTGTGAGGAACATTTTGAGGTATCCTTCTCATTTCATTTGAATATTTCATTATTCAATGTCCGAACAAACATGATATTCTAGGATTTTCTCGTCTCATGTCAAGACATCCTCAACATCAAAATTGCTGTCTCTGGCCTTCGAGATCAACTTCTTTCCACAAAAGAAGCAATTTCTACATCAGGATCTGAATTGCTTGAAGAAATTACGGAGCGACAAAGAAAACTCCACGCACTGAATAATATCGATTCAACCTTGACGGTCCTGAATTCGGTATTACTTTCTGCCTCTCCCAATTCTCTTATTGTCTCTATATAGTGTCTCGCTCTCCTTCTTGAACACTCTCGTCTTCTAACTCTCCTCAAATCACAACATTATTTCGAATCCCTGAAAGCAATCCATAGACTCAAATACAACCACTGTGCTTCACTGAAAAGTCGTTTTGCATTTGTGGCTCATATTGATTCTTCATTGGATCAACTTGCAGCCTCTATTCATGATTGGTCCAAACTGAATCTTTTCAACTGGCTCGCAAACACCCGACAGAAGCACAAAATCCTCGGTCTTGTCACACTGTATGAACAAGCCGTGGATGTCGATCCGAATAGAGACCAGATCGAAGAAGAACTTGGAGAATTACTGACTGAAGAGCAGTGGCATTCTTTGCATCACAGCGACCAGTTTCTCTTCGATATTGTCGGTCTCGACTTTAATCCCGTCCTCCAATGGTATGCTATTTTCAGCGAGTATAATCAAGAATCGGATTTCTTTGGGGGATCTGGCAGGCAATCGTCCATCTCATCGGACGCCAAGAAATCGAACACACAAGCTCAATCTGAGTTTGATGCTCATGATTTCCGAGACGAATACCGTCGGATTCGGCGTGTACATGCCAATTATGATCTTGAAATTGCAGGGTACACTGCAAAGGTCGGTAGAAGCTCAGGGTCATCTCAAGGAAACAAAGTTTCCGAATGGATCGCACCCTACTGTGGATCCGTTTTGGGATACTTTATTGTGGAGAATACATTGCAGTCATTTCTTCCTGATTTGATGATGACGGCTGAGATTGAACTTCTGTGGGACGAAGCCGTACAACGTCTTCTGAAACGGGTTAACGATGAGCTTTTTACGCTCCACCCACCACCCGCAAACTTCTCATCCTCTGCTGCAATGGATGATGATCTAGCTGGCGACGACACGAACACCGAAATCGAAGAAATCATAAACTCGAAACAGACACTCGTCGTGTTCTCTTCTGTGGCACAACAATATCGTTTCAATGTCTCTGCACTCGAAGATTGCCTCTATCGCTCCGCCCAACCATTCATCAAGGCTCTCATCCCTGTTTTCGAACAACGAATCGGAACCATCATCTTCCGTGACACGTTCGCCCCATTCCAGGTCCAAAATGCAGAACAAGATGAAGAATTTGTGCAAAACTTCCATTTGGACAGATCACAACAAGATTACTGCATAGCGAATCAGATCCCCTCACACGTCAATTGTCTCGCAGAAGAAGACGATGAAGGTGGTTTTGGAACTCTAGGGCCGGGATCCATGCCTGTATATCTTCCTGACCAAGGTCCATCATCGTTTGGAGTTATGACGCTGATGAGACAGTCACATGGGCAGGCACATAATCTGGGCACGATCCACGCAACCCTCCGAGCCTCTCCCACTCGCCCTACCCTCCAGGTATCACCAGATCGCCAATCAAAGGGCGGGTCGCCTCTTCTCTCATCAATGGGCAATGCTTTTAGCGGAAGCGGGTTCCGAAGGAAGAACACATACCCACGAACATACATGTTCACCTCCATCCCTGTTAACATCCTCGCCCTGTTCGAACTGTTCCTGACATACCTCTTTGAATACTGCCAACACCTTGGGGAGTTCCACGAATTGATCAGAGATGCCATCGACTGTCTTGTGAGGAACGGGGTAGCCAAATTCTTCAACCAGATCGCGCAGACACCTTCCATCCAGCTCATCCAGCTGGCTCGTCTGTCCGTCGACAGTGTCATTCTCACCGATGCTCTGTCAGCCGTTGAGGAGATCGTTCAACGACACACTGCGAAGTCCGCAGTCGAGTTCCATCTCGCTTCGAAAGAGGTTCTCCGGTCGACCACACGCACTCTCTCGTCGAGGATTGAAGCAGCAACAGGAAAACGGACTCGAACGTTTTTGGAAGGCATTTGGACGATCAACTGGTTGCCCACAAGCCAACCGAAGCCTCCTCAGGACATTGTCGATGGGTTGCGGATCTTCTTCGATGACATGCAGCAGAACACGCTGGTTATTCTGCCAGCGACTATCGCGAATTCGTGCTGGAGCAGCGCCGCGACGAGTTTGGAAATGGCCATTGTGGTTTGTCATTCTTTGTGATTTGGTTGGTTGATTCAGTTCTCGTGGCACATTTCTTTGTTTTCTCCATTCTCCTCATCTTCTCTCGTCATGATCTCCATCATTATTTCTCTCCTCTTCTCATCATTGCCATTCCCTCCCAGAACTTCCTCTCCGACCCAAAACAAAAAGGCTTCAATGCCCTCGCCCTTCTCAGCGTGGACCAGCTGATCACCTCCCTCGACCCCCTCCTCCACCAGTACTGTCCTGCCCTTTCTCCTCTTTTTGAGAACGTGCAGTCAGTCCTCTCGTTCTTCCTGAACTCCACGTGGGATGGCTACCTGAAAGGCACCGTCACTGTGAAGGACACGAAAGTTCCTCCTCCTCTTCTTCATACGGTGTGTGGGAAGTACAGGGAGGTGTCGTTCCTTACGACGGTGAAGCGGGGAAGGGAGACATTGAAGATTCCGAAGAAGAAGGAGATCGACTTGATCATGAAGAAGTTGCAGAAAGAAGAGAACATAAAGTGAATATAGTCTTTTTTAAGTCTTAATTCAATTCTTTGTTTGATGTTCATATCATCACATCTTAATTTATCTATAGTTTGAAAACGACGAGAATCATCGTCCATCACGTGGAGACACGGTGTGATCTCACGAAATGAGTGCAGGGCGTAGGGATGGAGGAGAGACAGAGGAGGACTTCTCTAAACACAGATCAACAGAAGTCTAGTCTCGTTCCCACAACCTTTATTTTCGTTCTTCCCTTCATCACTCTTAGGAGCTATCTTGTGTTCGGGAAGTTTTTTTCAGATTTAACATCTGTTTTATCACGTCATGGAACCATCACTTCCTCCATCTAGCCTGACAATGTCGACTGACGAGATGAGCCAAGTCGCCCCAATCACTTGGCTTTCGTTTGACACGTTCGAAACTTCGTCTGGTAAACCGTATGCACCTTCTTCATAGTTCATTCTTTCCATCTGATTTCATTCTTGGAACAGTCATCCATGCTTACTTGTTGGGACTTACCAAGGTCTCAGAGTCTGGTCACTTTCTCAACTCCAACCACTTGTAAACACAATTTCAATTCACGAACTGCCAATAAAGCAAGCCATGGTATCACATTTCAATTTTTTATATCTCCACATTTCTCCTTACTTGGAAGATCATCCCTCGCCCAACAAAATTGCATCCCTCTCCACCTCCAACGTCCCCTTCTTCAACAAAAACTTCTTTAGACGATATACCAGTTCAGTTACTTGCCATTTCATTATTTTCGAACACACAAGTCTGCTTTTCATGATATATTCCATCTTTAACAGTCTTTCACTACCCACGATCTGATCTTACTAGATCTCTCGTCATCAGAAGTTGCACACGTTTTAGATATGGGATCAAACATTTTAGGAATGAAAGCAACAATTGGATGGATGGCTATCGTATTCTTTTCCACCGCTAAAATCTATTCACTTTTTCCTCTCTATTCTTCTCCTTTGTCTCGAACTTACCGAACTTCCTGATTATACCCAGGCTGTAATTTCGGGAATTCACATTATTAATACAGTTGATTTCTCTGTGATGGCCTTTCTACCAATCAACAATCCAGTCACATTTGCAAAGGCAGGTTCCTTTTTCACGCCTTGGGATATTACCCACCGTTGGGTATTGTATGATTTTCTTGACTTGCACCTCTCTCTAGGTATGCATCAACACTGGCCACGACGCAACAAACAGACTCGCTCATTCCAGAAAGTCTTGGTCACTCCCCTGTCGCATCTGCTCTCTCCTTCCTCCACTCCTTCACATCATATCTTCTGACATACACAGCTACAACACATTCATCTACATTCACATCATTTACTGACGGATGGAACACTCTTTGTATGTTCTCTGTTGTTTATCATGCACTCAGCGAAGTTCCTGACTGAACAGATGACGCCCCGAACTGAGACGACCACAACGTCGATCCATCTCTTTGATGTGCCAAGTCGGCAGTTCTTATTCTCAATTCCACTCCTCCCGTCTCCAATCAGTTCGCTTTCTTTCCACTCGTCACTTCACAGTTCACCGACAACTGCAACCCATCCACTCTCAATCAACCCTCCACTTATCACTGTAACTCCTTCGCATGGTCGCTTCTCCATCATTTTTGCACTCTCTAGCCTTCCTTTTTCGCTCTCCAAATCTCTCCCACTTCTCTCAATCCGACTAATCCATGTTTGTCAACGGGGAAGCACAGATGCGATCGTTCTATCAAATCAAATCGCTTCACTTGTCCTGCCCAAACCCAATACCACGTCACTCTTCGCTCCGCAATCCCACATAAACATTGATACTCTCTCCATCATGGGGACCAACCATTCAACAATTCACATGTTCTCGTTCAATTCATCCGCACTCCCTCGCTCGACGCTGGCGACACAACCAGACGCTCTCCTTATGCCTCCATCTCCTCTAAATCCACTCTATCGGATCCGTGAGCCCCTCCGAGCGAAACCAACTCTCACACAAGCCACTCTCGACCTCATCATTGGACCAGCACAGAGTAAAGGGGTGAGTCCAGCCATGACTGCTATCGGATCATCAGGCGAAGTGACTGGTGCTCTGGTTCCGTGGAGCGAGCTGGAACAAGTTCAACACTTCTGGGTCTCCGAACAGAAGGGAGGACAACTCCTGATCTTTGCCATTACACCACAACACGGTATTCTCAGGTTGATGCTTGCTGTCTTTACTGAAAAGGAACAAACCCCACCGGAGGCAGGAAGCGGGAAGCAGGTCCCAACAAAACCAGAACGGGACAGCGTTGGGGACAAGTCTGTTTGGAGTCTGCTGAAGGGCTTTGTGCAGGGTGTTGTGGATGGAGGAGCGATGCTTGGGAAGAAGGCATTTGAAACCTTTGGACTGGATGGAAAGGCGGTGAATGTGTCGGTGCTAGCAGAGTGGAATGTGAACCAGTATGTTCGGAAGGCAAAGAAGGGAATATCAAACAATATTCCGACAAGAATTGTGATCGGAACAGGGTCACGAAGCGAATCAGAAAAACAATTGGATGAAGAAGAAGAGAAACAAGAAGAAAACGATGAGAAGAAAGCGGAAGAGAAAGCAAGGGAAGAGAGGAAACTCACAAATGAGAGAAAAATGAAGCGAAAAGAAGCGCTTGAACGAGCCATGTTACAAAAAGAAGCCGACATACAAACACTCCATCGAGAAGAGGAGGAACGTGTCAACCAAAACAAAGCTGCTTTGGAAAAACTTCGAGAGAATCTGAAGGACATCACTCTACAGATAGACACACATCAAAAAGATGCTTCGATCAATGACAACATCAAATCCACAACGAAGAAACAGCAACAATTACAGGTTGAATTGAAAACGATTCAAAAGTCCATTGCAACACTTTCCGAAACGAAGATCCCACACGAGGAAGCCCCCTCAGAGGATGAGAAAGACATCATGCCGAAGATTGATCTAACTGTGTTTGACAAGAAACTTAGAAACATCGAACGAAAGATTGAACAAGCTCAAAAACAGCTCAAGGAATTAGATGAACGTCGGACAGTTTTCGAAAAAGAACAACAAACAGTGGCAGAACAACTCTTGAAACAGAAGGAGGATGCACAAAAGAGATTGGAGAAAATCAACGAGGACGAAAAAAATGAGAGCACACAATCACTCATCGAGTTTGATCAACCAGAGCCTCAGAAGAAGAAAAAGAGGAAGAACAAGGGAAAAGCAAATTGGACACCGACATCTGTCTCTCCGGACACTTCTGGCTCAAATGAAACCGAAGAAGAGAAGAAGGAATCCCAAAAACTCATCGAGGAAGAAAAGAAAGAGTGTCAAAAAATCATCGAAGAAGCAGATTCACAGGACATCCAACGAAAGAACAGAGAGGAGCAGTATTATAGCGAGTTTGAGAACGAAAAACAAGCGTTGATGGATGCTGTGGAGAAACTGAATTGTGAGAAGGAAGAACATATTCAAAAACGACAAGAAGAAGAGGATAAGATGAAGAAAAATGAGCAAGAGTTCCAAAAGACAGCTGACGAGAAAAAAAGGAGAAAGGAAGAACAAATTAAACAGAGGGAGGCTGAGGCAAACAAACTGAAACACGACGAAGAGAAAATGATGGAAGAATGTCGTCAACTTCAAAAATCTCTGGACTCTCTCGCTCAACAACAAACAGAGCGAGCCCATCTGCTCAACACACTCCTCTCCAAACAACAGGCACTCACCGAGCAACTTTCACAGGCGGAGGAGAAGGAAAATAACCTCGTTGCAATGTATGAACTGGCAGTGAAGAAGAAAACGGAAGCAGTCGACGACATCGAGGAGAGTGACTCGTGTGTGTCGCACCCATCTCTCATCTCTGCTCCCCCGAGCCCATCTCTAAATTCTCCATCTCCTCCCCTCCCGCCTGCTGTCACTCTCGGAAACACACCTATTACACCACTCCAATTGTGTTTCCACCAGACTCCGACACAACAGTTGAGGAAACCAGATTGGACAGAAAACATTTGTACAGACACTCATTTTGATTCGGAGTATCCATTCTGGCGAAATCGACAGTTTGGGATGTGGAATGTGAAGGGTGAGAAAGAAGAGGGAGATGAGAAGGAGGAAAAGACGAAGATCCCGACTCAAGAAGAAGCCTTGGAGAAGATGCAGCAGATTGTTGTCTCTCCAACGAAAGAGACAATCTCGTCGCTCTGCTCTCACGTCCTATCAGCTTCGACGGAACGAACCCAATATGGAAGAAGGTCTGCTCTTCTGTTATTATCAAGCTCAACTGTTTATTTCTTTCTCTCTTTTTTGTTCTTAAAGCGGAATCTCTTTCCTCAATGATGGCGAATTCGGGGCGATTGCATTGGAGTACTCTCCTTTCGGCAGGATCATCGATCCATCACTCCCCACTCCGCCGAGTGCTGCAGTTCCGACGGCGATTGCAGAATCAATCCAGTCCACCATCGTCACAGAAGCTCCTTCGTTCCTCGCTGCCTTCCGCACACCACAGCCACTCTCATCGATTTCGTCCACATCGATGTCAACTCAACCAAAACCAGCGACAGCCGAGTCGATCGATTTGTCGACGAGCATCAACCAAGCTTCTGCCACACCTCTCAGCCCATCTTCTGCGTATGCACGGCTCCTTCCATCTCCCACACAACCACAATTTGTCTCTCTTCAACAACCCACCCCAGTTTCTCCGCAGGAACAACAAAGCAGACAAACACCACCGTTTGCATCGTTTATGGACATGTCTCTTGAAGACAATCATAAAGACCCAGATCACGAGCAGCAAAACTAGCATTGTTTCGTATTCTTTCTTCATTTCTCCTCCAGCTATTGATTTTTCTCGTGATTAATAAGCTGAAAATTCGTTCATAAAGAATCTGTGATTTAATCATCCACAGCCATGGGAGGATCCATCAACGACATGGAATCCTTCGACGAAATCTACAATAATAGCACCCCGGAGATCAAAGCAGCTTGGGATGACCTGAAAAAAACCCCGAATTCACCTAAGAAATGGGTAGATTTGCTCCAAAAGACGGATCCTGCAGCAAATGCTTCTTCTCCAGATCCTGATGTATGATCATCTATCATGGATTCAATCAACTTTCTTGCATTGTTTTCTTCATGTAGAACACGATGAAGGTTTATGAACACTCACAAAGACAATTCCTGGAGAGATTTCCGTTCTGTGTAGTATATTGGCAGAAACTGGCAAAGACACTGACAGAATATTCTGGCCCAACCCAAGCCATCAAAGTCTATCAAGATGCCTTGAAACATAACAATAGTAGTTATGAGCTCTGGATTGATTACTGCTCTCTTGTCGACCAAGCTGACTCAGCCGACGTTGTTCGTGAGTATGTTATATTCCCACATTATCTCTCACCCTCATAGAACATATCTCCAAGCAGTTAAAGCCAGTGGGAGAGATCTGAGAGCATCAAAACTGTGGGATGAATGGCTCAATTGGGCTCGGAAGCAGCCAGACTCAGCGAAATATCAAATGGAGATCTACACACTTATTTTCTCATATCCACTAGCTGATCTTGATCGAGTATACTATTATTTTTTTTGGCACTTTTCTCTAGTATTTCAAAGATTACGATGTGTTTGCTCGCCAGAATCCTCTCCTATCAATCGTTTCAGAGGAACAAAGGCTTCAGTATGGTACTACAGATGAGGGACAGCTTTATCAACAATTACAAGAAGACTTCAGGAAACGAAAGGAAATCTCAGAACAGGAGGCAAAAGAACGACTTGAATATGAGCAAGCAATCAAGAAATTTCATTTTGGATTCTCCCCTTTGCCGTCTGTGCATCTTCAGAAGTGGATGGAATATATTATGTATGACATTGGGTTGTATCGACAGCGAAAACATCAACTCTTCAGTTCAGTCCCTGTGGAAGTAGATATGGAGAGCGATGAAGATACCCCCTCCAACCCTCATAAACACATTGCTCCACACATAGCTGAACTGCTTCGAACGCTTATCTTTCAATTTCACAAATGTCTAGTTCGGTGTGCGAACTACAGTCGTTTCTGGGCCATCTATTTGGGATTCTTATGGACTGAACGAGAAGACCTGAAAAGCTTTGATTCCAGTGCTGACAAGAAAATGAAGATAGAGACAACCATTGTTCCACAATTGGCGTGTACTGTGGATCCAAATTCTCTCTCAGAATCTCTCACACAAATCATGATGGACACTCTTTCTTTTGCTCAACACATCATTTTCTCTGATCGTACTCATGGTCACTTCAATCAGACTGCAGCTTTGCTATATGAGGCAGAAGGTCTCTTGAAAGAAGCTGAAGATGCTTTCCGTAGTACCGATGCTGAAGACAATTCTGAGAACACAATTCGTTATTCATACTTCCTCCTGAGACGAGGAAGGAAAGCAGAAGCCGATGAAATTATGCAGAAACATTATGACCAGAATAAAGTCAACGATGCAATTGACGCCGTTCTATCAAATGGAATGCTTGCTGCCAAATTCTTCCGTTTGGAAAGCAACAATCAGAAACTTGCTGATCAGGTCTTCCAAGAAACCGATGAGACACTGAGAAGGAGGGATCCATCAGGAACAGCAATCTTTGCCTACGCGAACTTTGTCTCAAATCTGAGTAGTCCGGGTCCATTTGATCCCACTATTCCTCACCTCTTTGATAGGGCATATCAAACCTTTATCTTAGCAATTATGCATCCAACACAGACAAATGCTCGCTGTCTCTCTCTCTATCAGAGCTTCATCCGTCGTTTTGTCTTCAATCCACATCCCGATGCACCATTGTATGCATGGATGATTTCAGCATACTTTTATGTGAACCATTCAATCAATGTTCCGATTCTCCCACCACCACAACCCACCTCAGCTCCACAAGTCACCGCCCAGCAAACCGTAGCCGCACAACCTCCACCACCAGCACAAATGCAACAAGTAGCAATGCCACCAATGATGCAGCAATTTGATCCAGTTATGCAGATGCAGATGATGCAGATGTATCAAATGTACGGGTTTCCGCAGATGCAGGGGCAAGGCATGGTTCCAGGTGGAACGACAGGGCAGCAAATGATGCCCGGCATGCCACAGATGGGATATCCCATGCAATAATTGCATGATTTTTGAAAGAACTTCACTTCAGTCCTCTTTTAATTTTTTCATCTGAACTGCCAAAATGTTACCTTCCAAACCTCATAGATGCGCTTTAAGAAGAGATATGATTAAATTTATACTCACGTTCTTTGACGTGAAAATCGATTGCGCTGGAGAAACCAGCATGAGAAGAAATCTTAGTTTACATGTTGCCCATCTCACCACTCTTGCTTCCTGATGGTTTCCGCATACAGCAGCAAATTGCGAAGATAATCGCTGCTACCACAGCGACGGCAAGGCAGACAGCGAGTGGAATCACCGTTCCAATTGCTGCTTTTGGCCAGGTTGTCACAGGTTCATCCTCAGTGACCAACCCACACACCTTCATCCACTCGTCATTGGTATAAACAGTTGAAACCAAATCATTGAAGGTACAATACTCTTTTCCAGGACAGATGTTCTTTGTGAGGTCTTCGCCATCAGTGTAGCTGAAGCTGGCTGAGAAGTCTATTGGGCTTACAGTTGTCGTGAGATTGTAGTACCCAAATTTTACGCCTTCAGTATTATCGTCCATCTGATACAACTCAAAATAGAAATAGCCCCCAAAGCTTGCTCTGCCATGTGATTTTCCTTTTGCCCATTGAACTGGACCCAAGATATTGCCGTTGTCACCCATGTACATGATGAATTCGCGACTTGAATTCTTTGTGAATGCTAACTTCATTTGAGAGACGACCTCATTGATGAATGGTGAGTTCTGAAGCTTTGAGATCTCCACCAGTTCGGGCGCATTATTCATGATGTTCTAGGGTCGAAGGCAAAGAGGTAATGGATAATTGACAAGGAAGGGTAAAATAGAGAAGTGAAAACATTTTCTGTTGCGTATTGAACCAGTTTGTTGTTTGTCTCGTCATTTTCATAGAAACATTTTTCTCCATCAAACGGGTTGTTGTCCTTAGTGTATCCATGACCAGTGAGAAGAATGATTTGTTCGGCAGCACCTGTTGAGAGATGAAAAAGCTCGATGGACATACGACCAACAGTTGGGAGGGTGATTCCACTCGTGAACCCTCCTTCAGTTGTGACTTCTGCGAAAAAGGCTTTGGATTCGGCCAATTTCGTTTTAAATTCTTCGGTTTCTCGGAGTGGAGCACGTAAGGTTGAGATTTGTCTGGATCGTTTAGAACGAAAAGTAGAAACTTGTTACAGGCCTGTTCACCTTCCATAACGTAATCAATAGCAAATGTATCTGACTCAATAGGAGCATACTGCATAATAGATTAGTAGAGAGAGAGAGATACCCAAGCGATTGAGTGATTAGTTTTATAGTCTGTCGCGTACTGTTCGAAGAGGCCCTGAGCGAAATCTTGGGCACTCGACAAACATTTATTCGTATTTGTGGAACGGATCAAATGTTTTTTGAAGTTGTAAGTATTGCCAATTAAAGAGCTGTATTTTTGGCTTAAGTGCTTGCCAAGTTCATAGTTTTGTTTTGCTCCAAGAGGAGTGATCTGGGCTGGAGCAGAATTCCAAGTGGGGCATTTGAGCGATGGAATCATGTTTTCATTGGAGCGAATTCCGTGACGACAAGTGGTGATGACTTGGATGAGCTTTGGTGCGTTACGAACGCTTGTGTCATGCATGACAACCAGAGATATGAGTGCACATACGATCATTGCTTGGAAATGAGTAAGATGCTGATGGTGAAACTGAGGAAAATGCTAATTGTCGTAAGATCCGACCCAAAGGCGATGTTCGGAGAAACCTCAAAACACCTTTTCTCTCAAATCTGGCAATCAGTTGGCTATACTCAACATAAGATCATTTTATCATGAACTTTCAAGTTTACATCATGAAATGTTCCTATTTCATGAGGTTGTCATTGATTCGTTGGGGTCATTCACTGCAGCCTCACGTGCTCTGGACGGACAATAATAGGAAAGGTAGTCATCTAAAGGCTTTCTTATAATCCGATATACTCGATGACAATGACAATATTGTCCGTCAGTACCGAGGACACTACCAAAAATGTTGAGTTAGGGGGAGATCGATCGGAACACCAAACGTCCTACCCTCGCCAAGACAAAAGGCATTCTTCATGATAAATCCTGTTCACACCAGTTCAGCTTTTATATCAGCGCATTCAAAACATGTAACCGTATCTCGTGATGGATGTTTGGAGTTTGTAAATTGGTATATTGAGGAGAATAAAGTCTGAATTTGAGATTATTTTGTATTCCATGCTTCTTCAACAACAGAAACAAACAGATAAATTACCCAAAGAACCAATCAGTGATTTCATCCCAACACCAGCCAAATTTGGGGATGAGCGAACAGCTGAATGGACATTCTTTCTTGATGTCCTCAATTTCTCGTTCTTCTGGGATGATGGGAGTTCATACATTGTTGAATATCCAAATGGATCCGGGACACGCTTTCTTGTTTGTTTTTTGTCTCCCTCATCTCTCATGAAGGGCTACTGGGGACACATTGCAGCCATGCAGCGGGCCCTTGACGAGAATATTCCATTTTTATCAGCGAAATGGATGAGCGAATGCACAGTTGATGATCTTCGGTTTGTGTCTTGGTGATTCACATATTTTTAGCAAGTTTTATCGAGAGAGTGATGACCACCCTGAGAACGTCTGTCCTCTTGTTGAAACCCGAGTTCAAGTTCTTAATGAAGCAGGCAAAGTATTATTAACAGAGTTTGAAGGAAGTGTCACCAAAATGATTTTGAGCTGTAACCGCTCTGCAGTCGCATTGTCAATGCTCCTTTCGGACCGTTTTTCCTCATTCCGTGATATTGGATACTATCCTCGTCCCTTGGATAACCAACCTTCGTCTCATTCTCCGACAAAGAAGTTCGGGGAATCCCCCATCATTCCGACGGAATGGAATTCACCCGTTTCATCAGCCGATGCAGGTATTCCCATTATCTCCATAGTTTCCTCCAGAACGAGTCTTTTTCCACAAAAGAGCACAGATTTTTCCAGCTGATCTCTGGAATACCTTCAAAAACACCAGATTGGGTGAATTCACAGATATCGATGCTATTTCAATGTTCGCAGATTATCGCGTTCCTCAAGTGTTGGCACACTTCCGATGCATCCAATATTCGCCATTCCTCGATGCCCTCCTTCGTGGTCAAGTTGATTATGCGTGCGGGAAGACAAAGGAACGAGGAATTGAGGACATCTCGAAGGCACCAGAGCTTGTGTCAGGATGTCTGCTCGAAGAAGAAATCAGAGCTTGCTCAATTGAGGCTCTCCGGTTGGTTGTTGAGTTGTTGAACGAAAAAGTAGAAACATCTTCAGCAGGAATCATGAAGAAAATGAACCAAGTGGAGATGGATTTCTATCTCTGGGGGTGGGGGAAATTCAACATCAATACAATGACTATTCCTGCTCATAAGACACGCACTACGTTCTATTAGTCTAACGATTTCTCTGGAAGGTAAGGAGGAAGTGGTATTTTGCAGAATTTGCCACCATTTCACTCCACCCTTTCCTTTTCAATTTGTTTATTCTGAAAGAGACAGTCTTATTGAATATCCACTCTGGAATTGTTCATTCACCCACGAATGATGGGGTGAAAATGAGTTCCGGCCTCAGATCTCCAGTTCATGAATCTTATTCTGTATGTTCAAACACGATTTTCGTGGCATTTCCTGATGATAGTATCATAGGGACATCTTAGTGTTGGACCAATACTGGGGATATCTCGCCTCGGTACCAATAAGTGACGATTTATGTTAGGACACCTTCTGAGCCTATTTTTTCATTGATTTTGATCTATTGTTTCCAAGCAATGATTTTATTTCCTTATCTTGATCCTAGGATTCGTTCTACGTCATTCAACATCACTTTCGAAGGCAGTATCTTTCCACTTCTATGTATGTCAATCAGTCCCATTTCGTGAAGATTTCACTCTTCTTCATCTTCTTTTGAATGATTATTCTTGGCGCTATTCCTGATCTTCTCTGAAGATTCGTCGACTTCACCGTCTTTCGACTGACATTCTTTTTTTGACATTCGCAACTCCATCTTCTTTTCTCACAACTCTTTCTCATTTTCCCCGTCCTCCAGCATATCTGAGACTTGTATTGTATCACCCATGTTCCTTTCAATATTTTTGGACAATTAAACCACATTTCACGTTGTCTTTGTCACTACTGTTTTTTACTCTAAATCAAATCAGTGATGTTCTTTCTTTTCTTCATCCTCTTTTTCTCATTTCTCCGAAGTGGATTTATCTCGACCTCGGTTTAAACTCACCTTTTTTTTGCCCCTTAATAAAAATTTTCTAAAATGGCTGTCCCGTCGACAAACTGGGAATCTGAACTTTATACCTATGATGTCAAAACATCTCATGATTTCCTGTTTTCTCAACCTCATACAAACGAGTTTGCCTTCTCCTCAAACTCATCTCATCCAGTCCTCTCTATTTCTCCCAAGTGAAAGTATCAGCCGTTGCCCTCCTCAAAATCGTATCCACTTTAACTATTTGAGTTTTTTTAGGTTATGCATGCTTGCAACGGTGGGAACCTCGAGATCATGGGGTTGCTCTCAGGACGAATCATCCCACACGCATTCATTATCATGGATGCTCTTCCCCTTCCAATTGAAGGAACAGAAACACGTGTGACAGCAGATGATGAAACCGCTCAATATATGATTCGTTATATGGAATCTTCAGAGAAAGTTGGAAGGAAGGAAAATGTCGTTGGGTGGTATCACTCACACCCTGGATTTGGTTGTTGGATGTCTGGAATTGATTGTGACACACAGAGTTTGAATCAACAACTAGGTGCTTATGTAGCAATAGTTGTATGCTTTTTTCATTTCTCACATTTTCTAAGGTGGATCCGTACCGAACCATGGCATCTGGACGAGTGGAAATTGGAGCTTTTCGAACTTATCCAATTGGATATGTTCCACCCAAGGACAGAGGGGATAACCCGTACATCACAATCCCCACTGGAAAGATCGATGATTGGGGGAAACAGGCAAACAGATACTACAAATTGGAGACGTCTTTCTTCAAGTCAGCAACAGATATTCAGGTGATGGAGCAATTGGCGAAGAAATCATGGACAAACACTCTTACAACATCAGCGCTTGTTGTCGTATGTCTTCTTGTTTGTTCTATCTTCCCACAAGAATTCTTCATATTTTACACTGCAAGCTCAAGAACAAGTTCAAATGATCACGGGAGAAGGAGGAACAGGATCAAAAAAATCTGATAAAACTCAACTCAGAAAGGCATCAATGAAGGCACTCAGTGAACAATCGCCAGCTCTGGCTACTCACATTCTTAAACACTTAATCTTTGTCAAACAGTAGTGCTCGTTTTCATCCCATATACTGATTTCATCCACTTCTGTTTTGACAAAATCTCTCGAAAACATGAGATTGAACCTCCTTTGTTTTTTCTTTGATTGAATGACGATTCTGTTTCGTCCAATACTTAACAGGATGAAGTAGCTGTTAGGCCTAGAATAGACCCTTAATCAAAGTTCGTCGCCACGCTCCCACACTACCATGGCTACTTCTGTCGATGACAGTGCCAAATCAACAGATCTTCAGATTGGCACTGTCATCAAGGATAAATGGCAACTTATCCAATGCATTGGGGAAGGAGCCTTTGGGCAACTCTTCCTTGCACGGACAATGCCGCCTGCAAGGATTGTTGAGATTGCTGTTAAGTTCGAACGGAATGACACACCAAAGAAAGTTCTCCATATGGAAACAAATGCTCTCATAAAAGTTCAAGGTTCGAGATTAGAATGATTCATATGTTTTTTCTCCTAACTAGGGAAACCTCACTTCGCTCAAGCATACTACTACGGTTATTACAAAGATACATGCTATCTTGTTCAGGAAGCGCTTGGACCCAATTTATTGTTTCTTATTCGTGTTTTTACATCAACTTCTCATCTCCACCTTCTTTAAAACTAGGCAACTCGTCACTATGATGAAATATAATCGATTTTCCTTGGGTACTGTGCTTCTACTCGGGATGCAGGCAATCGATGCATTGGAAACATTCCATAACGCTGGATATGTCCACCGAGATCTGAAACCAGTCTGATTCTCCTCATCTAAGCCTTATTTCCATTCTTTCTCTATCACATTTACTGTAGGCAAATTTTCTAGTTGGTAGAACGCCAAAGACATTTGATATGTTGTATCTTATTGATTTTGGCCTCATCAAGAGAACCATCTCCTCATCAGGGACTCCACTACCTGTATGTTGATAAATTCCTGAGTCCATTCTTCCATAATTGCTTTTTTCATTCATAATTTCTATTGGAGATTGTTACTTTTGTTCAACGCCTCTTTCATTCGGATTCTCCCTCAAATATTCTTGCAGAAAAGAAAAAATGTTGGTTTCCGTGGAACAATTCGGTATGCTTCAGTCAATGCACACCATGGACGAGACCTTTCACGTGTTGACGATTTGTGGTCTTTGCTCTTTATCATGGTGGAATTTTACACTGGATATTTACCTTGGTGTACCCTCGATGACAAGGTTTCCTTCACACGATCCTTATCAATGTTTTTCTCTTCATTTTAGGATGAAGTTGCTAAACTCAAGGAGGAGATGCAAAACGAGAAAATAGTTACACAGATGCCATCAGAATTCATCGATTTTGTGAAACATCTACAGACCTGCGAATTTGAAACGATTCCAGATTATTCTTTTCTTCGAAGCTGCCTTCAAACGTGCTTTTACCGCTTAGGAGGAAATGACGCAATGCATCTTGATTTTTATCAATATCTAGTTTGGGATTATCAGCAACAACGGATAAAAACAACTAACCAACAACCCGTGAAACTGTCACCGTCTTCTCCAGAAGAAAAACAGCATAATACCAATATTCTTGCCATCTCAACTCCAAACGGAGATTCTGTATCACCTTCGTCAGCAACCTCAAACGATCATCAGACACATCCTACGACGTCTGATTCTCCTCCCTCCTCTCCAAAGAATAACACTTCACCTCTTGAAGAACCAGCAGAGCCCCTCAATCCCACCTTCCACTCATCTCCCCAACCAGGCCTCCTCACATTTCACCTTCCAAACAAACCCGCACCTCACATGACAGGAAACTTGGACATGACTGAGTTTCGTCGTCGAAATGCAAAAGTGAACATTGCAGACAGAACTCTCGTGGAAGACCCACTCACACCGATGCTCTCCCAACGCCGCTCGCTGAACCTGCTCCTTCCTGTCGGCACAGACGGCTATGTCTCGCCACGGATGAGCCGACCTGTCCTTGGCCAAATGAACAGGATGGAGAGTGGATTCCTCCTCAACGCTGCCCAAGTTTTTGGAGATGCCGCACATTTTGGGCAGAGCGGTCAGGCCGCTAAATCTCCCACACCTCGTTCTCCATTCACAACCCCGAAGCGATACGTCCTCACGTCACCTTCACAGCCGATGTCTCCAGTTGGAGACAAGAGAACGCCTCGTCAGGAACAACCGACTGTTCAGGAGACAGATTCCCCTCGTTCACCAAAACGCCCATTCCAATCAAACTCAGACTCACTCTCACCCATTCCTCAGGCGACTTCGGAAACCCTTTCATCAATCAGCAACATCTCCCAAGCCGACCCAGCAGACAAGCATTCTCAAAAACAGTCTGAGGATAGGCCGAACAGTTCCCCATCCACTCCCATCCACTCTCAACAGATGCACATCGACCCCACCGAGACCGACCCTCACCAGCAGCCTCCCACTTCCCAGCCTTTTTCTGCCAAACTTGCTTTCGCGTCGCCCAACCCACGCCCCTCATCTCAATCGTACCCTCTCTCGACTCCTCCTCAGCCCACGACTCCACCACAAGATCATGAATCTGAGCCTATTGCTTTCACGGATCAAGAGCAACCGTCGCAGGAGTCTGTGCGTGATCCACCCGTCTCTAAACCAGTTCCTCAACAATCGGGGAAGGAAAGGGTCCACCCACTGGAGAGAAAATCGTTTTGTGGATGCACCCTTTTTTAGTTTACTTTCATTGGCCTGTTAAGCTGTGTCCAGTCGAGGTGGCAATGTCCAGTCCAATGTCCAGTCTCCTATTTAGGAGCCGAGGGAGTTCATAAAACCGGGCAATGGGTGAAATCCAAGTCATTGCAACAAAATGACTCGAAACGACAAGGGAAGGTGTTCTGTGGGCAGAGTAGAGATATTTCAGCAGATTGAGGTCAATTGTGTCCGGAGAACTGAATTCTCGGATGGAAATGGGATGATCATTCCAAACCACATCCTTTTCTCCTCGAATTATCAATTCTACAAACATATTCTTGCAGCAATGATCTCAAAGATGGAATAATTGATATGGCGAGGGTGGATATCAGAACCTGGCTGGTAAAAATGACACAAGGCAAAACAGTGTGATTAGTGACGAATTAAGTGAAAAGAAGACAAAAGATACAGCAGCCGACCTTCAGCTTGTTGTGATTCTTCTGAATTTCCTTCGACGATTGGCTCAGTCTATTTTAGGGCTGGTTGAGATCTTACAAACTTCAACAGCGCGTCTATGTTCGTTCTTCCTCGCATCCCCTTCCTTGTTTGCTTTTCATTCACCGTCACTCCCTGTTCAGATCGAAGCGAGCGTCCAAGAATCTTTGATTCCCTCCTTTCCGATTTTCGCAAGTGTAATCATCAAGGCCATGTACAAGTAGAAATACGCCGAGTTCGAAGGGACCAGAACACAAATTCAGTCGAGGGTGCATGTGTATGACCAAAAAGAGTAGGCGAGACCGTTAACAAGTGTGATCATGATTTAGAGGAAGGTCTTGAGGAAAGCGATTGTGAAGAATACCCGGTTGAAGAAGCTGTGTTCAACGACGTTGACTTCGTTGGAGCATTGTCGTGTGGGGAAATGTTGAATTCTGGAGGTTAAGGAGAAAAAGAGAAGAAGGATCAATGTGGAGAATGTGAAAGATTATGAAGAACGGAGATATCTCTTGAGAGGACAATGAAGATGAGATGAAATTTCTGGGAATTCATTCTGACAAACCTTGTATCGATGATAAATTCTTCTCTTCCATTGTTTTCGCAAAGTATTTCATTGTCCTGAACTTTCGGTTCTTCTTTCTTCTCGACTTGTTTTGTTGATTCCTTATTTTCTTCACCGATTGATTCGGCCATCGTTTGATCAGTTAGAGTTACAACAAGTGCAACAGTGTGTTCTTGTTCAATCTTGTTCTGGCTGGGTTCTGGAGACTTCACTTCCTTTGGAATCACAACTGTCTTCGAATCTTTCTTCTCATCATCTGATTCCATATTCCTAGCTACCATCTCCTCTGATTCTTGCCTCTTCGCCTCGGCCTGTTTCGCGATCTGCTCAAATCTCCCCTTAACTCCCGATCTATATGTCGAATGTGAAGATATGAATGAGGAGGGTCAAATACGATGAAAAAATGTCAAAAAAATGAATAAGCAAGAGATTCAAACCGATGGCAACAGATCTCCCATCCTAGTGCATATTGGGGAACAATATGCCCGTCGTCTTGGAGGTTCCCTTTGAAAATACTCTGAGTCCATTTTCTACCAATTCGATGACAGTTGTTCATTTCTTCTCAGAGGAGAAGACGTCCGACAGTTCGATCGTGTTGACTTTTCGCTTGTGGATGAATGAGCACCCTGTTCCTGCAAGAGATGGAGAGAAAAAGTGAAGGAAGTGGCTAGAAATTGAAAATAAAGAGAGAAAACACTATCAACGGCGACTCAAACTGTTCTGAGTTTGGACACATCCAGGGGCAGCAAAATGCAGAGATGAAGGCACTACCTCGCTCAAACAAAGTGATGAGGTCTAAGACTAATCAAAAAAGTGAGAGATGGGTGGTAATATCACACCAACATCGAAATGGAGAAGCAACTGTGACCCTTTATAGATGTGGATTGGACGTCCAGGACTGGATGTCCAATCGGACAGTCCATTTTTGCCGACTCTTTGAAAATATACTGGCCTGACCGGGGGTGACCGGTCACTTTTTCCCAAAAAGTACTGACGGTCAGTGACCGGGGATTTTCGAAATATGGGTGAGATCAAAAGTGTATCAGGACGGTTAACTTTTCTCTGAGCAGCGAAAAGATGATTTACTCTCCTGTGGAAGCTTGATTCAATTTATATAACTAGGCATGGCTGACCGGCCAAAAGTGCCGGTCAGTGTCACCCTGGAATAATTAAAAGGGTCAGATCTCAGCTCTTCTATAAATCAATTTCTATAATCCAGAAATCGGCGAGCAAGCGGATATACATATCAAGATTTGCTTGCAGAAGCCGATCGGAAGCCTCCTTTTTCCGTATCATGGAGATATCCTACAACAATGGGATTGTTGATCTCACACATCACATTCACCAACATACCACGAATCGATCAGCAAACACAGCCCAAAAGATCTCCACGATGTTGACGGAGCGAGTGCTTTTGCAATCGTGAAACTTTATGCTCTCGACCAGGTTTCACGTCGTGACTCGTAGTCAAGCACAAGCCAAGACTCCGACACAATCTGGCTCTTCGAAAGCTCACCGCACTTACCATCTCTGTCAATATGTCTTGATTTGTACGCACTTTCCTTTCACTTTTTCATCATTTTACCTCATTTTCCTTGATCGCCTCTGTGCTTTCAGACTGATGTTGAGAATGAACTGTTCTCCTTTCTGCTTCGTGATCGCTCTTTTGTACATCGAGTGTCTCCGGACAGACTGTGGCGTGCGCTTCACCTCTCACAACGCCCACACCCTCTTCCTCACAGCGTTTCATCTCCTCTCCTTTTCATCTTCCCTTCAGCACCGTTGTCTCCACAAAGTATCTCGACGACCAATTTTTCTTCAACAAGCACTACGCCCACCTCGGAGGCATCGCTCCGACTATCTTCAACGACATGGAGCGTACCCTCCTGTCGCTCCTTGTGTACTCGCTCCCCTTTGACGTCTGTCACTTCGAGCAGTTTTTCCACAGGATCCGCGACACTGTAGATCCACCGCTGGCAGGCTCGCAGCTTTCTGCCAAAACGGAGTCATCAGACTTGTCGATCGACACGAAACAACCTTCCAATCTGGAAAGTGTGTTCATCATTGTTCTATGAAGTCTCTCTGCTTCTCATCATGTTTCCCAACCTCTCCTTTCAGTCTCCACTCCGTTTTCTTCCATATCGACGCTGTCTTCGCTGACCGTGCACTCCAAAGTGTTTATTCCAGCCAGTCGGCGTCTCAGCGAAGACCGCGAACGCCACAAACTCGAAGCGCAGCGGGAAAGCTTCTTGATGGCCCAGGAAGACTTCAGTGCCATCCCGCCGACGCCCCCTCACATCACCGCCGAGTCTGGCTCTTTCCCGCCCGTTCCACAGACTAAATCGCTTGATGTTGCACACTATTTCTATCCTCTGCCCCAAACCCTATCATATTCACTATTTCGGTACCGATCGTATGGATCTGTCCAACAGACACTGTCGTGGGGAAATAACGGTTCACCCCCACCTGCGTCGTCGCCCAATGATCCCGAGGGACTAACAGGCAGCTTCTTCTTCACTGACAAACAGTCATCCCTGCCGCCCGTGACGCACCTCACAACAACTTCCTTCGCCTTCCCGCTCGCCCATCTTCTGCAGATGAAAGGCATCCAGCCGTCCTCTTCTTTGTTTCCGACCCTTCCACCGTCGCTTGCTGTCACTCCTCCTGTCGGCACCAGCGTTTCGCCCGTGTTCTTCTCCCCGACACAACCAGCGCCATCGCCAGCCACGCTTGCCAACCCGACTGCCCCCCGCACCCCAACACAGCTGATCCTGCCGTACTCTCCGCTTCCAAAGCTCGTGCTCAATTGTCTCTCGCCTAATTGATCAGATGCGGTGCTGGAGAAGACACCGGCCCAGCCTGCTCAGCACACCTTGGGACTGCAGCGATTGAACCTCAACAGCCACGCGCTGCTCCCCCTCTCTCTCCTGAAGAGCACAGGCGAGTCTGTCAGCACTCCCAACCTCACTGATCGCCACCCCCAGCTGGACAGGACAGACGCAGCTGACGTGCTTCGGAGCTCGTCGGCTGCTCCCCTCCTTACGCACTGCACGGACGGGGCGAGTTCTCAGCCAGCCGAGCAGAAGCTTCCCACTACGATCACCGTTCTTGGAACACAGCCAGCCTCCAAACCCCGCTTGTCTCTTCTGATCCGTCAATCTCCTCCAGCACGGTCGCCTGGACGGACACAGCCCTCCCCAACATAACTCCTCACCCTCCCGCACTTCACAAAACTCGCTGTCGATCCCAATCCATCAGCGGACTCGCAGCACGTGCTGGATCGACCACTCTCGGTGGTCCTCCCGCAGGCCGAGCGCACCCCACCCACAAAGCAGACCACTCCCAATTCACCGTTCGTTCTCCCCTTCCTCCCCTCGCTGCCGCAGGAAGCACCCGACGTCCTGAAGGCACCACCCCTCCTGACCACGCCGTCCCCAACACCCTTCACACCACTCGCCCCTCGCCCTGTCCTACACCCCTCTCGTCCATCCATCGCCCACCAAACAAGAGTCAGAATGCTCTCCCTCCCCCGTCAGAGTACTCCTCATTCGTGTGCTCCTCCACTAAAGTCTGCCATCGATTTGGTGGGCACGAAGTGGGGAGGAAAGAAGTGATGACAGCAATGAGTAGTGGCGTCGTTCCCACTTCATTCATAAAGTGTTTCAATCCTCTTCAAAACTCTGTGATTCAAAAAAAGCCGAAGTGAGAAAACAAGAGTGTTAACTTAACTTGGAGAATACGAAAAAATGTCAAAGAGCAACCCATAATTGCCTTTTGTACTTATAACTGGTAAAAATGTCCAAGAATAAGTTAGCAAGAGATGAATAGAAGTGAAAATTATACATTTGTTGTATATCCGAAGACAGATCACGAATACTCACGGTATCGATGCGAAATGCAGTTTTCGATGAATCCACTTCGGAGAAATGGTAACTCTGGATTATGGGTTCCCTCATTTCTCCGGTCAGTGACCGTCAGTACTTTTCGATGAAAACTGACCGGTCAGTGCCGGTCAGCCATGCCTATATATAACCTTCGAAACTCAAAAATAACGTGATTCAAAGAAAGTTATTCCTTCGAGACACAACTGAACAAATTATTGGATGATCATTCACATTTCTCCAAAAAACTGTAAAAATAGTTTATCAGTGACTGTTCGGGAAAACAAAAATCACAGCGAATCGTTGTGTTATGAATTCAAGTGGAGAATAGGTGCTAATCACTCCAAAAATGGTTCATTCCGCTGGTGGCTGAATCACCTGTTTCTCCATCAACTCCCTCACCTCTTTCACCTTTTTTTTTGCTCTTCTTCCCTCTTCTATCTCACACCCAACTTAAACTGGTCACACATAATCACATCGCTCAGTCGGTCGAGAGAGGCGAGTGGAATGCAAGTCTGAACATATCATGAAAATGATGACAAAATAACAAGAAATAAGAATAAGGATGAATAACATACCGATCCAACTTTCTTCAGTCGTTCCTTCTTCGATTGTGCACCCTTTTTCTGCTCTTCTTAATTTTTGAACGCTATTTGGTCGACATCCACAACAGCATGGAAGCTCTGCGGCTAATTAGCGGGAAGATGAAAGTGGGGCATCGCTGAGCTTCCAGTTTGTCCTGAAGCACCAATAGTCGACCCGCTGTGGGGGTTCGGAGAGGCAACCGATGCCTTCCGTCCGCCGGCAGATGTAGGCGAGCCAAAAGAAAATGCGAGGTTGTGGAGAGCTGATTGCGCAGGTTGGGATGAGCTTTCAGCGATATAGCTGGCGGGGGAAGCATGGTTTCTTGACATGGTAGAAGGTTGATGACCACGCATCAGTCATAAACACATTCGGCGAGAATCGAGACGCGATGATCGGAAGTGGACCGATCCTCAACAAGGAACGCTGTATCTTCATTGACAACTGGAAGTTCGGCTTCTTCGGCAAAAAATCGAATTTGGAAGACGATGTTTCTGGCGTCTGTGAGATCGACGGTGAGGGGAGTGAAATGGAGAGTGTGGAAGGGCGGGACAGAGGAGAGGGATTTGGGGGGAATAAACGAAGGAATGAGGTAATGAAGCTTGGCTAATCTGGTTTTTGAGTCCTCAGACTGGAGATAAGTTATAAGAGAAGTAGATGATGTCGTGCGGTGAGACCGTTGCGACATGGACAGCGTGGATGGGGCGTCGATCTTCCGAGCGAGTGTGAAAGGATTTGTGAACACTCTGGCTGACAGATGGATCTGGGGAATCATCACAAAGTCGGGTACCATCATATCAACGGGACGGAAGATAACTTGCGATTTTGTCCAGGAACTCCTTCTTTTTTGCTGCCTTGAGGTCGATATTGCGAACCTTCGGTTGTGCAATGAACTGCTTGAATGTTTGAAACGGACGGAGCATATCTCGAGCAGGTCGAGTCCATATCTCCTGTCGCAGCTTGTGGTGATCAATCAGCACGAACTTCAGTGGAACAACATCGACACACACGAACTCGAAGATCTTCGAGGGCTCCTTCACAATGATCCGCCGTTTTCGCTCCTTCCATATGCTGATGTCGCTCTCGAACGCTTCCAGGTTGGGGAACTCGGTGTATGTTTCTTAGAATGCGTCCAGTGGGCCTTTGTCGAGTTGGAAGGTGACCATGATCGCTTTGTACTCCTGCTCGAACTTGTGGAGGTTCTGGATGAGGGATTTGAAGGATTCTTGGACGGCATGGTTCGACCTCGACTTTGGGTGCTGTTTCGGATCTGTGTTAAGGACGAGAGTTGCTGAGTGCCAGCGTGCTCTGGATCGTCTGAGCTGGTGTTCGGAGCTGATTCGACCGACGTTGCTTCATTGTTTTCTTCGTCGTTGTAGGTTGTGATAGTCAGAGTGCCAATCTTCTTCTTGTTTTCGGTGAAGACACGAGCTGATAAAACTCACGGCTGTATCTCGTGTGTTCGCAAATAATTGTAGATCATCAACACTGAAGGAACTGTTCTGAGTTTGGTCACATCCAGGGGCAGCAAAATGCAGAGATGAAGGCACTACCTCGCTCAAACAAAGTGATGAGGTCTAAGACTAATCAAAAAAGTGAGAGATGGGTGGTAATATCACACCAACATCGAAATGGAGAAGCAACTGTGACCCTATATAGATGTCGATTGGACGTCCAGGACTGGATGTCCAATCGGACAGTCCAATTTTGCCGACTCTTTGAAAACTTCAAAAACGGTATGCACTAATTGAGAAGACATCAGAACAAAAGTATCAGCGAAATGTCCAATGACATCCAATGACGTCCAATGGTGGGTGGATCAAGCAACTCGTCACTAGAAGAAGAGTATCATCGGATTCTCACCATTTCGCTGATTTTCAAGAGACTATTCTCATTTTCAAGTGAAAGGAAACCAATATATGGAATGAGAGTAAAATGAACAGGATCAAAATTGAATATCCAATCGAAGTCAATTGTCCAGTCCAACGCTGGCACCGTCCAATCCAATTAACATGCCAATACTTTCATACTTTTCTGACGTTTTTTCTGCTCTTCTTTCTTCCGATAGGTTTTCCTCCAGTTTTGTTGATTCTTTCATTTTTAGGACTGAACGAAGGCAGTCTTTTGTATCTTGACACGATAACAAAAATATGACACTTTTTGACCATCTATTTTGCCATGAAAACACACCTACTTGTGGTTGAGGTCGTAAATCAAACATCTGTTTCCCCTTTACAATTTCATTTTCACTCACCACCAGCCACTTCACATGGAAGCCACTTCATCAACTGAACCCTTCACCCCAACTTTTCCCTTTGATTTGTTCTCAAAACCACTTTCTGTCTGATATTTTCCTTCCACAGAAACAATTTCATCCGTAGTCCTTTCCTCAACACGGAAATACTTATCCGGACGCTGAGTTATTTCATCAGTCAGCCGTTTTCTTTTATATCGTTTATTCTTATTCTTTGATGACTTTAGGGAGTTTGAAGAGGAGGCAAAACGAGAGCACCTCAGAAAAGAGGAATCGAAGAAAAAAAAACGAAATTCCACCCGGAAAGCTCCTAACTACATTAGAACTGAAATTACCCGACCCGGTCCCATTGACATAGAGAACGAAATCATTCCCCTACCACCTGGGATGCCAGGTATCTTTCCTTCACACGCTACGATTCATTGTCGTCCTTTTTTGGCTATTCTCCACTTAGACGACATCAATCTGCCTGTTGGAGAAGATATTTTAGTGAATACAGGCATTGTCGTCACAGACAAACCACTGTTCCACAAACAAACGTATCTCTCTGTTCTCATCTTTCATAACTCTCCTTGGCCTATCAACTGTATCATCTAGACATATTTTTCCACTTGGTTTAAAGTACAAGTATTTATATCACTGTATTGTCCACCCAGCAGAGAAACATCACTACCTTTGCGAGATCGTGAACGGAGGCGATCGACCCTTCTACAAAGTTACGTGCCGTCTGCATTCCTTTTGATTTATCTCTTCTTTTCAGTTTGCAGACCTACCCTTCAATTTTTTGGACCCTCAGCTACTGCCGCCTTTAAACAAGTGATTGCTGAACTCCAAACGACAGGCAAACACAAGAGGGAAACAACATCTATTCGTGGAACGAGATGTTTTGGTCTGACCGAAGATGGTACCCTATTTTCTTCTCTAACCATTTTAAAGCTGTCATTAACATCATCAGAAGTCTTCCTGGGGCCGACGAACTCATTGAACCCAAAACAAAGAGTGACAACTCGGACTTTTAATTTATCTCAACATTTTTTTTGTGGTTCTGACCGTAGACGCGACTTTCCTCATTCGGTGTCTCCACCATTTTTTTCTTGATTTCGTTTCCTGATGCATGGGGAAGATAAAACTGAACCAAACAAAGGTCCATCCCGAGTGGGACCAAGTCATTCCGATCTTTTTAATTTTAATCCCATTACACCAGGATTTTTCGATAAATTCGTGTGCTTTTTCTTGAATTCGAAGTATTCATTCAATCATTGCTTTTTTTGGGATTTTTTTATCAGAATTTTGGAAATGATAGTTCAATTCATTTTGATGAAGATATGATGGATGGCCTCCTTGATGAGGACTGGGATTCACCGTCGGAAACAAAAGGCGAACCACTCCTAAATCAACATCTATACGAGGATCCTTCTCTTTCATTTTCAATGAACACCCAACAAAAGACCGTTTTAAGACCAAATATAACCCACAAACATCAAGAACAACCACAAAATCCACAACAATCTTCAATCCGTCAACAAAGCACAATTTCTCTCCTTTCTGGTATCACACCATATTTTCACTTTTTTCAGATCGTGTAAAAGAACAGGAACATGATATTTTACATTTAAGAGGTGTGAACGAGTCGCTTCATCTCCGGCTGAAAGAACAAACAGAGAATCACAACATTTCCATGTCACAGGTTTCATTTTTCCTCATTTTTCTCCTTTTAGAATACAGCCCTCAAAGACAAGCTTGAGTCAACATTCAAACAACTGAATAAACAGACAGAAAAGCATCTCTCCGATCACGATTCACTTCAAAGTCAAATCAATAAGTTGCAGGAACAGCTTTTGGAAGCGAAAACTGAAAATGAGATTCTACGAAGTCAACACGAATCTGATCTGCAAGAAATTCATCACCTTCGACACCAAAAAGAAGATTTCCAGAAAGACATCGAACGACTAAAGACACTTCTTGCTGATGAAGCCGACCGAATCTCACAACTTCGTCAGACTGATTCCAATGCAGTCGGACAACGATATCGAGAGGAAATGGAGAGAATGCGAAAACATTATCAGGCAGACATCGATAAATTGGAGAAAGAATTGTTTGAGAAAGACGATGCACTTCGAGAAATGCAACAGGAGTTCATCAAAGAGCTCCAACCTCACACAACACATTTTTTGGATGGTCCTCGTCAAGAGCAATCACACCATCTTGTCATTGAACCTGACGAAGAAGAATCTCTCCACCTCCCTGACCAAGCCGTACCTTCCACGATTAATACTTCAACCGACACTGATGACCTCACCTACTCCCATCCAACTGCACCCACAGCAGACACAGATAGACTCCAACAGGAATTGACCCTTATCCAACAAGAACACACGCGACTCCTTCAGCAACACCAACAACTCCTCAATCGCACTGATGCGGCCTCAACGAAGAAGCATGTCGAGTTTGCAGAAAAGTTGGATCGTCTCTGGGATTCTCTGTTGAATAGCATTGGTTCTGTTGGGGTTGCTCCTGGAGATGGACCAATCATGGGAGAACTGGCATATGTGTTTGAGAAAGAGAGTCGAACATCCAGCAATGAGTTAACTCAGGAAGAAGCACAGTTGGAAGGCTATGCAGGATGGCTCCAATCAATGATGAGACATCGCCCAGCAGAGGAGCGGATCTCTCAGGCAGCACATGTTCTCCTTGAGCTCCACAAACGAAGATTGATGGAAATGGAAGAGAAATACAACAAAGACAAAGAAAGAACACAAACTTCTTTCCAACAAGTAATCAAAACAGAAATGGAGAGACATGAAGTGGAACTGCAAAAAGTCAAGTCGGACTTTTCCTCCAAAATGGATACTGCACCCAGATGGCCATCTCGCCCGGAAGAGGATTCAGATTCACTCCACTCAGAACGACCAAGGTCATCCACACAACCATCATACGCTGAAATCGAGACTCAGCTTGCCGAGGCAAGAATCCAACAGATCAACACCCAAAGAAAGCTTGCTGATTTGCAGAACAAACTCGAAGAACAAGAATTGGGGAAGGAGGAAGCTATCAGAAGAGCAGTCCGAGAATGTGAGAAACATCTTTCAGCGCTAAATGCAAAGAAACTTGAAAGTCGTCTGGAAACTCTAAAAGATGAAATTCACACTGAATACCAGCACAACATGGCAAAGATGAAAGCTGAATTCACAGCAACTATGCAAGACAAGGAGAAGAACGTGTCACTTCTGGAGAAGGGATACGAAGACAAATTTTACAAAGGAAAGATGCGATACAAGAAAAAAGCCGAAGACATGATCTATCAATACAAGAAAGATGCCGCCAAAGCCAACCGAATGCTTCAACTCCAACGAATTCGACATCATGAGACGATGGGAATGTTCATGGAAGATCTCAGAGAGTCACTCAATCGTACCATCGAAACGGTCATTGTCCAGAAGGATGATGAGATTGCTCAACTTGAAATCGATCGGGTTCACGAACGAGAAGTACTTCAAGCCGAGATGGAACAAAGGATCAATGACAGCCGGAAACAGGCTGTTGAAGAAACTAAGAAGAAGCAAAAGAAACAGTACGAGAAACAAATAGAGAAAGAGAAAGCAAAGATGACACAACAGCATCAGCAGGAACTCAAACGACTTCAGGGGACCTTCCAGAAATACGGAAAACCATCTTGATTTTCACACTGTCTTCATTCTTCTCTTCTTTTTCCATTTCATCCATGCTCTTCATTTAAAGTGAGATTGGACAGGCAAGTTTGTGAAATGTTCCAGAAAACGAAGAAATAGGACTGATAATGATTAGAACGTAATTTTATTAGTCAAATACTGGAAGGTGTCGTACACACCGGTGGAAAAAGCACCCTTTGAGTCATCTATAACATGTTTCTGAAGAAGATGAAGGAAAAGAAAAACATACTATGAATTCAATTGCATCAAATTCACCATCGAGCGGATCGAGTCTGTTCAGGAGATCGATGATTGACGTGGGACGAAAGCAGTCGAGATGTGAGACCATCATTGATTCGATCGGAGGGATGATTGTATCAAGCGAGTCACGGAGGGCAAGGAAACCACGAGCACAGAGAGTTACAAACCAATGGAAGCCATCTGATGAATCACGAGTTGCTCCTTCTTTCTTCGGATATCGTTGGTTGTCTGGCTGCATTGTTGGGGACTCTTTGATGACGAGAGGCGAGATAAAGACAGTCATATCTTTCCGCTTTTGTTGATTGGATTGTTTCTCTTTCTTGTCCTGTTTGTTGTCAATGGTCATGTCAGTTGTTCCATATGACCTGGTGTCTCTGTTTCCAGCCGAGATGAGATCCATCATCTCTTGGTTGAGCTTGAACGGTGCTCGCTCGAACTGAATTCCACCTGGTGCGATGTTGAACATAAAACCAAAGTCGATGTGAATAAGATGGCCTGCTTCGTCGATGAGAATGTTCCCGTTGTGGCGATCACGGATGTTCAGAAGATACACTACGAGAGAATATCCAGCCGCACTTCGAATATAGTTCCGCTGAGCTTGTCTGAAAGGAATAGAAGATGCCAGTGCTGTTTGGTATTGGTCGGTATCCACGATTGACTTTCCATTTTCATCCTTGCTCTGTTGTTCAGCATACTTCATTGCAAAGAACTCGGCAAGATTTCCATCAAGGAGGGTTCCAATCATATCACGCGATTTTGAATGTGGAACCACTTCGATGATTCCCTTTCCGCCACTGACAGGAATCACCTGGTACGGGGCAAGAAAGACGTCTGCACCAGTGTCGTTGAACACTTCGGCCATGAGAGCGATAATCTGAAGTGCTAAGGAATCTTGACGGCAGTCGTCTCCAGACTTGAAAATACATGTCGAGCGTTGAGTCTCAGTTGTCAAATTTTGTTGGGCGACAGGCGTCTCTGGTGGATCAAATGGAGATTCTGAAGAAATGAGTTGAGGTTTGACAGTTTCAGTTTCGAATGAGACTCTCATTGGGCATTTGGCATGCGACTTCATCACAGCAATGGAACTGTAATCAACACTGACAATGCGCTTCTCGGGAGCTGTTGGCGAGTAAATATTGGCGTTCTGGAGGAGGTTTGGACCAAATGATGCCAGATGCGCTGAAGCTACTTCTTTTCGTTTCTGTGGGAGAAACGGTTTGAGGACGCCACTGATCGCGGTGATTCCTCCATAGAAGGAGAAGAGAGACTTGAGCGCATTGAAAGATGATGTTGAGAGAGATGATTGGATCAGGCGAATTAAGATCGAAACCCTCTGCAAGAAGAGAACGTTGGCGAGAGGGAGGATTTTCTCGTTTTGTTTCCGTTCTTTCTTCGACATTTGGGCTTGTGTGGATGCTTGTGGCTCTTCTTCGGGTTTTTCTGCTGATGTACTTTCTGGTGAATTGTCATCTCGTGGAAAAGCGACAGTATCCGAGAGAAGGACCATTTCTGACGAGAGGGTTGGATCGCTTAAGGTACTGATTCGCTTTCCTTCCTCCACGGCGGCTGAGATCAAACTGCTATTTTCTGATTCAATCTCTGGGAGTTGTGAGCTGAGCTCCCACAGAAGTCTGTGAGTGAGGATGTCCGATGCCATGCAATGTTCGATGAGCATTGTTAATGTGTGACCCGATTCACTCAAGAACTGGAGCAAGGAGAAAGGAGACACTGGAGGTAAGGTGAACGTATCCGATGCGAGAAGAGCTCTTGACACCGATTGTGGACATGACGAGAACGGATTGTTGGAGAAGGACGAAGCCGATGTGTCTTCGACGGCTGCTGTGAGATCAATTGGCTGCTCCAAGAAATCTTCGAGTGGAGAAACAGTGAAAATCGGTTGTTGTTCTGGAACGATGGCCAGTGAAGATCCGTGAGCGACACCCATTTGAGAGACAACAAAAAAATCGTGTTGGTTTTGTGTGTGGATAGCCTCCTTCGTACCCGAGCGGCTCTCTCTTCTCTCTCCGGTCTTTGATTTTAGATGCTTCTGTCTCACTCGATCATTGGAAGTGAACTGGGTGGATGGGAACGCAAACATAAACGTTGAGTTTTTTGTTGAGTAGACGCCGTAATGCTGTTTTGAGGAGAGTTGTTGTTCAATGAACGTGTTTGGTTTCGGTGGAGTGGGATGGATGTAGAATGACTCCAAAAAGGACTCTTGCTTCGGGTTGATGTATGAGAGATCTGCTTGAAGTCTAAATGTTTGCACAAGTTGTGGGATGAAGAAGAGGAGCCTCTTTTTGGAAGTGTTGTTCAATGAATATACGACAAACGATTGTAGTGCTGGATTGAATTTGAGTGTCGGATGGGTTGTTGGAGAGAGATAGGCGAGTACATGTTCAATAGGCATTGGAGAGAAGAAATAGAGCATGTGGATGAACGGTAACGTCAAACTGAGCGGTGTGGTGATCGAAGAATGGAAAGGAGTCTGTGACGTAAAGCTGTGTGTCGTCTCCACTGAAGTTGGTTTGAAGAGACGAACAACGTTTTTCCCTGATTGGCACTTTCTCTGATTCAGGAGAGTCAATTGTGAAGGATGCTTCGTCACATGAGAAGGAGATGAATTCTCCAGATATGACATTGAGAGCGAAACAGGATCATGAGCAGCGACGATTTGGAGGAAGACATCATATCCATTGTGTTTTACACGCTTAAACATGTTCACAGCGAGTTGGGGATTCACTCCCCATGCAATCAAGATCAAAGGGACATTGATGTTTGATTTCAGATCAGAATGATAGTGTGCAGCATTGATGCCGAGGAGATAGAGAGCAGATATTACAAACGGATCATCACCAACATTCTTCGTTTTGAAGAATGTTGCCCAATTTGTTTTAATTGGGATGAATGGAACAGATCCAGGGGGGACTTCACCATCAACAAAACATTTTCTGAAGTGGCGAGAGAGACCACTTGACAATGGGTCATGCCATGCAAGTGTTCGTTCGATTTCACTTCGTACAAGAGTTTGAACCAGTTTCCAGCGTTGTGAAAAAGATATTGGTCTGGTTTGACGGAGAAAAGATGTCATCAAGCGTATTCCGGGCTTGACTATGATAGAAGTTTGACGAAGCAATGGAGGATCGTCTGGTAGAACACTCATGAAAAGAGGGGGAGAGGAGAAGTGGAAATTTGGTGAAAAACTCCGGTCAAAGAGAAATGGAGAACCTTCCGGATGGTACAGATCAGGTTCTTTGTCTGATTCGAGTTGTTTTCCTCTTTCTTTGATATCTTCGGCTTGACCATCAGGTTCGGGTTGGTCATTGGATGCGAGATGAGATTGATCATGTGCGAGGACAATCAGTGAAGAGACAACATGACATGTCGAACGCTCTCCATGACAAGCATTGTCAAGAGGCTTTGTTGGTGTGAAGAGCGGAGAGATAAAGTTCGTATGCGAGATCGACGACTTGGAGTTGAGATATGTCGAGAGGAGAGATTGCGAAAAGAATCCCGAAGAATCTACATTCTCAGGAGAGTATTGTGCATCTTCTGTAGAAGTTGTTGAGAGGATAGATGGAGATTTCGACGAGAAGAGTGACGAGGAATGAGAATGAGATGTTGGAAAGGTGGTTTTAGGAGTTGATCTCCGAGCAAATTGAAGGGGAGAATGCGATGGTGGAGGGATAAACCGAGTGAGATTGTCGGGACATGATTCATCTTCAACCAATTGCCTTGTTGGAAACAAATGTTCAACAGACTCGATCGCTTTCTGTGTGAGACTTGCAGCATATAGATTCGAATTCAGGGAAGAGGTTTGACTGAGGAATTGTGTCGTGTTGTTGAGGAGCGGGATCTGTTGACGGTTTAGGAGCGACGCAAACGACGGATCATTTTCGGTTGTGGGTGAAGTTTCTCCCGAGACAGTTTTGCTTGTACACCCCTTCTGGCCGATCGCACTTGGCCATGAGAAGAATGACAGAGGCTCTCGGAGAGTAGCAGTAGAAGAAGTGAGTGAAAGAGGGGAGTGAATTGAATTCAATAAGGAGTGCGCATTGGAGAGAGTTGAAGTCATTCCACCGAATTGGATGCCCTGATCGAAGTGAGGCCCGATCTGATCTGGGGGAGCCCGCGAGGCAAAGGATGGCGTTTGGACAGGTGGCGGTTGGGAGATAGAATTAATTGGGCTTCCTGAAATCGCTGTATCATTTCGAGAGAGAGGCGGAAACGTTGGAGTTCCCATCCGACGAGAGATGGAGCTCGGTAAATTTGGATTGTGTTCAAGTCCATATTCCACAAGCATGGGAGTCCCGGATGAATTCGTCATTTGAGGGGAGTCCTGGACAGACTGGCGAGATCCTGTTGGATGGAAATTGAGTGGTGGAATGGGAGAGAATGACGTTTCGGCCATGAACTGGAATTGGAGGTTTGATGGAGCATTTTTGCTTCTTGCCTGGAGAGAATGGAGGAGGGATGTCATCTGCGTTGAAAATGGTCTCGCTGAGAGCGACGATGGAGATTGCTTTAACAGTGATAAAAAGTGTGCCATGAGTGACAAGTAGCTTTCGACATGTTTGGTGTCATCGCTGATCATTCTTAGATTGGTCGAGTTGTTGATGGGTGAGAGCTGTGGGTTGAATCGATCTGGAGAAACCGAAAACCAGCCAAGAGCAAGGTCAATGATCTGCCAGTGAAGAAGTCGGACTGCTTCGTATGGGATGGAGAGATGAAAATGTCCAACACGATGCGAATTGATGAGGAGACTTGGGAATGTCGGTGAGAAGAAATCTAGCGAAGCCAATTGTGATTGTGAATTCTGCTGGAGGAACGACGTGACTGTCTGAATGAGGAGCGAATCCTGTGCTGTGCTAAGTGTCGTAATGAGAGCCGATGATTTCTGTGTCATTTGTGGTGGCACAGATGCTGGGAGGAAAGTTTGAGAGTGAGTGTTTAGCGTTGTTATCATCCTCTGATTGATGATTGAAAACAAAATTGTTGTCATCGATAGAGAGACAACACAGAACTTAAAAAAGGCTTCACCAAACAATATGTGTGAGTTGACCTTCTTGGAGATCCTTGTTCTTGACACCGCCACAGATGAATTTTGGATCGAAGAAACCGTCGTTTGAACGAGATGGAAGTAACACCATACAAAGCGATGATCGCTCTGAAGATTGAGTGAGAATTGATCAAATATAAAGGAAAGGAGAGACACGAAGCATGATGATGATTTTGAGCACTCAACTTCACTCATGACATCGTTCGAAATGAGAGATTTCGGATCACCAAGTGAGACGAATCCAACATGATCCCGAATGAACCCTATCCAACACGAACAGAATGAGAAGTGCACATCGGCGATCAACGCGGCTGATGAATTGGCGAAATTTCCTAATTGAGGATCAACATCATACAGTGATGTTAGAACCCATTCAATGCTCCGCAAACAAAATGACGTGAGTGATGGAAGAGAGAGACGAACACCAATCCCGAGAAGAGACATCCACGATGAGATGAGAATGGTTTCAGTTCGCCTCGGTCCTGACGAGAGATAAGCAGCAACTAGCCCAAAAATCGATTGGAATTGATGCTCCCATTCTGCATGAGGGACGGTATTGTGGCGATTTTTGGTGTAACAGAGTGGTGCAGTGTCTTTCACACGAGCGACAAGCTGAAGAAGATATGATGAGAGCGAGTCTGGGTTGGTATTGCTCTTTTCTTTGAGTGTGGCTGAGATTGACGAAAGAACTCCCGTGAAGTAGGATCGTTGTTCGATAAAAGCAGAAAATTCAACTGTCGTAGCTCCATAGGAACTAGATTGGAGTGGAGAGTTGCGCTGTTGTTTGCCGTTTGCAGAAAAGGCATCCACAATGATCTGTGATGGGATTGGGAAAGAGAAGAAATGAGTGGACTCCGTTGGATCTCCAGGACATAAGATCGGAGCTATCAAATGACGAATGGATGAAAGAGATGAATGGAGTGAGTGGAGGAGGATGAGCGGAACATGGAAGCTGATCGATGGAGTAATCAGATCTTCTGCATATCGAATTAGATTTGTGAGGAGAGAGACAGTATCTCCAAAATTAGACGGGAGGGCAAGAGCTGTCCCTGGGAAGTAATTCGACAGATGTTCAACAGCTCTCGAGCCATATTTCAATTGGAGCGAACGATCAGCCAATTTGTGACGGTTTGGATAAGTGTAGAGTGACGGTGCATCGCCGTCAGATGGGAGGAATGGTTGGTCATCCAATTCAAAGAGGGAAACAGAGCTAAAATCGAAGATGGGCGAATATGGTGAGAGAGGATTCCGGTGTGATGAAGGATCAACGAGGAATGACGAGAAAAGATGGATTGGGAGCGAGATACCATTGCTTGATGAGAGAGAGTTCGAGATGTGAGTGATCAGTGTGAAGATGAAACGGAGAAAATGAGTTGGGACGAAGACAACAGACGGATGATCTGAGAGAATACGTGAAAGACTCGACGATGCAAAAGTTGCGAGAGAAGAACAAGGCGAGATCGTCATAAGAGCCAGAGAACAGAGAGATCGCGAGAGTGTGTTGAGTATTGACGGGTTTCTGTGATCAGATATTGTTTTTTGTTCTTCCTGTGAATCGAGTGAATCAATCGCTTTCCATTCCTCATTCCAATTGTTGATTATCTCAACTTGTTGAGAGAGAGACGAATCAGTAATGAGAGGAGATGACGATTGCCCGTTGAACAAATACGATGCCGAGAGATAGAACCGATCTGACGGCAAACATGACGGAGAGGTGTTGAATGGCAATCGAGTTGGAGGAAATGGGCCAGGAAGGATCGATTCGAAACCATGTGAAGGATGGAGAGAGATCACCGAACGGAAGTTCCCGTTTGAGGCAGTGAGAGCTAACATTGACGTTGAGAAGAGAGGGATGATTGTGTTGAAGAGGAATGAATGGATGATTGGAGCGAGATTAGTTGGATCTAAGTTCTGATCTGTGAAATATGGAACAATCGACGAAAATGAAAGTGTTTCTCCAACTGCATCTGAGATTGTATCAGAGAAGGAAGTTGGGGAGATGAGAGAGTTGTGAATGATGGCCGCAAAATAGGACGATTCGGAAAATGCATATGATCCTGGTGACATTTCAGGATTGTGCAACAACTGAATGACTTCGAGGAGGATTGGATTTGTCTTCGAGCTGATAAACTCAAGTGGTTCTGTCCGATGCTCATTCTGCAGAAGATTATCGGGCTCCAAAAGGGCACAGAAAAAGTGAGCAGACATTTGAGTATGGAGGGCTCTAACTGTCGAAGGAGAGGAAAAGATGAAGGAAGCATTGAATCGAAGGATTTCAAGGACAGTCAGAGCAGTGAAGAAGACAAGTTGAGATGATGAGAGAGAATGGAGGGGGTGAAGATGCGAAGAGATGGGGAGTGAAGAGATGCTGGGAAGAACTAAAATGAGGCTGGTAATGAATGCAGCGGTTTCTGATTCCGAGAGGGGAAACGATGGGAAGAAGTGGTCGTCTGCTGATGACTGAGTCTGATCAAAGACAGACAGATGAACGAGGGGAGGAGAAAAGAGAGCAATCAAATGGAGGAGACCAGAACTGAAGAGAGGATTGTGACTCATCGGTGTGGAGGCTGCTGTCAGTCCGTAAAACACAAGATTTTCCCAAAATAGTCTGATCTGGCGGAGAAGATGTGGTTGAAGCATTATATATTGCTTAGGAGTTCTGAAAGAAGGCGATGACATGGAGATCAGCACGGCAATTGAGGGAACAAGAAGCGAGATCGTGTGCAACTGTGCGATTTTGAAGTTGTGTTGGATGTCTGGTGAGAGATGGCTCGGAAAAGATTGAGAGGCGAGATTGTTCGTGAGGAAGAGGAGAGAAAACAAGAGAGAATATCTTGATGAAGCATCACCCTCATTGTCTTCAGTGTTTCGGGTGGCCATTGCGACAGCAAAGATGTAAAGAAGTTTGATAATGGGTGATGAGAGGTTGAAAGGGGGAGACGTCGGTGGTGTGTCTTGAGAGAAGGGTTGGAGAATTGATTGAGTGAAAAATGCGACAAGATCAGGGAGAAGATTCGTCGAGACTCTCCCAGCGAGGATCGACAGAGACTGGATAACATCAGTGTTGAGGCTTTCAGTGATCATTGTCTGCGGAGTGGGAAGAGATGTAATCAACATTGAGAAACACTCGTCGAGAATACTGCTGAGAGAAGAAACTGATGACGGAGTGAGCGAAGTGGACGTTGAGGTGAGCGGTGACGATGGAGGAGAGATCGAGATCGCAACGGAAGAGAGAAGGTAAAGAATTGATTTCATTGGGGCAGAGAGAAAGTAGGCGTTTGATGTCGAGAGAGTTGTGTGAGTTCCACGATGTGATGTGATTGACCTGAGAGACATCAGTGGAAGCTGGGCCAGTGAAGGACTGTGAGCGAAGAAAGAGCAGATCGACAAGTTGAGTGTTCTTCGGACAGATGTCTGAAATGGCGAAAGACTTCCATCGAACGAGCTCAAATCAACATCAATCAGTTGGTTGTCAAAGCCGACTGTGAAGTGATTGTTGGTGAGGATAAGGAGATGGCAGAATGCAACCATCCCATCCAACATTGAGGGAATGACTGATAATGGAGGAACATGAGAACTGTGGGGAGAGAGTGGAGAGGGACTCGATGACGGCGGGAAAATCCATCCATCTTTCAAGAACAGGCTGCTGTCCACTTCGATGGGATTTTTGAAGGATGACGAAAACATTAATGATGATCTATTCAAATTGTCCGAAGAATCGAAACGATTACTCGGTGAAATAAAGAGAGGAGCATCAGCGATGATCGCTTCTTTGATGGCGACTAGAAGTTGAACGTAAGGTTTGACTAGAAGTTGAGTAAACGAAGTTCGATGAAACTGTATGAAAGAAGTTGGAAGAATGGAATATATAAGAGATGAATCAAGGGATAGGAGAGAGGACAGAAATGTGGAAACTGATGATCCGGATGGCTGTTGATCAATAGATGAGAGGATATTCGATAGAGATTCAAGACATAGACCATGTAAAGTCATTGGTGGATAAAGAAATAAGAGTTGTGCGAGTGAAAAGAGAAACTGTTTGAGTTTTGGTTTAGTTGAATTGTACAGTGCTTGAATGGGCGATTGTTGGCGAACGGACCCATGTTCATGTGAAAAATGTTCCGTATTTTTTGAAAGAACTCCGAGAAGACGAGACACTAGATGTGTCACGAGATTAAAAGCGATGAGAATGTGTTCATGTCGAAATGCCGGTTGGGAAGCTTCCTCAAGAGAATCAAGAATATCAAGATCTTTCTGAGCTAAAGAGAGAAGCGAATGATAATCATTTTCTGTTGGTAAGTTCGGAGAGCTGGCTCCAGGAGAACTATCCTGGACGGGCGGAGTTGGTGTTGAGTTAGAGCAACATAATTCCAGAATCTCGGAGAGATGAGGTAAAAGGAATCGGAGGTTCCGTTTTAGAGAGTTGAGGAGAGGGCAATCAACAACAGAACTCTGAAATGTTGTTGAGAGCTGAATGACAGTTTGGGAAATTGTTGGGACATCTGTTGGTTTTCGAAGCTGAATAATAACATGATGTCGTAAAATCAAGGTTGAAATTCGAAAGCATAGAGCTGTAGCATTGGCAAGACCTTGGAGTGAGGTTTTTGGTGTGTCCTCGGAGTACTGCTGCATAAAAGAGTGAGATCAGTCACTAAATGAGATTTTATGTATATAAACAAAAGAGAAAATGGATTTCACAAGAGATTGGGCAGTTTTGTTTGAGATCTTGGTTTGCCCATTATCGAAAGAGTTGAATCATGGTATAAAGGTAGCTCCGGAATAGAGTTGTTAAGACTGTACTCGCACAGAATCATTTCTGTAGTATATGTCTCTAATCAAGTCAAAGAACTTGTATCTCTCACAACGCTGATGATTATCAATAGCTTGTCGTCTTGAGCGGGAAGATGGCTCTTTCACTGACCATAGTTTTCTATGGAACGTGAATGTGGCTTTGATGATCGTCTCTGTTCCTTTCGAGGAAATAGAGGGGACTTCAAGTGATATGAAGCGTCTTTTTTACATCCATTTTGTCTGTCTTGAAAATCTGAAAAATCGAGAACATTCGCAAATCGTGGTTTCAAAGATCTAAAGTGAAAAAGTTGTCGAATTCGGTGTTGTCTTGAACGATATTTATGTATTTGTTCATTCTAGCATTTATTTATATGATGATAACCCAATTCGGCCACAATTTTTGCATGTCCCATTTTTTCCAAGTTAAGTAATAATTGATGTTAGTTTCCGAGATAGATTCGTAACAGATCATCTCTCAGATAGATAGCCGATGGATGATGCCTGTAATTGGTATTGTTTGGATGAAAACGGAGAATTCAAGTTTTGCCGCAAATTCAGTGTGAATTGACAAAATATGCTCCAAAACCGAAATAAACGATCGTCTTCCTTACTTTGATGCCGATTTGACGAGAGCAGCCTCACCCTTCACACCATGGTTAACTTCACGCTTCTTTTTCATTTCAACAAAGCGGTCGAAGTCAGTTTGAACGAGACGAAGCTCGCGCTTGAGCATTTTCTTGCCCCATGATGTGCGGTTGAATCTCTTTTGGATTTGGGCCTTTTCGAAGGCTTTCACAACAACTTGTTGGTGAGCACCGTGGGAGATATTGACGGTGAATGGAGTGAGAGAAAGGCGTCTGAGGCTGATCACTTGACGTTTGATGCCAGTCAGGGGCTCTGGTCCATCAACAAGAACCTTCGGATGAATGAATGATTAGCAGAGTGTGATTGTTTGGTGATGAGAGTTGAGGTCGAGAGAAGAGATAAGATGGAAGACAAAATTGAACAAACCTTGTTGTGATCTACAACATCAACAATCACGCACAGTTTGTTGATTTTACCATAGTTAACGAGGCACACTCGACCAATTTCGACGAATCGTTGTGGCTTTAGGAAGAAAGAGTGGAGTACAAAAAGAGTTATGAAAAAGGAAGTACAAAGGAAAATTAGATGAAAGAATGCATATACAAAACACTATGATTGAACAATACCATTTTGAAGGCTGATCAAGACCCACAACTCAAGACCATGAAAACTCTTCAAAGAACTGACTCGAGTGAATGAATCAGATAGCGAACATCTCCTCCGGAACGAAAGAAATTAAAAGAAATCCTTTATTTTTCATGAAACGTCCAGATCTCATAAAACTTGTGGGACCATTTTTTGGACAAGAAAGATGGTTTGAAACCACAAGCGAAGGAACCTCTGTTCTAATTGTCTTTCTTCGATTTTTTCCCTTTCTTAGGTGAATTTCTTTCACTTTCATCTCTTTTTTCCCAAATCTAGCATCACTATTCAATGCTTCAGTATGAAAGCGATTCAGACTCGGATACCAATGTTAGTGTTGCTTCAACAACCAGTCAATTGGAGGTTTTTCAATGCATGATATGTTTACAGCCAGCCAAACAACCTGTCCTCACCAAATGCTGCACGAAACTTGCATGCTTAAACTGTATCAGAAAATGGATTGTTGATAATCATTTTTGCCCCCATTGCCGTAAGCGTATCACCCAAGCGGAATTGGTTGATGTACGCCGATTTGTCGATGGGATTGCTGAAGTATTAGCTCTTCTTTCTCAATCACATTCAGGAAATCGCCCCGATTATGGAAACAAAATTGAAAATTAATGCCAATTGTCCTTCACATCCTCAACAACCTCTTAACTATTTCTGTGACACATGCAATAAACCGATATGTTCAGATTGTGCTATTCTCTCAACTGAACACAAAGGACATTCCATTATTGGCGTTAGTGCGATGAGAGCAAAGTGTGAAGAAGCACTCAAAGCATCAATGGAATCTGTGCGTGTTCGGAAATCTGATATTGATGCTGTTGCTTCTCTTGTTGCCGAAGAAAAGAAAAACGTATCAGAACTGAAGAGTGTTGCTGTCACCCATATGGAAAAACGAATGAAGGAAATGACTGAATTGCTCGACAATGATGTGGAGACGATGATGCACATTTTGGATGACCGTCAGAACAAGGCCAACCAAGCTAAACAGATGCTCGAGGATCAAATTAATGAAATTGACCGAGTTCTCAAAGTTGCATCTGATCAAACAATCGTCGCTGGAAAAGATGCCATCATCAGCAAAGCAGACAATGTTTGTCTATCAATATTTCATTACTTTCCTGTTCTTGCTCTTTTCTCTTTTTACTCATTTTCTTTGCTATATACGATCGAAAATCGAACAGGTCATCGCACGTTCGTTCTCTTTTGATGATGAAGAGGAGCGCATCGTCCTTACTGAATCTTACTACCCAACACAAATGCAGAAACTTCCCACCAACGCTTTCTCTCTCCCTGACCATTCCAGATTCGGTCTTCGATATTTTAATCCTTCTCAGCTCAGCGCGTTTCCCCTTTCACTCTCTCGGCATTTATTACAACCTGGTCCATCTCCTCTCCATGTTTTGGTGAAATCACTTTTTGGGGATGAAGAAGCCGAAATGAAAAAAGCAGAAGAGGATGGTCTCGCAGTTCATCCCCATCTCACAACACCTCCGTTCCCGTTCCCTCCAAATCGCCTCAACTCACCTCTTACTCCACCATACACACACTTCCACTTCTCCTTCCCACATTTCTTCACCGTTTGCTCTCTCACGGGACCTCTCTTCTCGCCAACTTTCCATCTTTCTCCGTTCCCATTCCGGTTTCGTTGTCAGATTTTTGGGAAACCAGACGAGAGGAACATCGAACAAAGGATGGGGCAGGAGAGGGAGAGGATGCTTGGTGTGTATCTGGAGCTGTTGGAACACTACCCTGACAATCTGTTTGAACCACCACCAGAAGACGCCGACCCCGCCAGAGTGTACGCTTCGTCGCTCTTCCGAAAGTGTATCCACAAGGCCGAAGATGAGGTGGCAGCTCTGTTCCCGTTTGATTGGAAAGTTGAGGTGCTTGCCCAACCACGATCGGTGATCTCGAATGAGCCTATTTTGGAACCGTCACGAACACTCCCTTCTCGTCCTCAGTCGTTCTCTCGCGGATACGTCTCCAACTTCCAAACAGGGACTCCGCTTGGGTATCGGAACTACATGAGCCGGTCAGACATGCAAAAAGGCGGGTACGAATGGAGCGATGGGAGTGTCCACTTCAGACTTTCGATCCGACGACCGACGTATCGCGACGAGGCGGAGGAATATGAGCGGATGTTTCATGGGTTGATGATGGTTGTCCGGGAGATGGAGAAGCAGGAGAGACAGAGTGAGACAAGCGCTGTCGAAGAACAAAAAGAAGAGAACGTGGAAGATGCCGGCCCTGATTCGGGTGAAGAAGAAGAGGAGGAGAGGAGAAACGAGGAGGAAGGGGAAGAAGAGGAACAGGCACTCGCAGGTGACGAAGAGCTGAGATTGGACGAAGAACCAGTCCAAGAAACCGCTCAACCGTCCGACACAGATCAAGTCCAAAGTGCACTCGAGGAACTGACTCTCTCGACAGCAGAGAGCCAACAATCCGCAGAAACTGGAATCTACTCTTCAAGCGAGGACGAAAAAGAAGAAGAAATCGACGACGCGACCGATTTACAAGATGAAGTGAAAAACCCCGTCAGTGAGAACACTCCTTCACCGACACCACCCACGCAGAATACTTCTCCTCTCCCAACATACCAAATCATCAATCCCTTCAGTAAGGCTCCAATCGATCCTCTTGCCACCCCTTTTGTCGGCACAGCACCTTAGTTGCTTTTTTTCTTCGATATTTACTATTGTTTTGTCATCTTCATTTTCACCTCACTCATCGTAATCCAAGAATGAAACAGAATCCCAATTTTCAACGTCGTTATCAAAAGGAATGCACTGAAGAAAAAATGAAGAATATGAAATGATACGGAAGACTAAGATGGTGTTCGTACACAAGACTGATAAAGACTTGCCATCGTTTGGAAAGAAATGAAAACCCGCAATGCAAGAACATGGAACGCCATTACAGAGGAACCCCGATCTTCTCTTCAAGGGCCCTATGATATCTCAGTTCGATGTCCCACGAAGCAGTTCTTGCTTCCCCAAGTGTGGTGCAGGTTTGATTCCATCGCTGAAATTCCTCCTCTGACGTGGGTTCACGAGGAACTGATTTCTTCAAGTTGAATGTATCTTTGTGATGCCAGAGATTGTACCAGTGACATTCCTGTCTGATTTGCTTTAGATTCTTCATTCCAGCTTTGACGATAAGATGTCGAGCAAGAAGAGGAACTAAGGCGAATAACTAAAAGAAACAGTCATACATTGCTGAGCATATCTATTGATGTCATCGCTAAACCAACAATACATCCTTTCACGCTGGAATAATGAAAGAAGATGAAGTTGAGCAAACAATCATTTCAATCTTGTGAGGATATTCGGTTCGGTTCACTAAAGAAACATATGGACGAAGTTGATCTGTTGCATAACGTTGTAGGAGGATATAGGAGAGAATGAGCGTGGGAATGAATAGGAGTGACATCCACACAGATAGAACAACTGTGTGATACAGCGGCGTCTTTTGCCGTTCCCGTTGCTCTTTTTGGAGTTTCTTGATCTGTTCATCACGAGCTCTTTGTTTTTCTTCGTCCTTTTTCCGATATTCCTGTTCAAGCGCAATCCTTTGTCTCATTCGGCGAAATTGCTCGGCGGAGACTTCATTAGTGACTGGATCAATGAGAGGAGATTCATTATCTATTTCATTTGCTCGAATATCTCTCGGAACTCGAACAATACGCTGTCTTTTGAGTCCGAGTGGATTCCTGGAACGTTTTCTCCCAAATACATCGGAATCTGAGTCACTAGTGATAACATACTCCGAAGAAGAGAGGGATGACTCATTTTCTGTCAGATCATCTTGATTATTGTCGTTTCCACGAGGAATATGTGGATCTGGATTGGAATCCGAGGATTCCGAATGAATGATCCTTCTCCGTCGTCCTTGTCGTTCATCGTCTTCACGGAGATGCCGCATGGCTTGTGCATAAATTTCCCTTCGCTCAGATTGCCTTGACATTCGAGATGTTTTTGGATTGGGAAGATCAACTTCTTTCGTCACAATTCAACGAATAACCTCAAATAGATGAGTAACAATCGTATCTGTTACATTTGTCAACTTTCAGATACGAATGAACAAATTATTCGGCCTTGTCACTGCACAGGTGAACTCGGATATGTATTGTTCAATCTTTAGTTTAATTTTGGCAGGTTCACCCAGACTGCATCACTGAATGGATTAAATCTCAACTCAACAATGGAATAGAGGAACCTAGTATATTACCTTTTCCATCTGACTTTTTTTACAGAATGTCAATTTTGCCAGCACATTTTTCTCTACAAAACAAAGCCAAAAGTCTCCTTCAATTCATGTGATCATTTCCCAGCCTTTTAAACAATGGAAAAGAATGCCTATCGACATGATAACCGCTCTCAAAATCGTTTTCTCAACAGTTGCTTTCTTTCTGACGTTGTATGCGGCGAGCTTCGCTATCCCTGATATGATATATCGACAATACAAATTCAAACAAGGTTTTTTCTTGCATATTTTTCTGATCCTGTCACTTCTAGCTACCGTACGATCGTATTGCCAATATATCCTCTATGGACTTGCAGAACTCTTTGTCGTCTTTTTATTTCTGACGGTATGCACCAATCCATCGTATTTTTTGTTAGGCCATTCAAACATATATCAATCTCATTCGGAAATGGCGACGAAGCAATCAGGCAATCACAATCGTTCTTCCAAATCAATTCTCTGATGATGGGTACCAACTTGGAGGTAGCATCAAATCCAATCGACGCTCTCCATCTCCGGATCGAACCGCCATCAACGAAGATCATCCGGAAACCGAACCACTCCTCGCCTCGTACACCTGATTACACTCATTTGTTTCACCACCCATGACATTTTGTTGTTTTAATTTTAGACTTTTTATGGTATGAATTGCTGTTAAAAAGAGCGACACTTCGATCAAGTCACAACTTTTTCTCTCATGACGGAGAAACGAGGTCTGGTCTTGTCATCTCAGAAATTCACTTTTAATTGCCATAATCTTTCCATCAGTTCGAGTAAAGCATGGACAAGTCATTCATAATGTCACGGTTGACATTGCACAACCTGGAGCTGTATTTCGTGCACAATTGATGTCATTGACAAATGTTCCAGTTGATCGGATGACAGTGACGTTCAGAAGTAAGAAAATTGAGGATGATACTGATTTAGCTGCTCTTGGAATCACAGAAAATTCTCCAATTGTTCTCATCGGATCATCTCTCCCTGTTGTACATGCCCCAACCGAACAGGTTGTGTTTCTCGAAGACCTGACCGAATTGGAGAAGAAGAAAGCTGGCTTAGAAATCGTTCCAGCGGGTCTGCAGAACCTGGGAAATACGTGCTATTTCAATGCTGTGATTCAGTCACTCAAAGCAATCCCTGAATTGTCCGGTGCACTCAAAAAGTCTGATAGATGTTCGAGAGTAATTCACACGTGCTTCCTCTTTCCTTTTTCAGACATTCCGAAAGTCACCCTGAAACGCCAACAGCGTTATCGAATGTCATATTCCAGACATTCCAATCACTGCAGAATTCAACTTCTTTCATTGTCCCTGCACCTCTCCTTTCGACATTTCTGACTGCACATGCACAGTTTGCCCAGCGGACTCCGCAAGGACAACCAATGCAGCAGGATGCTGAGGAATGCTTCACAGAGCTCATTACGGACCTCAAATCTGTTGAAAGTATCATTTATCGTCAATAATAACTGTACTTTATGTCATTATTAGTCCTTCCCATCGCAGAACAAGATATGATCACCAGATCTGCTTTCCCACCTTCAAACATTGTCGAACAGCTTTTCCAGGGAAAATTCGAGCATAGGTTTGTGATGCAAATCCAATTGATCCATTTATCTGCCTTAGGATGACCAATCAAGAACTGACCGAAGGCCAGGTGGAACCTCAAACTGTGAGTGCGGAAACTTTCTTGGAACTGGAGTGCGTCATTGAAAATGAGACTCATTATATGAATGAAGGTATTAGTCTCGCACTCACTGGACAACTTTCAAAATATTCTGATGTTCTCGGTCGTGATTGCCTCTACAAAACCGAGAAAAAGATAGCAGTCCTCCCACCAATACTCGTGGTTCATTTCAAGCGATTTTATTGGAAAAAGAAGGAAGCTTTGGCACACTGGGATTCTCATCGTGTCAAGATTGGGAAAAACGTGAACTTCCCATTCTTCTTTGACAGCTTTGAGTTCTGCACTGACTCTGTTCAAAAGGAGCTTATCCCTGTCAGAGATCAGAAAAAAGAAGAAAGAGACCAAATGGCCAATGCTGCAAAACTGGAATTGGAGAAGAAACTCGATGAAACACCATCTGAAATGCTCAAAGACAAAGAAGAAGATCTTGAGAAATCAAAACCGACGGAATGGTTTGTGGAAAGGGCACCAAAACGTCCAAGTACAGGATATTATGAATTATTTGCGATTGTTGCTCATCAAGGACGGTCTGCGGATGGAGGCCATTACATCGCGTACATCAAGAAAAGAAAGAGTCTCCCCTTCCTCGTGTTTATTTTCATTTAGATCTGTGGTATGAGATGAATGATGCGAATACATATCCACGAACAGATGAAGACATCAAAAAATTGTCAGGACAAGGTTTTATTTTCATTCGTTTCATTCTGTCCAGCTGACCGACCATGCGCTTACCTCACTTTCTACAGAGCATGTGAGCAAATTGAGATTGAATAATTATTTCTCGTCTTGCATTTTATTCGTTCATTTCATGCTTCGCACAATCAACCATTCAGTGGAACTCGCGAACGTTCTTCACGAGCTTCTATTCATCGTTATGTAGCGACAAGCAAATAATTTCATTTTTGAGAAGCAGCTTAGGAGATCATTTGTGCCTCAAAATAGGAATCTTCGGAGGATTAATTCGATCATCCCTTGAATAATTTTGACCTCGATGTCACAGTTGTCAAAGTTTAAAATTGTTTTTTTGGGGGATCCTAGCGTTGGAAAGACCAGTATTCTTGCACGATTTATCAACGACACATTCGAAGACCATTACCAAGTACGATTTCGAATCATTTTTCTAAGGCATTTTCACCCGCATATAGCCCACAATTGGAATTGATTTTCTGTCAAAAACCATTTATCTTGATGATCAAACGGTCCGACTTCAGCTTTGGGACACAGCCGGTTTCCTTCTTCACTTTCATCTCCTGATTCATCAACCAACATTCTCTTTTCCCAATGAATCATTCTGTATGCGTCGGATATAGGCCAAGAGAGATTTCGGGCACTAATACCAGGATATCTGCGAGACAGCTCAGCAGCCATTGTTGTCTATGATATCACAAGTCTATTTTTCTCACACTTCGATCCGACTAGGTCGTCAATCATTCGAACATATTGAGGGTTGGGTTAACGATGTTCGCTCAGAGAGAGGTGAAGAGGCAGTGATTATGATTGTCGGAAACAAAGCTGATATGTCGGAGTCACGGTTTACCACATTTCGTCTATGACAGAATTCAGACAAGTTCAAACAGAAGAAGCTGAGGAGAAGGCTCAGAAACTCGGATGCCTTTTTTCAGAAGCCAGTGCAAAAGCTGGATACAATGTCAAGTCGCTTTTCAGAAAAGTCGCCCTCACACTTCCATCTGCCAACCAAAACAATCGAGATAATCGTATGCCCACATTTTTTCTTCAGTTTGACAAGCCCAACAACTTGAACCAGATGCACCACCATCTTCTGGGTTGGTTAACCCATCGGAAAAGAAGCAAGAAGGAAAAGGATGTGGTTGTTAATTGCGTGTTGTTTAAAGCATCATCTGTGATACATACTCTTTTTTATATCACCTCACGAAAAAATTTTCATTTTGGTCATTGTCCTGGAACGAATCCCATCTTTTGCACAAGCGCAGAATGACAATCAATCTTGATCATGTAAAGACAAAATCTGGTTCGAATCTTATTATTAATCAAGATTTTTCTTTTCAGAACCAATTGATATCCTATATCGAGCGGTAGATCGCCAAATGATCAGCATCCAAATTCTCAAACGTCTTGTTGCCGATAAACAATTGGATGTGATTGAAGAACAATATGTTCAAGCTCTCATTGACACAGATATACCATGGGAACTTGCGGCAGGAGTCATTTCAGAAGCCATACTCAAGAAAAACGGAGCAGAAGACCAGGTGTTAGATAATATCATTCAAGAACTACAGGAAATGCAACAGGCATGCATCGAGCGATTCAGGGAAGTTGAGCCAATATCACTTCCATTTTTGACCAATTTAACAAAAACACACGAAGAGGTGACAGCAATTCGAGCCAAACACTCACTTCCTGTTTTCTCGGAGGCATAAAACGATGCATAATTCCAATCCATACACTCAAAATATTTCATCTTTATCTATGAAAGATGCATTTTTGTTTTTCCGATTCTCCTCTTTTTCAGCAAGATTCTCATTCCAACGTAAAACTGGTCGATAATCTGTCCAGACACTCTATCCCCAAGTATTCACAGACATGAAGCAATTAGATTTGTTATTTCATGGTTTTCAGAATATTGTGAGACAGAAACATTGTTCAATAGAGAAATGATAATCAACTCACAACAAAATGAAGAACATAAAGGTCGGGGAACATGAAAAGAAAAAGCCGCTGAATCAAACGCTGCCAAAACAGAACATAATGAATAAAAGAGTATCGTAAAATTGGCAGTTACTTCCGTTTTGCCTTTTCCAGTTTTGTTCTCGCTTTCGCTTCGTGCCTCCGAGCATGTTCCAGCATTTCGATGAGCTCTTTCTCCATCTTTTCGAGCTCTTTGGCCTCTGAATCCAAACTTTCCTTCATCTCCGCGTACAACCTCTTGTCCTGCACCTGTGCTTCCTTCGTCTGCTCCTGGACGCGCTGGATGTACAGTTCTCGTTTCTCTTTGGCAACCGCTTCGATTTGTCTCACCTGAAGTGCTCGCTCACGATTCTCCTCATATAGTTGTTGGTCTTTTTTCGCTTTAAGTTCCAGGTTCTTCTTCTTCTCCTTTTTGACTTTTGATCTTTCTTGGAGTCGAATGGTTGACATTCTTTCTCGCTCCTGACGCATCTCCTCCAACTCTCGTTGTCTTGCAGCTTGTGATGTCGGTGAAAGTGGCGGTTCTGGCACTTCTCCGATCGTCATCTGGTGTCGGTACATTTCCTCCTTTTCTTTTTGCTGTTTTAATTCCTCGGCTTTCTCCATCTCGATGTTTGCTTGTTGCATCAATCTGATGTACTCGCTATGCATCTGCTGGATCCGCTTGCTCATCAAATCAACGTTCTTCTCACTCTCCACCACATCAGCAGCTGTAACACCATCGTCTTTGAACTGTCGAGATGTTTGGTGCAACGGCCCCAAAGAGCGATTCGGAGAAGGCGTCCGGCGACCTGACTGGGAAGTCTTAAGACTTCTCCGAAGATGCCGAGACGCCTTTGGTGTCGACGGCGGGCTTGCAGATTGTGTCCTCAAAAGTTTTTTGGACTTCTGCGTCTTACCCAATGTGGATTTCTTCTTCTTTTTTGATGGGTCTTTCGAGTCTGATTTTTTGCCTTCGCTTTTTGGGGTGGAAGGGCGAGTCTTCACTTTCTTCGGCTTCTTTTTGGTTTCGCTCGATTTTCGTTCATTGCTTCCGGTCTCATCTTGGTGTCGATCGTCTGACTTTTTTTTCTCTTTCTCTTTCTTACGTTTGTCTTTCTCTCGTTTTCTTTCCTCTTCTGCCGTTCTCTGTTTCATATCGTCCCCTCTCTTTCTGGTTGCATCATGTTTTGTAACTTTCAATCTGATCTCTTCATCTTCTCTCCTCCTTTCCTCTTCCTCCTTCCGCCTTCGTTCAATCTTCTTTCTTCGTCTTTCTTCTGCTTTTTCTTTTTCCAGTCGTTCTTCTTCTTCTTCCCTCCTTCTCTCCTCCTCCTCTCTTTTCTTTCTCTCTGCCTTCTTTCTTCTTCTTTCTTCTTCGTTTCTTGCATTTTCTTCCTGCTCTTCCTCCTCTTCTCTCCTTCGCTCTTCCTCTTCTCTCCTCTTTCTCTCCTCTCTCCTTTTTCTCCGTTCTTCTTCATTCTTCTTTGCTTCTCTTCGTTCCTCTTCTTCTTCTCTCAATATCTCTTCTTCTTCCTTTTTCCTTCTCTCCTCCCTTTTCCTTCTCAGCTGTTCCTTGAGATTGTCTATTTCCTCTCCTTCGGTCAGTTCTTCTTCTCTCCATTGCTCCTCTTCTTCTGCAATCTGCTTATTCTTCTCCCTCTTTCTTTCTTCATCTTTCGGTTTCTCCTCTTCTTTCTCTTTCTTTCTTTCCTTCTCTGCGATTTGCTCTTCTTTCAATCTTTCCTCCTCTCTTCGTTTTTCCTCTTTGTCCTGTTGTGCTTGTTCCTCTTTTCTCTTTCTTTCTTCTTCCTCCTTTTGTTTTCTCTCCTCTTCTCTCTTTCTTTCCTCTTCCTCCTTTTGTTTTCTCTCCTCTTCTCTCTTCTTGCTTTGAATCTCCTCAAATGCTCTCTTTCTCTCTTCCTTCTTTTTCCTCTCTTCTTCTTTCTTCTTTCTCTCTTCTTCTTTCAATCTCTCTTCTTCTTTCTTCTTTCTCTCTTCTTCTTCTTCTTTCTTCACTCTCTCTTCCTCTTCCTTCTTCAATCGTTCTTCCTCTTTCAGTCTCTCCTCCTCTCTTCGTCTTTCCTGTTCCTTCTTTTTTCTATCCTCTTCTTTCTTCTTCCTTTCTTCTTCTTTCTTCTTTCTCTCTTCTTCCTTTTTCTTCTTCTCTTCTTCTTTCAATCTTTCCTCTTCTTTCTTCTTTTTCTCGTCTTCTTTTCTTTTCTTTTCTTCTTCTTTCCTCTTCTTCTCTTCCAGTTCGGATGTGTCATCTCCTTTTGAGACCCCTTCTCGTTGTTTTTCCTCCTTCAAAGGTTTTTCCTCCCCTTTTTTTGATCCTTTTTTGGTAATTTTCTTCTCATCAGTGGACTTATCAAGACTATTGTCTTCAATTGATGAGAGCGTCTTTTTGCCTTTCCCTTTCTTTGGAGATTTGGATGTTGGTTGGGTTTGAAATTCAGCAGCTGAATCTGGAGGCGTAGCTGTTGATGAAAGTTGGGTGTCTTCTTCACGCGAGATTTCGCTGTTTTTCTTCTTTTTCTCGCTTTTCTTCAAAGAGTGTGTGCCTTCTTCCTCAACATCCCTCGTAGAAGATTTTCCTTTCTTTGTCTTTTCGTGATCTTTCGGTGAATCGAGATTTGCCGGAGTTTTGGGCGATGATGGAGAACTCGGCCGTTCGTGATCAACTGCATTCTCTGCTTTCGTTGGAGTGGCATTTGCAACCCGTTCTGGTTGAGGAGTATCAATGACATTCGAGGGTGTCTTCTCATTTTGCATCAATTCGGCGAGACGTTGTTCAAATTCGACTTTTCGGGTTCGAAAAGGTTGGACCTCTTTCTCGATCTGAATTAACGCAGCCTGAATGCTTTGCTGCTGAGCCACAATCTCCATTGTTTGTTGGAGTTGGATCTGTTTCTGTTCTTGGGTTGGTGGATTTGAACTATATTGCTGTTTATATTGCTCTAGTTCAAGGTTTTGGAGGGCGGTTGTGTATTGTTCGAGAAGATCGTGATAGGGCTGCAATGACTCTTCGTGCTGCTGAAGTAAAAGTTCTAGTTGCTCAATTTCTTGTTTGACCTGTGGAATCTGGGCATCAAGGGAAACTAAATGGGCATCAGAGAACATTTGATGAAAGTGCGACAAAACAAACTTGAAGGGACTTCATGAATACGCGGCAGAGAACTATCGTTCTGTTGTTGCTGCAGAACATGAATTTGTCGAAGGATAGCGTTAAGTTCTTGTTGTTGCTGTTGGATGAGTTGTTGTTGGAGAGATTGGTACTGTTCTGGTGATACTTGTTGTCCAGCCTGCAACATCTGCTGAATTTGCTGCTGGAGATAAATTTGTTGTTGATGGTGTTCTTGTTGGAGAGCCTGATATTGCTGTTGAAGACCATTGATATCCATCGATTGTAATGTCGTTCCTACATTTTGTTTCTGCATGTGGGCTTGGAGGAAGGCTTGCCGCTGAACATTTGCAGGGAAAAGATGAATATTTGATAGAGAATTTTTGGTAAAGGGGAAATAAACACGAAATGAGAAAAGAAAGCAAATTATTCACACGTCAGGTGTTGATTTCCGGAGTAAGGCTTTCGTTTGCATAAAGCCTTGAATTTACAATGGAAAACTCCTCGGGCCTTCGACTATTCTAACGAGTGTCAGAAGAAATAAAAAAAATTAAGGTACCAAGAGAAGAGCGATGATGAGTTAGAATTAGTTTTTGTTTCTTGTGAATATGAAATTAAGCATGTGTAAAATGAAGAAGGTTGATTGAAATGAAATAGAACAAGAAAAACTTGTCAAATTGCCTTTAGTTTATCTTCGACAAGCTTGGCGGCTTTCTGAAGAGCTTTCGTTTCTAAATGTGGAGTGACATCCGATACAGGAACCTTTTGCTTCAGAATTGCTTTGGTGGCAGGAGTGGCCTTAGACAGGATGGTGTTGAGTCCAATCAGTGCCTGGTTTACAGTTGTGACTGTTGTGGATCTGAAAAAGGGACAAGAATCGAAAAGGAGGAAGATACTTGAGGAATGGCACAATTGTATCGATGAATCCGCCGTTGACAATGGGATCATGGTTGTCTGGACATGCTGCTACGGCGTTGAACGTGTGCATGGCCAGACCCATGATTTGCGTGTCGGCATTCCCTGCGCACTCTTTCATTACATCAAAGAGCGACTGGGCTTCTGGAGGAACCTTGGTGCCCTTTGTTAGGAGAGCAAAAACTTTGGTGGCGAGACCCTGCGTCCTGATTGGGATTGATTTGTCTGAAAAGACGGAGATGAGAGCGGGAATGGCTGGGCCAGTGATTGCTCCCATTTTCGCCGCATCTGCAGCATACTTCTTCTGCAGCTCTGTGCAGACTGTGTTGAGAGATGTAAGGATGTCTGCTGTCCCTTCCTTTTGTTTCAGTTTAATGAGACTCCACGATGCATCGAGCACGTGCTTCTCCAAAAGAAGATCACGCTGCTCTGGTTCTGTTGCCATTTGCAGAAGGTTGTTAATGAAGGAGTAAGCTGAACGAGGGACAGCATCGGATGTCCCTTTGGCGGCGTATTGATGGACTGTGTCGACGATGCCTGATGTTAGAATTGTGTCGAGGAGCGGTTCCTGGTGTTTGGCCGTGAGATGGCTGATAGCTGCAAACAGCTGCTCTTGACTCTCATCCGCAGAAGGTGCTGTGGGAATGAGGGGAATAATGGACTCCAAAATCTTGCCTTTGAGAAGGCCGGGTCTTTTGTCGTCTGGAACTGTGACTGCCATTTGGCCGATGACGGAGAAGGCAGCGTTGAGTGAGGCTTGGTCTCCTCCCGAGGCTGGAGCAGCTGAAGGGGCTGCAGCGTGTGACTTGGCTTGTTCAAGTTGCTGGCGAAGTGTGGCAATCTCATTCTCTTTCTCGACAAGTTCCTCTTTTCGGACATGTGTCTGTTCCATCTGAGCTATCTGCGCTTTGAGAGCGTTGACCTGTTCCGAAGACGCACCTTGTGTTGACGGGGCAGGTGTCGGCGTGTCGGTGTTGCTCTGAGCTTGCCCTCCCTCCCACTCTTCTTCTCCTGGCTGTCCAGCTGTAATCGTCTCTTGAGCATCGCTCGCTTTTTTCTTCTCTCTCTCAAAATACTTCAGGATACCGGCCGCCTTTGAATATACCCCAAATTGTTCGTCATTCTCAAGATCTTTTATTTGAGATTCAAGAACGTCAATTTTTTCCACAGCCACACCAACAGAGCAGAGTCCTTCGATGACAGCTAGTGTTCGTTCCTTATCTTCTGCTGTCACGTTTTCCTCCTTCAGACGCATCGAAACTTCAGAAATGTAGCCTTGGTTAAGGAGTGATTCACACATCTGTTTATTGGATGAGATTAGATCGAGAAGACTAGTCATTGATTGTTTGGCGATTTCAACGTTGCTTGTCTGGAAAAACAAGATAAATAAATGATCAAAAATACCGTCATCATGGAACGAAGCGACATTATAACAAGATTACAAGAGTTTTGTTGGAATGAATCAGGGATGGAGGCAGAGAGAGTACAGAGAAGAACCACGCAGACAAGCTGAGAGGAGAGAATGATTAAGAACAATTATATCGGAAATAACTTGGTGCATTCGGGAAAATGATCCAATATGTCAAGCAATGAGTGAGTGATGAACACACCCAAAGTTCATCATGAGTTCCGCTTTTAATTTCTTTAATGATTGCTTCTAAGAGGGTTGACGAAGCGATATCTGTTGCTGCTGAGTCATCTAAAGGGAAATTTATTTGTTTGAAGAAGAATATGACTTTTTGCGACAATGTGGAATAATGTCTTTGCCATAATCAGTTGTGACTCCCTATTCTCTCTGGAGTAAGCCTCAATGATTCCAGGTAGGTCCTCAATCTGTAGATGATAGATAGAAGTGAGAAATTGAAATTGGTGAGAAGTATGTTTGAGTGATGGATGCTTGTTCAAATGGACATACAGAAACAGCATCATAGATCACATCAAAATTCTCATTTTCTTCGAGTGGTTCTTGTGCCGATATGTCCAGATCTTCGCTCATTAGTGAATGGATGACACTCACTCTTCATTGGGGTCTGATCACTTTCCGGAGATCGATAAGATACGGCTTCACCTCTCAGAGAAGAAGATAGATTGAGTACATTTCCTGTGATTTGAGTCCAATCAAGAATATTCTAGATCTAACTCCAAGTTTTTTCCTTTGAAAAATCTTCCTCTATCTCAATGGCTGTTGTGAATCATCGGTATTTGTTTGTGGAAAGTCTTGGAGGGGGCACTTATGGAACAGTCTGGAAATCATGGGATCTTCAAGAGGGCAAATACGTTGCAATCAAGAGCATCCTCCCTCCACAACATGAAAGTGGCATCTACCACACAACCATTCAGGAAATTTCCCTACTAAGGGAGATCGACCATCCTAACATCGTTTCTCTCTTCGATGCATTCCTTGATCCCTTTTCAAAAACATTATATCTGGTTCAAGAGAGCATGGACCTTGATCTCTTCGTGTGCCTCTGTACAATTTTTATATCTGTTTTTCTTACAGGTATATTTATATAGAATTGATAGATCATATATTTCATCAGCTTTTATCAAGTCTGCTACATACCAATGCCTGTCAGCGCTTGCCTATCTCCATTCAAACTGGGTTATTCATCGTGATTTGAAACCGAGTAATATTTTACTGTCAAACGATGGACAAGTGAAGTTGGGTTTCATTTCTTTTGCATTATTCTTTCAGGTGACTTTGGTTTCGCTCGATCTTTTCAGACGCCGATTCACAGTCTTCCATCGGATAAAATCATCGTTACTCCATGGTATTGTCCCCCAGAGCAAGTTGTAAAGATGGATTTCTATTCTCCAGCACTTGATATGTGGTCTATGGGCTGTATTTTCGTGGAGCTCTTGATCGGACGACCTCTCTTCAGATTCCGCGAAGAAAAGAACCAAACATTGATCGACGTGATGGTTGGCGTGTTGGGTGACATGTCCAAAGAGTGGCCAGACATCCGTTCAGGACGGGAGTATTTCAAAGTTGAAGAATCTCTCGCCAAACGAGAGGCCTCACAGAAACCACGAAGAGACACAGAAGGCCGACTCGAGCGTGAAATCATTGATGGCGTAAAGATGGTTCGAAAGCGTGAGATCACCCCAGAGGAATTGGATCTCTGCCGACGAATGCTGATGATTGATCCTGAGAAAAGGATCACAGCGCAGGAGGCTCTCGTTCATCCTTATTTTCGAACACGATTTGACACTGAAATTCGCGAACCTCCCAAAGTTTCTTTAGTGGAGCCTTTGACATCTTATCGGAAAGCAATGAAGAAGCGCACTTTTGAGCTGGGCGAAGAAGAGAAGAACTTTATCAAGATTTTTGAGGATTCGTGTTTCCACAACGAAGATCAAGGCATAACTGGGGAGGAGGTGGAAATGCAGGATACAGAAGAAGATTGACACTTTTCTCTCTTCTATTTTTCAGCTTTTTGAAGAACTCCAAATTCTCTGATGGATTCTTTTCGGCCGACACAATCTAGACAGATGCCTGTCCATCATCGACAACAAGATGTCTATTGTGAGGATTGAATGCACTTTTCTGGGCATTTGGTGAGCCAGTGTCGAAAGAAGAGAGTGAATCTTTATGTGGGATGAACAATGTTTGGATGGAACAGAAAAAGAGAAATCTCACCCTTTATACTTTTTTTCTTATCACTTTCCACTTCCCGCATCATTTTTCCGTTTTATCATGTCATTGTCGCGTTTGCCCTTGGTTCGACTCCCTCACAATCCTGTAGTGGTGTCAATTGTCTCGCAAACAACACTTGCAGAATTAGGGAGAGCATCCAACACACGCAAAATCTTTGAGGAAAGCAACCAACGCCGACAAACACATGGATCTGATGTGTGCGACTTTTCACTCGGAAACAGTGTTGTTTCCCCTCCGCAAGCATTCCGTGAAGCTCTGCAACAGATTTCACTCGATGTGCGTCTCCATTTTTTGTTCATCCAATCAGCCTCCAAGCAATGTGCATTCGTACCTACCCACAACAGGTCTTCCACAATTGCGCGAAAACATCGCAAAATGTCTCACCAAATGGCATAACGTCGAGATCTCAAAAGATGTATTCAGAACATTTTTCTCTATTCTTCAAGTGTGTCCTGATGGCATGTGGCGCATCAGCAGCAATCAATATTGTTCTCCACACGATCCTCCCGGCAGATTCAGAAGTTATTATTCCGACTCCATGCTTTGGTGAGTACATTCGCTACGTCGAAAACATGAGGTGTAAAGTTGTTCTTGTCCCCTGTCGTATGTTGTCCCTTCTGCTGTTACCACTTCAGTCCCAAATTACGAGCTTGATGTTGAAGCTATTCGTGCAGCCATCAATGACAAGACTCGAGTCATCCTCCTGAACAACCCCAACAACCCGACGGGCAAAGTTTATTCTCAAAAAACTCTTGTTGATCTTAGCAAGGTTTCCAGTTGACATAATTATGGTTTTCAGGTGTTAATGGATGTTTTTGAGCACCGTAAAGAAACAACACCTGACAACCCGTCTCCGGTCTTTCTCTTGAGCGATGAAATTTACCGACTCATCCATTATGATCAATCCACCCCAATTTTCTCCACTTTTGCTGCTTACCCATATTCATTCCTGGTGAGCTCTTTCGCAAAGGTTGACTCACCTATTTTTCATGTTATTTTTCAGGATTTTGCTCTTCCTGGAGAAAGAATTGGGTACATATGTATTTCTCCTGCTCTTGTTGACCAATGTCTCATTGATGCCCTCTCTGTGTGTTTTTTATCGCGTCACATCATTCATCCTCAACTCCATCAGTCCTCAACAAGAGTTCTTGGTTATGTCGGCTGCCCCTCGATGATGCAGCATGTTTTATGCAAATGCCTCGAAAATGGTTTCGATTACGCTCCTGTTCTCGCCGAGTATCGCAAACGAAGAGATCGTCTCCACGCAATCCTTCTTGATGTATCTCATTCATTTCTCAACAACTTTTCAGGCTGGGCTCCAATGTCCACTTCCGGAAGCCGCGGTTTACCTTTTCCCAAAGGTTCCGGAAGGAGTGACAGACAAAGAGGTATCTACTCGTCCTTCTCATCGACTCTCCTCAATCTCCCCTTATCATCAGTTTGCTGATCTTCTTCGTGCTCAAAATGTTTTTGTTGTCCCGGGCTCATCCTTCCTTGATCCCACCTCTGTTCGTCTTGCATTTTGTGTGGATATGGATGTCATTGAGAAGTCTGCTCCCAAAATCAAACTTGCAACCCAACAAGCGCGCGCACACCACAATTAACATTGACACTCATTGTTTTATTAGATTCTGTTCACTTATTATCATTTCTTTATTTGTATCCGAGTTGGATCCGAGCAGTTTCAAACAGAGAGGATGGATTTGAAAAAGATGGAATGAGGGGATTCTGGTATTGAGAACAGAGGAAGCTCAAAACAGCATCCCAAATTGAGTGTTCCACGTCTTAAACTGAGACAACTGAGATTGTCCAACTGATGGTCGTACTCGCTTCAACGATTCCAACACATCTGCAAAACGAATCAACTCGAAATCACAAACCTTGATATGTCACAGGTGGAATGTGGCGCTCGTCAATTGAAACGAGCTCTTGCTTGTCTATTCGGCGAATAGGCCAGAAGGCAGCGTCGCCGCAGAGTTGTGAGATGTCGGCGTTCGAGAAGAGTTCAGTTTGCTGGGCAACTTTGGTGATTTGCGAAGGTGATAAGTTGTGATGAACGGTGGAAAGACGAAACGAGAGGAGTTTTTCTCGGTCTTGAAGTGAGGGGAGAGGGAGATAGACACGGCGTGGCTAAAAGATGGGTGTAGGACGAGGAAGGAATGAAGATGGTGTGATTTCAGACCATTCGACGTAAGATTGCGTCGTCTAAATCAAAAGGTCGATTTGTTGCCCCAATCACAATCACTTGATCGTCGCTTCCACTCTGAACACCATCCATTTCCACGAGAAATTCCGTTTTTAAGCGACGTGAACCCTCATTCTCCGTTGAGCCTCTGGACTAAAAATTGTATAAAATAATGATCAAAACAATGAAAATGGTTAAATTTGGATATCCATACAGATAGAAGAGAGTCAATCTCATCAATAAAGATGATTGACGGCTGGACAATTCGTGCGACAGTAAAAAGTGCCTTAACAGTTTTTTCACTCTCTCCAACCCATTTTGATGTGAGAGAGGAGGCGGATATGGAAAAGAATCTTGTTTTCGCCTGGTTAGCAAGAGCTTTGGCAACCAGGGTCTTTCCTGTTCCTGGAGGTCTGCGCTAGAATGAATAAAGGAAGGTCACACCCGAATAAGAGAATCCCTTTTGGTGGAGCGCGTAAATCAGTGAAAATATCAGGTCTAATCAAAGGGTAGACGACGACTTCATTCAGGAGTTCTTTCAGAGGTTGAAGGCCAACTGGGAAGAATAATATGGTTGAAGAGTATAATACTGATATCGTCCCATGAAATATTCGTCGAATCCCATACAATTTCTCTCTCGATATTCTGGATGATTTGTGGATCACAGCTGGCGAGCATCTGTTGGTATCGTTGCTTCTTCTCTGGATTCTTGATGGAATCGACAAATGATTTCAAGGATCCAGAGATAGTCAGCGATGCACCATCCCTCTGCCGGTGAGAAGGTACCGTTTTCTTCATTGGTTGGGCACTGTTTGAACGTGGTAGTTTTGGCGGCGAGACCTGATGACTAGATGGCAGTTTCGAGGATAATGGTCGAGAATAGTTTGATTTTGATCTGTTTAACAAGTGGCTGGAGGTTTTTGGTGGAGAATTTTGTGGATTACGAGAAATTGGAGGTTTTGCAGGTGTCGTGGGTGGAAATGAGTGTGTAGGAATCGTAAATTGAACAGGTTTTGGCTTGAGATGATTAGATTCATGCGTTTGAAGTGACTGCTTTGGGGGAGATGACGGTGATATAAAACCTCTTCTGTTTGAGAGTTGAGGACGATGATTGATGGCGGATTTTGAGAGTACAATCTGTGGAAGACTAACTGATTTCGATTGGACAAGCGAGTACACAATTTTTGAGATTCTAACCATATTAGAACGAGTTAGTTCCTTCGTTGAATGGTTTTCTGGACTAGATTATGTGAGAGTGATGAATACAATACCGAATGCAATCAGGATGTTTAAGTACATCTTCAAATGTTGATGCAGCCTAAATGAAAATGTGTGGAATGTTGGATCATGAGTATAAGGACAGATACGGTGAAAAATTGGTGAACAAATTGAACGAACTGTAAGATAGAGGCTATATGCTTCTGTATAGCTCTTGCGTTTAAGAGCACTCTCTGCTGACTCTGCCGTTGTACATGCAACCTGAAGAAGTGATTTGAAATCCATTCGTTCCTGAGAATCCCATTGAAAATTGTTTTGAGAGATGTTCATTGAAGGAAGATTAAAATGTGAGTGAGGTGTTGCTCCAAAAAATTAAAAACCACAGAAAATTGTTGAGACAGTAATTTATGCTGGTACACCTCCGCTATCGTCTGAATTTTGTTCAACAGGCGCTGATTCCTCGTTGATTTCGGAGCCTTTGCTCTCGCTGTCATTCTTTTCAGCATCATCCTCTTCGTTCTGTTGATATCGGGGCTTGTTGGGAGCTGGCTTCCTCTTCCTCGTTTTCCGCTTGGAGAACGAGAACGCCTCTTCCTGGTCGAATGTAGATGGAGAGAGTTCGATGTTCCTTTCGTGCACTTCCTGGATGGTTTGTGTGATTGATTCTGGGAATTGTGTTGGGCGAGCGATAGTAGTGAGTTGTTGTGTGATTGTGACAGCATTGAGCATGTCAGATGTGACTCCTTCTTCATTGCGTTGGGCCTGCAACTCTTTGAAGTGGAGGTATGTCCGACGGATGTTAGAGATTGCATCTGCCGCGTGATTCTGCGTTGTGGCGTCTTCGCTCAGAAGGAGCTCTGTGAGGATGGCGACACAGTTGGCTTGGCGAAGAAGGAGACAATTTGAAGCGTCGAAAGAAAGAGCGCGGATGGCAGACGCAGCCGATCGGAGGATGTCCTTGTCCTTCTCTTTGAAGAAGAGGAGACACGGAAGCACTCCCTCCAACTTGCCCATCAGTCGAGCAGTGTCTGGTGTTCTGCAGCACGACGAGATCGCGTCGCTGAGATGTCGTCGAAGGAGTGGATTCTTTGTCGAGGCGAGAGACGCCAAGAGAGGCATCACACCGACCTCAACCAGAATGTGAAGGTTTTGGTCAATCAATCCAATCTTGCTGATGACCGCACATGCTGCTGCTCGGACTCCATTGTCGTTGATCGTGAGGAGCTCCACAACTTGCGCGAGAGCTCCAACATAGTTCGATCCGACATACGTCGCGTTTTGCTTGTCAGCAACGAGAAGAGTGAGAGCAAAGGCAGCAGCGGTGATGACGCTGTTGTTGTCTGATTTGAAGAGTGACCACAGAAGACGGAGACCGTCGCTCTTCGCAATGATTTCGATGCTGTCCTGCTCACTCGCACACAACGCAAGAGTGTTGCAGACATTCACGAGCAGCTTGTCGTTCATCACTGTCAGCAAGCGGATCATATAAAGAAGCCCTCCTTTCTCCCGAATTGTCTTCTTCCCTTCGCTGAAACGTGCAAGGGTCTCAATCGCGCCAGCTGCGTGAATCTGCAGGCGGATGTCGCTCGATTTGAGCATGTCAATAATCTGCTGCATCAGGTTTGTGATGACGAAGAGCGCAGCTTCTCTGTACGCACTGATCTCGCGGATGGCGTCGCAGATGGCTGTGAGAAGTGTCGGTTCTCGGTTGGAGAGGAGGTTGCGGATGAGCTGAATGCCCTGCAAGTCAAAGAAGAGATGTTGCGCAGCTTGGAGACCAGCACAACACCCGCCGATGCACCGCACTGCGAGAGTGAGGAGGGTGGTGTCCTTTGAGTGCTTGAGCAGACGAAGCATTTCGAGGAGTGTGTGCTTGTCCAACAACTCCTGTCGGTTGGCAGCGTCGAGAGAAAGATAGGCGAGTGCTCCAGTCAAACTAGTGACAGCAGCGAGACACTCGAGATTGACTTGCTGGACGGAGTAATTCTGGACATGCGTGTTGAACTGTTGGATTTCTGCGTTGGACTGGCCTGTCGGTTCTTTTGGCGGAGGAGGCAAGTTTCCGTCAGCAGCTGCCGCAGTGGTTGTGGATTTAACGGCTGATGCGGTTCCTGCCTTGTTTTTCGGAGTGGGTCGTCCAACTGTCTTGGCTGACCCCTTCGCTGGTTTGGATGGTGTTTGTGCTGCCCCCATTTTTGATTTGTGGGCTGATTCTCGTTCGCGAGAGGTTTGTTGATTGACCGAGGCAGGTGTGGAGCGTCCGGTCTGTTTGAGCGTGCGGGCGTTGACAAAGTGGCGGAGATGGTTGAGGAGAAGAGAAAGCGCTCCAAGTTGGCGTCCTTCGACTCGACAGTTCTTCGACTTGAATGCCATGTGCAGGAACTTCGCGGCAGATGCAACAATCTCTTTGCTTTCCGCTCGTTTCAAAGCCATCACAGCAACTTTGATTCCCCCAGCCTCTCTCACCACTGTCCTGTTGCGTGTGTAGTCCATCAGCTTGGCGGTGGCGTCGAGACCAACAGCCTGCACTGCGGGCGAGAGATCTTGGCAGACAGTGTCGACGAGAACTTTAGTTTGTTTCATGTCGTACATGGCTACTTGGATGAATGGATTGACTGCGATCAGACTGAACACAGTACCCACACTGCAGCGGAGCTTGTCGTCTGGTGCTGAGAGGTACTTCGCGAGAAGAGGAATTCCACCGCAATCGCGAATGGCCAGCTGGTTCCGAGGTTGTGTTAGATCACATTCGAGAATCGAAGACACAGCGACGTTTACAACTCCAATGTTTCCCTCCCCAATCACACTGATCGCCTTGAAGATGCGTCCATAGTCTGGATTGTGCCCTTCGCTGATGTTCTTCGTGTTTCGGCGAAGGTTGAGTTCGTCGTGGCCTTCATCGTCGCTTTCGGCTTTGTCATCGGCTGGATCGAATTCCTTGGAGAGTGTTCTGCCAAGTTCAGACGCATCGCGGGTGCGGGTTGCGGAGGGGTCCATCTGGGTTGAGTTGCGCATGCGATACTTGTCCAAATCGTTGAGCCATTTGTTCCTTTCTGATTTGAGTGGTTTGCTTGCTGAAGAAGAAAGAGAGATAATGTATGAAATTGGGAAAAATGAGTCAATAGAGAAACAGTCAGACTTTCTGTGAGAGTGTTTTTGTTGGCTTCGTTTTGTGCTTTGAGATTGCCCCAAGCCAATCGATCCTCAGATGGTCGATGAGTTGCCATAGCCCGACGATCGAGCCCTTCTTTGTTCGCAGTTTGATTGTGAATTTGAAAGAATTCAATCTCGTCATGAGCACTACGACGAATGTTGACAGTGTTTGTTGACTTTCTGAAAGTTTGATTTCTTCCTGTCTGTGATGCCCGAGTTGATGAGAAGGATCGTCCTGTAGCAGATCCACGTGTTGATGGTTTCCCTTTTGCACTCAATAGGAGTCCGTTTTTCTCACGAGCTGTTGTCAAAGGTGGGCTTTGTGTGCTTCTGCGATCGGGGAGATGAGAGAATGATGGAATGTCAATTGGGTCTGTCTGTGAGTTTGCCCGTTGAATAGCTGCTCCACTTTTGTGGAGAATGAGAGATGTTATGGTGGAGAATGTGGTTTCGTCAGATTCAGACTGGATCGCCCGAACCTCCTCAATTGAATTGAGAGATATATATCCCCGAGGTGTGCCAGCACAGAAAAACGTGACTCCTTCAAGTGTAACGATCTTTAGGCAGCCTATCAAATGTTCATTAGCTGGAATTTGATTTGGTTTTGGTCTGAACTCTGGTACCCACGCCAGAGTCGTACAAATTGGACCCTCAACATGTGCTTTGAATGCATTCAGGTAGTCCAATTCTTGGAAGATTAGATCAGTGTTTAGTCTATCAAGAAGAGGAGAATGGTTTGCGAGTTCGTTATTGTTGAGAAATGAACACACTGGCTCTCTTGTTTGATAGGTTGTGGTTTTGGAGACTTGGAACGATAGGAATTAGTTCGATTGAGAGGGACTGTGCTCTTGCTTGAGCTCTTTGGACGAGCAGTTGAACTCATTTTGAATTAAAACTGTGGGACACTTGTTGAGGAAGGTCACCAATTCTCTGCGAAATACAAAATCGATGTGAAAAAGTGCACCCACACACAAACGCCTCCTTTAGAAATCCAGATGAACTCGCCTTGAGCATGAGAATGGACTCCGTCACAAACGTTTGCTCAACTCTCACGTTTATGAGTGTGACCTTTCCATTTTTGCTCAACTCCCGATTTCTGCTATGTGACTGTTCAGTGTCGATGCATGAGAAACAGTGTTCAATGATGATACAATTCACAACACATCAAAAAAGTGCCCAACAGACAAGATTCAGAGGGGTAGTGCTACGCGCAGTCCGCGTTTTGACTAGGGGCAGTCCGTTATTTTGTGCTAGGGGCAGTCCGACTATGCTAGGGGCAGTCCGTCCATTGCTAGAGGCAGTCCATCGTTTTCTGGGCTATTATTGGAAATATTCACTCTTTTATTTGAACCATGACCACAATTCTACATATTTTAATTCAAATTCAGTGAATGTTAAAGGATTAGTGAATTGATGACTGTAAATGAGGGCCTTTGTTTGATCTGACCGATTGTGAGAGATATGAGATGGATACGGTCAATCAAATCGAAATGTCATTGATAGAGTAGAGAAAGATGCGATGTAGAGATGGTGTACCATATTACGACCATTTCAAGGTATGGTGAACATCTTTCTTACAGACTTTGTTTCTTGAAATGTATGAAGGGAATCGTGAAAAAATTGCAAACATCTTTCATTTCTCCATTTCTCTCCTGATTTTGATGATTAGTTTTGTTCTCGATCCTCCCTCTCTCTCGTCTCTCTCCGCCTCGTTCTCCTCGCAGCCTTCCCTCAACTTCACCAATCCGGCATGCTTAAACCGAAGAAGGATTCGGAGAATCTGCAGTTTCCCGCTTTCTTTTATTCTCCCCATCTCCTTCTCTTCTTCGCTAGATCTTGTGGTGTCTCCTCTGGTCTTCCTGATCTTCTCCCTCTCTGTCGACGACATTTGTGCCGCCAACACCCCACTCCCCCTCACTCCCTCCCACTCTTCTTCCGCCTCTCGAAATCCGACCTCCCCCTCCTCTTCCATCTTCACCGCCGACGCCATCCACCACAGCTCGCCCTCCATCCACTTGTCCCTCTCTCTCTAGTTTTCCTTTTCCCATCCGTTAAGTGAATGTTCTCCATTCCTTCTCGTCCCCTTCCTCGTCTCAGGTTTTTTCTTCCCTCTCACACCTGGTCCCAATCTCCTCGAACTCCGACTTGTTCCTCTCTGCCTCCCCCCACTCCTTCCAACGACCCGGCCAAATGATACCACACATCAAGCGACGCTCCTCTCCCTCCGCCTTCCTTTCTTTCCCCTTCACTGGTCCTCGTCGCTTCTGCTGGCAGCACAATGACACGCGGCAGTTGTGCATAAATTCTGACATGATCAACTACTAAACAGGAAATAGATTTTAGGAAAGAGAGTTGATTGCAGCCGAAAGGGTGAAAATTACGACGATAACGTGGAGATATGTGTGAGAGAGTGGTTGGAGATCCAAAACTTTGTGTGGTCAATCCTGGATTGAAATGGATCTTAGCTTGTTCATCATCTCCTTCTTGTGTTTCATCCTTCATCGTTGGTGCGATTCGGATAGTATTGACACTTTCTATCTCATATCCCTAATTTTCGGTCAGATCTAACAAAATGACCTCTTTCTCGCCATCAATTTCCAAATCTGCTTGATTTCGCTGCTTCTGACTTCGAAGATGTGTAATTGTGCTCATGGTGCAAATAAAAGAGTGAAAACTTGCACTAGTAACCCAGAAAACGACGGACTGCCTCCAGCAATGTCCGGACTGCCCCTAGTAAAGTCGGACTGCCCCTAGCACAAAAAAACGGACTGCCCCTAGTCATTACGCGGACTGCGCGTAGCAACACCCGATTCAGAGAGTTCAAACGAGATGGTTCAACTCATGATTGAGAATGTATGGATCACGTTAAATGCCAAATGGAAACGTATAAAGCATGCACAATCGAATTTTGAATCAAGAGCACATGATTCATTCTCAGTTTTGATATGAACAGCGTCACGTTGACGAGACTTGTTTTGTCAAGAGATTGCCGTTCTCAAAGAAGGTGAATAGGTGCACGCGAAGATTCACTCCAGACACATGTGTTTAGGTGCTCGAAGGGACGTCAGGTCGAAGATCAATTGTGGATGACACTTCGAATCCGGTTATGGGGTGAAATTAAAATCCGGATCTGCTTTTGATCAAATTGCATTGATGGTTTCGTCATTTTTGCTTCCCTAATGCTCTGAATCAACTATTTTTCTTCATTTTTTCACAATAAGGCCCCAACGATTCGTCAGTACGAGATTATCGGTCGCAAATTCCCCTCTGAGAAAGAGCCAAGCCCCAAGGTCTTCAAAATGAAGCTCTTCGCCAAAAACGCTGTTGTTGCCCGCTCTCGCTACAACTACTACATGTCTCGCCTTCACAAAATGAAGAAGAGCCATTGCCAAATCCTGAAGATTGCTCAAGTTTGTTTTCAGAACACGATCTCATGAAACATTCTACTATCAATAGATTCCTGACAAGAAAACAAACACTGTCAAGAACTTCGGCATCCTCATCAGCTATGATTCCCGCACAGGCACACATAACGTGTACAAAGAGTACCGCGATGTCTCCATCTGTGGTGCCGTTGAGCAAATGTGTATGCTTATATTCTCTTCTATTTCAAAAATTTCTTCGAGTTGTTCGTAATATTTCCTTTTTTGAATGATGTCACTCATTTTTTCCATTTTTCATTTGACGCTTTCTTCTTGACAAATTCAGACAATGACATGGCTTCACGACATGCCGCTCAGGGAACTACAATCAACATCATCTCAGCTAACCGCATTCAACCCAAGGACTGCAAGCGCACAGCCGTCACCGCTTTCCACGTTCGTCGATTTCATTCTCATTGATCTATCTTCAGGACTCTGCCATCAAATTCCCACTCTTCCACAGGAAACAACGTCCATCCACACAAGACTACAAAACTACTTTCAAGGCACGCCGCCCAACAACAGTGTTTTAAAGTCATTGAATTCCATTTCAATCGATGCTGAGGATCGCTGGAGATCATTTCCAAAATCATTCTCAACATTCTCCTGACCAACTCTTATGCCCATTCTTTCTGTGTGAGTGTACATGTCTTGGGTTGTCTCTCAGGGACAAAGAAAAACATCATTCATTCTTCGTGACGTGGCCTCTGCTTCCTCGCTTCAGAGTCGAGCGCCTGTATTGATGGGTACGTGAATATGCCTTCTGTTGATGTAAAGAAGGGTTCAAGATTGACACCCGGTTGGTCTATGATTGTGTCATCAGAAAAAAGACTGAAAACCTGTTTCGTACTCCCGCGCCTGTAGAACCATTTCTAATTTATCAATTTCCTTCATAAATCGTGCTTCTGGTGTTGTTCCCTCCTGAACGATTGAAATATGAGGCAAAATACCTCGAATTCAAGCCATAGGTCAAGAAAGTCTTTGGCTACGTTGGATATTTTGAACAAGGAAAACAGTTATGACACACAAATAGGATCTGGAAGATCTGAAACCAATTGTTGAAATCCTTGCTGAGATTATGAAAAGACAAGACGACTAGAACCTGAGAATAGCAGACTTTTTCAAGTTCATGTTTATTCACAGTGGCTGCTTGATCTGGCGTCAAATCTCCGATGAGAGACTCGGCGAGATCATGTAAAAGTCCCATTTTCACACATCTGTGTAAAAATAAATTAGGAATAGTTGAAGAAGAATGGATAGACTTGTTGACATCTAGTGTGGGTTCATTCAAAACAAGAGGGAGAAGCGCTGTGCGAAAAATGTGGCTAGAAACAGTTTCAGGGTTTTGGACCCTTCCAACCCAACCAGTTCTGGGTAGATTCTGGAAAAAAATTGGATGAGATTTCACAGAGTTCTTCTCGAAAGAATGCATACCTTCAATTGAGAAATTGTATGCAAAAAGTGTAAAAGATGTGACTGATCCATGTAAAAGCGTCAAATCAAACAAAGACGATTAATATGGATGGAAGATCGTTTAAAGAATTCAATGGGTCTTCATCACTTTCTTTGAACATCCTTTTTCTTCTTGTCATACATTTTATCAATGTCCCGATCAAGCTCCGATCTATTTCTCCAGTGGTTGGAGAAGAAAAAGAAGAACCAGAATGAAAATCACCAATTGTTTGCCGTTCTTCCACATTTCTCTCTCCACCTTCAACTTTGTTTGGAGGGTTCCTATTTTTCCATTTCCATATATTTAAGATTCATATTTGATTTCAATCAACTATTTTCCTGCATATTTTTCAGATTACAACACAATCCAGAATCCACTGATTTCATCCCAAATAATGGACATGAAAGCTCACAGATGCAATTGACTCAGACTTCAACAATAGAAAAGCATCTATTTGGTCGATCTCCTTCAATGTTTGCTTTCTTTACACATCTGACAAACTACATTTTTCATTCTCCTCGCTATTACTTACCTCATTTTTTTAACTCCATTTTATTATCTCATTCAGACAAAACGTATCGCATGCATCTGAACCTGACGTTTTTGATCCAATCTCACCTTCAAATTTGGAGAAATCACCTCATCGCCCTCAGAACACGTCCGGAACATTTGAACGAAGACCTCCTAACCAAGAGCAGCCAACAGTACAATTTCAGCATTCTCGAAATGATATCTACCGTGAAGGTCCAAGTTATTCAGAGGTTTCAAGGACACCAGCCCAAAAAGTCAATGATCCTCTAACAACTCCAAATATCTTTTTAAATTCATCAGACATAACAAAGTCTCCGTCTGATGCAGTTCAATCATTGACTCCCCGTTCGAATTCCACACCTCTGACAACCCCACAACGGTCAAACATGTCCACTCCGCAGACCAAATCATTCAACCAAACTAGGGACCATTTTATTGGTTCAATTCCTCAATCACCGTCTTCATTGATGGGTTCACTTACGAACAATCCAACTTCCAGCTTTGCCCCTCCAATTCATCCTCCTCCGCCGCCAGAACCGCTAACACACCCAAAACAAATCTCCACCTCGGCATATCTCAGACTCCTCAAACCGGCCATTCCACTCAACCCACATGTCGATCAATCGGAAGATGAACATGAAGATTTGGGCCCATCTCTCTCTGAGGTACGTCGTTCCTCTGAGCCTCTAACCATCACTCATCCCGAACCGTTTCGGTTCTCGACTGATCACCGAAGCAGCTGGAGAAACAAACTGCAGGAACTCAGAAGACAGAGAAACGAACAAAAGCAGAAGGAAACAGAGGAGCATACCCCTCACAACGACGATCGATGGACATCCACCTATCGATCTCGATTCACATCGAGTCCTGTGGTCAATCAAAATCATGAGCGATCGTTCACTCTCTCACCTCACCTCGATGCAGAAATTGCTGATATTCTCGCATCATCACTTACTCCATCTCACAACTACCACAGTCAACTGAAAAGTCCAAGATTATCATCACCACATCAACATGAAAGGAAGGAGAATCAGCAGAATGGCACAGACCTAGAATCATCAAATGAGCAGACATGTGATCGTCACTCTCTGTCAAGCGATCCGATCGGACATCAGAGAACACGCTCAGATTCAACGTCTACACGACGCAGTTCAAGCCAAAAACGTCGAGACAGCGACTTTAACTCGTTTTATCAGAGAATGATGAGGCAGCAGCGAGAAAAGGAGGAAGAGCTCGACAAGCTGCGGATTCAACTGGAGGAAGAGAAAAACGAAGATTCAGAATGTGTCTTCAAACCAACAATTAACAAACAAAAGAAGACTGCGAATGAATCAATGAACGACACACAAGCAAAAGCAAAGATTGAGGATCGACTCATCCAGTGGAATGAACACAAAAGAGAGGAACGAATGGAACGAATAAGAAACAACTCCGATCTCCCAAGTGAATGCACCTTCCAACCGAAACTCAACAAGAGGAATCCAAATCTTGGAAATTCGCTCAGGAGTTCTGACAACAGAAGCTTATCATGTTCTTCAACGAAGCGATCGGTGAGCAGTATCGCTCAGAGTGGTGATCGACTCTCCAACAACAATAACGTGTTGCACCCACCAGCATTCTCAGAATCCACACCTTCCACTTTCAAACCGACACTCATCGCCACTACAAAAGTGAAGGAAGAAAGGACTAAACAATATCTCGCGATCCCAGCTTTTGAGCGATTATCTCAGCCAAAATTGCTCCAAACCCACCAAAATCCTTCACACAACGACGATGGTCTGAATGTCGATTTAAATAGTGATAAAACGAAAGAGAAAGAACAGCCGCAGCCACAGAAGCGACTGAGCGATAGCGATTTCAGGGCATTTCTTCAACGACAGGAAGACACATGGATGAACCAGCGGGCCAAAGTGATGCTCGCAACCCAGACAATAGCAGATGAGGCCAAACCACGTCTCAAACTGTGCCAGAAGAGCTTGCGAATGGCAGAAGAACGAAACGCAGGGATGACATTTCTCGAACGCGTGATGGACAAGGCCGAACAAAACAAGAAGCACACAGTTGTGAATCCAAGAACGAAGGAATCAGTCAACGTTTCGGTTTCGAAGGGAACACTCGCTCTTCTTGAACAGGAACAGTCAGAAATCACCTTTTCGCCACAAATCAATCAACGATCTCAACAACTGAAAGCAAGGAGCGTTGAAGAAATGTCGACAGAAGAGGTCCTGAGAAGAAAGGAGAGGCTGAACTCCCTAGCGAGAGAAAGAAGGAAAGAGGAGCAGAATGAAATGACCTTCAAACCTAAACTCTCATCCAAAGATTTTGGGGTAGATTCAAAATTGGGAGTTCTTCGCGATCCGGACAACCTCCTCGAACGGCTGAATCAGGAAAGATTGGAGAAGGAGAAGAGACTCATTGAAAAGTACGGCACACTTGAGAGCAGAGAGGAACTGGAGGTGAACAAGAAGGCTTTCACACCAGATATTCATGAAATCCCGAAAACACATTATTCAGCTCCATTATCTGCTCGACATGTGGAACGAACGAATCCACAGACTACTTATTCTCAAATTTATTCTTCAAAGTGACATTAATTACTTTTCAAGCGTTATTCTTACACGGAGATGTATTCATCTCACACATACTCCAGTTTGATCACATCTTATGTGGAATGAGTGGCTATTCCTTGTTCAACATGACTCTTCAATGATGCTTGAGAGAGATTTGGTCAATCAGGTGAGTCCTTAGAATCAGAGAAAAAAATGTCGGGTAGCTAATGCTCACTCGTCCTAGAAAGATCAGCGGGTTGTTGTGGCCCAAGGATCCCGACAAGATGCTCCACATTGTATGTCGGATCCTTGGGAAGCCAAACACGATCCAATTTTTCCCTCTCATGAAAGACACACTCGGCCAAGATATAACCATCTTTTTGACGGATCCTAATGTGACAATGATTACATTCCTCTCATTTTCTGGAAGTCCACACATCTATACCACAATATATAGTCCATTATTTGAAATACCCGATATCCCACAGAATACAGGACGCTATCGAAGAGTTGTCGTCGAGAAATCGCAGATACGAACTACAAATCGACGTTCTGACTCCACGGTGTTTTCATTCATCAGTGAATCTGGTGGAATACTTGCATCTTGTCTTATTCCAGATACAACCCCAACCCAAGAGGAGCTTTATGCAAAGTTCTCCAAATTCATCGACCAGTTTTCTGAACGAGATGAAGCTATTCTGAATCAAGAGTCCTTTCGTGGATTGTCCAATACTATCACACTTCGTATCAATCAGCTGCAGGCATTCATTTCATTGGCCAGCACACTTCAAACAACAAATTCCCAAACATATTCTGAATCACAGAAAAAGGCTGTTCTGTCTCAAACCCTTTTACAGGAATACCGTATCAAACATCCAGTTTTACGTCGTCTTTACTCTCTCGTCAAGGCATTTAAAGCACATCCAAGCTCATCGTTCCCTAGAACACTCTCTGAAATCCATGCACTTGTTCGAATCATGACTTCTGCTGTCCATATCACAACAACTCTCCTTGTTTGTGCGACCCTGTATCAATTTTTTTCAATAGTCGTCCACAAAGCGAGTCAGTACCTCTGCGATACTTTCACTCAACTTTTAACACTTCAATATTTCCCAATCGTCAATTTGACGGCACTCAGGCAAACATTAAACTCCATCAAAACTCTGTATACAAGAACATTATCGATACTGACAGGAATCGAAGACATCACACCTCCTTATCTTAATCGAGCTGTCCAACCCCTCACAGAATTTTTACGCAAACTCAATGTCATTACACAACTCCATAAGCTTTCAGGATGCATGCTCCAACTCACAAATCTATTCTCTTCTCCATCACTTCATATTTATGGCGGATTCTTTACAATCGTGAAGTCTCGCTTCAGTCAACTGATGATGAGTCTCACCAGAACCACAACAGAAAAGCAGTCTTTCCGTTTTTCTTCAATATTCACTGCACTTACTCAACAGAAAATCGAGAAAACAAGTCAAATTGTCTCTCGAATTGTCATCGATGTTGCCACACTCCTCCCAGATATAATTCGTTCTAACCTCCCACTCTACATGATTCAATCTGCATTTATTATTTATCTTCATTTCCTCCAACTGTTTCCACAAGCACAACGAACCGTTCTAAACCAACTCAACAAGGACGATTTCTCTCGACTTCTAACAACTGCCATTTTCCGAAAGCATGTAGACTTTATCCTGATTCAAACGGGATGTACCAAAGATCAAGCTATGTTCTCTAAAACCATCCTCCCACTCATGTCAACGAGGATGATTCTTGTCCGAAATATCGGGATGTTTATCCTCTACCAGATATTTTCGGAGAATGAAGTCAAAGAGTCCCGCCTTAACTCGAAGATCCAACATAATTTTGAAGGATTATCACAACTTATTGCAGAGGGTGAAGAAATCAGAAGAAACATCGAAGGAAAACTCGAAGAACAAATGAAATTTTTTGTTGCGAAACTCAACAAGTTCTCTGCTACACTTGTTGACACACCGTGCTTTATTCAGTCTGAAGGAGAAGGTATCGAATCAACTGAGGTTACTTTGCACAATATGCCTGAGTTCTCTGCCGAACTGCGCTTTTCTACATCTGTTCATCAAACCGCATTCATTCCAACAATGTCATCTGTTCATTCTCACATATCGATTACCGAGACTCACCATGTTTTGAGTTGGGTTCTTCAGATCATGAAGAACACACTCAACACACTCCCCAGCGACACGTTGCAGATCACTCAAGCGTGGGTCAAGAAATGTCAGGATGTCGTTCATTATGGTTCTCAAAATGTCACGTGGACAAGCGAATTTCTCCCCTCATACTGTGAAGAGCTCCTACAAACCTACTCGCAACTCGAGCACACTCTCTCTGTCTTCGATTCCACACACAATAAGTTTCTCTCGGGAATGGAGTCAAGCATCTCTCGTCTTCACTTTTCATTCCCTGTCGAACCATACACGATTGTACAACTCAAAAATACAATCCGTCCATTCAGTGCAGAGTTCAATGGTGTGTTTGAACAGCTCAAAAAGACATACTCCGATCAAGCCAAAGCTCTTCTTGGGACACTCACAAGAGATTCCACGTTTGGAGAGCAAAATGAAAGCAAGCAGAAATTGTTCCATTTCCTAATCACAAGAATGGAGAATGTGTTTGATGGAGAGAAAATCCGAGTGTTCAGCGACGTTCTTGAATCGATCCTGGCCAGAATTGTGGAAGGTCCGTTGATATCAATCCCACTCTTCTTGGACGATGGAGACTTGTCCTACTCCGCTTCTCCTCTCTCGCTCTTCTCGAATCCATTCTCCTTCAATCAACAAGGAACTCAGATTCCCCATCATATCATTTTATCACATCAGTTGGGTGACCCAAAAACAGAAAACGCCCGCGAATCAGTCGAGAACCTGGCGATCATCTCAATTTTTGATGGCTTCATTCATTTATTTGAGCCCAAGCACTTAACGGAGGTCATCCAGTCCAAGATTCAAAATCTGTCCATGCAGACACTCGAAACAGAGAAATTGTGCCGTCACTATTATGCAGATATCAGCAGATATGCCCCATTCTGGTCGATTTCGGCTCAGGATCTCTTCTCATCATTCAACACAAGTTCCATCGGACGTGGTGGACAGCAGAGTGATTCAGGCACTTTTATCAAACGACTGTCAGCGAAACGTCTTGTCGATCATCTCCGAAAAATCAGTCAGAACACTGGAAAGGATAACAATTCAAGCCCGTTAATCGCAGGGCAAGCCCCAGCAGTCTTTGAGATCGATGATCTTGTGGGGACTTTCTCAATCACTGAAGACGAAAGTGAAGAATTAACTATTCCAGAAATCGAGCCATCATTGTTGCTTTCACTAGAAAATTCTCGTCTCTTTGATCCACTTGATCTCCGCCACCAGCTCGTTGCTGATCTGAGTGAGGAACTCCTCCATGACTTTGATTTTCCGGAAACAACGACAATGCGAAACCTGCTCTCGTTCAGTCTGAAAGGAACTGATTCAGATACATACAACCCACCCCTCAAACTCTGGAAGGATTACATCGATTTTATTCGCTACTTCATCCAGTCAGTCAACAACCTCCCACCGCCTCCCGAAACTCCACTCGGCAAAATCGATATTACACAACTCAAGGAGGCTCTCGTGAAATTGTCACAACAATGGCTACATCCGTTCACGTCGTTTGTGTTCTTTGGATTGATTGTCCGAATGAGACTCATTATGATCTATTTAACGAACATCACGTCGATCGTCAGAGCCCATTCAACGAAAGAGGACAATGCAGAAAGTGTCGCGCAATTCGTCCATCTCCGGAACTCTTTCTCATTCATCTTCTCGGTGAATGAAACATTCAAACTGATGAAGCAACGAATCGACATTCTGGCAACTCTTAATCCATCTCAGGCCACTATTCTCATGACAGAATTTGACAGAACCAAGAAGATTCGACAAAAGTTTGATGAACAAGATTGGTACGCAGCATTTGATTCTGTTCATCTGACCGAGCGAAACATTGCCAAACATCTCTTCGATGTGTCAGAAAGGTTGGATGAACAATTGAACAGCCTCATCATCACCTTCAACAACAAAGAGTTAGCCCCGATCACTCTCGAAGTTACTGCACCCAAAGCTAAACAGATGCTCGCAGCAATTCGCATCCCTGTGGATGAAGTCGCTGATTTCATTGCCTTGTCGCAGGCATCGGATCAGGAACCGAATCCCTATATCATCGAACGCTTCAACGATTTGAAACAAATGAAGGAAAACCTCCTCTCACTTTGGAATCTTTGGGAACGCTTTGAGACACATGTATCTTCGTTGAAGGATATGAAATGGGGAGAGCTTCATTCAAAGATCACGAATGATCTCAAGGATGAATGGAAGTTCTTACTTGATGTCTACATGGATCAGGTCCATGCATTGCGCCCAGCTCTCCAGTCAAAGCCGGTTTTCAAATCGATCTTTCAGTTTGTGTCGCAACATCACCGAATATGGGCTATGATTTACACTCTCGCGACAACTCCCATTTACGACTGGCATTGGGCCGCTGTCATGCGAGCAATTACACCCCAGTTCGCAGTGAACGATGATGTGAATGCTATGAAGATGGGCACCATGCCAATTCGGCACCTATTTGAGCTCTGTAATGAATGTAAAGATATTGAGCAACTGAATTCAACAATCAAATCGATCCAGAAGGATGACGAACACTATCAAAAACTCCAGAATCTGGAATCAACTTGGGCTGAAGCTCAAATTCCACTCATATTGACTCAGGCTGAAAAGGATTCTCTGGTCCTGGCCCCGACCAGGACGTCTGATTCGAAGTCAAGACGACACGACAAGAAGCGGAGAGTTCTCCTCCCCTTCCCAGTTGTGAATATCTCCCAATGTTCTGAGTTAGCCGCTGCCACTATGCAAGATCTTCAAGAAATCAATAAACTAAACACAAACGAGATTCATCCGGAGACTGTCAAAAAGTTGAAACATCTTGAAGATCTTCTGTATTCCATTCAATCATTCCTTCTCACACTTCATGATTCTCACACTCTCAACGAAAAACTGACAACCGCTCTGACGGTGAATGTCCTCTCCACGACACAGGCGATGAAGAAAACAATCACATCCTTCACCCATGTTGGAGATGCTCTTCGCAAGCTCTCTTCGTTCCTCGATTCTGAACTATCCAATGTTGACACTCAACTCAGCAAAGTCAACGTTCAAGCCTCTCAACTTCTGAACGAGCGAACCCATGACCATCTCGCATTTGTTTCCAAATCTATTCCACACCTTCTTCTTCTGTCATACAGTCAGCTTGTTGATTACATCAGGCTATTTGATTCTCCTTCTGTACATCTCCCTTCGTCCCTCTTGACGAAAATGATAGCTCACGTGGAATCTGTGACATTCACTCAGCAAGAAGTCTCACCTTCCACATCAATGGTTGGGAAGGGGAATGATACTCATCAACACAACGACAAAGATGCGATCATCACTCCGGTCATGATCACATCAACAAGTGGAGAAGCCTTGGTCTTCTTGGGTGAGTCTGGGATAAAGAAAACTGAATTCTTCAGACTCCATCTCCATCTGGTTACTAAAATCTCAGACACCCTCAGAAATGAAATGAACGTTCTGCAACAAACATTTATGTCTAAAGCCAATGTCTTTTCATGGTTTCTCCAAATCGTTCCACAGTTTACCAATCAGAGCTCGTTTCCCATCAATCCACAAATCCTCTTCATCTGCCTTGATTCCTTCCTAAACACTCAACTGAACCTCATCATCAACCCATCAACACCACACACAGATTGGTCCGTCTTCGAGCATGTGGGTTCCTTGCAAGGGTTCATCATCTTCTCAACCTCGTACTTGATTGCCCTCCTCAGATGTCCGGCTCCTCTGACGACTTACTCTCAATTTACGGTCTCATTGATTGTCATGTTTTTGGATTTGTACGACAATCTCAAGCAATTGCTGGACCATCATACGGTTCTTCTCAGAAATCCAATGGCCCAGAATCATCACTCAAGTAGTGTGACATCTTTTGCCTCTCTCTTCGATCAGATCACTCAGACTGTGCTGGCATTCCCTCAAACACCAGTCGAACAGCAGGTCGACACATCAGTCAACCATCAGCTATTCAGAGATATTTTGTCGTCATTACTGTCATTGCTCAGCATATACGCTCATCGTGTAGCTTTCCACGTGCAACTCATCTCCTCTACCTACCAAGCAGTCAGTTTAATCCCAGGCAATCCTTATATTCAACAAAAGTTGGTTCCCCAACATTACTATCTCTCGGTGGGTAAACGTCTCTCAAATCCAATCTACACTATCTTCAATCTATCAACATATCTCCCTTGGATCCCTTATTCGAGAGATGTTTTCTTCCTTCCATTTTCAGAACAGGTTCGGCTGAATGAAATGACGCAAGTCGCATCCATTCCCCAACCACATCAAACTCTTTCACAAGCTGGACCTCTCTTTGTGGTGAACAGGACTGAAACAGATTACATATATTCACATATTCACAGTTTTGCTCATACCTACAATAAAAACCTGCATGTTCTCCATCTCGCACCAAACACTAGTCCACTGGAAATCAAACGAGCCATCGTATATACATTGGCGTCCTCTCTTTGGCTGCTTCTTGATGGTATCGAAGTTCTACCACCAGCTACTCAACAGACAATGGTGGATTGGTGTTTGTCCGTTCGGAGTTGGTTTCAGACCATCCCCACAAATCAAAGTGGGATCGTAACGATGACTCTTGAAAACGTGTCTGTTAGTGTCTCGCTTCCAGCTGATCCCTGGTGTGTCTTCGGAATCTACAGAACAGTCGAAAATTTCCACGGAAAGATCAATGATTGGGTGGAGAATTGCTTTACAGTCATTTCTCTCTCAAAGATTGTCAGAAATGGGTTGATTGGGAGTCTTCTTCAATCAAATGGGTTCATTTTCTTTGATGAACTTGACACAAAAATTCAAACATACTTCAAATCACTGTCTGATCGCCTCCCAAATCACTTTGACATCAAAGACACAGACATTTACGATTACTTCACGTCATTGTCCCACCTCAGACAGTTCACTAAAAAGTGTGGACAACGCTTACATGAGGTCCTTCTGAATGCACCTTACGTCCTCTCGCAAGCTTCTCTGCCACTCATTCAATTGAATTCTCTGTTCGCCTCATCCTTCCTAGCAATTCACACCTTGAAATCCTCAACGCAGGAAACAGAGACACTACGACTCCTTGAAGAAATGGCAGTGAAGCAGGTCATGCTAGATGAAATTGTCTCTCTAGATTCCTCTTTGGAACTTCTAGCAATGTATTCGTACAAAGCAACCATCCTCCCTCGAATGAAAGTCGAACAAACTCAGGCTGATTTGTCCTTCGAAAGCTCTCTTGAACGCATTGTTCATTCACTTTTCTCGCATCCCAGTACTCTCACAACTCTCCCAGTGTTTGTCAACTCAACAGATCAATCGTCGGTTGCACTCCAACAATCTGATGTCGTTCGAGTTCATTCAATGTCAACATCTATCCACCACGATCCGCCTGTTCTTCCGTCTTCGAGACCATTCCACAGCTTTCTTCTTAAGTCTTTTGAAGAAACATACGACACACCAATCGTTCACATAAATGGCAAGCACGGAATAGGAAAAACTAACCTCATCGCGCTCCACCAAACACTCTACTGTAAACTTCATGGATTTCCTCCGTTCATCATTCCTGTCAATGCTCCTCGAACCGTTCCAACTGACAGTCGATTGATGTTTCTGGAAAAGGACAGTGAAACCAATCTCTTCCGCCGTATCCAAAAGACTTTTTCACGACTTGGTGTGATTAATGAAACAGGTCGGCAAGATTCTGTAAGTGATATGGATATCCCAGTTTGGATTGTGATTTCTGTGATCTCAACTCCCAAACTCCGCTTTGGAGCCTTTCTCGAAGAATGCTTTCAGTGTACTGCTCATATCTCGTATGGTCGAATTGAAATCTCATTCACAAATGGCCAATCGTTCCTCCTCCCTCGTCATTCCAAGATTTTTATCGAAACAAGATCGTCATTCCTGAATTATCGAGGTCTTCTGCTGCAAGAACCGAAGCTACTGAGCGTTTACCATCCAATATATCCATTGATTCAGTGGAAACTTGACAGGTGGGCCAGAAATGCTCGAACACTCATTGATAGTGATGTACTGGATGTAGGTCTTGTCATTCTCAGAGTGGCTCTCACGAAGACATCACTTCTTACAGAGCTTACCGAATTCGGAAGTACGCACAGTGCCGAGTACGTCATCTCAAGCACTGGTCTAATCGACTCAACAACCGTCTTACTGACGAGCTTGATCAGGATCGATCAAAAACGATACAAGAGACCGATTGATGGATCGCTACTCCGCACATACATTGTGTATGCTATATGTTGGACAATCGTTGGTCATGTTCCTTCCACAGCCCCATTGATGAGCGATTATCTGGATTGGTTGGATGATTGGAGAATGAAAGTTCCTTCAGTCAACGACACTCCCCTTGATCACATTCGACAGGAGATGAACAAGAAACACAATCTTCTCTCGCTTCAAGGAGCCTCCACAATAGTCCCGAAGAAGAATTTCAATCATATTCAACAATTCGAGGACTTCATCAAGAAAACGTTCCTCTCTGCTTCTGAACGCTTTGAGACATCAATCTGGCACTACGCACCTGATCCAGTTGAGAAGATCCTCCTTCCTTTGGAGAAAATACCTCCCGAACATTGCCTCTTCACCTTCGACTTTCAATCGCATGCCAATATCATCGATCATCAACATCATCTCTACTATCTATCATACGTCACCCCATTTCTTGCCCTCCTCCTTGAAGGTCGTGATGTTATTCTCATCGATAATTTCCCGACACCAACTCGAAACTTTGCGTTTTGTGTTTTGGAAGCCATGTCATATCAAACAGTTCCACATAAATCGAACCGACACCTCTTCACCCAAGATCAATACATGTTCTTCTCACGATTCTCATGGCAGCATGTTCCGTTCTCGTCTATCAACAAAACAGTCAGTCTACCTAATGGAACAGTCCAGCTCACCTCGAAATCAGACGTCCAAGATCATCTCCAGGTGAATTCTCTCATCAACGATTTATCCCGAGAAGACCATTCTGATCCAAAGTCGGTGGTGAAACCACCGAAAGACGTCATTCGATTGTACGAACAACAGGTTCCACGACGACCGTCTGTTTGGGTAGTCGATGAGATAGATCTCGCCACCATCCCAGAATTAATCAATGCAGTGAACCACTCAACAGTCATATCAGCTCTTCAATTCACCAACCATCGCCTCGCACATATTGCAGAATGCTTCTGGAAGGATGGTGTGTATGTGAGATCTCATCCCATCCCAATCGAAGCAGATGATGCTGGAAACCAGCCTGAAGTCGAACCTCTCTTTGCTGAAAACGATCAAGTCGGAAGTATCTACTTCACTTCGATGGTCCCTGCCACGATGTATGTCCATAATGTGATGGTAAACACGACGACCAAAATTAAGCGCACGTCTCTTGCACATTATTATCGTGTCCTTGAGGCAATCTCATTTGCTGGAGAAGACATCACGAACGATCTTCCACAGTTCTGTTGGTTCTGGACGTGGGAAATGGAACGGGTATTCGTAAACGAGCAAGTTACGGAGACACAACGTCAGTTTGTTCAATCTCTGATTCGTGATGCATTTGGCAACTTCTTCCCTCGACGATTCACAGTGACATCGAACTCACATCCATCTCACGATCCAATCGTCACATCCACTTTCCTCTCTCGAATGGCTAGCAGCAAATGGCCGGTCAATTCCATTGTTCCATACGACGCATGCGTCTACCCCTTCACATTCGAATCATACTCTGAAAGCTCTCATGGACGTGCTCGATCGATGGTCAATGATCGTCAGTGTCCACTTGTCTCCGTATTCGATCATGCCTTCCATGCGAACCCTGATACATCACAGTTCACTTCACAGGAAAAGCATACCATGGACACTCTACTCCTGTCACATACCTCATCGATTCAATTTTTAGGGTTAATTGAAACTCTCCAGGATTCATGTGAACCAATCGTGATTACTGATGCAGCTGGTGCAAACGCATTACTGTGGATGAAGCTCGCAGCCGTTCTCGTGAGAAAACCGATGGATTTCGTTGATTGCCCGTCGAATCCATCATCGTTCCTGGTCTTTCTCGATTCAATTGCACTGTTCTTCTCAACTCGGCAAAGACTTCTGCCAAACTTGAGTCATTCATCCCTCGGAGGCTCTGCTCGGCGCCAACCAAGCAAAACTATCTTCACTCAACTTTCGATTGCAGATACATCTCCGTCCAATGTTGATAGCTTCTTCGTAGTCTCCCTTTCAAATCCCAATACATCTGATCTTGCCCTTGAACTTTTGGATGTTCTCTTCAAAACTCATGAATTTCCACCATCTCTGCGAAATTGTACGATCACCCCACTTCAAGATAATTCGAGCGAACCAATCCCAACAACTTTATCAGAAGCTTTGTTGTACCTCTTCCGTCGAATTGCGTATAAGAAACAACAAACATTTCCAACAGACTCCGTCTATCTCATCGATTCAATCGGGAATATCGCTGTCAAGTCTCGGTGTGTGATCCACCTCAACAATATCAATACAAAAAAGGTTACTCACAGACTCTCACACTTCCTCTTTGATGCACCATCGTTCGTCGTTCTCAATCTGGGATGGTCGTCACTCGTGGAGATTGCAGCAAATTACTTTCATCCAATGGTTAAGGCCAACATGTGGTATTTTGCTTTACTGAATAAAACTGCACAATCGAAACTTTTCAAAGAGGACAGAAACATAGCAATCACTGAGAACAGAAATCAGAACTCGACCATGGCCTATCCCAATGTATCACCAATGCAATCGCCGATTAGAACCATGATCCCTCCCGATAAAGATGTCCTCTTTGTCTTTCTCCATTTGATCGTGGAAATCTTTCACGAGGCTTCGAATCAAAAACTCCTCAACTCCACGGACACTACTATTTGGCACATCCAGGAGAACAATGATGTCGTGAACAACATCCAGATTCCTTCGTTCTCAGACGCTGACTTCGTTGACTTTCTCGATTGTATCAAGCAACTGGTGTCAATTGGTCTTCAAGCATATACTGGGACGAGTGGCAAAATTGACTCTGTTTTGATCGCCTTTGAGACGCTAAAAATGAGAACTGAACTGAACCAGCAAATCCTTTCTGATACAGAGCTATTTTCAGCTTCGCAACAGATCACTGGAGCTATCGATGGGTCTCTCAAAGCCATTATCCTCTCCATCGAACGGAAACAAGCATCGATAATCAGACTTGAACAACAATTGGAGCTAGTGAAGGATGATTACTACATCGACGAAAAGGGTCCTCTCCATCCAGCACACCAATGTTCAGAGAGCTTCCTCAAATCTATGGATCATCTCGATTCGATTACTCCAAACGCCATCAAATCCATTCGTGAAGCCGCAGGTTTTCACATGACAATCAATCTCCTTCTTTCATGTGTCGCTCTTCTAGTCACGGTTCCATCTGTATCGTCCTTTGACAAGAGCACAACGAATGAAGAAATCCTCGACCTAATGTGGAATGTTTCAATTGTAAGGTTATCGAACAAGATTGCTACAGAAGTCCTGATTCTATTCCAGAATGAAATCAATCTTGATGCTCTCCCATCAACGCTTCCTGAGTGTCGTCGTCTCGCACTTTGGGTTCAAGAAATCACGATGCTTGTAATCACCGCCTCGCAACTTGATGACAATGACTATATGCAATTTGCTTTGCATCATTCGAACGCACAGACAAGAGTGACGTTAAAGAGAATGAAAGTGGAATTGAACTCTCTTTTGAACGTGAAAAGTTCCATTGAAGCTTTCACTCTGTCAAACACGATTCAATCAACTCCATCGATACTCCGAACGGCGAAAACACTCTTGTTACGAGCAGAGAATGTCATCCTTGGAGCCGATCAGTTCATCACCGAGCTGAAGCAAGAATCGGAAAACATCAAGCAAGATACAATGACACTTCTGGGAGATGCGCTAATGTCTGCAACGTTTTATTCACTTGGGAACCGATTCTGGGCACCAGATGATTCTGTTCTTGACCAGACAACTCGGTCTCTCATCCAAGATTCAATCATCCCAGTCAGTCAGCATGTTGTTCCATTACTCTTCCCGCAGAAGTTGATGATGTTTCTCGACATGGGAATCGAAACACCCTTTAATCCATTTGTCGAGGGAGAACAGCAACCGTTACAGATTCCGACCCCGACCACTGCCATCAATTTGAATCCAGCACTCAATCGTTCCGGATTGTATCCAATCTTGATCCCAGACTATCAGCTTAGCTGGAGCTCACCACTCTTCATTCGTCTTGCAGACTCGTCACGAGACGATACAGAAAACAATTTCTTCAGTGAATCATCGAAGAAAACACAGCAAATTGGTGTATATCCACAAGTTCAGAACGAGCGCGACCCCCTCTCGAAACAAACATATTTAATGTACACTGGTTCTCAAGGGTTCATGGTTGATTTGGCAAGTCGATTTTTCTTTGCCCGAGGGTGGTATTATCGTAGTATGCAGGATCGATTGGTCAAACAACGAACAGATACCCGAAATTCGTTTTCATCCTTTTTTGACGCGTTCTCTCACACAGTGAAATATCCGTTGGTGTTTGATCCTTTTGGAGTGGTCACAATCACTCCATCAAAAACTCTTTCAACCACTGGAGAAGGTAACCTCTATTCATTCCTTGGGATAAATGATCCGAGAACCTCGAGCAATGTCATCTCTCTGAAATCACAAACTGCTTATGCTGATTTGATAAGTCTGATTCAAACTATTCAGCTCCAAAAGGAAGACCAACCAACTTCACGTGAAGTGAAGCAAGAGTTTTCAGTAATCGTCCTTACACACGTTTCAGATCTCACTATTGATGAGCGGATCTCTTACCTCCTTCGTCAGATCAGGAAAGTCCAGGCGCAATCATTGTTCAAACAACCACTATCAGTTCATCCGATCACTCTCATGGATGGTCTGATTCACAAAGCATCGCACTTTCCGTACGCTTCAAGAGCGTCGTTACTGAGTGAATCATCATCGGAATCTGTGACGATCATGTCACCCAATGCCACAAAAATCACGCCATATTCAATCAATCCCTACAACCACATCAGTCCATCTTTTCAATCACCCATTACCATACCCCCGGATCTCTTCATCTGCTTAGTAGCGGACTCCAGCAATACCGCGACGTTCTTTGATCCGTGGTCATCTTACACATACCCAATTGTCATTCCTCCGACTGAAAAAACATTCAGATTGTTCCTAAAGCCTCAGGTTAGTCAATCGTTGGATGCAATCGGAAAATCAGTCAGTACTCAGCAAAGTCAATTCAAAACGTCATTCGTTCCGGATTATCACACCCTCTTCAGAATCACTCAAGAGAATATGCGTCGGCGGTCACAGCTCCTGACGAACATGATACACATCTCTGATACGAGATTGTTCCCACATCAGATTCCACTACTCGCCACAACATTATATTCACTCTTCAACACGAAAAACGAGAAGGAGGAAACCTGCAGCAGTGCCGACTTAGTCAGTCAGCCAGGATATCAAAGCAGTGTCTTCTCATTGAACAACCAGGTTTCACTGACTCGACTTCGGCAATCATCTCGCATCATCTCGCTGGACAAAACGGAACCGCAGCTGCTCTCTCAATTCAGTGCCAGAGCCATCAGAGACGACGATGCTGTTGCAGCAATCAAAAGGAATATGGAATTACTTGAGATGAAAGGGGATCAGTTTATCATCAAAGAAGATATCGGTTCAAAAGACCATATTGATATGCAGGATGATTCTGATGGGAGCATGAACAACTTTTCAGATTCTGGGAACCTCGGATCTCCAGGAATGCAAACAATGTCAGACTCGGAGTCAATCGATCTCCTGTTCTCGCCAGTCCCAGGTGATGATGAGAAAAGAGATGTTCGCCATTCGCAAGACTTGAATTTGTCTCTCCCGCTCAAACCATCTATTTCAAGTGGCACGGAATCAAACTCTCCACTGGAATTGGACCAAACAAAGAAATCAAGCCCAACATCACTCATCAAAGGTCAAACAATATCTCATCTTTCTTCAATCTCTCCGGATTCACAACTTGGAAGTGCAAGTCAGACAATGAAACTGTTCTCTCAACCAGACAGTACATCCCAAAGTCTTCCAAGAAAGAAGTCGCCAGGCATTCAAGAAGAAATGACAAAAGCTCTTTCTGCACGTAGCTTTCACACACGTCCAGAAAGCCCCGTGGTACAATCAAGCAGTTTATTCAAACCAGCCACGTCACTTCAATCATCTCCAACCTTGTTTCTCGCTCCACCTAATGTTCAAATCCCCATTCGACCGAAGCAGCTCTCTCCTCCCCCAACTTCTCTCTCACTTGTCATAAATGATTCGAGTGTCGATGATGGGTATGAGAATTCTATCGCTCACAAATCCTCCTCACCGACGATGCATATCCCTCTTGTCCCAATGTCTCCCTACTCTGATTCTGAAGCTTCTGTCTACTCGGATGACTTCAAACAACCAGTTGTGCCTAAAATACAAATAAAAGAGACAACTACGGTTGAACCAATTCATCAAACTCCCTCTTCTCCGTTAATACTCGGAGATGATCCACCGGAGCCTTTGAAAGGAGGCAAACCCACATCGTCTCTCTCACTCACCATCCAGAATCCAGACCTTGAGTTAAGCCATAGGACACCTGGGGCTCTCAGTGGGTCATTCCAATTTGAGGGCTATTCAGATGATTCTGATGCATCTGTTTACGATGATTCTGCTCCAAGTCCTCCTCCGCCACTTAAAGACGTATCGACATCGAAATTCGCACCGACTGCTCTCCCCAAACCTCACGGAAAAGCTGTCCCCTCTCTTCTATTTAGCGGATCAGACCAAATTCAAACTCAATCCTCAGGGGAAGAACTCCACGAACCCCCTCTTTTAGTTGATGCGGACGACGATAGCTCACTTTCATCTCTCCCTCTTCGTGGGGAGGGATCATCCCACATCGCTAAACTCCACAAACCGGAAGGAAAATTGCTCCAATCACGTTTTCCTCAACTTGAGTCGAACTATTCTATCACAAAAGCCTCCACGGAAGTGTTTTCTGGACAACTTGACGGATCTTCACAATCTCTCATCGACAAACAACGCATCGAAAACGAACAAATCACAATGAATCTCTCAATCGCCCTCTTTTTGGTCGGCATCGGTGAATGGGATGTCATTGATCAGGCTGCAAGTGACTCGATCGGACGACAGCTCACACAAGATGTTACCCATTTCAACAAGTCGAGACTACAGCAAAAGGAACAGCTCGAGATGTTCCAGTTTTCACTGATGTGGGAGTATCATCATGTCACACCACTCGTCAACGACATGTGCAGGTTTGCATTCGGAATCGAGAGGATGATCAGTAAGCCATTCTGTGTCATCACTCCACAAATCACCGTCCAAGAGTCGTTCCATCGACTCTTATATGTGATTTTGAAGGATATTCAACAATCACTCAAAGAAGAGCTAGGCAAAACGGCATCACAACAAACTCAGTTCCAAGCCAACCAAGAGATAGGATTGGATGGGACACCTGTCTCTGAACTTGGGGCAGAACGTCAAAGTGGAACAATGACCACATTGTTCCATCTTCTACAACAATCGGAATCTGATGTGTCTCCGATTGGACTCTCACCATATGCTCGAGAGAGACTGGTCAAACAAATTGTCTCCCTCTTTATCTCGAACATTCAAGCAGAGATCCAATCAATGAAGTTTTATCAGGCTCTCTTGTTCTACTTCACACTTTGTAACTTCACAAAGGAAAAGTCGAGCTTCTTATCTAAAGTTGAGTTGTCTGTCCTTCTGTACCATCGCTCCATGTTCATCCACAAACCGTCTGCCATGGAACGAAACCGCCATTCATCATCAACACAAGTCACACCGATTGATTTCGCCGACAATTTCTTGGAAAAAACAAAACTATTCATGCCATTGGAGGCCTGGGCTCTCGAGACTCATCATCTAATTCCACGAAACCCAGTCCCAATGTGGATGCCAAATTATGTGTGGAAAAACCTCTTCTGTCTGGCTGCAGTTTGTCCTTCGTTCAGACCAATGGTTGAAGATCTAGATGAATCAACGACTCAGACATTCCACATGATTGATAAACTTCCACAGGCGCCGATTCAAACAAAAACACCTTTCAATCTGTTCGACCCATATTTCGAGCAAATCCTCAAGCAAGAACTTGATGCTGAAACTGTAGTCTGGGATCAAACAGAAACACAGGACACAATTTGGTTGGACATGATGGATGAAGATGGGAAGAAACAGATTCATTCAATGGCGGGCAGCAGCAGTGCCAAGCAAGGATCGACAACAATATCCTCACATTTTGTGACTCCAATTCAAGCACTTTGGGGAGAGTGGTTTATCTCGATGGATCCGGCATGCAGTCCTACACCAAACAAGAAAATCAATGCCCTCAATCAGCATCAGAGAGCTATTCTGATTGCTGCGATTCGACCCTCTCAAATCGGCAAGGCTCTGACACAAGCTCTCCTTTCGGATTACGATCTCGAGCCAGACCATGCACTTTTCATGGGAAGCCTTCCATCAATATCTCTCCACTCTGACCAGACAATGAATTCAGAATCAGAATCAATCGTCTCATCTCGGCATTTCTATTGTGGACAGGCATGGATTGAGGATTTGTTCAAACGAAACGTGTACATGACAGGAACGGAGATCGACAGGTGTCCTTTCCGAATCATTCTTCTTTCGGCAGGATCATATCCCTACCAAAGCTGTCACAACTCCATCAATATCATCACTGATCTCAGAAGTATCGCAAAGAAGAGGAGCGTTCCTTTTCTCCATCTTTCCATCATCTCCAAATTCAGAAATTACTGTCCGACTAGTTTTGATACAAATGCTTCTCCTTCGGAGATTGATCAGGCCTGGTTGTCAACGTGGTTCGCCTTCAAGGAAGATGTTGAGAATGTACTCTCTCGTGGTGGTTGGATTGTAATACCAGATATACGATTCACTGCTCCAATCTTCCTTCGTGAGATTGGGCGATGGATGAATCGATGTGGAAATGGTGATACTCCTTTTATGTCCCAAAAGACGAATGGGACAAGTACAGTTCGACTCAGTGACAAGAGAGGGGATGCAGGAAACGACATCACACCACCAGCAATTTGGATTATCAACGCCGAATGTGACACTCTGAGTAACATGGATCTTGTCACTAATATTGTCTTTGCAACAGCGTCGACTATCGACAAGAGAAAAATTCGCCCACCTTGCACTTTCCGAGGATTTGCCATTTATGGTCTGACACTCGCCATCCAAATTTTCCCGCAGAAATCGATTTTGGATATGGTCAAGGCCCTTAATTCAAAGGAACAGATCAACGGGCCATTATATTGTTCGATCTGCCACCTTCTGTTCCTTTTTGTTATGTTCAATGCTCTTCTTGTGGAATACAGTCGCAATCGTTCGAATACTCAAGATTGGTTCACGTTCAGCACAAGAACACTCACCTTTGGGTTTTCACGACTTCAGGCGATGATTCAATCCAGTCAAAAATCAAATCGAAACAGCCAGAGCGACAACCCTCTGCGACTCTATGATTTTGTCAATGTTTCTCAACTAATCTATGTGATAGAGACGGAAATTTACACGTCTCTCCCAGCCTCTCTCCCGATGGCTGTCTTCAGAAAACTTGAAGCGACCATGTTCTCTCCCGACCGATTTATTGTGAATGATGGGCCGCCCGTGTATCGTGGGATCTCGAACCCGGAAGATAGCACACATCTCAACGGATTGGGGCAGTACATGCAGACCATTCTCCACCATCGTTCTGTCGACAATATCGATGAAACCACTCAACACATCCACAGAATGAAATCCAATTCGTTTTCTCAACTTTCAATCGTCGAGCAATTCTTGATATCATTCGCTGGAACTCTTGATCCACTCAGTCCGTTGGTCGTGACGACGAACAATTATCACGACACATCATACAGGACTTGGGATGTGTGCAGTGATTATCAGATTATCGATACAGTTCAGCACTTTGTTGTTGATGTCAACGCAATTCCTCCTCATTTCCTGGCAACAATTCCACGCATTGTTCAATCATTCGAGTCCAATCCGAATATAGTGGAAAGTACCCTCAAAGAAATTCAGAACCTTTTGCAAGGTGCTCTGTTTGATGTTGATTCGATTCTCAAGACAGTCCATCATCCAACATTCTGGCAGGGTCATCCAGATACCGATATGCATATGGTCAATGAGAGTCTCATGTTCAACTTTTCCGCTTCAACACTTTACGGTGCTCTTCAGACTGTCCTCGACCATCACAAAATGACGAAACTTCCAACAGATACTCTTTCACTGTCTCTGTTACACGGGACTCATTTCCCATCCAACGACCTCTCTCTTGAACCGTTCATTGCACATACTGGTCTGATCATTCCAACGCGTGAAGGACTCTTCGCTCCAGCACCCTATTTCTCAGCAAAACACCACACCGGTCTCTCGTCTCTCGGAAGAGTCAGAGACAAAGCTCTCATGCAATATAGTCTCGGGTTCTCTGATCCACCAACATTTTTCTCTCGTTTCTTCCGTTTAAACGAAAAGAGGTCAAGTTCAATGACTAAACCGCCAGGAAGTGATTACTCTTTGAAAGCAGAAAATCTTGGGATCGGAGTTGAGCGTTTTCTATCCCGTTTTCTACAAATTAACGACTACTTCTCATCAATTCCGCTCCCAAGCAGGATCAAAAACCTCAATCAAATCGATGCTTCCTCTACGATCTTCTCTCTGCTGAACACAAATCGAACTGAGCCACTTCAAATTTGTCGCCCAATCAATCCTGGTGTTTTGTTCAACACACCAAACATCTTCCTCTCTCTCCGAATTGACGAACTGACGAGGAATCGGCGGGATCTTTCTTTCTCCGAGTCATCTCCCCCGACTGATCAACAAGGTTCGAAATCAACTGTAATCACGTTGGACTCACTCTCTATGGAGCTTCATCCAACAAATTTACGCTCACTGTCTGATGTCACCGCTGCCTCAGCTGATCAACAACTTCAGTCTCCACCAATCTCTTCGTTGGCAACTCCTTCGACGCAGCGCCTATTTGTCCTTGGAGGACTAAATCTCAGATCATCAATCCCCACAATCTTCGAGCTTCACAACATCCATCTCAGACTCACCTCTCACCAACAACCAACATTTATCTTTATCAAGTCCAATCGATCAAATATCCTCAGTCTTTTCACTCTCCCAAACACAGCCCTGCTTTTCCCATCTTTTGAATTCCCTACCTCAGCAGATATTCTCCCGTCAGATCTTTCTGGAACGGCCGTGCCTACATACGGACTTCCTTTCCTTTCCACTGGATTCACGTCGCTCCGTCGACATGGAGACGCGAAGCATGCCAATCTTCAGGTCCAGACATGCACAGAGAAGGGGATCAACGATGTCTATTATGTTCTTGCCAACTCTGATCTTAATTCCGCTCTTCTTTTCTCTCACTCAACGATGGTGAAATTTTCTTAATTACCTCATTTCACCCTGTTTTCCATAGAATTCGAGGAGTTTTATCCTCGAAAAATCTTTGTTTGCTTTTTCACGTTCCCAGAAAACAAAGTGAGAGAAATGTTCACAATGAGATTAATACCAACAGTGAATGAGTTCAAAGGATGAAAGGTGAACCGAACGTGTGAAGTGGCGAAGAGACGGAACCACGAAAATGGACTGAATTCAGAAAACATCCTCAGCCACTTTTACTGTGCAGCTTGCAGCTGGGCCTGAAGCTGCTGGTACTGCTGCATGAGCTGATTGTATTCGTTGCTGTAGGCTTGTGTTTGTTCGTCAGTCAGGATACCAACTTGGTTCATTTGTCCTGTGCGTTTCAATTGTTCACTGCGGTCAACAGTTCCATGGATGGCCTGCAATCTTGTTTGAAGCTGGAGGAGGTTCTGGTGTAGGGCTGTTGGGTCTGCATGTTGGGGTCCCATTCCGGAAACACCACCCTGGGATGATATTTGGGTGTAGCCGGAATAGGCTGCTCCTCCCCCTTGTCCTCCTTGGCCACGGTTGCCTCCTCGTCCACGTCCCCCTCCCCCTCCTCCTCCACCACCACCAGACTGCTTGTCAGTTTTCAGTGAAACCTGGAGTTCCTTGCCGTTAACAATTACTCCGTTCATGGTGAGAATAGCTTTGTTTGCTTCTTCGATGGATCCGTAAGTAACAAAGCCATACCCACGTGGGGCACCTGTCGGGTGGCGGGGTACAGACATCTTCTGGATTTGTCCAAACTGAGAGAAGTATGACTGGAGAAACTCTTCTTCACCTGCGGCGGGCAGATTATAAATAAAGATTGTGTAGCCGTTGCTTCCGCCTTGAGCGCTTGCAATACCTCCAGGTCCTTGACCATAAATTCCACTGTCATTTTTCTGGCGTCCAGATTGTCGGTTTTTGCGTTCTGCTGGATTGTCAACTTTGACGCTGATTTGTTTCCCATTGATTTGTTGTTGATCCAATGCTCGAATTGCTGCTTGTGCTTCTTGATTGAGCGACATTCGGACAAAACCAGAACAACGTGATCGACCAGCTGGATCCGTTAGAAGATGACAGTGAATGACTGATCCGTATTGTGAGAACAGTTGTTCAAGTTGTGGTTGACCGAGATCATCAGGGAGGCCAGAGACAAAAAGATTGGTGTCACGGAGCTCTGGAGATGGATTTCGAGCGTAAGAAACTTTTAGGGTCTTATTTTCGATTGTTGCTCTGTTGAGTGTTTGGATAGCAAGTTTGGCTTCTTCTGGCGCTGAATACTCAACAAAACCATATCCAAGTGATTCGCCGGCTAGTAAGTGTGAAATAAATGATTGCAAAATTGTTTAGAGAGGAAAAAAAAGTTTGGTGAAAAAAAAGTTAAAGTGGTATACTCACTCGTGATGTGACCAATTTGCAGCTAACAAGTGCACCATATTGTGAGAAGAGTGCTTGGAGGTGATCTTGTGTCAAGTTGGACGGAAGGTAGTTCACGATGAGACGGCACGGATTGTCGAGGTCTGATGGTGTCTGGACAGCTCCTGAACCGGATAAAAATGATAGTGTGGCAAAGTTTTGGAATGGAAAGAGAGAATGAAGGAAATTAAAGAGGATAGTCGTTAGCAACAAGGAAGAAATGAACAAAGAAACAAAATAGGAAAATTGAAGAAGATCCTCCAATATTGCGTGTATATTGAAAGGAAGGACGTATTGAATGACAAGCAAAATGGTAGCTTTGATGAATAGTCAACAGACCTGCTCCTTGAGAAGGATCCATGTGAAAATAACTCGTTAAGGGTTGCCCATAATATAAGTTGGAACAATCCCACAAAGCGAAATACTCTTGTGTCTACAGTTGAAAAGGATCGAAAAGAATTAACATGAGATTTTAGATGATAAACAATCACTGTAATGTCACTTAAGACTCAAATCGAAGAGAAAGATCATGTTTGGAGATGACCCTTTGGAAGAAGAAAGGTGCATCTCGATATTCTGAAGAAAGTATCTCTGTCCAGAGTATCTCTGTAGAAACCGTTATGGAATATATGTGTTGCATCCTGATTCAACAATTGAAAACTGACATCATCCATATTCCCAATCAGACGGTTGTGAGTCGCTCTCTTCATGGATCCGGATGGACATTGTATCGATCCGCTTACTTTGGTATGGGACAAAATCTATCTGCATCGAGGAAGCAGGCGGGGTCAGGAGGTGTTGTTGGGGGAATGAAGAGGGGGGTGGTGTGGTTGGAATGGCCGAGAGAATCGGACGGGGGGAATACAAGAGCCTCTTGATCGGCATTTCTGTTTTATTTGGGAAGAATTGGGAGGTCTTGTCCTTTTTGGTGCGAAATTTGGGCAAGGGAGTCAGACGAATCTCTCCTTTTTTATCCTTTCTTGTCTTCTTTTGCTCTCCTTTCGAGCTGTTGTGATCCGATTCGAGATCATCTTCTATGTCATCTCGTTTGATGATTGTCGGATGTTTTCGTTTTGTCTTCTTTGGCTCTTCCAACGGTTGGGTGATGTCTTTGTTGGCATCTTCAGGGTTATCGATCGTCCCGTTCGCATCACTTAGATCACTCTCGAAATCTAATTCCATGTCTGGGAATGCTGGACGAATGGGAGAGCGTGTGTTTGAGAAGAAGTTCAGAATTGGGTCGTCAGCAATTTCGACTCCACCTTCGCCATCGAGTTCTGGGTGGAGTTCCTTTCCTAGAGTAGGATATGAATTGTCGTGTGGATCATCATAGGGAAGAATTTCAAATGGATCTTCATTCTTGGCAGAGAATGAGGTGATTGATGATGGGTTTAGAGATGGTTCTGATGTGAGAGAGGTATGATGTGGTGGAGTGGTGAAAGATGTAGATGGTTGAAGTGTAGAAATGAGAGGATTTTTCTGGGTCTCAGAACTTGAGTCACCTTGTTTGCTGTTGAGATTTCGAGATTGAGGAGGGAAGACCTCTATTACACTTGAATCTGTTTTAACTTGATTTGGAGTGATTACAGGATTGGAAAAAGAATGAATTTCGGTTTTTACGGGAGTTTGTTCTAGTTCTATCGAATGATTGTCATTCTTGTCCAGAAGATGAGAAAATCTTTGTTGCCATTTCAATCCCAGTCTCTTGACAGAATGAGTCATGTAATACTCGTCAGAATCACTTGGACTATCTATATGAGACGGAGAATTCACTGATCCTTGCTCGTTGAGTTCGCAGAGTTCCAGACAAATATCTCTCACAAGTCGGAGGTTCTTGAGTGTAATAAACTTGCCAGGCATAACTTCAATGAGCTTTGGTGTATTTGAGATTTCATTAATCACATTTTTATCTGGTTCTGGAGTTTTGTGAGGTGAACTGTCTTTTGTGATCTTCGGCGTGTACGATTGTTGTGATGTGTTTTTTTGAGACTTTGGAGTACTCGGTACCTTGTGTTGAGGTGGTGTCTTTTTTTTGTGTTTATGTTTGGAGGATTTAGGAGATTCTTTGATTATTGTGGGAGAAGCTAAAACGTTGAGAAATGGCTCTCGGAAACAAAAAATATACTGTACAAATCAAAAGGAGATGGTAGATAATAGTCATGGACGAGATCTTCACTATCTTCCTTTTCTTCGATTTGGATTGTTGTTTGCATTTGATTATGGTACAGAACAAATTCAAAACAAACCCGAAAAATAATGACTTGAACACAAATTAGATTTTTTGGATGAGAAAAGTTACAAAAACTGTGGTGTCTATTTGAATGGAGGAAATCCATGATCTCCCGCCCCAGACGAATATCGGGGTGGCGGGAAAAACTTGGGCGGGCTCTTAGTCGATTCTGGCACTATTTAGCTTAATTTTCACTTCATACAGTGCCTTTACATGTTTCCTATTTTCAAAAAACACCAAGTAAAAAAATCATTGTGTCCTGACCAGAGAGAACAGCGAGGTGAAAGATCAGATCTGAACGACTATGACTCTTTTTCTCAACAAAATGGAAAATTTCAGACATTTAGACTAATTTACACTCATTTCAGAAGAAGATGTAGCAATTGAATCAATACATGACAGGGAAATGTCATCTGTTTTTTTTCCAGAATCGTGATGATCATCCTTCCTTTGTCGTCAATTCGTAGTTTGATCTCCCAGCCAGTCATTGAACTGGCTGTGGCTTCTGTCCAGCACGGTGATTAAACATATCCTGATGAATAATGACCAAGATCCTGAAAACAACGTCGATGATCGAAAAAAATTGCAATTCAGTGTTTATATTCAGATTCCTTTGAATACGGGAGGAGTAATGAGAAAACGGCAAGAAATACAAACCAGTCTGGTTTTATCCCTGAATCAACGATGTCGTGTTTCACCGCTTGATCATGACGTCAGATGTGATGATTGGCACTTTCCACGATGCCCCGTGCATTCATGAAGGGGGTCGATTCGTTTCATTCTGAAAAAGATGACGTGACAACGGCGATTCTCAAACAGAGTTAAAAATCTCGATGACATTTCCCTGTCATGTATTGATTCAATTGCTACATCTTCTTCTGAAATGAGTGTAAATTAGTCTAAATGTCTGAAATTTTCCATTTTGTTGAGAAAAAGAGTCATAGTCGTTCAGATCTGATCTTTCACCTCGCTGTTCTCTCTGGTCAGGACACAATGATTTTTTTACTTGGTGTTTTTTGAAAATAGGAAACATGTAAAGGCACTGTATGAAGTGAAAATTAAGCTAAATAGTGCCAGAATCGACTAAGAGCCCGCCCAAGTTTTTCCCGCCACCCCGATATCATGTCCATTTTGTGTCGCTCATTGTGCAGGAGATGTTCAGAGAGTCCATTTTGTGTCGCTCATTGTGCAGGAGATGTTCAGAGAGTCCATTTTGTGTCGCTCATTGTGCAGGAGATGTTCAGAGAGTCCTTTCTGTTTCGCTCATTGTGCAGGAGATGTTCAGAGAGTCCTTTCTGTTTCGCTCATTGTGCAGGACATGTTCAGAGAGTCCTTTCTGTTTCGCTCATTGTGCAGGACATGTTCAGAGAGTCCTTTCTGTTTCGCTCATTGTGCAGGACATGTTCAGAGAGTCCTTTCTGTTTCGCTCATTGTGCAGGACATGTTCAGAGAGTCCTTTCTGTTTCGCTCATTGTGCAGGACATGTTCAGAGTCCTTTCTGTTTCACTCATTGTGCAGGAGATGTTCAGAGAGTCCTTTCTGTTTCGCTCATTGTGCAGGACATGTTCAGAGTCCTTTCTGTTTCACTCATTGTGCAGGAGATGTTCAGAGAGTCTTTTCTGTGTCTCGATGAAACTGGATCGACTGAGTATATCGAGGCATACTTCCCATCGGCATCCCTTCCCTCTGAAAGCCAGAAAACTCCTCTCTCACCCTTGGAAACGCTGAATGTGGTCTTATTGATCCAAGATCTGATCCAAACATCAAACTTCGAGCCTTCACACGGTCATCCTCTGTCATGTGTGAAATCTCTTGCGAGATCTCCGATAACATTGTCTTCATGTGTGCGGGCATTCCTTGGGAGTAGATCGTGCGATAGCGTGACACAAGCTCTCCGACACTCTCTGGAGTCTTGAACAAGTCCAGATCCTTTTTCCGTCGGTTCCTCTCCACACACGCCGCCATCACCAATCCAAAAAAAGCAAGAAAAACAATGCCGAAGAAGATGAGCAGGATAATTGATGGTCCTGACACGATTGATGTTGAAGGAAGAGTCTCGTTGATGAGAGTAAAAGAAGAGATTGCGGTGTAATTCCCCGGTCCCGTCACGTTCAGTCTGCATTCGCACCCGAGACTGAGCACTGTCTTTATGTCGATCTTGCACTCCAACATCGACCCATCAGTGGCGTTGAGTGATTCACAATTGAAGGTGGGCACCATATCAGAAACTACCACTGTCGCGTATGCAACAATTGTCGTGCCGCAGGCGTAGAGGCTCTTCCCAAACAATCGTACGGTGTCATTCTCCAACTCAAATGAATGGATTTGTGGTTGGAAGAAAAGATTCTTCAGAATCGCTTCGTCGCGATCTCCTGATTGAGGGGAGATTGCGTTGATTGTACAGCTCTTGTCATGCGAAATCCACAAACCAGACGCATCTTTCTCTGCGACGATATTTTGGAGGTTCACAACGCCCATTGTCGAGCACCACACATTCCGCCGTTGCCCAACATATCCCTTTTCCACTCCGTTCTCCATAAACAGAATATTGTGGAGGGTCAATGTCCCTCGGTCAACGTGGATGGCACCATAAGGCAGGTTGGAGAACCCGGAGTCTTGGATGGTCGTTTCGCATGATTGAAACTTCATCATTCCACCTTCCCATTGGCAGACATCTTTGATGCCGCTTCCAAAATCATCAGTAAATGGGAATCCCTCAAATTTTGAATTGGTGATCAACGGTACAGTCGCGTTGAGGACAAAGAGAGGGACGGATCTGTCGGATTGGACGATGCCCTCCATTTGAAGATTGGTCACTGTGATTTCCACTGTCTGGATCAAAGTCGGACAGGTTAGGAACGAGCTATAGAAAGTCACGTTTCGCACGATAGAATCGGTGATCGAGCACCCAGTGAATGCAGTCATGACGATTGTGGTCAGCCCGAGGCGGAGATTCATCAAGGTCAAGTGATCGGCAGAAAAACTCCCAGACTCGATGCGGAAGAGGTTCGCACTGACCGATGTGCTCATGGATGCGTTGATTGAAACAGATGAAAGATTGAGCTTGCCGTTGTTGAGGAAGAAGAGGGCCGATGACGAGAGTGACTTGATCTCCATGTTCAATGAGGACAGTTGTATTGTCCCAGAACACACGAAATGACCACTGAGACCTTCCATATAGGGTCCTTCGACAGAGACGAACGATTCGGGGACGAACCCTGTCAGTGTTGTGTTTGACATTGCTTGGACTGCTGTAGCAACAGTACTGTCGATCACGAAGATTTCCCGTTGGATCCCGGGGTGGGTGCGCATCAATTCGGCAATGACGTACGAGATTGTCGAGCAGGGATTCTCCATCGCTCCACAACGAGGGTTGTCAGAAGGGACACGACCGCCTTGGATGGGTGAGTTTGACACCGTGAATGTGGACGAAGAGTAGCGAAGGATATCGGAGAAAGTTGACGTCACTTTTGACCCGAAGATTGGTTCGTATGTGTGGATGAAGCGATCTGAGTAGGTCCAAAAATCAAATTGGAAGGTTTCTGGGGAGTTAACGAAGAGTGAAGCATCCTGCTCTCTAATCCAGATCAAATCCATGGATTTCTGAATGTTGAGAAAGTGGAGGTCTGACATGACAATTGATTTGGACACGTTTTGATAGTGGAGCTCAATGCAGGATGGGGCATACTTTTCACCTTTGTAAACACAATTCGTGAAAGTTATGTTGCGAAAGATAATCTCTTTGTCAGAAGTTGAACGGAGTGAAATAGCTCCGGCGTAAATGGTCGAAGAGATGTTAGTAAGCACCATATCAGAGAAAACTGCTTGTGGTTGGTAAGAGCTCAGAAAAAGTGGGTAGTATTGTGATTCACAGTTGATTGCCGCAAATTTTGACACAGTCAATGCTGTGTATTCGAGCTCGATAACCCCCCAAGCTGCTTTACCGATTGAATAGTCGATGAGTTCTGTTCTCGAGATGGTGAGGGACTTGGAAGAAGTTGAGTAAATTAGACGTTCACTGTGCGATACAAAATCATGGACTGCACAGTCCTCAACGACCGCAGAACCAGTTCGTGACATCTCCAGAAGATTGCAATACCAGATACTTCCCGTTTTCTTGGTCGTAAATAAGCAATCCAGAAGATAAAAAGTCCCCGAGGATATACTAAACATGGATGCATCCTCGGTGGAATTGTCAATATGAAATTTGAGTGAGCTAACACGAAATAACTGATCGACTGTCATTTTGAATTGTGATTTGGCTTTCCTATCAATAATTGGTCTATCAGGACCAAGATTCGTGTGGCTTTTCGTAATTTCTATTGCTGTTGTGATACTCTGAGTTCCATTAAAGATAGCAGAAGCAATAACAAGAACCTGAGGAAATCCGACTATGATATGTTCGTTGCTTCGAAGTACTTGTTGGGCGACTGCCTTTGTGATACTATAGCATGTGTTATCTTCATCAAATCCACATGAGGCATCGTCTATTCCTCCAGGCCCAGCGTAGCTTGGTAAATCTGGGACAGCATTTTGTTGGTTGAATGGTTGGTGATGTGAATTAAATCGGAAGTCAAGTGGAAGTGGATGGGAAAAAAGAGGCAATGTAGAAGGATTAGTGAGGATTGATATGCTTAATAAAGAAATTTTGAATAAGAGCATTCATAAAGAAAAATAATGTTTTGATCGAAACGACTGATTTCTACAGAAGATTATCATTGCTTCAATGAACTCGCCCTCCCACACAATCTAATATATTGCGAACTTATCACTCTGATATTCTGGAGAACCTACATAAAGTTCGCAAATGTGGGATACGAATTATCGAAATGGTTTGTGTTCTTCACTCATTCTATTGTTATCGTTTTCATTTATTCGGATATACTCATGTGTATCTTTCCTTCCAGTCAATTATTCACGCCAAAACTGTCTCACAATATCAAGACGAACTCAACAAACATGGAGATGATCTTGTTGTCGTTGATTTCAGTGCAACATGGTGTGGCCCCTGCCAAAAGATCAAGCCTGTCTTTGAAAATCTCCCCGGCAAATATCCTAACGTGACTTTCATCCACTGTGATGTGGACGAGCTCCGTGACCTTGACGAGGTAGATTCCATCCAAGGTGTTCCAACGTTTCGCTTTTGGAAAAAGGGGAAGAAGGTTGCAGAATTTTCGGGGGCAAACGAATCAAATCTTCTCTCAACCATCGACAAGCACAAGTAATTCATCATCAGTTCTTATGCACTCTATACTTTTCTTCAGTCTGTAATTCCATTCGACCTCTCTCTCCTTTCACATATTTCCAATTTGTTGTTGATTTGTTGAAATACCCAACATAAAATTGAGCTGGTCTTTTTTCTTCTATGCAACAATTTGAGCAGTTGAGTCACCAAGGATATCAATGGCTTGATTCTGCGGCAACATCTGATGAGAATCAAAGATATTGGGAAGCTATCCAAGCGTACCAACAGGTTCTTCCACAATCCCCTCATTCTCGCTTTGTAGAGTATCACGCTATACAAACAAGCACTATTGATCAAGTTATCCCCTCAGGAACAGTTTCTCCTTCTTCATTCAATGATTTTTGTTTCGAACTTCGCTTTCTCAGAAAAACTCTCCAACCAAAAATCACAAAAATTGAAGGATATATCTCAAGTTCACAAGAACGCATCAAGTCAATCCACAAAAAGCATCCCGAAACTTCCGAATTTGTCCCACAATACATTGCACAAAGTGTTAAAGATGTAGCAGCAGGAAAACCAAAAGCCAAACGACAAACTCGATCAAATTCAGCGGGTACTCCCGTAAAATCAAAACAAACGTCAAATAAACAACCTTCTGGAAGGGCTTCTGTGAAGGCACCTAGCTCACTTCCCGATCCAAGTCCCTCCTTGGCGAAACGAAATACTCCCCCATCTCCCGCACCACAAACACAAATTCCACAGACATACATCCGCCCACAGCCTGTTGTGCGATCTATTGATCAGGCCATTCAGGCAATTTCCGATCCACAGAAAAAACAGCGAGTTGTCTCCAATCTGCAAAAACTCGATCCAAATATCCGAAAAGGAATCGAAAGTGAAATTGTATGGGATTCTCCAGGAGTGGCATGGGATAGTGTGAGTGTGTCTCTGTTTATTCTGTTATTGGAATTTTTTTACATGAACGTAGTCGGACTCAACAAACTCAAAGCACTCTTGAAGGAGGTTGTTGTGTTCCCAATTATCCGCCCAGATCTCTTCACTGCATTACGTGCTCCTCCGAAGGGAATCCTTCTTTTTGGGTATTCGCTCACTTCTTCATCTTCTTCAGGCCTCCTGGAACAGGGAAGACTCATGTCGCTAGGGCTCTTGCATCCGAGGCTAATGCTCGATTTTTCTCAATTTCGGCATCATCACTAACATCGAAGTGGGTCGGAGAGGGAGAAAAAATGGTCAAGGCTCTTTTTACTGTCGCAAATGCTGTTCAACCTTCAATCGTCTTCATAGATGAAATAGATTCGCTCCTATCTGTCTGCCTTCTGCTTTTTCTCAATTACTTTGTCTCCTTCTTCGTTTTTGTCATCCAGGCACGAAGTTCAGAAGAAAACGAATCGTCTCGACGAATGAAAACTGAATTTCTGGTTCAAATGGATGGAGTAAGTTCAGACAGTGATGATCGTGTGATTGTTCTTGGGGCAACAAACAGACCCTTTGACTTGGATGATGCCATCCTCCGCAGAATGGTGTGTCTCCATTTCTTCTTCACCTCTCCATTTCTTCTTCACCTCTCCATTTCTTCTTCACCTCTCCATTTCTTCTTCTCAGCCTCGTCGTGTCTATCTTCCTCTTCCCACCAAGTCTGACCGTGTCACTCTCGTCAAGCATCTTCTCCAGTCATCTCGCCAAGGCGCTCCAGCCGCCGTGTCGCTGACTGCCGAAGAATACAGCGAAATTGGAAGACTCACAGAAATGTTCTCCAACGCCGATCTCACTCAGCTCTGCCGCGATGCTGCGTTGGGTCCGATTCGAGATCTCCCAAAGAATACGATCACCACTATTCATCCATCGCAGATTCCGCCTATCTGTTTTCGACACTTTCAGACCTCACTCAAGTCTGTGAGGCCGTCCATCAACAAGGCATCACTCAAACAGTATACTGAATGGAACGCTCAATTTGGAATGAAAACTTGAACACTCAACGTGTGAAACCATCGACGACTTAATTTTGTCGTTCTTGTCAAAGCCTTTTATCTTCCTTTCAGACTTGAATGGATTGACTTGTCTGGTACATACTATTTCCACCATATTCTTGCATCTTCTTCACTCCACTCATCATTTTTCAACGCGATCAGAACCTTAACAGAGTTATGACAGAAAAACGGTCAGGCTCATCTTCGAAGAAAGTTCGGAAGAAGGGAGATAAAAAGGTGGATGATGTTCTTGACGAACCAGGTTTTCTAATTCTATCCACTTATTCTCTTCGTCATCAAAACCAAACTTCTAGTTGAAGAACAACCGTCCGAACCAACTTTTGGAACGTACATATTTCAAAATGGAGCATCTTATGGTTTTCTTTCGCTTTGTTTTCATATTTTTCGTCTTCTTCTCCTCCTTATTCAATCAACGACTTTTAAGAGGGACAAGTTGTGCAGTTTGGGGAACGTGGTATCATGAGGCATGGAAAGGGAAAACTCATTGATGGGAATGTGATTTATGATGGAGATTGGGTCGAGGATGCAATGGAAGGAGAAGGAGTTTGCTTTCTCTTTTGTCAACGTTTTCTCGATAGACTCTCAAACTTGGTGATGGTTCGGTGTACACAGTATGTTTTATGAATCCTTTGATCTTTGTCAAGGGTCAATTCAAACAAAACACGTACAATAATCAAGGTGAATACAAATGGGAAGATGGGTCGTATTACACTGGATCGTGGTTTAACGGAAAGTTTATCCTGTTTTCAACTCACCCTTTCAGAATGCATGGGCAAGGTGTCTACTCACACGCTGATGGTACGAAATGGACAGGTCAATTCTATAATGGAAGTGGTCCTGAACTAGTAAAGCCTGTCGTTGCTCCAAAGTGAACGCACTTCACGAAAATATCTTTCTTTAATCCAAAGCATATATATAATCAATTGAGTCTACATGTGTAATGAGGAATGTGGTGATAAATGCGCGTCAGCAAAATTAGAAAATCTCTTGGAGTTTGTCCTTAAACAACAGTTTCTTCAGTGTAGGAAGTTGCTCTTCGTAGGCAATTTGCAGACGAGCATCGAGTGTGTTGTTAAGACGGATGCGACCACCATTGCAGGCGAGAACGATGCCACCGCAGCTAAATGAAGATATACACACACAATTGGACAAACCATGATTCTCCCTCGTTGGAACTGCTTGGAGCAGGGGGGAGGAATTCAGTATCATCAACAGTAATCTTGACATTCAATTGTTTTGGTTCGGCGAGTTTCTTGGCTTGTGTAACAGCATCATTTAAAACAGAGCTGACAATTTGTTTGTCATCCTTACGACACTGTAAAAAAGAAAAACATTTAACGATATGAAAGAAATTACAGACGATAACAACAACGTTTTCTTCCATGAGTTGAACAAGTCCCTGAGAGATAAGATTGATCAAAAGTTTCTTGTAATTTTCGGCATTCTTTGTTTTAGCATCAGCTGAGATTTTGGCCTTGTCGAGAATGTTCAAGAGGATTTTGTTGCGTTGTTTCTGGACGTCCAGGAGAATGGCATTGGTTCGGTTGGACATTTCACTAAAACGAAAAGATCGTCATTGAAAAGTCAATCAAAAGCATACATGCGACGCTTGACTGAAATCTGTGATTCTTTACGTTCGTATTCCTTGCGAATTTTGTCCTTTTCGACTTCGACCTGTGAATTCTTCTCAACGAAATAATCTTCCTCTGCCTTTGATGCAATCTCAGTGGATTTCTCCTTAGCTTCCTGAATAATGAAGCTACGCATTTGGTCCAGGGACTTCTGTGTTTTGGCGTCCATTGTCTTTGGTGATGGTCCGATCACGTGAAAACGCAATCTCCAATGATGCTTCATCAGCCAGAATCCTTCTCACTGCTTCACCTCAAATCCATTGCGAAAAGAGCATCAATCGAAGACTCATGGTAAGAAAGAGTCATTGAGATGAGATATGTTGGGTGGATCAATCAACAGGAGTGAGATGTTCTTCGTGAAATGACCATCAAAAATTGTGAAAAGGAAGACGAGAATTACATGTTGATGTGTTCTAACTTTGCAAGAAAGAAATAAAGATACTGTAACAAATCAAAAATTGCAGAAACCAAAGAAATTTTAAATAAGACAAAAGAAAGATTAATCAAACAAATATAAATCACATCGCATCGGCGGTCATCGATTGAACGAGATGAGAACGATTGGTGATTGGTGGTGTTGTCGTGAGAGCTGAAGTTATCGTCGAACTCGCCAATTGCGAAGGAGGAGGAATCGGGCGCTTTTTCCGTTCATTTTGGTAATTGTTGAGTGATGTCTGGATGATTCTGTTGAGTTCCTCCGGTGTTGAGGCATGTGAGAAATCAAAGATGAGGCCATCGGTTCGATCGGCCACCTTCGGAGTTTCAGTGACAAGTGGAGGTGGAGGTGTCGGTTTCACAACACTGAAAGATGAAACGGTGGTTTGGAAATACAAGAAGCATGAAGAAGAAGGAAAGAGGGCACACAGTCGTCCGGCATCTCTATTTGAATCGGATGTTGCTCCACTGGCCAAATCTTGCATTTCCTGTGAGCTTCCAGCTATTCCAGACATTTTCTTTCCCTCGTAGGAATAGAGAGGGTTCTTTGTGAGGGTGAGAATTGGCCTGAGGATCAACGTGATCAGAACTTGGACGCTATGATAGTTTGAGCTCAATGCAATTACAAAAGATGACACAAGCATAGCCGTATCGTACGAAACATCTGTTTCAAATTCGGTATATCCCATGTGGACGAGGGTTGTGACAGCAGAGAAAAGCGCGATGAGGAGTGTGGCGATAGCATTTCCAATCGTTATCCCGATAAGACGATGCGAAGTCCTGACGTTTAAAACATTCTTCTTGAAACGAATTGCTTGGATGACTGCAAAAATGAGGAAAAACATGCTATACGGGTGAAGATCTCGTTTCCTATCATCGTTGCAACGCCAATTGCCTTTTGGATCAAGGCCCAGTAGGAATAATGGTAATAATTCACTCCCTAAGGGGATGAACAAACCAGAAAACATACAGATGGGAGCGGGAGAGCGTTGAATTGGTTGAGGAGTGGGAAAACAGATGTGACTACAAGGACAATTGCTCCAATGATGGCAGAGATGGATGTTGGACCACGATTGGGGCGTTTTGAATAAATCTCTAGTGCACTAAAATGTTTGAGAATGAAAGAAATCAGACTGTTTTCGAGAACTCATCATCAGTGCTCCTGGGTAGGTTGAAATCATTGCATGACAGGTGTAATACGATGGTGCACTGGCGGCATACATCAAGTAACTCATTTTTTCAGAAACAAGCGTTCCGAACTGCATTTCAGAGAAGAACACCGCGAGAACCTGAAGAGAAACAGAATGCATGAAGGAACAAGGAAGAATCATATACGCTTTGAATCATGCACACAACAACAAAGAAAATTCTCCCTCTCCAGATCCTATTGAACAGAAAGTGCCTTGTTTTTGCGATTTGAACGATGGTGATGATCCCAAGGATGATGATGCCCACTGTTGTCAGAAGAATTAGGCCCATCGACAGATACTCGGACCAAGGTGGAAGGGCAGGAACATACGATGGAGAATCAATATTTCGTTCCATGGGAAAGTCTGTTGGGACGATCAGAACGAGTTGCGCAAAAATTTGGACACTTTTGATCGAATTCACCAGAATTTTGACACCTGACAAGTTCCACCAGAATTTGGACACTTTTGAGTTCTTAAAAACCAGAATTTGGACACCACCAGATCTTGGACACCTCCGGCTTCGGGGGTGTCCATTGATCAGTTTTGCGAATCACAAAAAAAGTGCGAGCAGAGAGAGAAATGACGAGAAACAATGGCAAAAACGGCACTAGACGATTTTTCGGAAAATAGTGAGTTGAAGTCAGTGTATCTGAGTCCTGATCGAGAGCGTGAAAATGTCTACTATCAAAGGTGTAAAACAAAGAGAGAAGGGAAAATCAAAAAGAGAGTCATACCATTGAATCACAACCAGTCTGACAACGAGCATCGACTGCTGGGCCATCGCTGAGACAGGTCTCGCTTGTGATCGACCACAATTCAATAGTCAAGGTTCTAAAAAGAGAAGAATAAATAAAATCAAAAACAAAGAATCTTACCATCGGGTCACAATCAGGCTGACCACGACGAGATAGTCTTAGCAATCAGCTAGTTGAATCTGTCAACCCTGTTACAAATTGCTGGTGGATGATATGACCACCAATCACGTTCAGGGATTTGAGTGATGACAACGATTCCGTCTCTCCACTCGCGACTTCGTCTTTCTCGCTTCACCTTCAGGTTGATGCAATTCTGTTCGCGTGGGTTGGAATCGGCGCTGACGATGATTCAGCCGCTTCTTCCTCTTATCACCAGTAGTGTCCGAAGTCTCCTCACCCTCTCCTCCCCGATGAGTCGAGATGTCAGCCAAGTGCGAGGGCTCTTCTTCGCGTGGGAAGTGTAGGAAGTGGATTTTTGAGTGTCGGTGCCGTTTGCGAAAGAATTAGCTGGCATGCTCATGAATATCTTGGGCACACTGAGGAGGGAGAATGTGTCTCTGAGTGTGGCTAAGGCCTGACATTTCAACAATCCTTTTGAAGACCTTCTTAATTGTGTGATATTTTCATGCAACGCTGTGCAGACAGGTATGAGGCAGTGGTTTTGTGTCGATTTTTTTATGCACATTCAGAATTTTCGCATTCCCTGCGTCGAATTGTGTCTTTCGGAAGCGGTCATCCATCTGGATACAAAGTGTGGGTGTGATCAGATAGCATTGTCCAATACAGCTCGACTAGTTCTGAAATGCATTTTAATTTTTCAGAAATAGATTTTAATTATTCAGAAATGAACATAATTGTTCAGAAATGTACTTTAATTTTTCAGAAATGAACATAATTGTTCAGAAATGAACAGAGATTGTTCAGAAATGAACAGTGATTCTTCCCAAATGAACAGTGATTTTTCTGAAATGAATACTAATTTTTCATAAATGAAGGATCAAAATGAGTTGTCCAGATGCAATTTAGAAGCTATATTCAGGCTTCTGAAAAATGAAAAAAGGTTGATCGGACCCTTAAATTGTCTAAAATAATTACGCGTTGCCATTTCCAATTGCGACATCAGATGATAAACGGAGAAGATTTTTCTGGAAAATCATCGCGAAATTTCATGGAACGCTCCTTTTCTCTCATCGATGATGAATCTGAGACTGACGAGTCTCAAAACTCATCGATCACCGAAAGACAAATACAATACCAATCTCTCAACGAATCGGATGGATGGTTCTTTGGTGATGAAGTTGTTGATTGTGAATCTGGGATGGAAAGTCAGCAGGATGGGCTTCTCACAGGCGGATTCAGTCAGGATTTTATTCGAACAAGTCTCAAACGATCGAAAGATGAACTTCGAAGACTCTTGCCAGAAAGAATTGAAGCAGTTGATAGTGCAAGCCCACCTGAACCTCTTCTTCCACAAGATCCTCATGAGTTTGTTGAACTACCAGCTCCTCAGAAGATGAAACGTGGTCGTCCAACTTCTCGTCCTGCCCCAAAGCCCCGACGATCATACACCATTCTCACGCCTCGTGAACGCGAATTGGTCCTCGATGAAGTGAAGGAAGGGAAGAAGTACGATTTGATTGTCGAAAAGTGGAACATCTCGAAAGGAACAATCAACAACATCGCATCTGGAAAACCTGCTCCCAAGCCTCGTGGGGGAGCAGTCTATCGAAAAAATCACTCCAGAAATTTCACGATCAATGAATGATGCAATTCTTCAAAACCCACTCTTGAAGGGAGAAGAACTCAAAACTCTCGTCGAGGAGAATCATGGAACATCGGTTGCAGTGTCGACAATCAATGCTCACCTAACTTCACCAAAAATGGTGGAACACGGGTGTACAAAGTTCACTGTGAAGAAAGTCGAACTGCTCCAACACGAACGCAATTCGGAGGAAACAAAGGACGCGAGACTCGACTATCTTCAGCGATACGCAACAACATTCTCTCAAGGTGGATTTGCTGTCTACATCGACGAAACTTCCTTCAACAAGACCTGCTTCCAAAATCAAGGTCGTGCTCCAATCGGTCAGCGTTGCCTTCAACGAGTTCGTCGATTGCAAACGGAAAATCTCACTGCAATCACAGCGATCTCTGAAGCGTGGGGTGTTGTTCATGTGACGTGGGTTCAAGGAACTGTGTCTGCTCTTGAATTCCAACATTTCCTCCTCTCACTTTTGAGTCCCTTCAAAGAAGAACGAATGAAAGCTGCACACTGATTATGGACAATGTTGGCTTGCACAAGACGGATGAGGTGAAAGAGCTCATCAGATCGAAAAATTACACAACTCTGTTCACTCCACCAAATTCATGTGAGTTGAATCCGATCGAGTACGTCTTTGGCATGTGGAAAGGTGGGAGTTCGATTCCTTCTCATGTCAGAACAGAGGATCAACTGCGGATTCATCTTTCGGAATCTCTCAGTGCAATTCCTCATCGGAAGATATCCGCGGCCATCAGATTTGTGTCTCTCAGACTTCATCCAATTGTCGCTCGCCGAGGTGATTTGGCTCTCAATCGAACACAAGAACAGTTCAACCGCGATTCGAACGGCCCACATGCTCCAAGTCCGCAAGCAATCATGCCACCAGACCACGGACCACGAGTGGAAGAACCTGAAGAATAAACTGCTTCATCAATAATTCACCACACAAGAGTGTTTCCCTTCGTTCTGTCAGTCTTTTCTAAAACGAGTGGTCTCAAAAATAAATCCGAAAAAGAGCCGTTCATTTCTGAACAATCACTGTTCATTTCCGAATAATCATTGTTCATTTCAGAAAAATCACTGTTCATTTACGAATAATTCATGTTCATTTCTGAAAAATTAAAATTCATTTCTGAACAATCATGTTCATTTCTGAACAATCAAAACACATTTCTGAACAATTATGTTCATTTCTGAATAATTAAAATACAATTCAGAACTAGTCGAGCTGTACTGTTTATCACACCGCAATTAAGGCTCTCCACGCTCATTGAATCACCTTTTTTCATTTCCTCGTTTCCTGACTCCTCCAGCTCGGTTTCAATTGATGTAACATGCTTCTCCATTTTTTGTTTCTCTCGTTCGTTATATCGAAGAAAGAAACACTTTAGATGATAAGACCATGCACAAGGCAGAAATTATATTGGAGAACTTATCACCAATCATGAACACCACCGATTCCGCCACAATCTTCTCGAGACTCGTCTATCAACGAAATGACAGTCCAGACGGTTTCTTTGCGGCGTTTCTGACACTCCTGACAAGTGGGCACAAGTCGATTGTGCATCTCTCCCTCCAACTACTACATTATATCACTTCTGCCATCATCTCCAGAATGCTAGATGAACCCGACAACGAAACCAGATTGATTCAGACTCATCCATAAGGCTCAGTTCTCCAGATAGTTTTTGAACAGGTGTTGCCGCAACATGATGTATTATCTGGCTGCAAATCTTCCACAACTTTGATGAAACTACCAACGTCATTCCTCTCTCTTCTCGTGATCTTGCTTCACTACTCTCTATGTAAGACGAAAGGACAATGACGCGATGGGTGCCTTCTGCTGCGCAAGTGTGACATCTGGATATATGGGGAACGACCAGGATGGAAACGAATAGAACAGTCGACACTCTGCCCTTATTTGCACAGCAGCTGCGTGTGGACGCTTCCGCTCATCTCGTGGTGACAGGCGTATGACCCAATTGGACCCCCACCCTCCTCTTTTTACAACCTTGATATTGAATTGTGGTCCATCACAACAAAGACACAGATCAGCAATTGTGAAGCCATCGCTCGTCGTGTTCAGACTGGTTGTGGCTCTAATGTGTGACGTTCTTTTTGATTTTACCTTCTTTCCTCGTTTTAGACCCTATATTGTTGACTTATTGCAGAACACAAATCCACAGCTGAACAACACCCTTCCTCTCACTATATTCTATCCATTGATCTGTTTTTGTTCTGAATTATTGTTTCTCGTCATTTCTGTTTCTAGTCTATCCCTTATATGTGATTCGCAAAACTGATCAATGGACACCCCCGAAGCCGGAGGTGTCCAAGATCTGGTGGTGTCCAAATTCTGGTTTTTAAGAACTCAAAAGTGTCCAAATTCTGGTGGAACTTGTCAGGTGTCAAAATTCTGGTGAATTCGATCAAAAGTGTCCAAATTTTTGCGCAACTCGATCAGAACGTCGAGCACTGCTCAACGGGAGATCGAACAAAAATGCCGGAAAAAGGTTGATGGACACAATAATGTCACAATTTAATCGATTTTTGTGTGGATAAAGGATGTCCTTCTGGCCTGACATTATTAAAGAAAGGGTCTCTTTTCATGCTGTTTTCATTTTTTACGTCACATTCACCGTTCCAACACATCCTCTCCCTCTTCCTACATGCATTTCTTTTAACCATTGTGGTGGATTCTAGCTGTGAAACCTTTCATAACTCTTTTGAAGACCTAACACACGCATTCTTGCAAGGAACTTTGAATTCGACTGTTGTTGTTCCAAAAGGAACATTTCTTCTCAATCCTATTTCATTTGTCAGTCTGCTTTCCCTCTTTTTCTCTTTCTTTCCTTTCCTAGACCACGAACCTGTTCACCTTTCCTTTTCTCACGGTTCACTCTTTAAATATCCAAAAAATTGTAGTATCCAAACAAATATTGTCAATACCACATACCATTCTACCCATGAAACGATCATTATCACGACAACAACTCAGATTGCCAAAAATGTCGACGTCGGATCCTCTCTCTATCTCTCACATCCGACTGTGAAAACGGATCTCAGTTTCCCACTCTCAGGGGGAATATTTCGTGTCAAAGGATCAATATTCATTATGTACATGAAACTTGAATCTCTATTCAGCTTTTCACAGACACAAATTCCAACAAACGAAATCGCTTCTCTTCTGTATTTTGACGGCTCGTGCAGTGATGTCACTGTTGGTGGTACCACATTTGAGGGAATCACCAAGATTACAGAGTACGGAGGAGGAATTTGTGGGGAAACTGGAAGCAGCACAAACCTTCTCATATCAAGCTGCTCTTTCATCCATTGTTCTGGACCTTATGGGGCTTGTATTGGAATAGAATGCAATGGTGGTGATGTGACTATCCAAAATAGCTATTTTGAAGGGAATACTGTTTCTTCCTCCGATGCAACAAAAGGTGGCAGTCTCTACATCAAATACGAAGGCCAGACAGATATATCCCTCTCCAGAATTGTGTTTCGCGATAATATCGGTATGTGAATCATTTTTGTGTCATTTATTTTCCTCGCAGCAACAAATACAGCAACGATGGAGGCATGCGACATCCTACTTCACTCGACCTCACTTCCATTTCCTCTTACCTCGACAACTGGTCTTATAACCACCCTTTCTTCTCCCGGTTCATCGCTGTTTGTGAATTCAACTCATGACCAAAATCCAAGTCTGCCCTTCATCTTTCTCCATCCTCCTCTCATCATCTCCTCTCTCCAGTTGTCGGAACGTCCATTTTCAGCTTCCCAACACTCATCGCTCAGTCCAGTGCAACAGCCACTACTGGATGTGGAACGGTTGCGACACCTTGCAAGACAATCAGCGCAGCCCTCACCATCGCCAAGACGACGTCGCCCATCAGACACGTCATCACCGCACTCGCTGGAAGTTACGACGAGCCTGTTCTCACACTGAACGCAGTCGGGGGACACGTGGTGTTCTTGGGAGACGTTTTAGAGAGTGTTGTAATGAGGCCTGATTCCTCAGTCCTGCTTTCTGAGTCGCAGTTCAGAGTGGAAACTGGATCGTTCGAATGTCGCCGTATGAACTACGTCTTCCCGCGTGCACAGACATCGCTAGCAATTGTGTATGCGTCCGGTCTCTTTCTTCTGGACAATGTGACGATCACGACTCCACTCACCACATCCAGTGCGCTCTTCCAGTCCTCGGGGATTCTGATGATCGCTGGGTGCACTCTCAAGAACATCTTTCTCGGTGCGCAGCCGCTTGTTCGGTTTTCGGGGTCTGTTTCGAATGCCGAAGAATCAGGAATGTACTTCACGCAGATCCAAAACTGCTCGTCGAACACGTCGGCAATCATCCTCGCAGCAGCAACCGCAAACATTGCTCCCCTCAACTTCATTGGGTGCCAGTTCGTTGATTGTTCCTCAACTGGAAACCTGACCGGAAACCTCATCAAGCTCACCCTCGCCGGATCCATCGTCACTATCAGCCACTGCCACTTCCAGAACATCACAGGGACGTTTGGATCGTGTGTGGCTGTGGAAGGGCCCGATTCGTCGGTGTTTCAATGTTTGGTTGAAAATTGCATCTTCTTCAATTGTTCTGCGACGGGAGCCTCGACTGACAGTCACTTTCTTCTCTCAAACACAACTGCCCTCTTCCTTGCAGTGAAGGCAGATCGGACGATCCAGTCGGAGATCCCAGAATCTTTAGGAGAGGTTGAACTGAGAAAGAAGAGAACAGCGTGCGGAGCGTGCATGTTCATCCGTGGAAGCGCTGCATCGTGCAATGTTGAAACAGTCATTATCCGATCTTGTCTCTTTGACACACCAGACGCGACACTTGGAAGTGCAATTTTTGCCCAGTCTGTGAAACTATCTATCTCTGACTGTTCAATCACATCATTCAACGAAACAAAGAACCAAATCGTCATTTTAAACGGATCGGCCACTCTCGGCAATGTTGTCGTCGAGGGACAATCACTCTTTGACGAAAACTCCTCAAGTACAACGGCCCAGTTTGACTGGTTCTGGGGCTTTAGCATGTTGTTTTCTTCGTATTCTGACCTGGTCATCACCAACAGTCGATTTAACACGAGTCGAATTGGCGCCATTCGACAACTGAAAGGGAGTTCTTCTTTGGACAACGTCGTATTTCTGAACAACAGCTTCTACCCCCTCAACTTTCCGCAGATGAGGTCCAACGTCTGGTGCACGGACAATGGTGTGGTCACTGTGATCGATGCAACGTTCTTGGACGAGAAGATTGCTGAAGACAACGGCACGTTTGCGTGGATCACAGACAAGTCGTGCTCTCTCGTCACCCCAGTGGCATCGACAGATATCACTCGCCCAGCCATCCCTCTCCCAGTGGTGTCGGATGTAAACCCACACGGAACCACCTCGGCCAGTACAATCCCATACTTGGACGTGCTTGGCCGCGATTTCTTCATGTTCAATCTCACGTGCAGAGTGGAAGCCCTGTTCGACAACAAAACGATATTCACAATGCTTGCTGTGTATGTCAGCGAGACTGCATGCCAGTGCCCTCTCACTCAAGATATTGTGGCCAAAACGGGAGGACAGTTCCGGGTTTCTGTCGCAAACGACGGGACAACTACAAGCAACTCACGAGCATGCGTGTTTACTCATTCTTTTGACGCGGGATTCATTATCGACAGACTAATCGTGAATATTGGCTACGGGGCTCTCATTCTGTTTGGGACCATTGCGATTATTGTGGTTCTTGTCCGTATGATCATGGCATGCAACATCCACCATGTTCAGAAGAAGGCAAAAGCTGAGCGTGACAAACAGAGGGAAGAATCTGAAATGTCTGAAAACGAGCAGGATCGACTTCTTCCTTCGCAGGCCCATTCTCCTCTGACATCAGGTTCATTCAATGGCGATTATCAATCTAAACCGTCCAATGTTGAGCCTGAATACGACAGCTAATTTTCTTCTATAATCTTTTTTGATTTTATATCATCTTTCTTGAAGTATCAGATGATTTTGTGTTGAAATTCTCTCCTTGAGCCTCTTTCCGTTCAGATCCTCCCACTACAATAATTGTTAAATCTCAATGATGGATAGGTCGTCTCGTCACTCCACTATTTCCCCTTCCTTCAACAGACCTTTTGTGCCCTGAGATTTGGACCAACGAGCAACCTTTATTCCAGCATTACGAACGTTGTCTTTTCAACAGAAAAAACGGGGTTTCTTCCTTTTTTATGGCTTATAACAACGCATATTCATCTTCATAGATGTTAGAGAGTGTCTGTGACTTTGTAAAGGACCCACTTAAGTGCGTACAGACAAAGAATTGCGTATTTTGTACCCAACTCTTTCTCCCAAAAGTCAACCTAACGTCAGGATGTCTAAAAGGTTCGATTTATCTTGAACTTTTCTGTTTTCTAGGGTCTTTTTTTCGAGCTTTGTCTGAAGAGAATGGTGCAACATGTCCTCTCACAAATTTGTTCTATAAACAAACAAAAATATCGACATTCCACATTCTTATCACTCTCATTGTTGCAGTATGTCTGATTATTCTCCTGGTGTCGGCCTTATTGATGGTCATTTGCACATGTCGTTCGTGGAACAAGCACCTCAAGAATTATGGCAAATTTGAGACGATCCTGAAAGGAAATTCTCACATTATTTCGACCAATACGGAATATGGTACATTTGAACAAGATTTATCTCTTCCAAACGAACGGATATGTGGCGTTTAGCTCTTTGATTGAATGGTTCATCACTTCGCATGATCATAATTATTCAAAGTCTAAAAGACCGTTGAAAGTTATGAATGATTGTTCATTCGATATAGAAGGAAGAAGTTCGAAATGGTTGCATCGAACGCTCAGAAACAGTGACGATTTGTATGGACTGTATTCTGGCAATATGAAGATCGGTGTGGTCAGCAGAAGTACAAATGAACGAGAATGTGTGACGAAAAACGCTTAAAAGGAGGGGAGAGGGATGTCGTCAAAAGATGGATAGTCTGAAAAAGACGCAGATCGTTGCGGTTGTGGAGGAGGTTGTGTAGGCGGTGGAGCAAATTGGAGTGTGGTAGGATGTGGAGTGGAGGTGAGGCTCTGAGGTGCAGACACTTGTTGATGATGAAGAGGAGGTTGGGAGATGGGTGTGTGAGGAACTGGTGATGGTGGAAGAGACTGCGATGAGGAAGGTGGGATTGTGAACATGCTTTTCTGGGCTGAAACAGGGGGACGTGCAGATTCAAATGCAAATATTTCACCTGAACAGATATGGAAGAGAAGGAGAGACGTGTTTTGCGTCCTAGCAGCTTACTTGCAAATTGTGCTGGTGCATTAATTCCAGAAGGGAGTCCCTGAAAAGAAAGCAAAAATGAACTCAGGTTAAAACAGACTTTTCCACAGAGTCGTTTGCAGAGATCATTCGAGAAAAAATTGCAGTTTCGTGATATCAAGCTATATTGATCTCCTTGATATTCTTGCTTCATTTGGTTGATAATTTGTTCGATTTCCTCGGGATAGAGATTGCATGATCCGACGAAAATGTGTTCCACAAACTCACAGAACTCAGGGTTTTCTCGAGGTGTTTGTCTCCAGACACCAGTCCCATGTTCATTATATCCATATGAATATTCTGGAAAAATGAGCAAGTTACAATCTGAAACCATCATTGTTGATCTGAACTGCTGAATGGTAAATCATCTAGATTGAGATTTGTGAAGACAGAATGAAATCGAATACAGGGATGTGTATGGTTTTATCTTTGATTGGCAAAAAGAGTTTATACTTATTCACGAATATATGGGTGACAGGACGTGGTTTTCTGTTCATTAGATGTATCTGAAGAAAAGTCAGTCACATTTATATACCATACCTAAAGCAGGTGTGACTGAGGAAACCTTAATGCAACTGAGTTATTTTGAGTTGATCAGAGTTATGTTGAGTTTTCTTGAGTTGGCTCAAGATTGGCTAGATCCACCCAGAACAAATCAATTACACTATTTCCATCCATCTTCACTCAATGACATCAAAGAAAAAGAAAAGAATAGTGTAAAATATGTCTTTCAATCATGATGACTCTGACAAGCAATGGAATTTGTGAGGGGGTACGAAAAAAGACTTCCAGTTTAGATGAAAGCCTCGAGTTTCATTCGTTTCTCATTCATTTTCATCTGTGCTCTGAGCTCATTCTCAGTTCTCACACGTTCCGTCTCTTCCATTCTTTTCGATTCTTCTTCATCCTGTCGGCTTCTCTGTTCTTGCTCATGTTGTCGTCGAATGTCCTCCTCTTCTCTTCGTCGTTTGATTTCTTCGTATTCTTTTTGCTTCCGTTCCTCTCTGGTCTGCCTCTGTCGTTCTTCTTTTCGCATTGCCTCTTCTCTCTGTTTATTTTCTTCTTTCCTCATCTGCTTCTTGTTTGAGTTTCTCCATTAGTTCCTTAATTTCTTCTTCGAGTTCTGGCATATTCTCTTCCATAATCTTTCGTCCTCTCGTCTCTTCTCTTCTCGTTGTCTGTCTTCCTCCATCCTTCTTTGTTGTTCTTCTTCCCATTGCCTTTCTTGTTCCTTTCGTTTCTCTCTCCGATTGGCTTCATCTCTTCTGAACTCTTCTTCCCTTCTCTCCAGTTCCTCCTTCCATCTCCTCTCTGCATCCTTCTGTCTTTCTTTCCTCGGATCATCTTCGACTTGGACTTTCTCTTCTCGAAGTCTTGCTTGTCCTCCTCTTTTCTCCTCACTCACCTTCAAACTATGCTTCGGATGGAGAGTCTGTCTCTATCTCAAGCAACGCCCCCCAACTCGTCCAAATCTCCACCGACACAGGAATCGGCTCAGTGGGCACGCCAACCTTCGCCGCTCTGTCGCAGATGCCTGTCCGGTCAGCCCAACCACAGCCATCCGCCGAAGGAGCCCCGTCGCAGAGTAGGTTTGGTTGGATGGAGCACCCGTGGACAGAACCCGAATTTGAGACTCAGGTTGAGCATAAGCGGAAGGAACAGCAGACTTCATTTGTGACTTGGGTCGATGCTCAGTTCTGCCGGATTCTGGACCTGTTCATCTCTCAAAGTGCGTCGGCGTTCTCAGAAGGCCGTGATGACTGGGTGTACACTCTCAAGGTCATCCGAGAAGACGAGGCTGACTGCATCCAGATGCTCCTCGTCTCGTCCCCACCGAGTTCTGACGGCACCTTCTCGTCATCCGCTCTCAACTCTGCTCAGCGGCTGTTTGACCTTCTCAACAGCTGGTTTGGGACTCAGGCGATGCTCCAATCCGATTCTCGGCGGCGGCTTTGGAACCAGATTGTTGTGACTGTTCGTTCCTGGGAAGCAGTATGCAGCGAGAATGCGCAGACCATGCCGTTGGAGATCCAGCAGCTGTTGGATGACCTCTCGTCGCACATGCCTGCCCAGAACAGCCTCTCTGACTTTTGGACTGCATTTTCACTCATCACAAACGCCCAGCCAGACACACTCCGAGAATTTGATCCTTTTTCTACTTTTTTGTCGACAACGCCTCAGTGCCACGTTCAGGCACAGGCCGATTCATTTCTCTCTTCCTTGCGCAACACACTTCACCCTGTGTAATTCTTGTTTTATCGATGTTCAGATAATCCGCGAAGTGATATACAGGGGAGGTCAGGAATGTCCTTCACACGAGCCCGTTCGTGGGTCCGCCACTTGTCTTTCTTCATTTCGCAGAGGTTAGTGCGGTCTTCGAAGGACAGCTGGCTCAGCCGCAGGCCTTTGAACGTGGCGAGGGGAGGGATGCCGCGAGAGGACGGGGACTTGAGGCGAGCAGTGGAGCGTGATGTGGACAGCTGGCTCTCAAGTTCATCAAACAGCATCCGTTCTTTGGTGAAGGACGGTGACGAGGCTCGCTGGGGAGGGGAGAGGGCAGGGACAGGAGTGGATGAGGTGGGTGTGTGTGGGGTGTGGAGTGTGGGTGAGGTTGCGGGGGAAGGCGAATCAAGAGTGTTGTGGAGGTCTGGAACAAAATCAGAGGACAAACTCACTTGGGCTGACAGTGGTTCTTGCCGAAGTGATGTGGTGGATTTTGCTGCAGGATTGGAAGATAGAGCAGGAGATTGTTGGTTGGGGAGGAGTTGTGTCTGTGAGGAGTGTTTGTCTTGATCGGTTAGTTGGAGAGGTGTTTGAAGATTGTTTTTTTTTGAGATTGCTGGGGAGTGGCAGATTGTGGGCGCCCGCGTGCAGATCCTGGTGGTGTGGAAGACAGATTTCTCTGCGTGTTTGACAATCGATCTTGAGCAGGTTTTTGTTGAACAGAATTTCGTAAAGGGGTATTTTGCAACTGAGATCTTCGTGACTGAGTCGCTGACTGTGAGCGAGTCCGGCTTGGGGGTGTACGTTGTGGTTGCGGTGGTTTTGAAAGATCAGGCTGAAATGAGCACTGGTTGATCTCCAGTTTTTCTTTGAGTTCCCGTTGTTTGTCAATTATTGCTATCCTTGATCTGTCCATGGCATATAATCGATATACTGTTGACAAGGGATCGTTCGTTTTCTGATTAGGTCTTCCAGCGCTCTTACTTCTTATATTGGCTGTTCCAGTATCCTTTTTTGGAGATAATGGTGAGTTTTGTTGGTGCGCCACAGAAATGACTGTTCCAAATGCAATTTCCTTCCGTTTTTTGAGATCTTCAAGATTAGTATTCATTGTTTGAGCATGCTTGCATAATCGATCAAGAGTGGGTTCCCGACTCTGTGCAATTCGTTTTGATCGTTGGTTGATGTTCGGTTTTGATTGGAGAGTCTCCTGGAGACTGACAACTTTTTGATCAATTTTTCCTGTCGTTTTTTCTCAATTGATTGCTTCCAGGCAAATTGATCATCAACGGTCCGAATTTGTTGTTGTCCGCGCTTTGTAATCACTGGAGAATCTGAGAGTTGGAGTTGTTCTTTCGTCAGAGCCTGTTTCAGAAGTTCGTTTCGAATCGATTCTTTCCTTTCCAATAACTCGACTTGTCATTCATGAAATGATCGTTTTGATAGGTTCTTCGGTGTGGTCATGAGTTTACTCTCCACATTCCGAGGAGGATTTGGTTGTCGAGTTGAAGTGCGTTCTGGAGTTGGTGGAGTGTCTGGCATAGATTAAAGAAAGTAATGTCAATAAAAGTGGGGTTTGTTTCGAAGTTGAAGAATTTATCTTCAGAGAATTCGTTTGGCCTCTGTTCTTGATGTTGTAAGTTCAATGATGGGACGATGGACACGATTGCCGTATTGGGGTGTTATTCTATGAAAAGTGAGTTATAAATCTTAATACGACGTGATAAGCGGAAAAAAATGACTCTAAAACATTCCTTGAGAGACCAAAGTCAAAAGGAGGTTTATTGTTCGAAACTGTGTTCTGATTGAAAAGAAAAAACACATAATGTTAATTCATCGAGCTAAATCAAGAGATATTTTCCGACTAAGATGCAAGTTGTGGAGATTTTGATATCTCTCGCCCTTAACATCGATATGTCAGTATCGTATCTCCCGCAATATCAACCAATCTCAACATACGAATATGCCCCACAACCATTTGAACATTTTCAGCAGTCAGTAGCCAATAGACTCAGTGAATGGTTGTATATCCCTGCGCAACTCGGATGGCAACCTCTCTCCTATTTCATCGTTCTCGATAACAAAATCATTGGCATTGTATCACTGGTTTCCTCAATTCGAGCACATACGCCACAGTATACCATTGTTTATTCTTCTCTCTTTTCTAGTTTTGTCGTTCATCGAGAAGATGTTCTTATGTTCGAGATTCTCTTCTCAAACTTTGTTCGGAGTTCTCTTTCCAATGCATCAGTGACTGCATCCTTAATCAACGCAGTTTGTGCTCATATTACTCTTTTTTGCATGACCGCAATGACCTCTGTGATTCTATACACACCCAATATATTCTCCTCACCTTTCTTTCTGTCTGACCTTTGAACTATTCTTTACAGCAATACTACGTGCAACAAGTCTTTTATCCTTCAGCACCCACACCTGGTCAGTGTTTCATTTAATCTCTAAACAGCTTCTCCTTCTCTTCTGCTGGACTGTTTCTTGTGCTTTCTCTCAAATAGGATATGCATTCTTCAAATTTCACAAACCAAATTACACATGGGACTTCACAATCCAAGTTTTGATCGCAAACACCAACGGTTGATTTCTCGCCTTCATTCACTGTCTTTTGTGGCAGATGACCGACTTCTTCGTCCTGCTGCTGATTATGTGTCTTTGCAAGATCCCCATAGTCCTCTCCAGGTCCCCCAAAATATTCTCAACATCACTCAAAGTGCCCCAAAACGCCGACAGCCAATTCGCGTCGAACCGTTCTCCACTCCGCCGTCAACGCACAGTGCACATGGTGCTGGGTCACAGCCAAGCCAGCAGACTGTGCCCGCACGTGCACCGCCACAGCCTCCCGTGCCAGTCAACCGGATTGTGGACCCGATGGTCGAGACGCAGGTCTCGGCATTCAAACAACTCTGCCTGAGCGACAGCCGCAACCAGCTGTCAGACCCCAAACACGAGCCTGCTGCATACGACACAACCAAGCAGGACTTGACGGCTTTTGCTCTCTCCGCGCAGAAGAACCACGAACTCGCCGTGTGCCCTTCTTCCTGTCATTCCTCTCAGCCGGTCGTCCAAATCATCCCTCATGTCTCAAACACCATGCTCAATGATACAGTCACTCAATCTGGAATGTTTATCCAAACGGTATGTTCGCATTTCAATTCGATATACATTTTCCAGGCTACTATTCTCCAATCATTAACTGATCTCCTGAAAACAACATATTGATTTTCTTTTATTTTTTTCTTCATTATTTGACGCCATTTCTCTTCTCGTCGTTTCTTCTCTTCTTTATCTGGCACTTTGTCGTTGGAAATGTCCACTTGCAGGAAAAATGGGTCTTGATCAACATCCTTCAAGTATGATACGAGGTCTATATATCATTTTCATCGTCACTATAACACTAATTTGCTCTTCCTATCATCTCACCTTCGTTTCAGATGCGAGCATTGCCTCATAACGATGAAACACCACTTTTACTTTTGTCGTCGTCTCGAAAACAGTGTATTGTATATTGAGATTTGACGGAGTGGACATCCGAATTGCACACTCCCATCTGATCCATCCACAAATCGTTTCAACACACTGACTGAGATAGGGGACGGAAATTTACCGAACAGAAACGATTGATGAATGAGAAACGCTGGTGCGTACACATGAATTTTTCAAGGCAATAGAAGACGAAAAATTGAAGTAAATAGGAAAAAGCTTTGACTGGGTGGAGATTTGGATTTGCGTAGCCTGACAAAATTCAGTTCTGTCTTGACACAAAGTTGTTTTTCCAGTTCCAGGAGTTGAAGATTTGTCCACGTACTTGACACAAGCAGATGTCAAACCGAACGATCAAAAACTCCACAAAGAAACTCTTCAACTGCCCCAAGGAGTGCTTTTTGCTTCGTGGATTAGTATTAAGTCTCGAACTATTGATATTGAAGGATGTAACACATCACTTATTCATCGGCTGGTTCATTGGTGCTCCCATTGTGCTGACCATTCCTTGGCTTCTGGTCATTTGTGGTGGGTACTGTTGAAGTTCAGTGACTTTAGCTTGCTTTTCCTCTTCTTCCTTTGCTTCCAGCTTCTTCTTCAGCTCCATCACTGTCTTTTCAAGTTCGTTGATCTTGTTCTCCGAATTGCGTCTCTGTTGAACCTGGAATGGTTTAGCATACTCCTCCAAATTGGCTTCCCAAGCAACCTCCATCACAATATCTTCAGTGAGGAACTCAAAGCAGATATAAAGGGCGGCTGCGAAACACCCAGCACGCTCGTTCTCGTCGATGTCGTTGGCAAGAAAGCGAAGAAGTTCTTCACAGACCTTGACGTCCTTGCTGGCAGCACTGGCCTCCATTGCATCTTGGTACATCTTGTCCTTCTTTGCGAGTTCGACGGCGTGGGCGAAACGTTTGTTTTGGGTGAAGAGAAGGCTGGCAACACGGCGCATGCGAAGGAGATGATGTTTCTCGAGATTGCGAGCGAGACCAAGCTGATCGAAGGAAGGATATTGAGCGATGGAGAGGCGGAGAGCGTCAACATCTTCCTCCTCCACATACAACTCGTTCACTGCCTCATTCACTTCTGGAACCTCTGGCTTCACAGATCCTTGCACGAAGAGAAGGAATGGTTTGCAGAGAGCGAGACGATCCTTACGGCGGAGCTGTTGAACAACACGAGAGTGGTCGAGTTGTGGGCTCATGACTGTCAGAAGATCGCAGACGAGCAGTGGGTGTTGTTGGAGGTAGGCATCAATGGCACGGTAGAGGATCTCTGTGTTTGTCACCTTGATGACGATGTCCTTGAACTGTGAGTGGCTCCAGGCATCGATATGTTCCAACATTTTCTGTACGGCCTTGTCGAAGTCATCGTAGTGAGTGTGGAGAAGGCACAGCTCAGCCCATTGCAAGTTGGCTTCGCAGATTCCGAGCAATTGAGGGACGTTGATGCGAGAGTGGAACATCTTGATATGTTCCATGAGTTTCTTTGGCTTGTATTTGGAATACAGAATTCCGAGCTCTGTGAACATGTCCATGTGAGTGTGTTTCAAACGGAGGGCATATTCCATCAGTTGGATGATCTCGTCGTAGTGTCCTCTTTCAGTGTAGTAGTCGATGAGAGTGGCCAATTCATCAACTTGAACGACAATGTTCACACCACACATCTGAGCGAGACGGAACTGTCGGGCGTCCACGCAGGCAAAGTAAACCTCCTTCCAGGTGCGGATGGACTGGGCCTTGCGGGCAGCTTCGACGGCAGGTTGGTATTGGTGAAGACGGAGAGTGTCTGGGTGAGCTTGCCAAAATTGCCGATGTGATTGAAGAGGATGCGTGCAGCATTGTACATCTCCTCATCGTAGCAGCGGTCTCCAACAGCTTGAAGATCAGCGAGGTTGGACTGGCCGATGAATTCCTCAATCTCAGCGAGTTGGTCTGTGCGAGCAAAGGAGTAAACGAGTTCGGAGTCAATAACCTGCTCCTTCAGACGGCGGGCCATGATGTACGAGCTGATGCACTTCTCAACCATGTCACGTGTGAGCTCACCCTTTGCGAGGAGTGTCCAGCATGATGGGAGGTTGACGGTGACTGCCAAATCGTTAGCACGCTCAATATCACCAATGTGATCAATCACAGCAAACTTGGCGACATCTTCTCCATCGTAGTTGTCCAGACGGCAGATGTAGTCCTTCACCTTCGGTGACTCAGCTTTGATGGCTGTGATGAGGAGCAGGTTCTGCAATTTCTTGATGGACGCGAATTCGGACTTGCGAAGAACAATGACTTCGAGAAATTTGATCTTCACCATCCCCAGAAGGGCGTTAATGAACTCTTCGTTGGCCTCACAGTCGATCAGAGCACCGACTACCTTTGGAGTGGCCTTTGGGTTGTATCCAGTGCAGTAGCGTTCGATGGCCTTGTGGAAGTTGTTCTGGTACAGGTACTTGATCATCTCTTCGATGTAGTCATGCTTGTCGCAGACGATAATCAGAGCTTGTGGATCGCCTTTCGACTCCTTCAGGAAATCCTTGACCTGTTTGGGATCGTATGCGTTGGACTCACGAACAACACGCTCGACATCTTTGAATTGACCCATCTTCACAGCTGCCTGAATAAAGCGGAAAACGATGTCCTTGTCTTGGACATGGCTGGCAACGCCTTGGAGAAAGAGGTATACACCCTCAACCATTCCACCTTGCTCCAGAATCTCAATCAGCTCAGAGGCACCCAGTTCAGCCATGCATCGTATGCAAATCTCGACAAGATTAAGGTTTGTCATGTTTTTCACAAGAGCCTTGATGCACTCATATCCGTACAAACGATCAACCTTGATGGTGACTTCGTGGAGATATGCAATGACGAAGTCGTGTGGGATCTTGTTTGTGTAAACAATGCATCGAAGAATGTCTGGTTTCTCCGTGCGGTGCTCCAGAGCGCGATGGTATAGGCCAGCTTGCTCACAGCAGCTTGCGATGTATGGTGGATCGTATTGGTCGAATGCCTTCTTTCCGAGAATGAAATCTGCTGCCTGCGTGTTGTTTTGAAGAAGAATCTCCAAATATCTGGTCTGGAGACGGGAGATGGATGGATCGTTGTTTGTCAAGTAATCGTAGATGACATCGGTCAATTCCTTGATCAGATCACGTTGGTAGAAGATTTCCATGATTTCACCAGGGTCAGCAAGTGCTCCAGCTGGGTTGACTCCAGCGAGGACACGGATGACTTCAAAGAACGGGACTTTGTACTCGGTCATTTTGCAATATTGGACGACCTTCTCGAACTCGCCGAGCTCACACATGATCTGGGCTGCGTTTGCATGTGACTTGCAGGAAAGGTAGATGGCGAGAGCGAATTGACAATCAAATTGGCGGACAAAGTTACCAAGTTCTTCTAACGGAGTGATTTTCCATGTCATTTCGCATTGAGAATTGTTGTTCGAATTGTTCAGTGAAGAGTTCGTCGGTTCCACCGAGATTGGCACGAGCTGCGATCCGGATAGCGAGAGGTCCAGTCTTTCATCTTTTGTGTGATGAATGGGATGAGAGTGTTGGTATTAATGGTAATGTGGTGAACTTGACCAGCAGTGTTGATGGCAAAGATACCATTGTCTGTGTCTTCACTGACTGAGGTGAAGATTGGTGAATTCGAAACCTTCGACATTACGACATGTGTTCCAGTTGTGATATCGAATCCAGAGAGGATACCCATAGCAGAGATAAGAAAATGGAGTCCAAATCGTTCGCTATATTGCATTGCGATGGGCACATCATTCGGATCTGTGTAAACGATGTCTCCTTGGACACGGACGGGGTTTTGGGCAACATCGACTTCGGCTATGATAACTTTGTTGTCAACAGCCAAGCAGAACACATTTGTTTTCTCACGGCGTCCATCCATTTGAGCCTAGACGTACATTCCAGTGTGGGCTGGAGCGAATCAGTGAGACGACGAGTTGCTGGATCAACGGTTGATGCGAGAAGGAGGCACCAATTCTTGCGAGTGTCGGTGCGTTGAGAGTCGACTGTCAGCGGGTTCGTCATCCCGCCGTTGCTTCTTGCATCCCTTCACGCTTTGATTGTTAGTGATATCATGCAACAAGCGATCTGGATCTGAGAGATGATGCGAGATCAGCCTGAGATAACGTTTTCATCCCATTCATCAATCATTGTCTCTGAATAAAACCTAAATTTGGAAAATATGAAGAGAAATCAACGAAAATTCTGACATTCCAACTCAACACTGTAAAATGACCCATCACTTCTAATAAATGATCATGTCACACCTTTTTATATCTGATATGTCTCTGTTGCTGGTGCGAGGTGTAGATAGTGAACATGTCCAAATTTGAGGCGATCCACCCAAATCCAGAATTGATGACATTCTGAAAGGTGAAATCATTCAAAAAATAACTTTTCCTCCCTCTCACGGTTTGATAAATGTGGAATAATCAGGAATTTTACAAAAAAGTGGGTCATTGAAAGCTCCATCATGTGATTTGTTGAATTTTCAATTTTGTTGGAACGCACTTCGGTAAATTGTAACTCTAAATTACGGGTTCTGATATTTCTCCGGTCAGTGATCGTCAGTACTTTTCGACGAAAACTGACCGGTCAGTGCCGGTCAGCCACGCCAACATAAATCGAGGTTTTATTTGGGAAATGTTGTTGCAGTAGTTGCTAGAAAATAAAGGAAGAGTAGAAAGAAAAGGAATTTCTAATCGTTGGAATCTTCAAAGAGAACTGGAAAATACCAATATCGTGCGAAGAATCCCAAAATGACTTCTTTTCAAAGCAACAGCTGCCTGATCGTGGGTTCGTGGAGTATTCAGCTGTCAGAAAGGCGCCAAAATTCATTTACCCGCCACAAATCGCCATTTTTCTGGGAAATGTTGTTTTGATGAGAAAATAATCCAAACAAAAAATTGGAGTTAAAGACCCATTATTGGGCCCTGTAGCCTCAAACAGTGAAATGCACACACATTGTACCAAACTTTTCGACGTCATATTTCCACAACCAGCTATCCGTTTTCAACCAAAGAAAGTGCATGATATTCGAAAAGATCTCGACTAAACGTGCTCGAAAAATAAACTGATTTTTCAGAACCTTTGTTTCACAATTGCACAGAATCAACATCTTGAAAGTCCAGCTGCGTCGATTCCCAAAGACCAATGGCTTCGTATCCCAGTATGTATTACGAAAGTTATCGAAAACATAGAAGTAAAAAAATGGCAAACGGAACAACTGTCAAATAGAACGCCAACTTCACTGGAGAAAATCCGAAAATATCTCCTCAGACTGTCCATGCTACAAAACAGTCCTGTCTTCCGATTCAAGATGATGTTGAGACAGTATTCAGTTTTTGTTTATCACTTTAAATTTAACAAATGTGAAGATCTCTCATATAGATACAAACGAAGACTCAGATTATACTCCTCTATCAAAGAAAAAGCAAAGTCATTGAACCTGCCAGCTGAGAACAGGGCTGGGAGAAAAAAAGAGGATCATCCATTCAGACTTTGTCTTTGATTCAGACTCAGGAACAACTGAATCGAATCAATTTTTGAAAACAACAAACACATAAAAGAACTCAGAAGAAAGGGAGAACCAGGTTTAGGATTGATCATTGTGACTACATTTCAGATTTATTAAATGACGAACTGTATGGTTTTTGGATTCAAGAAGTATTGTCTGTTTCGAAGTCCGAACCATGAAATGGTGACTGGAGAGTGATTTCAAAAAGATTCTCCCAAATCCAGAGAAAACCTCAAAAGCCAAGGTGAGAAGTTTTTAAATTAAAAACAACTTCGAATAACCATCCTTAATGATTCGTTGGAAACACAATTCCATATCATTCCCGTGTTTTTAGACTAAATATTGACTTGAGTGATGCTTTTTTCATGTGGACTGGTCATATCTTCACAACCTGTGAACCAATGTAGATGAAATTTTCCACAGAAACTTTTTTGGTTTAACATATATTTGATGATAAAAATCACAGAAAAAGCAAGGTATTAGGGGAGATATGAAAAAACGAATCTTTTTGTCGACAAATTCTCTGGTCGGAATAACACTTTTCCTATGAGTGCAAAAAGTTGAGAAAAATGTGTGCATGAATGTATTGATCAGTATAGTGTCGATTTCTCCTGACACAGGCATTTTGGTGCGGAACCAGATTTGTTTATTCACAAATTGGACAGGATGGTCCCTTGAACAAACTTATTGTGCTGTCATAAAACCGCAGTAATTCATTAAACCGCCAGAAATCGAGATTTTCCCAGAATACAATGAGGATGGTCCATCTTTGAAAAAAGTGAAATTTGGAAAACAAACTCCTGCTACTTACTGAGAAAACTGCCTTGTACTTGAAACGAGTCACATTTCACAATTCATTTTGGCAATATCTCAACAACCAGTGAATCAATTGTCATGAAATTTCCGGGTATCTGGAAAGATTCATAAAATCCTTTTTTGTCTCAAACATAATGCACTTTATTTGGTTGAAAGCTGATGATTGGTTATCGAGTTGAGATGTCGAAAAGTTCATGCTGAATTGTATTGGGCAAAAGGGAGTATTTTGAGGTTTTTTCTGATTTGGCTGAGTCTATAATTCCACACATTATTGTTTTTCTAAATGTGACTAATATCGATTTTTGTTACCCCAGATACCTGGGGATGGAAAGTTGTCGGATTAATCACACGTCTATTACGAACTACTATTTTTCTTTTTTTTCATAAACACTTCGACCAATTATTGGAATGATACTACCAAAATTAAGGAGCAAAAATCATGCGTTTAAGCGAAACTGATGATGATTGTTCGACATGATTCTGAAGGTACAACTCTGGTGGTCAAAACTTCCACTCTTCTCTGGCTATCGGAGGAAAAGAGATTCGAATTGTTGATTTCGATACTCGGAAGCGATTAGCATCCGTTCCTCGTCCAGATATATTGGAAGTTGAAGAGAAAACTGCGGTGTTTCACAACAAGTTTAAGTGAGGATGATTGTGTGGCTTCATCGATCGCAGAGGATGAGTGATGGTGAATGATGAAGAAAACAAATATACTTCTTCGTCACAATTTGGGATGAAATTCAACTAAGAGTTGATGTGGTTCATTTTGAACTTATGAAACACACTTTCCAGACCACTACACATCAATTCACCAGAAGAAATTGGTGAGTGATGCCCCTTTAATTTGTGAGTCTAATAGATGTGTCATTAACCCGGTCCGTGTCAGCAACCCGGAACCTGGGGTTGAAATTTACCATTTTGGTCCAACTAAGAAAAAAATAAATTTTTAGAATTGTCTATCTTGGCGAATCGGAGAAACCTCAAAATACTGTATACCGGAGGACTCCACACATTTTTTCAAACTTTTTCAGCTCGTATCTCCACAACTAGATATCCGGTTCAAACCAAACAAAAAGCATTTTTATCGTGAATATATCGAAAAAAGACTCAACCAAAAAATTTCATTTATTTTCCCATACCATTTTTTGTCGAGAAAAATAACGTTTTTTCGCAACTTTCTAATAGTAGTGTCAATAATCCACGCCATGTCAATAATCCACGATCTGTGAAGGAGAAATCACAATTGGGCTAACTAAGAAAAAAATAAAATTTTAGATTTATTTGACGACAAAAATTTGAGCGTGCCTCATATCGCCATATAGGAAAATACACACATTTTTTTGAAACTTTTTGAGGTCATTTCTCCACGACCAGAGGTCCGTTTTGGACCGAAGAAAAAGCGTTTTATCGTGTATATATCGATCAAAGACACTCAAAAAAAATAAAAAAAATTCCCATAACATTTTTGGGGGCGAAAAATAGTGTTTTTTCACATCGTCCCAGAGACCCATTATTTTTTCTTGAAATTTTTTTCAACAAATTCATTTCTCCAAACAAACGATTCTACAAAAAATTTCATCAAAATCGGTTCACAGGTTGTGAAGATATTGCCGAAACACTTTTTTTTCTTGGGGAAAAAGGGGTATTTTGTGGTTTTCTCCTAATTACGCCGTGATATAAATCTAAAATTTTATTTTTTTCTTAGTTAGACCAATTGTGATTTATCCTAAACAGATCGTGAATTATTGATTTTCTTGGATTGTTGACACAACTATAATAGTGGAGTCACCAATCGGTGTCCTGTCACCAATCGGTGCTTTTTTCTTGAAAAATCACTATTGGTCAAACTAAGAAAAAAATAAAATTTTAGAATTATACTCCCACCCGATCCCGAGAAAACCTCAAAATACCTTTAACGTTACGAATGCACACATTTTTTTCAACTTTTTGCCCTCATTTCTCCAGAACTAGCTATCCGTTTTGAATCAAATAAAATGCATTGCAATCGTATAGATCTCGACAAAAGATGAACAAAAAATAAAACGAATTTTTTGCTAAGAAGGTTTTATCGTGAAAAATATGGTTTTTTTTCGATTTTCCCAAATACCCAGAATTTTTTCTGTAACTTTTTTTCAAAATGTTTGTTTCACCAAAAAAACGTTTCTGTGAAAAATTTCATCAAAATCGGTTCACGGGTTGTTGAGATATTGCCAAAACGATTTTTTTCATCGGGCAAAAGGGGGTATTTTGAGGTTTTCTCGGGATTGGGTGGGAGTATAATTCTAAAATTTTATTTTTTTCTTAGTTTGACCAATAGTGATTTTTCAAGAAAAAAGCACCGATTGGTGACAGGACACCGATTGGTGACTCCACTATAAGGGAAAACCAAAAAACCCCTGGAATCCACATAAATCAAACGTCCACCAAAAAGTGAAAGAGAATCATAGTAGAAAGAGGTGAGGACCCGAACTTGGGTGTGCAAATTGAAACTGGGGGAGATGAAGCCCATTCTTTATTTCGAACCCATAATCAGTGCGAACTCCAATGGTGATCGGAAGATCGTTGTTTCCTGTCTAAATCGTGTCATTGTTTATGATTATTCACTCCTTTCTGTCTAAATTCAAACAAATGTGTCAAGATCCCCTTTCGGTCAGTTTTGGGTCGATCGCTACTGCTCAACCACTGTCCTCAGCTGGAAATCCTCCTACTTTTTCACTTTTGGGCTATTCTCTCTCCAAACTCACACATACCCCTTCCAGTTGGGATGAGAACCATCCTTTCAGAAATCTGAGTCAACTGCGAATTAAGAACAGTGAAGTTCATTGTATTGACGATACTTTGAATGGGACAGTGATATCTGACATTAGAAATACCATGGAAACCTGATGAACAAATCCAACCCTGTTGAATGTGACCAAAATCATTGCGCAAACCACAACCAACAAACTGCCGACATTGTGAAGGAGAACAAGACAACCGAAGCAGATATCAACAGCTACTCGTCTCCTTCAAGTTCATTGGGCATCTTTTTCACCGCCATCCATCTGACATGAACAACCTACACAGCAGGAACGAACTTCCACATGATCGAACAGAATCAGTTTGCGGGGAAACTTTCTTTGACATGTTGCACATTTATGGGACAATTTCGATGTTATCTGATTGACCTCCTGATCATAGTTGCACAATTGGATGCATTCACAAGACTGGTGATGATCGACTGCTCTGTGACATTCTCGAACACAATCCAACTTTCATCTTCAAACTACCAATTCGACCCCCACGCTTCGGTCTTCGTGCTATTGAACAACTCAAGATTCAAAGCACCAGATGGTCAACACACATACAATCGCCTTGTCTCTCCAATCAACTTATTGAGACTCTTCGATATTTCAGGATGCACCATACAACAGCAATTAAAATCTGGATGCGGAGTGGTTTATAATTTCAGTCTATCAGAAGTGCTTCCTGTATTTGACTCAATCCTCACTGACAATTCAGCTCCCAACAGAGCGTACGTTGATCTTGATCGTGATCTCGCGTATTTATGTCGTTGTAACTTCAATCGTAGTATCACAACTGTTGGTGGAGCAATGCATCGTCATTCACCATCAGTCATCCATTCTGAAGATTATCGATTCAGAAGCAAGCCATCTCTCCAAAAGGAGATCTTTCCAACAATCCATCGACAGATGATGTTTCTACGAAAGAATCTTCACCTCTTCCCAATCCTGATACAGGATCTGTCCAAACACCCCCATCTGCCGTGTTCTTCACCGAAAGTTGTGCTGTTCTGACGAAGCTTCTTTGAAATGCTTGGGCGTCCGAAGTGTCTGCACTCCTTTGTCGAAACTGACCATCTCAGCGGAGGTGGCGGTGAAGGGAAGGATGACACACCAAACACGCAAAAGTCCGCCACTCCTGTCTGTTGAAGGAAAAGCACATCGCTCACCTCACATTCCTCCCCAAGCAACTGAACACCGCCATTAATGTCACCATTTTCATTTTCCTTCGAAGCTCTCCCCACCTTCAGTCGCTCCGGCAGACAATCTCAGATCTCGCAGAAATTTGACACTTATTGCGAAAGTTTTGCAAACTTCAGTCAGCCTGGACACATTTGAAACGAACGAAAGCTATCTACAGAATATGGCATACCCATTTATCTTCTCTGCGTATAAATTGATGCTCAACAAGTTCTGCACTGATTTTGTCGATGTCAGCATGAAATTTGAATATATTGAAGCCTCTCCCAAACTTTCCGACCTCCCCACGTTCTACAACCCATCTTATTCGTCTTTTGGGGTTGTTCCGCCAGACGTTCACCTTCCCGTCCCATCTTCCTCCTTGATCATCCTTCATTATCTCGTCATTGCCCAATAGAGCTCTCTCCCTTTGTATTCACCCGCCTATCGTATTGTCTCCACTCTGGGCTCGAAAATCCCCTCAGAACACGAATTCCACGCCAAGTCGACGCAAATGTTCATTGAATCCCGCCCCACAGTGGAAAGACTGAAGTCGCCCTCTCTTCATCCCCTCTTGCTGCCCCTGCTTCAAGTCCGACCCCCTTTGGACGATTTTATCCTCTCAGTTGGCGATTCACGGGAAGATAACGATCATGTGATCGATCAAGCCGAATCGACCCTTCCGCCATCACTCCAACTCGACAACGAGCTGAAAGAAGAATCAACCCTTCTGAGTGGAACCTATGTCCCCACTCACTCTCGTTCGCCAGTCGTCCTCGCTCTAATCCTTCCCCTCATCGTTGAAGACAGTGAGTATTGGAGAAGTGATTGACGAAGTGAACAAGGAAACACTGACGAACATGGTGTTCTCCACTCCTCGTTCCGTCCCGACTACTCGGTCGGCCAGATCACAACCAGTGTATCCAGTCTCGCCTGAACATTCAATCTTCCTGTTCGATTCGGAGGAAAGATGGGTGCTGAGTCCAGAGTCGAATTGACGAGCTGTCGCTGTCAGCACACTTTCCTGCAATTCGGCTTTCCACAATGATTTCTGATTTGTGTCTCATCCCTCTGCAACAAACCTTCTTTTCTCAATCCTTCCACTGAACAACGAGATGCTAATGAGTGAAGGATCGAGTGGAACGAGGAAGAAATGAGAGATGAGAAGTGTCTTGGAAAGCAAGAAAGAGTCGACAGAGCATAGATTATGCAATTTGAGTCTGTACACTCCAAGGCCACGTGCATTCACTCGAAAATGGTGCGAGAAAATGGTAAAGACTCGCTGGATGAGTGTCAAACCATGGAACAAACAAAACAACAACTCGATGCCCAAACTGTGCTGGATGAATAGCAAAGAAGAGAAGAGAGCGACTGGGACGTTCCTGGTGAAGAAGAAGCGGAAGCGGAAGGATTGGCGAAGAAGGAGAGGTTGGAATCGACGCGGCCTCGACTGATCGTAGAGACACACATTTCCAACCATCTGAAGGAGACGGGAGAGAACATGAAAGGAAGTGCGTTCGAGAGAGAGTTTGTTCAGGGTGAGCGAAGAAGACTGATCAGAGCGAGTCTGTGTGGAGTGGTGGAGGAGGCGAGATAGAAGAGAGAGAAGCACGATCGCGCAAAGAGACAAGTTGAATGGAGAATTATCAGAAGATTGTGGCAGTGTTTGAATGGGAAAGGAAAGTGGACGAAAAGGGAAGAGATGAGACACAGGGGCACATTCTTGTTATCACTTGACTATTTCACTGATGCGTCGGATGACGACAATATTGAGATCACGGAACCGAATAACTTGTGGAGTTTGACCAACCAGAAGTGTTCACCAGTTCTCTACTCGCTTCGCTCAACCAAGCACGTCGTGTCCAATTCACACATTCCCCACAATCTCTTCTGTATTCGCCGCAATCAACCACACTCTCCAACGACAGCTCAGCTTGGCCGGATCACATTGATTGACTCGTCGCTGGAACTGAAAGACGTTGTTGATCGCTCACTGATGAAGATGCGAGAAGACAGTGCTCTTCACAACTGTTTCGGTGTCGATGAGTTGGATCACGCCTGTCTCCCATTCACACAATCCTCCTTCCACATCCGATGTTCGGAAGGAGGAGAGATTGAGATTAGCAATCTGAATGGAGGAGATGGAGTGGAAACAGTATCAACGTGGATCTCCTCGAGTGATTGTCAGCTGACAGCAAAAGAAACAATCTCTCACTCGCCATTCTTCGTTCCAACTCTCAATACATCCTCATCGAAAGTCACGTTCAACAAGAAATCGTCAACGCACGCGTTTACCCTTATTGGATCGACATTCATCCCGTGTGGATTGTTCCTGGAAGTGTTTGAGAGATCAGTACACAATGGCAGGAATGGAGAATACACCCGCGAACTGACAGAATCGTCCACTCTCTCGTTCACCGAAACAGCCATCACACTCGCCATTCCACAGAAGGAGATTGCAGCATCCATCGCAGTCGAGGCAGAAGGGCATGCTCGCCTCGTTTTTGGTGATGGAAGTCGGACAGAGTCGTTCCGAGTGAAATTGAGTGGATCGGATGAACGAAAAGCATTGACGAAGCAAGCGATGAAGTGGGTGGTCCCTGTCAACTGTGCGTGTGTCGCCCTCCTCCTCTTCATCATCATCCTTCTCCGCCACCGTTCCTAAAAGAAGAAGAATGAAAAGTCGCTTCTTCACAAAACAGAAGAGATGGACTCACTTCCTCCCGAGAAGATCGAAGACTTTGACACCTTGGCTATTCCACCATCGTCGATTGTCTCGTTGACGGACGCAGATGAAGGGTTTGTGATGAATGGAGGAGACAGATCAAACCCCGCTTTTCAACCACCCATCCTTCATCTCTCTCCTTCATTCATCACCATGTGGAGGAAAGTTGATGAAAAGATACCTATTATGGGTGAAAGGCACTTGAGGATTAGCAAGATCGATCACACGCATTGAATCTCACAAGGTTAAGACCTCACCTGTCTCTCGGTATGCTCTTTGTCGCTTCCTCATGCATTCATCTCTCTCGATTTCAGCTTTATCTCGCATCCCTCCTCTTTAACTCTCACGAATGAACTTAACTCGATAGCCAGAGACAACTACAGATCAAACAACAAAATGGTATGAGTGATTCATTTTGAACTTTTTTTCCATTGTGTTCAATATCATTTTTATCTCAGTCAGTTCATTGTATTGTTGTTTTATCTCAGATCATGATGTACCCAGATCGATATCAAGATAGCATCCTCTCGAGGTCTGTCCTATCCTCTATTCATTGTATCTTTTATTCTCAGATTCTTTTTTCAAATATACAGTTGAAGAAAGATTGTCTCAGCCAGCTCGACGTTCGTGAAACCACAAGCATTGAATCCTCGTTTTGTTCATTCTTCGCAACCGTAATCAGAGCGATCAATTTCCTCGAGGCTGCGAAAACGGCCTTAACCATCCTTGCTCGTCATCTCAAACCAAACATGGCGGAGTTGAGAGATTGTAATGATCAGGAGAGATCAGCTTTTTAAATCGCCAATTCGTCGTTTTCATTCGTTTTATCGTATTATTTCTTATGAAATCGTGATAACGAGAAAAAGAAATGAGTAATGAGCTTAAACGAGTTTCAACAGTTGCCCATTAAACACTTTTTTCCCATTGATCAACTCATAAAGATTAACCTTCATCTCCTCCCACAGGTGTTTGCACAGGCTATCACTGCAAGGATGGATACCCCTTCACATGATCTTTCACTTTTTGGTGGACGTTTGATTTATGTGGATTTCAGGGGTTTTGTGGCATACCCTAAATACCCAACATTTTTTTTTCAGAATTTTGGCAAAAAAATCTTTTCTCGAAAAAAACATTTCTGTGGAAAATTTCATCACAATTGGTCCACAGGTTGTGGAGATGTGATATGGACACACGGCCAAAAGGGCCTAAAACGAGGTTTTTTGAGGTTTTCTATGATTCGCCAAGATAGAAAATTTCCAAAAGTTATTGTTTTCTTCGTTTGACCAAAAGTGAGATTTTCAGAAAAAAGCACGAATAGATGTTTCAATAAACCGAACTTTTCATAAATCCGTAACATGGGGCTTGAAAAATATATATTGGTCAAACTAAGAAAAATAACATTTGGTTCCGCGCCGAAACCCCTGTGTCGGGAGAAAACCTCAAAATACCCCCTTTTGCCCGATAAAAAAAATCGTTTCGGCAATATCTCAACAACCAGTGAACCGATTTTGATGAAGTTTTTCACAAAAACGTTTTTTTGGTGAAATGAACATTTTGAAAAAAATTTGGAGAAAAAATTCTGGATATTTGGGATAATGGAAAAAAACCCATATTTTTCTCGACAAAAAATTCTTAGAAAAAAATATCTTTTATTTTTTGAGCAGCTTTTGTCGAGATCTTTACGATCACAATGCATTTTATTTGATTCAAAACGGATGGCTGGTTGTGGAGAAATGAAGGCAAAAAGTTGAGAAAAAAGTGTGGACGCCTAAAGGAAACAGTATTTTGAGGTTTTCTCCCGACACAGGGGTTTCGGCGCGGAACCAATTTTTATTTTTCTTAGTTTGACCAATGTATATTTTTCAAGCCCCATGTTACGGGTTTTTGAATATGTACGGGTTATTGACACTACTATAATTGTTGACATGGAACTATTTGGTGACGCCACTATAATGACCCATCAATAAAACCCGGTTGGTATTTTTTGTTTATTTTCACTTCAACATACACTATTGATTTCATAATTGAGAAATCACAAAATGAGAGGATGATGAAGTGCATAGGAAAAAAGGAAAAAAAGTTGACTGTTGAGAAACGTGATCTGATGTTACCGTTACCTTTTGTCAGTGACAACAAACTGGCAATTTATTGACAGATTGACATCACAAAAAACTCTGTCACACAGATATGGAGTATTCTCATTTCTTTCGACAATAATTCTGGGGCAAGACCGTAGCTCGTGTGTCCCTGCATATGATTGAGAGATCAAGTGAGATCTGACCCTTTGACGATCTTGATTCAAGTGCTGACCGGCACTTTTGCCAGTCAGACAAACCTAGTCAGATATGACATCTGGAAATGGTGACACACCTTTTTCGGATGGTTAAAGGCTTACTACAATCTTTATCTTCAAACTGTTTTGAACAACCCATTTTTTCAGATCTGACATCCCAAAAGAGGGCGATGAGAGAGAAAAACCAGAAAAAAGGTGAAATGGTTAGGCTTAAAGTCCACCGATAATGTGTGCCGTAGCAATGACTACTGCTCCATCTACAATTCCACAATCCGATATAACATCGCTTTCGTGATCGAGAGTCCGACCAGCATAAACGAGCGAGATATTGTTGGGTGTGGTAAAGAATGATTCTGCGACCATGGATTTGAGATCCTGAATTTTTTTTGTGGGCGAAATTGTCATTTGTTTCGACACATTTTTGTGGTCGCAGACGGTAATCGTGATTGCACCTTGGGAGTGGTCTACTTCTCGACAAAAGAGAATCAGAAACTTGGGATCACCAAAATTAATTTGGGAAAGTGTCGTAGAATCATTCATAAAGTCTGCTTCATGCATGATATCCATATCTTCAGCTGGACACTTGACGATGGGAACAAGTTGTTCTTTCACCTGGAGAATGGTATGATGAGGAAGGCAGTTAAGATCATATGTCTGCTGAGTGGTAGGGACTTTGACTCGAAGAGGAAATGCAAGAGTGTTCATCATAGTTGAGAAGGTGAAGTTGATCTGGCCCGGATTCACTGAAATGACTCCTCAAAATACACGTCAATCATTTCCTAGGTACTTCAAAGGAATTCTCCAATTCACAAACCCCTTGAAGTGACAGTCCTTCTTTGTCACGTGAATCTCAAGCTTTTTTGTCATGGATTGATCACTTTCTTACTCGAATGACTGATCCCAAAAGCATCTTTCTTCAACTGAATTATAAGGTTCATCATTTCTCTTTTTATTTACGAATATTAGAAACTACGAGTGCTCTGTCTGCTTTCCTCCATCTCTATCAATCATTCTCTCTTTTCTGATCCATAGCTCAAGGAATCATTCCGTCTGTTCTTTTCCTTCAAAAACCGTTTTTAAATCAGATCATACCTTGTTGAACACCAAATCACCTCAAAACAGCTTCGCGGCACAATCGTTCCTTCATCATCGCCAATTCTCGCCTCATACACATCCTTTCTCCATTACCTTCGGTACCCCCCTTTTCTCTTGTCTATTCTTCCCAGATCTTTTGCTTATGATACTTATTGTTGCAAACTTGTCTCGAGGGAGTCTGTTCAAACTTCCGTCGTCACTCTTTTTGAAATGCCCTCACATCTGGTCTATTTTTCCACTTTCTTGATACAAACTTAGCCTCTCTCAACTTACACTTTACCGTCGTCCGAACGTCTTCCAGAAGACACAATCCGAGTTGTTCTTTTTCAACTCTGTATTTTTTTCAATCCATCACACTTTGTAGTAACATTCCTCTCGCATCTCCATAGTCTGGGTCTTGTGCATTTGTCTGGCTCTTTCTTTCTTATTTCTCAGAAACTTAACACCAGAAACAGTGTCTTTCCATTACAGCCCAGAGTCTAAGCTGTACACCTCGAAAATTTCTGAAATGGAATATGTTTCCGATCTTTCTTCTCCTCTCCCTTCCCATCGACCTCTCCATGGATTGTATTTTCCCTTATCCTCTCATTTTTCAGTCCAGAAACCGAACAACCACCGGAAGCGTTCCAACCTTCCCCGGATCCCACCCCACAATGGGATATTTGGTCTGTTGGAATGATTTTCTACAGACTCATCACCCGATCCAGACCGATTATACGGGAAGGCGATTCTTCTCCTGTTCTGGATCCCCTCCCGTCTGATGTGATGGTTGGAACAGGAGCCAACAGCTTCATCTGCAAACTTCTTGACCCAAATCCAATGGAACGGCCGTCTGCTGCGGAGGCACTCAACCATCCATACATGGCCAGCCTTCCAGTCGCACTTCGGAATGGCCTCGAATCAATCTACTCCACTCAAACCACACTCACCACCATTCCATTATTACCAAACAACGCCCCTCGTCTTCATCTTCAGCCACAGCCACAGCCACAGCCACAGCTACAGCCACAGCTACAGCCACTACCACAGCCACAACTACAGCCACATCTACAACCACAGCCCCCACGCTTTCCCATGTACTATCCTCCCAATCCTTCTCCCATGCCTCTGCCGCTGGGAGGATTTGCACAGCAACCGATGCCGTTTTATCCAACACGGTCGGTGGGTATCCAGCCACCGATGCAGTTCCCATATCAAAGAAGCTCTCCCTCCGGACCCATTCAGCCGTCCAGCCGAATGATCACACCACCTGTCCCATTTCTCCCTTTTCAGCCATCCGTTCCGTCTCAACCATCCATTCCGTCTCCGCCACTTCCATCTCTGTCAACTTTATATCAACAAAACCCAGATTTCTCTTCGGACACATATCATTTCGTCCCAACAACGGCTCCGTCGTCCAGTGTCGCACAACCAAATCAAACTGCTCCACAACCACCTCGGGCCAACACTCCACCACTCGCTCACTCTCCACCCTTTGTGCATCCCATCGTTCCTCCCTCCCAAATTGTCCACGTCAACCTCTCGTCATCACCACCACTCGTCCTTCCCACAGTCGATAACCCCATCCTTCCTTTCGACCCCATCCACATCGAACCACCATCAGACCTGTTCTCAGCCCATCGGTCGACGCAGTCTGAGCCCCCTCCGTCTTCTCCTCGTCGTAGTCGCCATGAATCTCCACTGGCCTCTTTGCATCTTTTGCCCGAAGAACTTGAAGATCAATTTGAGACTGCTTCTGTGGTAGGGCTGAACACTCCAAGTACTTCCAGCGACAGCACTGATTATGATTATGATCTTATCGCCGATCTGGAAGACATGGGGGATCGTTGGGACTTGTCAATCCTTCCGCCGATGGCAAGACCTGGAAATCCCCATCTGCCAGGTTGGGATATCTCTTGGTCTCCCGAAGTTGGGATGTTGCCCATGATGAGGCACCCTTTTGCACCTTATTCGGATCCCCAGATGGCCATCCGACATCAACCACCATTTCCACCATTTTTACCCGCCCCACCACAACCACCGTCACAGCCACACCAACCACCGTCATATCCACACCAACCACCGTCACAGCCACACCAACCACCGTCACAACCACACCAACCACCTTCACGGCCACACCAACCACCACCCACTCGACCACCAGAACAAGGTGATGTTCGCCAGCTCCGACATCGACTCTCGATCAGCCATTCGCGGACACGAGTATCCCTGACCAACCACCAAATTGAGATGCTTCAGGAGGAGATGAACACACTGGACGAACAGATCAGGGTCTTGTCAAGACAAAGAGATATCACATCAGGCGAACTCTCGTCACTTCAACAAACCCAACGATCTCAAAACCAGATCCTCGAAAGTCGAACAGCATCGTTCCGACAGAGCTTTCCGAACGAGAATCTCGACGTCATTCCGCCCGAACGTCCCACCACACCCCCAATTCACATCACCGATGAGAATGTTCAAGAATTCCTGGACAGTGGGCTCCTGGACTTTGCCACCGATGACCCTCCTGTCCACCCGGAAGCACGTCGGCAGATGGCGCGAATGATACTTCTTGAACAGCAAAGAGCCTCCTCTCGCTTTGAGCAGCGTAACAACCGAAACACGCCAGGACGGAATCAGGACGCTATCGCACGACAGGTGCACCAGCTGGTGATCCAGGCCGAGCAGGAGTCGCAGAACCATCAGGAGTTCATCCGACAGACATCAACCCATCTCCGGCGTTCCCGTCAGAATCGACTTCGTTCTGTGCAAAGAATGGTGGATGAATCCAGCCGAGAACTAACCTCGTACCGAACAGCCCAAAACAGACTGCAGGCCAATCTGGAACGGCACAACAACAGAGTCAACGCCATGCTGCAGCCGGATGCCCCGGAAGTGCAGTTCAGGGCACTCCACGACGATCTCCGCCGATTCAGACCGCCGAGACTACGATTCATGGCAATGCCTCATCTGGACCCTCCAAAACTCACAAACGCGCAGATCAGCCGTTTCAAGACGGTCGTCTTCAAAGCGGACCAGACACAAACAGAAGCCACAAATTCGACACAAACGCGATGTTGTGTGTGTATGTCGGACTATGAAGAGGGGGATGTTCTTCTTCCACTCCCTTGTGAGCACACGTTCCACAAAGACTGTGTGGGAGAGTGGCTTCGAAGGCAGAATACCTGTCCTGCCTGTAAGAAAGTCGTCCCAGCACCAAACTAAGCTTTTTTCCGTTATTCTCTTCAATTTGTGTCTTTTTCTCACTCATTGACGAAAAAAACTTGCTTTACTTCTCGTTTCATAAATTTCCATTTCATCCCACTCTTTTTTCTCCAAAACACAGAACATGGGCAGATCATCTCACACAACAACCCGTTACCACATACTCCTTCTTCGGTGATTATCTGACGTCCGTATGGATTCTAGGCTCACCCCTGGCTGGTTACTTCAAAATCCTAATGAATGGATTATTGCGAACTCTTTCAAAGTCGAGACAGATAAACGAATAGGTGGAGGTTCTTTCGGTGAAATATATCAAGGCAAAATCCTCAAAACTGGAGAAACGATCGCACTTAAATTTGAAAAGGCTCATACACAACAACCTCAGTTGTATTATGAAAGTCGATTGTATCGAATCCTTGCTGGAGGCACAGGGATCCCAAGAATTCATTGGTTTGGCGTCGAAGGAGACTACAACATTATGGTGATGGATCTTCTTGATGCAAGTCTAGAAATGTTGTTTCAGAGATGCGATCGGCGCTTCTCTCTCAAAACAACGCTTTTACTTGGAATCCAAATGATATCACGGATTGAATTTCTCCACTCAAAAGGCTTCATTCATCACGATATCAAACCTGATAACTTTTTGATGGGAAGAGGAAAGAACCGTGGAACAGTCTTCATGATCGATTATGGTCTCGCTAAACGTTATCGCGATGTTCGAACACATCAACACATTCCATATCGGGAGACGAAAGGTATTACAGGTACAATTCGATTTGTCTCGATCAATGCCCATGTTGGAATTGAACAATCGCGACGTGACGATCTGGAGAGCGTCGGCTATCTCCTTATTTACTTCCTCAAAGGTGAGTTGCCATGGCAAGGAGTTAGAGCGCATGGACGTCGAGAAAAATACAATAAAATCGGAGAGATCAAAATCAGCATTCGCCCAGAAGACTTGTGCAAGGGACTCCCTCATGAATTTGTTGATTATATCACCTATGTTCGTGGTATCTACTTTTTTAAGTTCGATCATGCTTTTTGATGGGTCCAACACATGCTTACTAGGTCTTAAATTTGATTCCACACCAGATTACCGATATCTTCAAAACCTCTTCAGGACTGTCTTATCAAGAGAAGGATTTGATTCAGATCAAGTTTTTGATTGGACTGAAAGATTACTTGATGATGAGAAGCGAAATAAGCAGATTTTACACAATGAAACCGTTCCTTCTTCTCCTTGGAGAAGATTCCATCCTGCACACATGAAAGAGGAGAAACGAGATACACGCCCAAACTCGGTGCAAAAAGGACTCAGAGAAAACGAACTTTGTCAATTTCGTGACATGATGGGAGAGAAAGGAGACGGAAACAGAGCTCGAACTTTGGACATGGGTCAGAGACGAAGAAGACGCTCTCAACGCTTTCTGACACTCCAACACCAACTCCAGATCCCCCCCTTCAAAGGCACTCGAAGGACAGAATCAGAGCAAAAAACTCAACGCTGCAGACTCTCCCTTCCTCCTCAACTCCCAACGAAAGAGGTTGAACAAACGGAAAGCGAACTTCCACTTTCAACAGCACGAAAGATTCGAATGTCACACGCCCATCTCAAGGCACATCGATCTCGGCAGGACAAATTGGAACAGGCGAGACACGTTCTGAGTCGAAGCCTCCGTCAACAATTGGAGATCCCGTCGTTCAATGGGAACAAATCGGAAAGAAGCGACAACAACGATTCCTCATCATCATTCCTACTAAGGAATCCACTCTCTGTCATTACAACACGGAGAACCAAATATGACGCCGGAAATGGCCAATCTCCTCCAAAAGACCCAATTATTGATTTACTGAACAATCCAATCAGCTATCTACCACCATGAGATGTTACAACATTCTGCAATGTTCTATCATTTGGAAGATTTCTGGACGGTAACGAGGAACTCCTCAAAAATCCAAGTCTTTTTTATATGTTGGGTCGATCAAGTTGAAGAAATGTCACAGTCTGTTAACTCGATTAAGCCAGACAAGATTATCAGTATCTCACCTTCCATACTCCACTGATATTGCCTTCCAGATTTGCTTGAGGATGTCGATCCTGATATCGCCGAACAAGGTTTCTACAACCTTCAGCAGTTGCTCGCCCAACCGTCACCAAATTTCGAGAATAAATTGGAAAGGATCGTATTGTTATTCTCTCTTTGATATTATTTGTGTTATTTTCAATAAGCTCACGTTGGTCATCACAAAGAGTTACAGTGTAAATCGTCTTGGTTTCCTCTCCCAAACATTGTTTGCCACCACGTTTTCTTTCATATTCATCAAGCCTAAAGCAATTGTGGGCTCTGAATATCGAGAAATCCGAAGATATCTTTAACACTCAGCTTTCAAAAGCACTCGACACCTACATTGACCTTCTCAACTCCGCAGATCCAGAGCCTCGCAAGAACGCTTACGAGAACATCCTTGGTGTTGTACAAGCTGCTCACCCAGCTCGATCGCAAATTGTCGTTTCTAAACTGTTCAAACCAATGATTGAAAAACTGAAAGACCCAAAATGTCAAGAATATTGCCTCGACATTCTTGCTGCATTTTCAGCAAGATTCGGGCAGGAACTTGGTAAAGCGATTTCAAATTTGACGAAGGCGCTTCTCGGTGCTATGGAATTCGAACAGTCAATCCTCAAGAAGAAAGCCGTAGCAGCCCTCGTTCAACTATCTCCTTCATTCACCGATGAATTTTTGAAAACATTTATGGACCAGATTCTTCCAAAGATCCAAAAGAATGGAATGAATGCAAGCGGTCGATTGTATTTCCAACTTCTCGTCCAAATCTGGTATTTCTGATTTATTCTCATTTGTCTCAGTCCTGAAGTTGGTGCCCGAATTCGTACTCACTCTGGTGAGATTATCCCCGTGATACTAGCTAATATTCCGAAATTTGAAGATGGCAAACAGCCAGATGAACTTCAATATCAGGCACTCACAGCACTGGAGACATTCACGCAAGTCTGCTCAACAAGTGAGCTCTCAAAGTATTTGTCACAGATCACCAAATTGTCAGAAACCGTCTTACTCTACGATCCTGTCTACGACACTGACGAAGAAGATGAAGAAGAAGAAGAAGAAGAGGAAGACGAAGAGGAATATGAGGAGGAAGAGGAAGATGATGATGATGACGAAGAGGATGACGATGATGATGCTGGAGATTCTAGTTGGAGAAGCAGAAAGAATGCAGCCACAATCGTTGAAATGATGTTGAGAAATGACCACTACACAATTGACCAGTTCCTGAAAACACCATTGCCTACAGTTCTCATCAAGAAAATCACAACAGAGCATACCAATCAGACTCTCCAATCCATCCTGAACACAACTCGCCTGATGACTCAAATGCTCGAAGAAGCCTCCGAAGATACACTCGCCAAGTTTGACCAACTTGGAAAGAAGATGATGGTCTCTCTTACGAAACGATTGAAGTGCAAAGATCGTGAAACAAGAGCTCTCATCATCGGTGTCCTCGAATCTCTCTGTGTCACTCTTCGAAAGAATAAATGGGCAACTACCAAGAAAGCACCAGCCAACCCCATTCCATCATCGATCGCATGGGGATATGGCTTGACTGCTGCGACTTTTAAACTTATTATCAAACCAGCATGTCAAACCCTCAAATCAGAGAAAACGCCCATCCCAACCCTCGTCAACGCTCTCATCCGTCTCTTCACAACAGCCTGTCGTTCAACAAACTTGAATGTTCTTGCCACTCTCACATCTTTCGTCCTCACAACCCTCAAGCCCTCCTTTACTCATCCAGACGTCTCGGTTGTGCAGAGATCGTTCGAAGCGGTTGGTGACTACATCTCGATTCTCTTCTTCCGTCCCGTCACCATCCCGAACAGCTCGTCGTTCCTCCTTTCCATTCTCGACGTCTGCACAAAAGCCATCAAACCAGTCATGGATGCAGCAGCAAAGTCCGTCCTGATTTACACTCAGGGCCTCACCGTCGCTGCGTACGTCCGCACAGCTCTGACACCGGACAAGAACAAGACCAAAGGAACAGTTGAGTCGATTCTGAAGTTGTTCGACAACGAATCTTACCGTCTCCCAGCCATCCGTGGTTTGGGTGCCATTCTCACAAACAGCACTCCAGAGACACTCCCGTTCACTCCCGACCAGTTCGCCACAGTCATCCAAGGCCTCGTGCTTGGACTTCGACGATACACAAACAAGACACTTGGAGCATCAAGTCTGTTGGGTGCTCTGTCTGGAGCCCCAGTCCTGTACGCTCTCAACAATAAGATCGATCTGTCAGAGTTGATCAGAGCAACCGTCCCAATTCTCGATCAGAGAGATGAGTCATTATCCACTCTTGCGTGCCTCGTGCTTTCTGTTATTGTCTCAACAACAAAGACAGCAGAAGTCATTCCATTTGACTTGATGAAGTCCATCGATTCATATCCTTCTTCAAGCAAACTTGACGAAGGACTTCACATTCCTCTCTCGATCCCATTCCCTTGCCCTCATTCTGCTCACGTCGCAGCTCCTCTGGCTCTCTCCTTCACAGTCAAAGATGGTTACACCAATCTCATCCGCTCACTCTGCGCAACCTCGAAAGAGCACGCGAACAGATATTCCAAGCATTTCATCTCTAGCATCAACAGCAACTTCTACCGAACACCAGCCCAATTCGCCACAGCTGCTGAGGCACATGCGTACTGCATCCAGTATGCTACTGATGAAATCAAGGTTTCGGTTGTCGAAGATATCCTTGGGTTCTTCTCTCTCGCTCCTCTCAAGGTTTCGTCTCCAGCTCCGAAGTCAACCTCACCAACATCAACCCCGAACGGGAAACCCTCTCCTGGTCCACCAGCACAGCCACCAGCCCCGACCGGACCTCCAGTTGCCGGCCCATTCCTCGCAATTCCCAAGCCGACTCATGGAACCCACTCGAAGACCCCACCACTCGCATCCACACACCAGCTTCACCGCTCCGCGTCACCGGCCCCCTTCGAGCAACAACCGTCCATCCACAAAGCATACTACTCACTCCTCTTCTTCGGTTTCCTCAGCGAAACGACAGACCTATTTGATACGTCCACTGTTCTTGGAAAGATAGTCGCTCCTCGCATTGGAGATGCCATCCGCTCAAACGTCCTCACAGGTGCCATCGGTCCATTTGTGGTTGATGGTGCAAAGTGCATTGGAAAACTGTGCATCCGCAAGCCTAACCCAACTGAGGCCATCCAAAAGATGATTGGAGACGACCCAAGGAAGGAAATGCTGAATATGATCGCCATCGCCGAGCTCCTCTCCAACACAGGCACCGACTCACGCATCAACATGCTCGAGAGAGTCCGTGTTGCAGAAGAGACTGGTATGATCGGCAGGGAAGAGACTACTCAACTGAAGGAGAGCGCACTTGCCAGCAACCTCGACTCACTCATCTCACTGTTCATCTCGTCTCTTGGGAAGGGAGAGGATGAGGTCCGCAGCATCGCCTCGGAGTCGCTTGGACGACTGTGCCACATGAACCCGACTTTGATCATGCCGAAGATGACCGATTTGTACAAAAAGTCCACAGATACAGTGTTCCATCGAGATGTTGTTTCATCCTTCGTCCAGGCGGTCACTATCAACATTCCACAGACTGAAGCTCAACGTCAGAGTGAACAATGCCAATTGTTCCAGTCCGAGCTCGCAAAGATCCTCCCAACCATCTTCACCTCATTCCAGCCCTCCACTGACTACCTTCTCCAAGAGGAGGGTCTCCTTCTCGTCAGGATGGTTGCCAACGCGTACCCTCGCCTGCTCCAAACAGTCATCCGTCCGTTTGTTCCCCGCATCCTCCAATCCACCGACAGAGACCCCACTCGAATTACTTCCAACTTCGGAGGCCGAAAGGTGGTCAACGAAAAGACAGAGCGTGTTCGTTTCACAGCGTTTGCAGCGATTTCGAAGATGGCTGAGTCACTCCCAACAGTGTTCGATGATGTGGTTGTTGAGAAGGTGATTGACGGTGTGAACGACGCCGACATGCAGGACATCCAATTCCTTGCCTTTGACGCTCTGTGCGTCTTGTCCAACGTGCACAACAGGACAGAGGCCATTATCCGCATGATGGACAAGATTGTCACCCCAATCCTCACGATTTTCAAGCGCAGGGTTCCTGATAATGATGTGAATGAACTCAACAACTATCGAATCTCCTGCGAGGCCTGTTTCGATGTCATCATTGCATTGAAGGCACACATTCCACACGTCGGCACAAACGAATTCTTCCAACAAATCGACGCATTCTTCCAGGAGAAATCGGACTTGCACGAGTCTTATATTATCTACCAAAAGAACCACAAAGTCGATTAAGTTCTTGCTTTCCATTCTATCCATTTCAAATCGAAAATCCCGCCTTTTTATTTTTTCTCCAATCCATTTATCGCTTGTGAACCTGATGACATCTTCCACTTTTTTTTCTTGTTGCTTTCAGATCTGAAAATCGTGTCATTCTATGAATTGTCTCCTCGTCGTCCTATCTTTAATCCTGGGCGAAGAATCAACATGTGAGCCCCTTTTACTTTCTTCACGGACCTTTAACCAAACAATTGAGGACGGACACTACATGTTTGAATTTCTGATTCTTCTTGACTCCCTCTCGATATCCTCGGACGTTTCACAATCTTTTTCGCATTTAAATGACATATAGAGTGGTATGAGATTCATTGTTTGCCATTTACTTTATCTGTCTTCCACCAAATCGGACTCAATCGTAACTCTGGACACATTCTATTAACCCTCCTTTTTTCAGAGGTTCTTCGCTCCATGGTCTGTATTATCTTCTTGTATTAATGCGATTTCTCCGATCTTTTATTTTCTACCTTTCAACCAACGCGACAATCTCTGGATCCAACTTCAGGTGTCCGAAATGCAAACGAATGGAACCTGAGTACTTGAAACTCTGCGAAAATCCACCAGAAGGAGTCACAGTTGCAAATATTGATTGTGAAGCAGACAATGATTTCTGTCAATCTCTTGACATCACTGCTTATCCACGTGTTCTCTTCTTCTCGGAAGGTATATCTCCATATTTCTTCTCAGCTAATCCACCGATTCCTATCTATTTTAGGCAAATTTGTTGCCAAATACGAGCTAGACTACCTTTACCCAGAGATGAAACAATGGTCGGAAAAATTGAGCAGACCAGTCGTAATTGAGACAGATGCAGCTTCTCTCGAACGAAAAGCCACCGGTATTGGTCGGGAGCGCGCCGATTTCCTCGTTGTTACCCCATCTAGTCACGATTCCGACAAAGGCATCATTCCCTATCCGTTTCAGCGTCTGGCCCTCGAAAAAAGAAACTCAATTTCACATTTCTATCATCTCAGCTGGCCACTGAAGCAATCAGTTGACGAAGATGCCAACGTTGTGAACATTGATTCCCATCGACTCCTCGAACGTGTCTTTGGGTTGCCAAAAGAAGAGACAGATGCGTATGTGTCAGCAGCGAAGGAGTATTGGGCAGACACTTCGCGCAAGCCTCCAACCATCATTCTTTCATTCGCAAACAGCTCCACTTTTGTCCACCCGTTCCGTGACGCAACAATTGCTCACTACGGACCGAAACACCAACTCGAGAATGACCAGACAGATCCGCTTGCCTGCCCTTCATTCGAGCAGCTCCTCGTCTGGTTCAATGCTCGACAACAAACAAAACTCGCCTCGTTCTCTCTGGATATGCAGAGGAACAGCCAGCTTGGTCTCAGGAAGACAGTCATCGCGATTGTGAATGGAACTGAAAACGCAACATCCATCCCGTCTGTCATTCTTCATCCGTCAACGATTCTTCCTCTTCTCCCCATCTTCTAGGTTCATCAAGAACGTGTCTGTTCTTGTTGATGAACTCGACAATGATGACGAGTTCGTGTTTGTTCTTGTTGACCACAAACGATTCCCTGGACTGACGAACGTGTACAACATCTCCTCTCGCATCATGCCAGACCTCTTCGTGGTGAACTGGATTTCTGGGTTTGTCACTTTCGTCACCCACATCATATTGTTCTGTTGCTTCATTGGTCAGGACAAATTGGACGACAGGTGCTGGTGCGAATGGATGGACACTCGACAAAATGCGAACCTTCATCACGAAAGTGAAGAAAGGTCGGATTCCTCCGTCCACATCGCGCGACACACCATCCGACGCGAATTCTGACTTTCTTGGCATGATTTCACACTACGCGAAATATGCTCTTGAGAACATCCATCCCGTTTGCTCTTCCTTTGCTAGGAAAGACATCTCACTTCTCTCCTCTGTCACACTCTTCTCTTCTCTCCTCTGTCACACTCTTCACCTCTCTCCTCTGTCACACTCTTCACCTCTCTCCTCTTCTCTCCTCTGTCCCTCTCTTCTCTCCTCAGGGTATCCTGATCGGTGGTGGAATTTCTATCCTTCTCATTGTTTTGGTTTTTGTGTTTTGTTGCATCAAGCAGACTACACAGCAGATGGTGACTCCAGAAGCGACTGAACCAATGGAGCCAAACATGACGGAGGAATCAACACTCTTCAGCAAAGATTCTCCATCACTTGTCACCGAATCTGCTATTCGGCCATCAGCTCCAGAGGAGAACACCCCACAGCAGACAAAGACAGGGGCTCGATCAAGCCGAACTCCGGCGAGGGACTCTATTCCAGATACACTCCCCAAACCAGACACTCCAAAATCTTCCCGGAAAAATAAAAAACACTGAACCAATCTTTTTGCTTCTTCTCCATTTCAATCATTCACTTTGTTTGCGTATTCATTCAACCAAATTTCTATCATTCTATCTTTTTTGATGTCCAACTTAACTTCATTAAGACGGACCACAACTTGTCAACTTCAATTCGATCGACCCAACTGAATTGTTACCAATCATGCCTAAAGAGGAAAGAACATCACATAGACATTCATCAGAGAAAGATCGACATCACGAACGAGTCCATCACCATCGTGAAACGAACCGACGACAGGCTGATGAATATAAACATCGTAACGATTCTCCACAAAGAAAAGAAAAACCAAAAGATGAACCGAAAAAAGCACCACCTCCACCGATTGAATATGCGGATATGATTGAAGTTACCGTTAACGGTTTTGTTTTCATCATTTTTTCAAAGAAACCCTCATCTTCCTCTGATTTCATAGATCGTCTTGGAAGAAAGATCCGAGTCAAATGCGCTGCAGATGATACAATTGGTGAACTTAAACAGATTATTGCCGCACAGAGTGGTACTCCTCCAGAAAAGATTCGCTTGCAGAAATGGTACACAACATACAAAGACCACATCACTCTGGCTGACTGTCTGTCTTTTCTCATTTTTTCTCAGAGTTCTTTGTTGCCTAGATGAAATTCACGATGGAATGGGATTGGAGATGTACTACAACTGATTTCCATGTCGGACGTCTTTTAAGTGTCATTTGCTACTGACACGTCCAAATCAGAGACGTATCAAGGATATCTTCCTCATTAAGTGATGAGAGAGAGAGTTGATACTGGTACTATCGTCAACACATGTTGTAGTTCGTGTTCTACCAACATTTCAGGATGTTTTCACTCTCTTCTCTGCTATTATAATGAGTATTCACGGATCTCAAAAGATATGTCCTTCCTTCTGTACGACCAAATCATCCTGATCTCAACACGACCCATGAAACAGTGAGCCAGTTTCTTTCGGTAATACATCAAACGACCCTGGGTCTGATCAAACTTCTCAAGTCTTGAAGATATGTCCGTGAATTTTGGCATTGTCAGAGTCTAACTTCCTTTTTTTCATGTTTTTCTTTGGTTCATAACCTTTCATTTAACCTCAAGGAGATCACACCACGAAAACCGAGAAATCTTTTTGAAACACTTCACCCTTCACTTTGGGCGATTATTATTGCCTCAGGACTTGATAATGATCTAAGAGATCTCTATTCTCTCATGGGAACAAATCTTTATCTTAAGTTTGTCTCTCATCCTAGCTATTTTTCACAGAAGTCTTGTTCCCATGTGTATCACTCATTTGACGCTTCCATGCTGTATTCCACTCGCTCATTTGTCAGCTCTTTGTATTCTGCTTCCTTCCTTCATTTTTTCAAGCTCGAAGGTTCCCACACGTCGACTCAATGGATTTTGGTGGATGCATCCATGCTCCTCGAATGCTCATGATTGGCAATGAAGCCGACACTAAAGAAAATGAAACCGATGAAACAGCATTTGCCGACACATCATTTGATATGCTGAACCTCTATGGATGTGGACAACTCTCATCGTCATTCCTCGTTTCACTTATTCGTCCATCCATCCAAAAATGCACTCTAACACAGTATTCTGCCATTTTATTTCATCTTCTTTAGTTTAGTTCTTGGGGGATGCATGTCAAAGCTCACAGACGAACTCCTGAGGAAATTGTTGGAATTCCCTCAGGAACCGGCAATTGTCATCCCACACGTCCAGGATAAAATACCAACACCTCAACCCACTCACATCACACCGCCTCAGCACACTATCATTGACGTCTCAGAATCACCTCCGACGACACTCGCTTCCCAACCCTCCCCACAACCCTTCAATCCTGATCAATCTCAACTTCTCGATGAGGCAGGGCAAAATGTAGTCTTTGTCGTCCGCCCGCCTAACTCAGCTCAACTCACTGGACGGAATACACCCGTTTTCTATCGCCCCAAGCCAAAGCATCTTCCGTTCCGCACGTCTCTCTCTTCGTCGTCCAACATTCTCACGCCGTACGCATACCCACCTCCCCAAACAAGCATCCCTCTTTCGTATGGAATGCTGTACTCTCCCCCTCTTCCTGTCCAGACCACCTCTCCTCGACCGTTCTCAGCACATCGTTTCACACCACAACCAACTAACGACACTCATGAAAAGACACCTGAATCAGCGACGATTGGACACCGCAAGTTCAACACGCCATCACCCGTCCCCTCTCTCTTCTACAAGACGCAATCCCCACAACTTGTTCCTCCTCACTCGATCCGCCACCTCAACCTCGCAGACGGCTTCAAGCTGACCGACAAGTCAGCCCATCTCATCGCCACTTCTCTCCCCAACCTCGAAATCCTCTTCCTCGGCGATTGTTATGGCATGACAGCTGACGGGCTGACAGAAATTGTGTCGTCGTGTCATCAACTGAAGGCCCTGTCAGTCGATCGGTGCCGATGCAATTCGACTGTCTTGCAGACCATTGCGAAGAACTGCCCTCAGCTCATGTGTCTTATCACTGGGTACATCAGCACAAACGACCTCCGCTGCCTGGCGAGTGGTTGTCCACAGCTCAAAGTTCTGCGACTGTCGTACGGAAACGTCCTCAGGTGCACAAGGCAGACAGCGATGATTCTGAGCAGACTACCCAACTTGCAGTGCTTGGAGCTCTCCACGAACGACTCTCTGAGTGACTTTGTTGATGCGCTGTGTGTGGACTGGGAGCAGATGGATGTGAATGAGGAAGACGAAGACTTGCTCGACAGAGATGGAAATGCAATCAATCCTGCAGAGCGACTCGCGTACTACGAAGTTGCGGCTGAAGATGTGCTGGATGAGCGTGTCCGAGCGTTGCTGGACGACGAGACAAACGAAGACGATGTGACGACACTTCGCCACATTGTGGAGATGCAGTTTGACGAGGAAAAGAGAACCCTGACCAACCGGATGCTGAAAAGCCAGGCGCAGGAAAGATGCTTTGAACGCCTTCTCAAAGAGGCGACGCAGTACGAAGACAGGGTTCCAACACCTTCTCCAACAGGAATGAAAACAATGCGATATGAAGACAGAGACAGTCCGTTCACCCCTCCCCACGCTTCTCCGACAAACATTTCCTTCCCTCGCCCAAAGAATCTCATGTCGCGCCTGTCGTATCTCTCTTTCCGAGACGGCCTCCTCACACAGGATGGCCTTCTCCACCTCGCTCTGAACGGATACAACTTGCAGTTCCTCTCCTTCGCAGGGTCGGTCACGTTTGGAGAAGGACGAAACAACGAGCATACTCCACCGTCGTACCTTCACTCCCCGCTCTACTCGTTTGCCAAGTATCTCAGATCGGATGTTGGAATGCAGGTGTTTGAGTTCCCGCGACACATCCCGCTTTTGCACGTGGAGGCCTTCATCCACGGTGCAGGGGAGAACAAACAGTACGACACAGTGTGGAAGCACGTGCAACGAATCACACTGGTGGACTCGGAGATCGACGACAGGACTCTCTTGTCTCTTCTCGCGCTCTTTCCCTTTTTAACGACGATCCAGCTGAGGGACTGTCCCAACATCCACCCCACCGTGTTCGTCCCCTCGCACTACGGCACGTTCTCGACAGTGCGACAGCTGGACCTCTTCAACTCGGAAAAGTGCACCAACAACAATCTGACAGAACTTCTTCTCAATCCGTCTGTTCTTCCCTCACTCCAACGCTTGTTCATTTCGAGCAACACTCCGTGCACGGAACAAGCACAAACTCGGAGTCAGAACTCATCAACCCCACGTTGCGACTTTCTTCCACAACAACGACCCTTCCTCAGAGTATACAAGCGATCAAGTTGTGAGTGCTTTGGAGACGAAGGTTTCCAAAGAGGCAATCATTGGTGGTAACTGAACATACTCACAACGCCATGGTTCGCCATTGTACAGGGATTGATGAGTGTTATCTGTCTCAACTTCTGTATTTTCTTCCATGTCTTGTCTGTTCATACCCTTATATGCTGAGATAGACTACTTCTTCTGATCAACCCTTGACAGCGTCATCGGTTCCATTTCACCTCTGTTCTCCCGTCCTTCGTCCATTTCATGATAAATGAAGCTGAGAAAACCACACTCTCGTTTTCTGCTCGCAATGAAGACTTACATACCATGAGACTCAGGTCGATATCAAAACAGTCCACGTCATCGCGCGAAGAACGTCGAAACCATCTTCTAAAGCGGCAACAGAGAAGTTCCTTACCACTCGATGTGGTTTGCCGTTTAATCTAGTTTTATCTCAATATTTTCACGATTCTCAATCCACAAGCAACAACTCTTCGACAACTATTTAATCGACCTCCAAGGAACGAGCATTGAAAATGTCTCAAAATCTTTGACAGGAATGATTGAGTACATTTTGGATTGTATTTTCTTTTTCCATGATCGTTATCAGTGTGGCGAGACAAAAACCATGGACAACGGCACGCCGTCAACGACTATCTTCTGGAGTCCAACATTCTCAACATCCTATGTTCAATCACTCAAACATTTCGGTTGGAATACATATCTGTATTTTCTTTGATCAATTATATGTTTCAGGTCTCTTGCCTCCATATTCTCAATGATCTGGGTTTGTATCCTCACTCTCTACATATTTCTTGAAGCTTGCAACTCATTAGATTCAGCAAAGGCAATTATTTCTCACCCTATAATGAATGAAGTGGTGATTCTTCTCACAACAACTGAAAATCTCAAAATACCTGTATCCTCCCTTTTCATTCATCAGCCCCCCTTTAGACATCTTTATTGATTGGTAATTTGAGCTGTGAAACTCAGGAATTAAGGGACATCCTCCATTCGAGGCACCTCGCCCCAATCCTCTTCAATATGATTCTGTCTCACTTCGAAACAGGCACATTTTATTCAAAATCAAGCACACATCCAATCTTTGCTTTTTCGCGTCTTGCAAAAGACATTCGACGTCGTCCACTTTCTCGATTTGATGTTTTCTCGGACTCTCTCTCAGAGCTCATTGCCAGCGAAGAAATCGAACAAGCGATCTTAACAGATGAAGGCGAGCAAAACGCTATTCCGCCATCGCTTCTGGTGGACGTCGAATCGACTTCAAGCCAATTAATTCTGTCGATGCCAAACTCAGCAATCGCTCCTGACGACAGAGAGTTCGCAGAGCTCTACACTGACCTCCTCGCCGATTTGGAGGAGAGAGCCTTCATCGAAAAAGATGCTCGACGGATACACACTCCTCAAGAACTCGAAGATTTCGTTGTTTTGTGTCTGCGCGAGAACATGGAGGTCTCCCCGTCAGACAAAGACAGACTTGCCTCCATTGTCAGCGCTCGCCACGTCGCTACCCAGGCCATCCCACACTTTATCCACATCCTGTCGAAGGTGATTGATGATCGCGAAGAAACAACAAACATGCTGATTGCCGACTGCCTCAATTTTTTGGATAACGCCACATTTCGGAATCGACGAGGAATCAAAGCGTATTTGGCAATGAAAGGACATGCTTCCATCCCGCGTCTCCTCAACAGCGATGCCGACTTCATTGTGTTGGAGACTGCTGGGGTCCTGAGGAATGTGTTGTCGTGTGGAGAGGAAGGACTTGCGGCAGTCATGCCAACGTCGATCCTCCCGTTTCTCTTCAAAGCATTCATTCACCCGTCTCCGCGCGTCCAGCTCTCTTCAGCCATTGCAATCAGTCAGCTGGTCTGTGCGTCACCCACTCATCTCCAAAAACTTTACGACGATGCATATCTCCAACAACTGACCGAGAAATTCGACTCACGAACACTTCGAGTCAAACACGAAGTGATGGTGTCCATCTTCAACCTGACTCACCACTCATACACTACCAATCTCGCCACTCTCTTCTTCATGACTGGATTCCACACTGTTGTTTTGAATGCATTCAAAACAATCAACGATTTCTCCGTTCTCCCAACGATCCTCAACACGATTCTTTCGATCAACACGCTCCATTCCACTGTCCTTCGACAAGCCATCGTTGCTCCTCCCGTTGGACGTGATCTTGACCTCTTCTCCCTCTTCCCACAGACAAATCCTTTGCTTTCTGAGCTTTTAGATGGTCAGGGAAATGATATTCTCCTCAAACTATCGTCATCTCTGAACGAGACGATCAAAAACCTAACTAAGCAGATTTTGACACAATTACAGGATATCATTCATAATAGTCATGCTCTTACATTCGTGTAATCTATTATTAAACCTTGCTTGTCAGGATTTAGCGTTTGTGTCATTTCTTTTGAAACAATGGGCAAAACCCACGAGAGCAGTGCGAAACAAACCATCCACATGTTTACCGATTGGCCAAATGAATGCCGAACCTATTCTCTATTTCGACAGTTCGATGTATCCTCCCTTTCGTCAATACTCACTTTTCTTTGTAAAACCATCTTCTCTCCAGACACGGGAATTGCCAAATCTAGTTCAACAACTACGCAACGAAATTGAGCCTTCACGAATCATTCAAACTATTCAGACATTTTTGACATACGTGATGCATGGTTTCAACTTTACTTGGACATAACTATTCCTCAATCTTTCTCCGACTTCATTTTCCGTCAATTAATGATTCACTAGTTCCGGAGAGCGCTCACCTCCTTGTTTCGTTGAATATCATTCCAATACTCACTGCTTTCATATCACAGACTAATGATCAACCAGGGTTGTCCAGCGTAGAAGTATGCATGATCCGTACATGATTTTGCTGGAATGAGTCATGTTATTATCCTGTGTTATATCATATTTCTGTATTCTTTTGTTTTAATCGTCTTTGTATCCATCATATTCTCTCATCATCTCTGTCACAGATGATTGCATCGGATCTTCTTCATCTCATTGCTTCGCGAACATCCTATCCATCAAAGGATATCGCTTTATCATGCATAACCAATCCCCTTGAGTCTATGTCCCAAGTGTGCTTTTTTGTCTCGACCACATGTTCTTCTCGTTCAATCTCAATGCTGCCAGGGTTTAGATCCACATATCAGTACTCAATCACTGCATGCCCTCATGAACCTCAACGACCTTGATCCTCTCTTCCCGAAATCACTATATGCTGGCAATATTATCGAACGAATCCCGACACTTTTATCCACACCAAATCTCAATCCAAGTGTTGCGATTGAACTTCTTTCTTTTGTTGCCAACTTAATCCGGAATGCGACAAACGTTGAAAGTATTTTCAGTCTTGAGCCAATCCTGAAGAGTCTATCGAATACACCTGATGCAATCATTCGAGACAAAGCACAAACAGCATACATTACATTCAAGCAAAAATTGAAAACTTTAAATCAAAATGTTGTCAATGACCGACCCTCTTTAAATTCTGTTTCAATCACCCCAACTCTTACTGCTGTACCATCATCCCAATCTGTTTACGGTTTAAATCCAATGTACGACCAATCAAATAACCAAACAGCCTCTCTTGTTCCGTCCACACCACCCACAAACGTTGCTCGCCTCACTCCACACTCAACACCAATTGCAGCAATCGCCTCAATGCGTCCAATGGTGCTACCATCTGAAAGTCAATCCACTCCCCACCTCTACAACCTTCCCGCTGCTCGAGATCAATCCTTTTTAGGATATGCTCAGCCCGGGCAGATCAATAATCCTCCAATCCTCCCAACTATGTCAACTCCCCCACTTGTTTCACAGACAGCCAAGTTGAACGTCCATGCCGAAGATTATAAACCAATTGCCCGGCAACATGGAAGTGGAACAACACAAATTGAAGCACACACATCCGGGAGTGGTCAGGCGAAGAAAACTCAATATTCTGTGGCAGCACCACCGTTCGTCCCAAAACAATCAGAACAACAACCCTCAACGCCACAGATGACACCATCAGAGGAACTCATATCAACGCAGTTGCCCTTTATTGAAGATCCACAAAACCAACAAGGGATCGTCCATGATCGAGGTCCGTTCTCTTGCTTCTCGCATTTTTGTGTTTCTTCAGAGATTTTTCAAGTAAAACTTCCCTCGTCCTTCCACCTCCTTTCATTTAACCCCACCAACACAATTGTCTCGTACAATGTCGGGTCAATCGCGAACCAACGTCTGCACGGACTTTTTGTTCCATCCACCCTAATCACGTCTGGAAAATGGCGCTTTGAAGCCATTTTCGCAACAGATTATCAAAAACGTGTGCAATTCTTTTTCATCCACCATCATTCTTAAGGAGTCGGCATCATCCAATCGTCGTTTTCGCCACCATCTGACTACTTTCCTGGCAAGACCATTCACTCTCTCGGGTATTCTGGAAGTGGTGTGATAGATCATCAATTACGACATGAAGGAAATCAGCCATTTCGCAGTGGAGAGATTGTATGCATTGAGGCTGATCTGACAGGCACAGAACCAATAATTGCATTTTTCATTGATGGAAAGGAGCAAAAGATGAAGGTGAGGAACATCCCTAAAGAGTTCAGGTTTTGTGTATGCACCTTTCCTTTCGTATTCTGTCAATGGTTCCTTTTTTTGATTCAGGTTTATATTCACAGAGAACAATCCTCTGTGAAGATTGTAACATTGGAAGAGATCCAGGACGTCAAATTTTCTTTGCAGAATTCTGTTCTACTTGACTGGAATGACAACACTCTTCATTAATTGTTCTGTAATCTTCGATCTCCAATCTTATGTTCGTTTTCCACTTTCGTTTCCCTATTTGTCAATATTTCAACTCATGTTAACCCGATAGAACTCCTTATTTGAAGGTGAGGTTAGATCCACCCCTCGTTTAATTTTTAGATTGTTGAACAATGGTATGTAGAGAACAATCGTTGTATAAGTTTCTTTTATCTCTTATACCTATCCTCTTCATTTCTCTGGTTCATTTTTCTAGTCTGAAGTTGAAGATCTGATTAAAAAGATCGCAAATCAGCGCGGTGTCACAGGATGCATGGTCTTCAACAACCAAGGAATCATCATCCGTACAACTCTCGAACAAAGCTTAACAATTCATTATGCCGCTCTTATCACACAGCTTTGCAATCACACGAAGAACACTGTCAAGAAACTTGATGACGTATGTTTTTCGAACTGGCTGTCACCTATTTTGTGTTTTTCTCTTTCTCGACTCACCGATGTTCTAGGGGGATGATCTCACATTCATAAGGTTGAGGACAACGAAGAACGAAATTCTCGTCGCTCCAGGTTTCTCTCGAATCTTCTCTTCTCATCTTTCTTCGCTATCAGATCGAGACTACATTCTAGTTGTTATCCAAGTGCCAGTTGTGTAACTTTTTGAACATCCACTTCAATTCACATTCATTCAAATTTATTCTTCAGTGAGATTTGCATCACAAGTTTGGACACCACTTTAGGCGAAGAAAAAACGAATGAATTTGACACAGAGAGATTGAAAACTCTCACAAGACCAATATCTGACGAAAATCAATCTCATATGTCTTGAAAAATGAAAATACCAAAAGAATAACACTCAGGACTAGAGTTCACCTTCTTCCTTCTCACTCGAGACGGATCTGTGTTGTGATCGGTTCGAGGTGTGACTGTGCTGTTGTTGGGGTGCAAGAGTGTGAGGAGCTGCCGGGGGAGGAGGCGGAGAGAGTTGTGGTGAGGAGTGGTTTGATGGATGGCGGCGTTGTTGGTGGTGATGCGACGACTGTTTTTGCCGATGAACAGGCGAATTGTGGTTCGAATGATCCGGAGAGAACGCTGACTGAACAGGAGACCGCTGACGTCCAGTCGGCGACGAGTGATGATGTCGACGTTCATGGCGGCTGTGGTTGGAATGCGTGTGGTGCCTATTTCGGTGATCCCGTCCAGAGTCTCCCCATCTGTCGCTGTTGCTTCGTCGATCCCGTCGGCCTTTGTCTTGATGGTGGTAGTCTTTGTGACGGGAGGGATGGCGTGGACTCGGTGGGTGTGATTGATCAGAGATATCCTGGTTCCCCCTTCCCCTTTCTCGTCGGCGATCATCGGGATATGAATGGTCGGGGGATGGGGAGCGCTGGTAGTATCTGTGACGTGGAGAGGACGATCGATCAGAGATGTCCTGGTTCCCCCTTCCCCTATCTCGTCTTCGCTCGTCAGGATATGAATGGTCGGGAGATGGGGTGCGCTGGTAGTGTCTGTGACGTGGAGAGGACGATCGATCAGAGATGTCCTGGTTCCCTCTTCCTCTTTCCCGTCTTCGCTCGTCAGGATATGAATGGTCGGGAGATGGGGAGCGCGGGTAGTGTCTGAGACGTGGGGAGGATGATCGATCAGAGCGGCGGGAGTGAGGAGAACGGAGGGATGGCTGGTGTCGGTTGGGGGAGGTGGATGAGATGGGATGGCGGTGAGATGGCGATGAGGAGTGTTGGATCTTTTCTGAATGTGGAGTGGGTGGATGAATCTCGACATTGAAGATAGGATCGTCCGTTTGGACAGTTGGATGGGAGGCAATTCCGAGAACTGTTGTTTTGAGCGAGTTAACATTCACTGTTCGCAGCAGACTGGGCAGAGGAAGACATTCCCCTCCCGACCATCCTGCCCAACTCCTTCCGTTTTCTGTGCTGGTGCCAGGCGAGTCACCAAAATCTTCGGAGGGCAGTTTGACTTTTGGGAGCTTCCTCATGTCGTTCCGCATGCGAGCGTCGATGTGTTCTTTTGTGAGCAGACGGGCCTGCTTGAGTTCTCTGTTCCGCATTTTGGTCCAAGTTGTACGTTCGGCGTTGAGCTTGTTCTGTCTCTCTTCTTGAATTCTCTTCCTCTCCTCCATCCGAATTGTCTGCTCAAACTCCTTCACATCGGATGCGAACTTGTCAACCAATTTCTGCTCCTCTTCCACCCGTTTTGTGATGTTTTGGAGTGTTCCATCAAAAAGTTGGTTCTGTCCGAGCCTTAATTGTGTTTCAATCCATCGCTTGTTGAGAGACGATTGACCAAAACAGAATAACGATGAAGGGTTTCCAGATTTCGCAAAAAGGAAGTGTGTGGTGTGGAAGAGTGGCTCTTCTTCGTGTTTGTCGAGATTGGCCTTTTCAAAACGCTCCCAGAATGGGGGATGGTTGTTTGAAGGCGTTGGGGAGACGATATGTACCACAGTCTGAGGCGTGGACTGTGAGGCAGGATGCGGAGAAGGAATAGAAAGAGGCGATTGTTCAGATTTGGAGAAGGTTTGTTTTGAGAGAGCGAGAGATTCCAGGAGAGTGTGAAGTGCTGGAGAAACAGTATCGAGTGTATATGGTTTTGATATTATTGCTGAAGTGGATGTAGGATGAGGTGGTGGGTTATACAGTTGAGAAAATTGAGGATCTTCCCGAAAGTTTGTCGAATTTTGGAGGAGAATGTCAAATGGACTTCTATCTTTGAGCCTGGGTCCTGAAGCATCAGTAAATGTGAATGGTTGTTTTTGAGGTTGCTTTTTTATGGGAGGTTTTGGCTTTGAGAGTGGTTCTTCCTTTGGCTTGACTGGTACAGAGGGAGTGATTGGCAACCTTGGTTCCTTCGACGGAGTCTGAGTTGGAGTCGGTGTTTGTCGTGGAGTTGGCTTGACATAACTATCAGAAGAGCTGGCGAGGAAGTCATCAGAATCTTCGTGTGCAGATGGTGTAGAACTTCTGTTTGGTTTCAGATTGTCAACATCTGATGAATCACTATCCGATTCTATCGATCGTAGAAACTGTGAATCAGAGACAGCACCTTTGCGCGAATCGGTGACAAGTTGATTTGATATTATTGGAAGTTTTGGGATGATTCTGATTGGTTTTGTTTCTGTTTTTTGTGAGGTTGTTTCAGGGAGAGGGTCCGCTAGTGAGGGAATGGTTGGCGAAGATAATGGAGACGAGATGGATGAATGTAATTCTGAGGTGGAGTCATGTGGTTCTGATTCTTCATGAGAGACTTCTTGGACGACAAGTTGTATCTTTCCTCGCGTGGATTGATTCGGTGTTCTTTTCTGAGGAGGAGGACTGTTGCTTCTGAGAAATGATATTGAGATAGAAATAAAATACCCTGTCGTCCCACTATCGTCCGAATCCGAGTCAACTTTCATCTTCGATCTCTTGAGAAATGGAGAAGGTACAGATAAAAATAACGAGAAAAAAACTTTCCGAGACTGACTTGCTCTAGATTTCCCTTGCTTTAATCTTAAAAAATACGAGAGGTAGAGGTGATAAGAGAAAATGGATTCGTATAACATACGATGGTGTTCTTGGGACCGGTGAAGGACCGTCTCGAAAAGCAAAGCGTACCCTATGTGCAATGAATCTCTTGGGTTCATGAGACGAAATTGATATGCGTGAATCACTCATAAAGGCAAGGTTGAGTGATCACCCCATTGTGACTTTTCTGACGACACACTCTTCTCAATTTCACTCCTATACTTTTCTTCATGACCACCATAGGAACGTCACATCCATAATAATGCAATGAAATCCAGATCGTTTCATTTCTTCTTTTAGACAGCCTGATTTTCAGGCTCCTGAACACTCGAACTTATTTACAGCTGACACATTTGCCCCTCAATCAATCATCCTTCATACGTATCATCCTTCTCTCCCCTTTTACACAATAGGAATGTATTTGTCGAACTGTGGTGAAGCGTTAGCTTTGCAGAGAGCGAAAATGAATCAAGAGCATTCTCTCGAAATATATCTTTCAGGATTTGTGGAGGTTTCAACTCCTCTCTCTCCAGTTGTCCGTTCATCTCAGACGGAGACTGAGAAGGTAGATCTGAGCCAGTCACTCCAATCCATAACCCTGTTCCAATCATTGTGGAGCGATTTGTTGAAGCGTCCATCTTTGCTGTTCAAGCTGTCGGAGGAGATTGGAGTATTCTTGGACAAGTGCAGGAAATCCCATTCCAATTTGGCGATACACTTGAAGACTATGCTGCATGCTTGCCTTTTCTTTCGTCAGACGATTGGCTTCTGCAGAGATATGACGTTGAATAACTGACAGTGCTTTAACTCTATCCTTGTCGTATGTTCCAAGTTCAAATTCCTTGGTAACATATCTGAATCATAACGATGAATAAAAATCAGACTCTATCATCGACGAGGAGACAGCAATCGAAGTGGCCGTTGATTGAAAGAATGCCTGTGAACGATGAGTAAAAATAAAACTGACCTCATTGAATTTGATGTGACGATTCAATTTGAAGTTTTGTGTGATTAATACGACTTTTTGAAGAATATGTACAAGAACCTACAGAAATAAGAAAGAAAAGATGAGACCTCGATGAGTTGGATAGCTAGAGCGTGATGATCATCATTTATTTGAAGGAGACGATGTGGAAATTGACGTGAAATTTGGTGGTCACGATTGATAGTTGTGGAAATATCTTCCAATGATTGGGCGATTGAACTGTTTCTTCGAGCAGCGTATGGGTGGATTCTTTGGATTTCTGCTATTTTCTTTTGCAAAGAATCAACCATTTTTTTCTGAAGTAACTGTTTGAGCTGTGCAAATTGAGTTTGGGTGAGAGAGTCATTCTCGATAAAAGACTGAATGTCGACATCAGTAATTCCAGCTGGAAATTGGCAAGGTTCGAGACCAGGTGCAAGGTGGGCAAAAGTATTCATTGTGTCAATCGCGTCCAGTCGAAATTGCCCACTTTGAATCAGCTATAAGACGATAAATGAAGAAGGATTTGAACTAAGAAACTTTCGATTGTGATGAGGGTAACTTCTGTTGGTGTAACGATATGAGAGAATCTCGCACTTCATTTAATATTATGCGCTTTTTCAGAAATGAAAGTTGTTGTTGACGAAGCAGGACATCCATGGAACTGAACTTGGGCCGGAGATCTTTGAGAAGACTTCATAAAAAGAATGGAATTTTGATGTGATTCTTGTCCTCATTTCATCATTTCGTTCAAGAAGATCCCATAAAACTCGTCCCAACGTAGAAACCGTAACATCCATCGTTGTCGTTGAGAGACTATTCAGAATTTTGTGTGTTGGTTTTGATCGCCCATGCCACTTTTCACAAAACATCAAAAGCAAGTTTCTCCAACCCAATCACTGGAAGATGTTACTCGTCTACTAGGTCGCCTGGATTCATCAAATAATATCATAGCTATGCGAATTACGAGCCTCACACAGCAAATCTCCAATCTCCTAAAGCAACAGAATAAAACTGGTTTGTTCTCAAAATTTGCACAACTTGATTAGATGCTATTCCACTTGTAAAGGAGAAGAAACTTCACCTCCAATCCCTTGAAGAAATCTCAGACATTCGTCTATCGTTGATTTCACTCCAGGAACACCTTGAATCAATCGTTCAACAACAACAAATTCACTCTGCAATGGATCTCGCAAATGAAGTTATGAAGCAACAACTGAATCAACTGTATCATTTTTGATCAACTCATCTTTCCAATGTTCCAGTGATCCTGATCAGATAGTCTCTCTCTCAGATGCTCTTGAGCAAGCAGTCTGCTCCCTTTCTTTTTTCAATTCATTAGGATAAGCTAAATGGGTTACTCCTGAGAGGATTTGGGACGACACCAACCATGACCGATGTATGCTTTTCTCAGATTCACTGTGGATGCTTTTATGTTAGGAGGAAGCAATGGATGAGCTTAATCGCCTTTCAACAAAATAAAGAGTTTTCTCTTCCAAAGGGTGAGAACTGATAATCCTTTTTCGCTTTTCCCTGTGGCCAAACATCCGAATATCTTCCACTGAAAGCAAAATTTGAATGAAATGGCTGATTTGTCACCTTTTTACTCGGAAAACGCATCTACCCTGGTCAACACAATTTTCAACCTTCCTTTTTTCTCTGTTCTCCTGATTGGGATGTATATGTTCACATACTCCATTAATTTTCTCTCCATAATATCATTTCATCCTATCATTGAAGCCTTCTCACACTTCTTTTGAGAGAACAACGAACCCAACTTTTTTTTTGGTTCAATCTTGCACATCTGGATGACGACATTCATTCCAAATTCCTCGATTCCGCGAGACCACCAGATTCCTGGAACCTCTTTTCTCCTTGATGGCTTTCGTGTTTCCTCCTTTCATTTGTCAGACTCACATTTTTAGCACAAAGGTCCACACTGCCAACGATACTTTTTGAGTCACTTTCACACAGATCACACTGTTGGAATGTCAAAGACATTTCCTTTTGGATTGATTTGTATTTTATTTTTCTCTCCATCGAGTTTTGTAGATTGCACTGAAATCACTGCTACTCTCTTGAAAACGGACATGAAAGTCCGTCCAGATGCCGTTGTGGCTCTCCCAATGAATACCCCTTGTTATATCGAGAATACAAGATTGACACTAATTGATGCAAATCATTGTCCAGGAGCTGCAATTTTCATCTTCGAAATTTTTGATCTCGACGTCCCTCCAGAATATAAATATCAGAAAAATGATTCATTTTCTGATGATTCTGTTCAGGAAACAGGCGAATCAAACACATCACCACCGTCTTCATCTCAAAATGACTCAACAGATTTCTCATCATTTGTGGCAGCATTTGGCTCATCTCAACCAAAAGTTAATCATGATCCTCTTCCAGCAAGACAGACAACCCGCTTTACTCGAGGTACACAACCGGTCGTGATCATGCCAGAACCCTTCTTCACCCTCGAACCTCCACCGTTTTACTTCTCGGCAAACAGCGATGGGAAACAAACAATGCCCCCTGTGGCACGAATCATTGTCCATACGGGAGATTTCCGATACACACCCCGAATTGGTCAAGAATTGAGAACCATTTGTGGAGATCGTGGAATCGATGGTTTGCTACCAACATTTAAGACCGTTTTTTCAGAATTATACCTGGACACAACATACAGTAGCCCGCAGTACCTCTTTCCTACTCATGCACAGACAGTTTATGCCATGACAAGAGAGATCCTTCAAGATGAAATGTCCGTCCTTGAACAGATGCAGAGAGGGGTGATTCAATCAAACGGAATCTCTCCGCTTCCACTCATTATGATTGGGACATACACCATCGGAAAGGAGAAATTCTACAAAGAAATTGGGCATCTTCTGCAGCGGTATTCACCATTAGTGAAGATCGGACTCAAACGAAAGATGCATGTCCAGACTCGAAAGGCAGAATTGTTGAAATTGATGGGAGAATGGGACGATGATCTCTTCACAGAGGATCCAAGTGAAACAAATATCCGAATTGTGGGATTTCAGGACTTGTCTGTGAAGGGGATGAAGGATAAACTGGATGTGGAGATGGTTGTGCGAGGAAAGGAGATCAAAGAGGAGAGGCTAAGCCAGGGTTTGCAGACACCGAACAGCGATAGCAGCGATATGAAATTGTTGAACGCCAAAATTGCTAAATGCGAACGCTTTGGGGTTTTCACTGGTGGCGAGAAGGCTCGCCCATATTTTGGATACAGGCGTGTCTGGGGGGTCTCTGCAAGTGGGTGGGAACTCAAGCTGAAGGGGCGAGAACTTCCTGTTGTGACGTTGGGAATGATGAAGGAGTGGGAGCAAGGATGGGAATATGACACGAAAATTAAGGATACGAAGAGAGAACCGAACTCCTTGCTTCCTACGATGGCTGGTGTTGGAAGCGAAGAGAGAAAGACGATCCAGAAGGATAATGAAGAAGAAGATGATGATTGGAAGAAGGAGGACGATGAAATCGTGTACAGGGGAAGTGAATCCCAGGAAGAAGATAACGACGACGATGACAGCAAACCAGGCACAGGATTGACTCCACTGTTGAATCGAACTGAAATTACAACAAGCTCACCCGTCCATCCCAGCGAAGACAGACTCTCACTCCCTCGTCGAGGACACTCTCTTCCATCAAGCTCTCCGCCATCCGTCCGGTCGATCAGCTCCGCCATCACTCATTCAGCAACAATCCCGTTCCAGTCGTCCCAATCTGCTGATGCTGTGCTTCCTCCTTGCTCTTCACTCTTCATCCCTGTCGTTCTCCCCAACATGAAAACTTGGGGTGCAAGCACTCATTTTGGACTGGCGTATTCGGAACACTCGTCGTTTAACGAACTTGTGTTCTTCCTCGCTTCCCACAAAATCGGGACAATCATCCCAACTGTCCATGGAGAAGAAAAGAAGGTCACAAAGGAAAAAGAGGACAACCGTGGTGGAAGGTGGAAAGCAAGCTCGGACACACAACATCCAAGCAGTGTCATTGTCAGAATCCTCCGAGAAGGAGTGGAGCGTCTTGAACAAGAGCGAAGAATGGTGGATTATGTTCGGACACAACAGCATCGGTCTGGAACCAGAACCCAAGAGACACCGACATCAAGAATTAATGAGAAGAGCGGACAAGACCTGATGGATTCATTCCTGTCATTGGGAGAACAAACACGTCTGACATTCAATTCTTCCCCACATGTCCACCCATCTGTGAAAACTGCAGCATCTATGCCACTCTCACCACCAACGGCTTCGCAATCGGCCTTCATCTCGATGCAGAGTCTCCGAAAACTAGGAGCACGAGAGAAGGAACATAAAGCGAGAAAGAGAGAGTTTCATGAAAAGAAAGAGGACGATACATTGGGTGAAGATCTGAGCGAGAAAAGTGAAGAGAATGCGATTGATTTTAATTCGAGAGATCGCTCGAAGCAGCAGAATACCGATGCTCAGATGCCTCCCCTCGATGCCAAACGAGATGAAGAACTTAACACTCAAGTTGTGGACGACCAAACACTGTTTACGTCCTCTTACGCTCACCCATCACTGCTCACATATTCCACCTCGTCCTCCTCGATCCTTTCTTCACGCTCTCCACTCAGCTCAAATTTCCAAGCTTCTTTCGGACAGCCGTCCTCATCGTTCTCTGGCTTCGATTCGACAGTCTTCGAGGAGCTCGGGATGTCCCCAAAAGAGATCGCCAGACAGAAACATATGTACTTTCAGACACAGGCTCGAGCGAAGAAAACTGGAGATGGATCCAATCAAGAAAAGATCGAGAAGACAAAGAGAACCTCCAGTGCCAAACATTGATGAATGACTTTCAACACCGATAATGAAAGTTATGACAGTTTTGAGCAGTCTCTTGGTAGATTTCCTCCTCTCTTCTGTTTTCGGCGATTGTTCATAAGAAAATGTCTCATAACTGTCCACTATCATTTTCTCTTTTTTTGGACTTTATATCGTTCTTGTAGCTGTTATCATTCTGAATTCAAATGTTAATTGATTCATCTTTTTCATTTGGAACAATCAGGAATGATCTTGTCCATCAAAGGTTTTTTTGGTCGAGTGATTCTGAGATTGAATCGACACCACCGTCCAATCACAAATTACTGGATAATACAGAGATTTCCTAAGTTGTTTTCACTCCCTCACACTCCTTTTCATTTGACATGAGTGTCGTACAGTCATCATTTTTGTCGACATCGTTCAAAGAGCTCGACGCAACTTTCCATCTCGGAATATCGGGATGCGATGTTCCACAATCTCCTTCCTCATCTTTCTTTTTGTGAACGTCCATCCTCAAACCATCATGCTGCAGGATCCATCCGGACTCTGCGATTTCAGCAGTGAACTTCTCCTCTCTCGAGGACAAAAGCGAGATCGTTCACTCCAATCCTGCACATCGAAGTGCATGGTGTGATCAATCACTTTTATGAAGATGGATTGTTTTTTTTAAAAGGACAACAACGAGATCTGTCTCGACGAATGCCAATCTCAGTATGAAGCCTGTGTGCTTCTTCCTAATGGAGACAAAGCCATTTGTTCCAAATCTTTACGGAATTGCCGTCGGCCCTGCCAACAGATTAAGAAGGTTTGTACACTTTGTGTTCGACTGTTCCAGGATTGTGAGATGCTGTGTCTTCAATCCTTTGTTCAGCAGTGCGAGGTAGACTGCTCATTTTATGTTCAAAATACGATCGATGAATGTGATTTTAACCTTGAAGAATGTCGTTTGACGTGTTTAATTGGAGATTTGACTTGTGAACGGTAACCTCTTCTTCTGCCCATCTATCCTCAGGAAATGTACCGTAGAGAGAAGATATTGCGAGACAAACTCTCGCGAATGCGGGGATGTGTGCTTATCCAATTGCAAACAGAAGTATGCTCAGCCGATTCTTCGACATCATTTCTCTCATCCAAGCCTCCCCACTTGTGCGGACAACTGCCTCAACGATATGGAAAGTGGGTTTGAAGTCTGCGAGGTGGAGCGAGAAGAGTGCCTCAACTTCTGCGAGCGGAAGTCACGTGATCGAACGGCTCTTATTTTGTGTCAATCACAATGCGACGATGCCCGCCTCGCCTGCAAAGCGGAATTCCGAACATCGTTCACAGAATGCCAACAGTTGTGTGATACAGACACAGAGGAAGATTGTATGCAGGTTTGTGAGAAGGAGAAGCAGACGTGTTTGACTGACTCGTCCGACGCACTCGACATCTGCCGATACTCGTCGCTCACGTCGAAAGCGTCGTCAACGGAATGTAACCGACTCTGGCGAGAACGGAACGAGAACTGCCGACTGCAATTTGACACCTGCCTGTCAATCAAGTGCCAACCGACGGCTGGCAATTGCAGAGACGACTGTCTGGTCTGCTCGCGTCTTGTTTGATGTCTCAGGCATTCACCGATGATTGTTACTCGTCAGCGGAGATTCAACTCCAACGCTGTGTCAACAACTGCAGATCGAATCAGCAATGTCAGAGTTCGTGCAAGAACGATTACAGGGCAATGAAAGAGTCGTGTCGGACAGCTTTTACGAATTGTGCTGCGGAGTGTGAGATGGGATCGGTCGACGTGTGTGTGATGGATTGTGAAGTATGCTGATTCTGTTTCACGAGTAATTCTCTTCTCGGCAGGCCCAGAAACAGGTGGGGCTCAATGCGTGCGATGCTGAACTCGATCGATGCAACCAACGATCATCTTCAAACACCCAACAGATCGCCTGCCTGGTTTGTTATATCTTTCCAATCGCATCTTTTATCCACCAGCGTTCCAGACGTGTTTGCGAAGCTTCAGTTCGAGACCTCGAGGAATCCTGCACCAAGTCGTGTGATGGCTCCCTCGACAAAGATTTGGAGACATGCAAAGTCAACCAGCAGCGCATGTTGGATGTCTGCCTCCAGTCGTACAACGACTGCGATCAGAAATGCTCGGCCTCCGCAAACACAAAATGCCAGGGAGTCTGTCTGCAAGGTGTTTCTTACATTTCTTCTCTAAACCTGCCTCTATCTTCAGCGAGACGAGATTGCCAGACTCGAACGACAGACGAGTTAACTCTGTGTGAACAGTCTGCCAAGCTGAAATGGGGAGACCGATGCAGTGAGGACTGCAGTGTTTGCTTGCTTTTCTTCTCATTTGGGTGTAGTCTCAACGACAGAAGTGCCTGGATGCGAATGAGACATGGTTTGACACGTGTTTCAACGAGAAGTGCAGGGGGGACAGCGCATGTCAACGACAATGCCGACAGAAGAGACGAACTAACTCCCACACATGCACGACAGAATACGAGATTTGTAATAATGATTGTGCTTTTGCTTGATTCACTTCATTTTTTGTCTTTATTGTTGTGAGATGTCAGAACGCGAATTGAGGGCAAAAAACGAAGAAGACACCGTTTTAGAGTTCTTCTGTCTCCTCTGCATTCTGTTCTTCCTCTTTCCCCAACACTTGTTCCTCAACATGAACCTCCCTCCTTTCTTCCTGTTCCTGCACTGTTTTCTTCTCAAGAGTCCCATCTTCCTCCCCAGACATTCTTTTTTCTTTCTCATTCTCTCTCTTTTCTTCCTCCAAATTTTTCGCATCATCTTTGGGTTTCTTTTCCACATCAATCTTCTTCGTTTGTGTTGATTTGATCGTCCCTGCTGGCTTTGGAGGCACAAAAGCCTTTGGAATTGCTAATTCCTCAATTATGTGCCCATGATCATCAAGGTCCGGAGACAGACCACATTTCTGGAGTTGGGCTACAATTTGATCTGATGACAATCCCAGCAGATCAAAGGTAAATAAGACTTCTTCATCAGAATTGAATAGTTCTGCATCAAGACGATTTGCCTCTGTTACGACAACGAGTCTTGAGCTGAGTGAAGGATGTAATCGGTGAAAGAAATTGATGGAGTTGTGAATGGCACACTAGTGTGAACCAATTCCCATAAGAAACTGAGGATCAAGAGAAAACAGAGAAATACAAGTAAATAATGTGAAAAGAATCACACATCTTCGAGACCAGGATGTTGCGACAATCGACAAGTTGGTGGACAGTGAAAATAGACTAAAGCAGATTTCTTAGAAAAAAAATGATACCACGTGAAACAGTTGATTTGTAACTGATGAATATTGCCAAGAGGGATCCAGAAACAGAAAAGTGTAGAGAAAGGTTGTCAGAAAGAACAAACTACAAGTTTGGGAGATTATCAATGTATTTTGGAATTGGTGTTACCCTGTGAATCACTCGTTTCAGTGGAAGACAATCAGGGATGATATTTTGAATTAGAAACGTCAATATTAGGATTGACATCAGAAAATTAAAAGCCTATGGGGTGTCAATCAAAAGTGAACAAATTGGGATATACTTCGAGAATTAGCGCAAATTAAAATCATTTTATCAGATTTTTGATGTTTGTTGGTATATGTCTCAAATGGTGACGGAGAGTGAGCCTCTGAATCACGATCAGGAATTCTCGATGACTCTGCAATATAGTGCTCCCTCATCTGTTCATATCGATGAAATTCTCCCCGGATTCCCATTTTCATCAAAAGCAACCTAGACTATCAAATGAATCACTTGGATTGAAAAAGAATGTGGGAAACGAAATGTCTGCCTTCATTCTTAACTAGGCGAAGATCCCACACAACCGATCACTTATCATATGGATGTGTTTGTCTTGCACCACTTTACATCATCTTAATTTCATAGAAATCCAAATCAATTTCACAATTCAGTACAAGTAATCCGGACTCATCATCTTCACAATATTGATGATGTACGATCGTCAATCTCATTTATCCGCGATAATTATCCAAAAGGTATCAAAATTTAATTATTTCATACTTGTGTGAAGACCTGAGAATCTTAAAGCAACACCTCGATGTGGAATGGTTCACCTCAACCTCTACGATCCTTAATGAATGTGTACGGCAAGATGTAACGACATTTGGTCTTTGCATCTCAATGCTTCGGAATTTACTCACAAGTTCGCCTATTTATTCCGTTACTGTCTGCCCAGGACTAAAAAAGAGCGTTGTCCTCAAACCTCGAGTCTTAGAGCACTTTCCGATTGAAAATTTCAAAGAATATTCGACAATTATCCCAAAACTCGAAATTAGTATTCATAATGACCTCCTGTCTTTGATCAAGACACTGACAAAATGTTTATCCTCTTTTCTTTCTTATTCTGCAGTATATCCGAATCCCTCCAAGACAACGGACGACAACATGTCCTTTGAAGAAAATCTAGTCGAAGAATCACTTTTGGATAATCCAATCGTTGCCGACTTGGAGGACTTTCCTGCGATGCTCCGTTCATCTTCATCACATCCTCCACTTCCAATGCAGCTGGACACACTCCATCGCCCAGTCTCAATCCTGTCACGAACAGTCACACCAACCCATGTCAAGCCGCTCACACTCGAGAAGGTGGAATCACTCAGAAATATCTTGAGGCAGCCACCAGTCAACAGCTCAGAGTCGGACGAAACTCGGCCAGTCCTCTCTCCCCGACAGAGGAGAAGGAAGACCGGAAGAGGAAGAACGAAGCTGAGAATGACGGTTGTGAAGGATGACAGTTCTGACACAGACAAGACACGTCATTTGGACACGTCGTTTATTGGAACGGTTGGGTTTGATGGAGATCTGTCGGAATTCACCGAAACTGGGATGCTAAAAGATGAGGATGAGATGGGAGAGGGGAATGAAATCATGAAAGAAACAGAGGCTGGTGTTGACATCGTTGAGAGGGAAGAGAAGGAGGAGATTGCTGAGTTCCGTCCAGTCAGGAAGAGACAGATCTGTGCAGACGACCTGGACAGCTTGTCCGACACCGAAGACGTGAATGAGAGCGACCCATCGTCGAAAGAAGCAGTCAAAAGAATTCTGTCAAAGAGGTCACTTCGGCCTCCTATCTTCACACCTCATTCCCCTCTCGTTCGTCATCGCTGTCACTCACTCCACTATTTTCCGGAACGATCACCCTGCCATAGTCACTCTTTTCCACCAGCCTCGTTACAGATCTCTCCACATTTATCTCAGCATCTCTCACCACCTCTCTCACCACTGCTTTCTTCAGCTCTTGCTCAACCCCCACAAATCACTCAGGTCAACCACATCCCTCCGGAGATTGAATCACAGAGCCATCTCCCAGTCCCACAAACTTTCAATGCTCTTCCATTCTTCTTCACTGCCCTCTTCGCCGCTTTCTCCCAACAATTTCTGATCCCAAAGGCAGATGCATCCACCCAGACAGATCCGTCTCCAGCCACCATCAATCACCATCCGAGTCAATCGTTGCGGGATAATCGACATCAAGGTTCGCTGCTGTATCAATCTCCACATCGGGGCATTTTCTCGCCAGTTTCAACTCCTCCTCTTCAGCTCTCTCAGTCTTTTGTTGAAACCCAAGATCCACAAACAACAACCCCAGATCGGCTGCCATTGAGACCTCCAATTCCAATCCGTGGAGTGACAGAGACACCATCTCAACCACTTTTTTTCAGCGATTTCACATTCAACAGAAGTGAAATGACAGTCCAATCATCTCCACATCGAACTCCTTCCAGACACACATATGCACAGCACATGAGAATGTTCTCTCCGTCATTATCTCAGCCTGGCTCGTCACAACTGCAACTCTTCACGCCGGACACTCCACCTCGCACCGCTTTTTCACAGCACGTCAGAAATCTCGTGAACCAGTCCACTCCCAAGCATTCACAATCTCAAACCCCTTTCACGGAATCACCATTCACTCACAACTCACAGCTCTCTGTCCTCTCTCAGTTCAGAGCGCATCGGCAGACGGTTGATATCGAATCGGCGATCAAAAAACTCGAACGTCGGACAATCAGGAGTTCCAAGAAGCGGAAGAACCAAGCAGGGGATTCCCAACGAAACACTCTCGACGAATCTCAGCCTGACCAATCATCGATTCCGATGGTTGGGACAGTGGACAAGCTCTTCACGAAGCCTGTGGGGAGAACGAAACCGGATCGGAAGCCAAAACGGGAGCACCGGATCGTGCAATACTACACATTTGTGGAGGAGCAGCGGGGGGACTTTTTTGTCGGAATGGATTATGGAAAGAGATTGTTCATTGAGAGGCGAAAGAAGAAGAAGGGATTCCGGATTGGGAACGTCCGGCAGGCTCTTCTCTCGATTCATTCACACCAAACGACACTTGCTCAGGGAAACGAGCTCCAATTCAGGTTTGGATCTGTTCAAGAAGCCTTTGACAATCTTGTGGGACATCGTCGAATAGTTTTAGAGCAGGATGGTGAGAACTCTGGTCAAGATGTGGGAAATGAAGAGGATGAGAATCAAGATGAGACACTTTGGGGAAAAGCATCTCGCAAACCTCGTCATTGGCATTAACTATATCTTACTTCATCGTCGTTGAATACATTTCACTCATAGTTTACCATCGAGAGAAAAAAACAAGATTCATTGACGTGAAGAGAATTTTGGAGGCTTCAGTTGGCTTTGGAAGGTTTGTTTTGGATTAAAGGTTGTAACATGAGATGTTGGAGGGAGAATTGTTGGTGCTGAGAGTGGATTTGATAATGGAACAGTGGATTTTGTGGTTTTGATTGATGATGATGGAATACTGTCGATTGGCTTATTCAAACGTCCTATATTTGAAGGTTTCTTCAAACCAGTTGGTCGTGATGGTGGTAAACCCTTCGATAATGAGGGAGGTTTATCGGGATTTGAAGTTGATTGATATCGTTTCGTCGGGATTATCTGGACAATCCGAGTTTCCTTCTTTACACCAATAGCAGATTCTAACTGTGGAGATGGTATTATTGGGATTTTGTCTGATGATGTAGTGATTGGATTTTTGGATGTTGAGTTTAAGTGATGTGAAAAGGGGAGTTGAGTTTTGACTGGTTCCATCGATTGTTGTGAAAAATGACTGGCTGATTTGGACACAATTATAGATGAATGTTGCGTTGGAATTGGAAGTGTAGGTTGGGGAGAAGGGATCTGCGCAGGTGTGGTTTCGTTACGGTTGTGATGATCATTCTGTTCAAGAGGTTGATTGCTGAGAATAATTGGAGTAATATGATCTAGAGGTGATAAGTAAAGTGTGACTTCAAACTCGCTGTTGGAAAGAAAGCCTGTGTCTCCTTCCAGTCGTTGACAGATTTTTGGTTGGCTTCTCTGAAAGTTTGACAGGTCTCCAGCAATAAATCTGACGAGGATATACATTCATTTAAATCAGGAATGCTGATAAACAAGTGAATTCATGACAAAGATGTTAAGCTTGGAAAAGAAGAGACTTTTCTTTGAGCGATGCGATCATCGGTAGAAGTTTCTTTGAGAGAATGTCAATACCTACAGCAAATTCTGTTTGCTGAGGCAAAGAGGAGTCAATCATAGGTGAGATGAAAAGTTGAAAATAAAGAGTTGGTTTGAATGATGTCGAGTGACCTGGGCTGATCGAGTTAGATGACGAATTCCATTCGTACAGATGTCAAAATTTTCGATCTAATTGATCCAGATCAACAAGAGAAGTCCCTTCGAATGATCAAATTCTTTGCAGAAAAAGTTCTTGAGCTGGACGAACTCGCAACACAATATGAGCCATACCGTCGTGCTGACTCTAGTATTTCTATCATCAGTTCGCATGTCACATCTTTCCTTCTTTGTAGGTGAATCAAAACAGGTGCTATTGCAAACAGAACAACAATTCAGCACCCCTAAAGATACCAAAGCTGGAAGGAACGAGGTGTGCTGCAACAATTTCTCGATATCTAACATTGAATATTCAGTTTATCCACAAATTTGATAGCCTTATTCGTGAAAAACTTCTCGAATTCATCGATCACTGTTCTACCTTCCGGTTCTGGTTCACTCTCCAAAGACCAACCATTAGTGACTCGAATAACTTCGGATTATCTGTTCTGGTATGTTCATCACCTTCACCATACATTTTATTTTCTCAAAAGGAAACTGTGATAGGAATGGCGACAAATATGGAGAACAGTTTGACTCTTTTTGTAATCATCATTTTTCAGTGGCTTCTGAAGGATTGGCCAGATTTGGAGCATATGCCGAGGAGAGGGGAAACCTTTTTGTCAATGTACGCTATTTCATCATACTTCTTGTCTTTAGTTCTTTCAATTTCCTCAGTTCGACGACGTCAAAGAAGCCATCGTCGTTCTTGATCAACAAGAACTTGCACTCGATGCGATCTCTTTGTTTGACATCAGGTTTGTTCATTTTCTACATATCATACTATGCACAGGAATTTTTACCTCTTTCTTCACGACACCATCGTCAAAAACTTTGACAAGATAAAATCAGCTCCACAACTACGAAAATATGCCCCCGATTCTCTTTAGTTGAGATCTTCTTTTTCATTTCACATGAAATTTCATTTTTTGTTTCATTTTCACATTGCATCGCCAAGAAAAACGAATTGTGGTTTGTGGTTATTCTCGTCAGAATGGCAACGAAATGTTTCTCTCTCATTGTTGTCATGGTCTATTTCAGCTGCTCATCCCCACCCTCGGGCGAGAATTGCATTTATCATTGTTAACTCTGTCCTGCTCATCGCTGCAATCCTCATCTTTGTCCTCTTTGTTTTTGTCGTGAAGGACTTCAAATTTAACAATGTTCTCGCCATCTTCCTCTTTATTATCTCTCTTGTTGTGGTTTTTCTTTCGATCTCTGGAATCATTGGCGCACGGTCTCAACTTTTTTTCTCATCCTATCTCGGACACTATTTCTCATCCATCATAGATACGGCCCAAAAGGCAAAGAAGGTTACCTCACCTTCCTCTTGATCTATTATTTTATCCTCTTTGTACTTCTGGTGGTCATATTCATCGTCGGAATGTTCTACGCATTCTCAAGCAACATCATCTCACAATCAATTGAAACATTTGGAGATTCTTTGGAAGAAAACCTTCAGATATGGCTATCCACACTTGGGCCATTTGCAGAATTCTTTTATATTCTGACTGGAAATACCATGCTGATTGGTGTTGGGATTGCTCTCTTGGCCATTATTATCCTCCTTGGATTGATCTTATCGGCTTATCTAATTGGATATCGCCACTTTATCAAAGCCAATTTGATATTCGGATCGATATTTATCGTGCTTTCTGGGATTTTAATCACTGTTATGTCCATCATTTTCCGTGATCAACTCAATATTGGAGCTGACCTCGCGTCATTTGGCTGGATTTTACTTGCCCTCGGGATAGTTATCGCTGTTATTGCATTGGGAGGCACTGCCTGTGGATTTGTCCCAAACAAGTGCTTTGTCGGATTAAACTTCTACGTCATCCTCCTCCTTGTCCTGATGGGTGTCCTTGTTGTGTTTGGTCTCGTTATTTTGGTTTTCCCCGGTTTATTCTGGGAAACCATGGTTGAAGCTCTATCTGAAGATTGTGAATCGACTTCAGAGAAAGGATGTTTGTTCTGTTCTTCTTCATGAATCTTTCAGATGCAGAAACATGCCAGGAACAGATGAAGTTATATTTTAATCTGATGTGTAACACGACACAGGAACAAATCGATAAATACAAAGGTCAGTTTGCCGTGAAAGGTGAATGCTCATACGCCGACATTAAAGATAGAATCGTCAATAACCTCATCCAAGGAATTCTGAGCAACTTAAATTTGATTGCCTTTGCATCAATTTTGATCTCTGTCATCTTTCTCTACGTCGTCATCATTGTCCTTGTCGCCTTGAACTCAAATTGGGAGGTATCTCATCACTTTTACACTAACTTTTTCTTCAGGGAACAGGAGCCATGAGAGTTGATCTCACAACAGCCAAACAAAAGGTTCATCGTGATTGATGAATCAATCTCATCATTTTCTCTTATTTTAGCGGAATATTCATCATTGTTTATCTTTCTTTTGGTCTTAGACGATTAAGAACAGTTCTAACTACAAATATTTCAGGTAAATAATTCCGAGAAGGTTGATAAAGTATACGTTGGCTTCATCGGACTCAACTGGGCTGTTTCAGAAGAGGTAACGCCTGGGGACAGAAATTGTGGAACAAAATCAATACCAGTGAGTACGAGTAATGTGTTGAATCCATTTTTAATTCCAAATTCTATGTCAGTATCGAGCCTATCACCGATAAAAAGCATTTTGTTCTTGATTGATTGTTCAGAGTTATTTGCTGCATTCTGATCAATTGACCGAATTCTATTGATAACGTATTGGAACATATGCGGGGATGGTTTTCCTAGATTGAATATAAAGTGAGAGCAGATTGAATACCACAGATGATGTCAGGTTCTCTCTCGGCTGCAGTAGATATCGCGGCAACAACTATCCCTGCACCAGGTTGACTTGAACCTTCGGCTGGAATTGCCGGATCAGTGTTAGTTACAATATATAAGACTGAGGGACTGGAAGAGGTGATTTTGGCGATGTTGCAGACGATTGTAGAACTCTTTGAGCTCGTGCAATTCGTGAATAGGTAAGCTGAGAATCAAATCCGGCTATTACGATGTTGACATCATCAGGAGGTGTTCGTGAATTCCTGAACAAGTCATCCTTTGGATCCTGTCACAATGAGAACAAAAATGGATAGAGACCGGCCCTGGACTACCACATGTCTGTAAACCATTTGACTCAAGCAATGACACTAATGCTTGCTCGCCAAAGACAAGTGCTCGAGACGGCGAGGAAATGGACGAGAGAAGATTACGTTTCTGTAAAACGTCAACAAGCACGTGACCAGATGAAATAAATTGCTCCTATCCAGATATGTGATGCAGATGAATACATCCGGTTAATAAGGAGCAGACAGGTGGAATTGTCATCCCAAAATGTGATGCTTTTTGAATGATCCTGTCTGTGTTAACTGTGGCATTATTTGAGACAAATAACACAAATTTTCCCGCCGAGGTGAGAGAGTTGACCAACTGATCAGCATCAGGTAATAAAAGATCTCCTGACCAGAGAGTTCCTTTGTTGTCGAGAGAGAGCGTTCATAACAACTGGAGAAACTCAAAAAATAATACCATCACAATCAAAGAGGAAATAGTCGTATGAATGAATCATGGTTTCGAGTGTAAGTGTGTTCATCTCGTCTCAGAATAAAAATGTGGAACTCTCAAACCTTTTCTCATCGTAGACAACCATGATTCGCTTTATATATCTTCCAAAACATTCCATATAAAAAGTTCATTCATAACAAGAGAGAGGATATCACAGTTCTCGTGTGAGTCGATCTTTCCGTAATCATCGATTCAAGTCCACAATGGAACTGACAAACACGTTTCTATCACTTTCTGAGAGCAATGCAATTCCGCACTGTCCAGCTGCTGGGACTAGCAATGTCTTTTCGATCATTTCGATTGTTGTGGCCGCTGTTGCCTTCATCTGGTTTATCCTTCAGTTAATCAGCCCAGAACGAAAGCTCCTTCTTCCTAGTGTGTTTTTCTTCTTCATCACTAGTTTTCCAACCACATTTCTTCTGCAGTCAAGAAATGGTTTGTCGTTTTCCATGTTGCGGAGCATGTTGTCAACATAGTCGTTTTCATCTTCCTCTGCATCAAATATCCAGCAGGAAAAACCTGTTATCACTATTACAACGCTAATTATCTGTGGGTCCGAGTTCTGCTTGCCATCACAAGTGCTGTCTGTACTGTCACAGGAATTCTCGTCCTTCTCCCCATCTACAGTACAATCCTCGTTTATCTCAACCTTCTTGCCAATGGCGTTAATATAATCTTTATTATGGTTCATCTTTTTGGATGCTACTGTTCTGGAAACATGACACACCAATGGAATATTACCCAAAATGTGATCGCACTTTCTCTTCTCCCTATTCTCAATTTCATTGCACTACTTATGATCAACTTCCAAGTTGATATGCGTACCATTCGTTCAAACATATCAAACCGCAACTAAATTGTCTGATTCTGTCTTTCACCAAAACAACTTTCATTTTGGTCATGTCTGCGAGCAACCGTGTTCACCCTTTTCTAACACGTTGACATCACATTCATTTTGTTCTTCATTTCCGTCGTCGTTTTCTGAAGCTGGAATTGCTTAGAAATCAAGATCTGTGAAATCAAATCTGAAGAGAACGAAAAATGTGGTTCGACAGGATATCGGGATGCGTCAGAAACAAGCCATGAAAGAAAAACACGAACACTGAATAAATGTTCAAAATTTACCAGAAACGACCGATATCCCATCACCAGTACCCTCATCCGGGATGATTTTAGGAGAAGGGAACCCTTTCATGAAGGAGGATCCGCTGATAGATTCGTTGTCAGTCCGATTAGCAGAATGGTTCTCGCTGCAAACAGACAGTATGGGTGAGGGGGGGCTATGCCGATTAGATTGGGGTCCCAGTGACTGCAGCTGGGTCCGAGATGGAGGTGTCGGATTTGGATCCATCACAAATGACGGGTTTGCGTTTGGAACTGAAGAGTACATCGGGCGATTGTAAGGTGATTGCTGAAGTGGTCGTTTTGAAGATGCTTTTTTGGGGTGTGGAAGTGGACGGACGGAGGGGGTCGTCTGTTTCATGCCTTCGAGCTGAAGTGTCATGTTGCGAATGTCTCGAGCTTTGGCAAGTTCCATTTGGGCTTTCTTTGAGGCTAGATCCTGCCACTGTCTGAGTTCGTTCTGGATTGCGTGAGATTGTTGTTGGGCGGACGAGATTTGCTTCGTGTTCGAAGTGATCGCTTCCAACAGCTTCTGCCTCTGAATATTTGTTTCATCGTTGGATGCATCACTTTGAACATCATCTTGTTTAGTCTTACCCAAAACGAGATCGACTATTGCGGCTTCGTTTGGGCCAAGTGATGTGACAGTTTTGAAGAAGGAATCGTGTTGTGATTTGATTTGAGCGAGCTCTGAATCTTGCTTTTCGGCTCGATTGTGTGCAATTTGTAGTGCGGTCTCTTTCTGAGAAAGCTCATCGTTCTTTCTTCTGACTTTTTCCTCATAAAAATGTTTCTCTTCCTGAAGTGTTTGTAGTTGCGATTTAGGGCCAGATTTTGACGATTGTTTCTCAAGATCACGAGAGGTGAGTTTCAATTCAGTCTGACGTTTCCGTATGGTGGCCTTTAAGTCTTTGATCTCCGAATCAAGATCTCTGAGAGTCTGTTTGATTTGATCTTCATTTGAAATGAGAGAATTCAATGTGCTAATCTTGGTTTTGATTCGTTCGATGTCATTGGTCAATCGCTTTCCAGTTTCGAGTACCGTCGAGGCATCGAGTGTACGACGTGAGAATCCTCTGCGAGGGTTCGATGTTTGAGTCAAATTATAAGAAATCTAGAAGAAAAATATATAAAAATATGATCATAGATGACAATTACAAAGTATTTGGGAGGAAAATGGTGCATCAATACTGGAGCAAGAGTGTCTCAACAAGTTGCAGCAAATTAACATCATAACACACCTGGAGCTGAGAGTCTGTTCTTTCTTTCGTAGGAGATGACGGTCCTATCATAGCTAGGGTCATTTCTAGTTTCTAACGCAACAGTAAAATATTGTGGACATGATCTCGACAGCCACCACAATGTCGTCAGAATTCTCTATTAACTGACTTGTTTGATGTATTTCGGCCATATAATGTGTTTTTCCACGAATTGATTTCAGAGCTGAACTCTGTTCGATGAAAATCACTTCAACAGCATTCATCCTCTCCTCTTGCGCTGTCTCGTCACTCTGAATCACCCATCACTCATCGAAGTCACTGTCGTTCATTATTCTTGTTCATTCCATTACTGATCGTGATAGCATCATTCAAGGCCAGAAAATCCCGAACCAATCCAAACAGAACGAAACATGAACCACAAAGATTTGTCAAGAAACAGCGGAAAATCTTCCGATTTCTCCAACATTGACTTCATTTATCGATCGACGGATCTTGCTGATATCTTTCCAACAGTCGTGGAACACATCGAATGTCAAACTGTTTCCCTCTCTTTGACCAACAACAACACAGCTTCAAGTTGGAAATTCATCTCAGTTTGCGGTTGATGTGATGGATGAATTCCAATAGCGACGAACAAACGAGGTCTTGGCTCACATTGTTTGCTGGAGGGCCAGATCATTCCTCATCATGTTCTATCATCTTTATGGCATTTCCACTGATGGTTTTGTGATACATGTAATTATATAATATGGTTATCTGATTGGGAATGGGATCGGATGGTTTCGAAATGGGAAGATTTGGATTGAAAAGGAAGTAAGGGGTGTTCCAGATTAGGAGCTTCTAGAACCGCCAACTATTACCCAAAGTGGTCTAATCTGAAACATCATCTCACATCTTCAGAGGAGACAGCTATAAATCATGGTGAACTTCACGATTGCTCAACTTCGAGAACAAATGTCGAACCGAGGGAATATCCGGAACATCTCGGTGATTGCTCATGTTGATCACGGTGTGCTTCTGCTGTTTGAGTGACGGTGGATGTGAATGTTGCTTGTAGGGAAATCGACGCTGACAGATGCGCTTGTTCAAAAGGCAGGAATCATTGGGTCGCAAGCTGGTGATGTTCGAGTGATGGACACGCGAGCAGACGAACAGAAGCGAGGGATCACAATCAAGTCGACGGGAATCTCGCTGTTCTACGAGTTCGAGATTGCAGGGAAGCGGGATGGATACCTGATCAACGTGATTGACTCACCTGGCCACGTGGACTTCTCGTCGGAAGTGACCGCCGCGATTCGAGTGACAGACGGTGGACTTGTGGTTGTTGACTGTGTGTCGGGTGTGTCAGTGCAGACAGAAACGGTGCTCCGGCAAGCGCTGACAGAGCGCGTGCGTCCCGTTCTGATGATGAACAAGATCGACCGCGTGCTGCTGGAGCTGAAGGCAGACCCAGAAGAAATCTATCAGAAGTTCCAGCGAGTGATCGAAGACATGAACGTGCTGATTGCGACGTACCACGACGAGGCGCTTGGGGAGATTGAGATCAACCCGGTGGAAGGGAACGTTGTGTTTGGGTCTGGGCTTCATCAGTTCGGATTCACGCTGGAACGGTTTGCGCGGATCTACGCTTTGAAGTTTGGAGTGGCAGTGGAATCATTCACAAAGAAGCTGTGGGGGAACCACTTCTTCAACCCGAAAACAGGGAAGTGGCAGAAGACAGACACAGACGAGACAGGGACGAAGCTGAAGAGAGGGTTCGTGCAATACGTTCTGGAGCCGCTGGCAGCAGTGTTCCGAGCAGCGACAGAGAACGACCACGGAACGCTGGGCACGATGATGAGTCAGATGGGGGTGACGCTGACAGCAGACCAACATGCTCTGAGCGAGCGGAAGTTGCTGAAAGCGGTGATGCAGAGCTGGATGCCAGCAGCGGATGCTCTTCTGGAAGCGATCATCCTGTGCCTCCCGTCGCCTCTGGAGGCTCAGCGGTATCGCGTGGACACACTGTACACAGGTCCACTGGACGATGTGTGTGCGAACGGGATCCGAGAATGCAACCCCGACGGGCCGCTGATATTCTACGTGTCGAAGATGGTTCCGGCAGACAAGACGCGGTTCAACGCGTTTGGGCGAGTGTTCTCGGGGACAGTGCGGACGGGGATGAAGGTGCGGATGCAGGGCCCGAACTTCGTGCATGGGCGGAAAGAGGACCTGTTCGTGAAGCCGATCTCGCGCGTGGTGCTGTACATGTGCCGGAAGTTCGAGGCGGTGGACGACGTGCCGGCTGGGAACACGTGCTGCCTGGTGGGTGTGGACAACTACCTGACGAAGAGCGGGACGATCACGGACTGCGAGGACGCACACAACATCGCGACGATGAAGTTTTCAGTGGCGCCAGTGGTGCGTGTTGCTGTTGAACCGAAATCGATGGGAGATCTTCCGAAGCTGGTGGAGGGCCTGAAGCGACTGGCGAAGTCTGACCCGCTGTGCCAGATCACGATTTCGGACGCAAACGAGCACATCATCGCTGGGGCAGGGGAGCTGCATCTGGAGATCTGCCTGAAGGATCTCCAGGAGGACTTCATGGGCGGGACGGAAGTGAAGATTTCGGACCCAGTTGTGCAGTACAGCGAGACGATCCGGTCTGGAAGCAGTCAGACAGCGCTGGCGAAGTCGTCGAACAAGCTGAACAGAGTGTACATGACGGCAGAGCCGCTGGACGCTTCGCTTGTGGAAGGGATTGAGAACGGGACGATTGGGCCTCATCTGGACAGCAAGGAGCTGGGGAAGGAGCTGGTGTCGAAGTACAAGTGGGATGCAGGGGACTCGAAGAGACTGTGGTGCTTCGGGCCAGACAGCCGTGGGCCGAACGTGGTGGTTGATCAGAGCAAGTCTGTGCAGTACCTGGACCAGGCGTCGTCGTTGTTTGTGGAAGCGTTTGCGTGGGCGTCAGCGAAAGGAGGGCTGTGCGACGAGACGATGCGAGGGATCCGGTTCAACGTGATGGACGCGACACTGCACCCGGAGCCGACTCACCGGAGTGGAGCGCAGCTTGTGCCGGCGATCAAGTCGTGCATGTACGCGTCGCAGCTGTTTGCGTGCCCCACGCTGCTTGAGCCGACGTTCCTGGCGGAGATCACGGTGCCACAGGAAGCAGTGGGAGGGGTGTACTCGTGCCTGAACAAGCGTCGCGGGCAGGTGATCTCGGAAGAGCCTCGATTTGGGACGCCTCTGGTGCAAGTGAAGGCGTTCCTGCCAGTGGCGGAGTCGTTTGGGTTCACGGCGGACCTTCGGGGTCACACATCGGGCCAAGCCTTCCCCCAGTGCGTGTTTGACCACTGGGAAGAGATGGCGGGTGATGTGTTTGACGAGAAGTCGAAGCCAAATGCTGTGATCCGTTCGATCAGACAGCGGAAAGGACTTTCTCCAGGGATTCCGCGTGGAGAACAGTTCATCGACAAATTGTAATTTTGTCAGGTAGCTCCTTCTATACCTAATTATCACATTTTGTTCTGTGAAATGGCGACAAATGTCGAGAATGTAAAACGAGACTGAAATACAGTGTGAAGGGGGAGAACCTCAATTTCTTCACTGAGCAGTGACTTCTCATTCAGCATGCCAACAAATAAATTCGATCGAACCATTGTTTTTTCTATTCCAGTTTCGATGAACACCACAAACAGATATGGCCTTACTGAGGATGAGGAGGAGAGATACAAGACAATCAGTCGAGAAGTGTCCAAGAATCTCTGGACAAGAGTATTCATCTTCAATTTCGAGTTCAATCTTCTGCTCATTGTTTCCTCCAGATGAATCCAGGATTTGTTGATGATACTGATACATGGACTACAACAAGTCGATCGACTTATACAAGTGAACAATTTACTATCATGAGGGATCCAGATGCTGATGATTTTACAAATCACCGAAAGAAGAACGAACAATCGGTATTTTTCGATTCCCTCAAATCATACTTCTGTGTTCTCTCACTCTTTTCTTTCAAGGAATACATTGAAGCCTCGGTATCCATTTTTCATCGATTTTATTTTCCTAGGCGAGACAAAGGAATATGATGAACCTCAAACCGACTGGAAACAACCAATGAGCTATCGTCTGATGCCAAACATCTATTCTTGTGTTAGTTTATCTATCATCTCACAATATAATCATCATTCGAGACATATTATCCACACCGATCTCTCGATCCACATTCGAGCACATTTCATGGAACCAATGAGAACTGACAGATGGGAGAAGGGACAACAAGAAACGAAAGTGTATTGAGACAACGAAAGACATTTATCCATGCTTGACAAAGCCACTATCCAGTTCTCCTTTGTCATTGAATTTCGATGTGATGGTGGATGGGAGAGGATATTCGCATTGGCCTTCGGTGGCTTCCTTAGTGTCGGGGTCAACACGAATACCTGGAGCGTAGACAATCATGCCATTCGATTTCGCAGAGAAGATTTCGATGGATTTCTTCGATTCTTCCGAGAGGTACATTTTGACATCTTCAGAGCTCTCAATGACGATTGATGATGCATTTCCAGTGATCTGGATGGAGACATTGCGCGAGTTAATAATTTCAATGTTGGCAATCACGCTGTCGAGGACAACCTGGCAGTTGATGCACTTGTCGATGGTGACACCGTTGACCTTCCCTGAAACTTGGAGAGCAGAGTTCTTGTCGTTAAACAGATAGATAATCTGGCGAGGAGATTCTGAGTCGAATTTGAGTTCCTTGTTGTTCACCTGGTGCTCGACATGGAGTCGTCCACGAACGTTTTCAAATTTGGGAGGAGAGACTTTGACAGCAGCCTTTGTTGCAGCTTGTGCTTCTCTCTCAAGTCTTTTGGCTGAGATATCGTCTGGAACAGTGGATTTTCTTTCTTCAGCTGGTCTGTTCTTTGTCTTCTCGGATGGGTCTACCTTCTTCAATCCGGATGTTCCAACACTCAAAGCAGCACTAAGATCTACAGCTGCTGGTCCTGTGCTTGTGGTAGTTTCAACGGCCTTGGCTTGAGCTGGGGCCGGAGCAGCGGCTGGTGCAGCTGAAGGAACGAATTGAGAGAGGGGTTTGCCTTTAGCATTCCATGTAAGACCGGTGCGATGATATTCTTTCACAAATGCGAGCAATTCAACACAGAATTTCTTGACAGCATTTGCCCAGGCAGCGTGTTCGGGCTTTTCAGTCTTTGTCTCACGGATGAGCTTCAGGCAGAAAACTTCACCAACTTGCCATGTGTTGTCGATGTAGTCCATTGGAGTCTGAGCAATGAGGATCCAGTTTGCGCATTTCGATGCCTCTTCGAGGGTTTTCCCGTAGTTGTAAATATCTTCGTTTTTGAAGGGGGCAATTTTCAGGAGAGCCTACTTGGATGAAAAAGATGGAAAAAATACCTTGATATTTTCGTCAATGGGTTTGGCGAGGTTCTTGAGCTCATCTGGGGTGGGCTTTTGGCATTGAAGTGCTTGTTTGATGATCTTGGCTTCCTCACGATAGACTTGTTCAAAGAGTTGGTTCTGCATAAAAGTGGATCATTTACCAGAAAAAAAGGCAAACCATCTTTTGGATCTTTTCTGGGAGAGTTTTGGCAGCTGCAACGATTGGGTCGAGGTATTGGGTCAAGAAGAGCTAAAAATGGAGTGAATGCACAAATCACGCAACGATTAGACATAAATCAATTGTATACATCAAATGCATCGGGTGCTTGTTCTTCCTGAACGGGACCGCCACATTTTTCCAAACGATCGGCAACTTTTTCTAAGCGAGCAGCGATTTGCTGAGATTATTCGAAAGGAGAATTATTGCGAAATAGACCAAAAATGAGAGTGTGGACGAGATTACAAGAAGCAAAAGTTGATAGAACACACAGCAAGTTGATCCATTTTTTAGGTGAAGCTGAAAACGGGTCGATCAAGACTGAGACAATATTGGTCTGTATCATCCTTGATTTGGACTTGAACATTTGTGTCGTTGATGAACCTGTTTGTTAACACGTCACTGATGCTTTCGTTCAAAAAACGACACGATTCTCACGAACAGATGGGTGTGATCGTCACAATGAAACTTCATGGATCTCTTGCTCAACTTCTCGAGTGCCATCACTTTAGAAGAATTATTTCTCGTTCCAAAGGCTCCTCATCCTCTGTTTTATGAAGTTACCTTTTTTATCTCATCTCTGTCCACAGTGAACCGAGCAGTCTTACTGAAGTATTTTTTTCTTGTGTTGCTCTCGCATGACCATCATCACAATCATATTTCGGTTTCTAGGTTGATTCACGCTCATGGTGGAATCGTTCAATCGTCCTGGACATCCACAATCAACTTTGTCGTCGAAGATGACCCTAACCCACGTTCAGAAGTTTGTTTCTCGAACCTTCTCAACATTATGTGTCGCATTTCCCAAAGGTGTTCAGCCAATACACGATTCGATCGAGTTGGATTTTGGATTCAATTGCTTCAAAGAAACAACTTCCACTGGAAACATTTGTTGATCCAACCACAAATCCAGCGTACAAATTACTCATAAAACAAAGTCCCCATTCTCCCCGTGATCCTTACATTCTTTCATACCTTATCTCGTCTCAGATGGTGACTCAACACGACTATCACAATATCTCAGTCGTCCCCATCACTCTCCCTCGATATGTGTCGATCACACCACTTCTAATGCCCATTCAATATCCTCTTTCCCACTCAACAACTCCGAGATCGTCACATAAATATTCTCCATCTCTATCCACCCCCAAACGATCACTCCCAAAAGTTACGGTCATCAAGCACACACCAGACAAACCCAATTTTCGCTCCCCTCCTTCTGTCCAACAAGTACAAGCTATTCCGAATGGACGGAACACATCAACATCCGTTGTCCACACACCACATCAACAGAAACGATCCTCACAAACAACATCGCCATGGACGTCGCCTCGTTCGTCTCGCCTTCTTTCACAAACTTCGCCGCAGGATTGGAGAGAGCTCACTCCTCCTCGTTCATCTCCCCCGCTCTCCGATTTTCACGTTCCGAGTGATGAGGACAATCGAGAGAAGAGAGAAGAAACTGATCATGAGCTGATTCCAGACGAAGATCGAGACGATTCTGACAAGAAAGGGCAATCCACATTTCTGACGATCTTTGGGAAGCTCCTCGACCCAAACGATCTTAGCGAGCTCGAAAAGCACCATGCTCCCGTTCCCCTTCCTGAACCGGTTGAAGAAGCACCGAAGGAAGTCGAGAAACCACGCACGTTTTCGAAGCGATGGGAAGAGATGCGACTTCGGCGAGCAGCAATGCCAACGTCGTCCATTGTTCCTCTCGTTATCAATCAAGAACCGAAACAACCGCATATTCCTGATCCAACCTCTGAACAGTTTGTCGAGCAATATCTTCAGAACTCGCGTCTGTCGCACATGTCTCAGTGGAAGCTCTCATTGACGGCGTTTGTCGAACGACTCTTGAAGGACAAAGCGGCACACCCAGACAAAGAGTCAGACCTCCCAATCGTTCCCCTCCCTCCAGACATTCAGAAGCAGGCTGCCTCCATTGTCGGCACAAACTTCATTGCACACATCGACATGGACTGCTTCTTTGCTTCGGTCTCTCTTCGATCGTCTCCGCACCTCAGAAACAAACCGTGTGTGGTCTGTTCTGCCCACAACGACAAATCAACAGCAGACATCTCATCAGCCAACTATCCTGCTCGTCGCTTTGGAATCAAAAATGGGATGTGGCTGCAACAGGCTCAGGCGCTCTGCAACGAGCTGGTCGTTCTGCCGTACAAGTTTGAGGATTATGAGACAACATCGCAGCAGATGTTCACCATTGTTGCGAAGTTCACTTCAACCATCCGTGTCATGTCGTGTGACGAGTGTATTGTTGACCTGACAAACGCTGTGCTTGCCCAAATGTTCCACTCTCACACCCAACAATCGCAATCTGGATTGTCAGATTATTCTGACTTTCTGGTCGCACTTCGACAACAAATGGAGTCTGGAGACACAGCTGGGACAGTCGACTCGTTCTCTTCGGTGGTGACTCTCCTCCGTCGTCTTGTCTTTGAGAAGACAGAATGCACAGCGAGTGTGGGGATGTCCACCAATCCTCTCCTCGCCCGGCTGATCACAAACAACGCCAAACCAAACGGACAGTCCTTCATATCCTCCGCAGACCTCTCGCTCATCCGGGAGATGTCTGTCGATGTGTGCTCCGTCTTTCTCTTTCTCTTCTCAGAAACTGCCTGGAATTGGATGGGCGCACAAGAAAAAACTCCAAAAAGATTTCAACGTCGACACTATCGGTGATTTGACAAGAATTCCATTGCAGACGCTAACAACCTCGTTTGGGCGAAAAATAGGTCTGATCCGCTATCACCCGAACCATCATCCTCTTTTCAGGCACTCAGATGTACGAGCGATGCAGAGGAATCGACAAACGCGACTTCTTCTCGAAGAAGAACACCATCAAACTTGACTCGATCCTCGGAGCAGCCAAGCCCGCTGTCGCGTCCCCTGTTGTCCCAAAACTCCCAAAAACAATCTCTGTCGGAATGAATTATGCGATCCGCTTCACAGAGGACAGTCAGGCTGTGTCATTCTTGAAGAACCTGATTAATGTCTGCTCTCCTCCATCTCATCTCCTCAGGTCACTCTCACTCGCCTCCGCCAGCATGTCTCCAGCCAAACAACATCGCCCGAAGATTGCGAGATGTTCCTTGCCCAGCTATATATCTCAGAACTGACTCTGCAGATGATGGAGACCGTCGACACAGACTTCCAGGGCGACACTCTGTGGGCCCCAACGGCCAAGTTCCTCGGGCATGGTCACGTGAATACTTTCAGTCGAAAGGGGAAACTGCGGGGAGTGTTCGGAGCACGGTGTGATCAACCAGAGTTGATGCTCGAGACAGCTGTCGATCTCTGGAAACAGCTTCAAATCCAGCCACACCACATCCGCGGTGCTTCCATCCAATTCAGCGGGTTGTCCTTCCGAAAGGTCTCTCAGCCAGCAAACATCAACCCCCCTCGCCGACCTGTTGTGTCGTCTCCTCCGATCTCGCCCGGTTCTGGACTTTCTCCCTCCATCGACCAATCCGACACTGTCCAACCTAAAGTCCCTCCTCCATCCACTTTGTTCCAGCAGGAGTCCACTTTTGCTTTGAAGGTTGGCCTTGAGCAGCTCCTGAGTGTTGAGAGGTCTGTCGAGCATGCGAAACTGGTTTGGCTAATGCTCATTGATGTTTTGATGAAGGGAGATCTTCTTTCACTGGGAAGTATTGTCAGGTACCTTCGCCGGATGTACCCTCAAATGTCAATTCTTTGGCAGCAATCTGTGTCTGATATTCTCGACAATTTGAGAGATATTCTTCATCATAATCACCTTGATTCTGAACACATCTTAACTTTCTTGGGGTTGGGATAATTCTTCCAAAAAGCAAACATTTCAAATATTTCTCATCATCTTTTGTCTTCAAACTGAACGTTTCTATGTCTACCTTTTATGACACAAAGCTCCAACTGATCGTCCCATGGTTGCCAAGACAGGACCAAGAGCCCAATTAACAATGGCATACGACCTTGGACATCCGTTTCCGGCAGATGAAATTCGATGTATTCAATTTTTTTCGCTCGTAATTCACCTTTTCACGAAGCTCTCATACAGGAGACGTTGAAATCCATTTTCTCAACAAGACCAGATGAAAAATCCAAAGACAAACTTGAAGAGTCTTTTTATATCTATTTTATCCTCTTTTTCACATTTTTTTCTTTGTTAATTGTGTAGGGAGAAGAGTTCTCAAAAGTTTGATCAGTGGGTCGAATTGGTCGTTGGAGACATCCTAAAGAAACTATCCACACAGAAGAATCAATATAAATACGCAGGTATGATCCATTTTCTCAGGAACAGTTTCGATTTATCACCAGTCACTTGCCATATCACACAGAATGTTGGAGCACCATTTTGCTCCTCGACTTCGACATTCTGGGATATTGCAACAGATAGTGTGGTTCCATTGTTAACTTTATGCACTTAATCTCTTCCTCATCAGGTTATGTTTGTGAATCATTCAGTACAAACGAAATTGTCTGCAATGTCACAGTTTTCGGATTTGCTCTCTGAACATCATTGAATCCGAAGTCAAATTGTTTTTATTACGATATATCTTCCTTTTTCTCGATCGTCATGTTTTTCATCATCATTTCGTCATGATTCAAGGCTTTTTTTGGAGGAACATCCTTTGTGTCTCCATTTACATGATTCTCGCATTATATCATGGATTCCACTGATAGGATATTTATAAATGCTAGAAATTGACGTTATGTTTTCGTTTAGAGGAAGTATGAAATTCATCTAGCCCATAAAGTGTTAATTCTGTCTATGGAGCCGATACTTCCAGAGGGATGGAAGTCTGCAATAAATCAGAAGAATAATAAACGTTACTGTATGTGATTTTTGTGTCTATTTTAACCTCTTTTACACCGTTTTAGATTATAATTCAGTCACAAAAGAAAACACCTATCAACCCCCTCCTGGAACAAAATTCCCAACCGCGACGCCAGATTCTTCGGATCTTCCACCTGAATGGAGCTGTTTTTCATTTATTTTTTTGAACGTATTCTTTTGACTGATTTTTAGCACAAGTTGATCAAAGAAGTGGAAAAGTCTATTATTTTAACCGCACAACAAAACAAACGTCGTGGACGAAACCAACAATTGCACCTCCTCTCGAGCCTGTTAAAGAACAGGTACCAGTTATCGAAACACTTCCAGAACCCGCCCAACCTCAAGAGCCACCAACTCCAAGTCTTCCTCCTCCTCCATCTGCCCTTCCATCTGAACCAGAACCTCCTCAAAATCTTCCTTCTCTCCCCTTACCTCCTGAAAATCTCCCTCCACCTCCTGGTAATCTCCCTCCGCCTCCATCAGATCTCCCACCACTTCCAGCGGATCTTCCTCCCCCTCCAACTGGTTTACCACCTCCCCCTGGCGATCTTCCCCCACCACCAACCGATCTTCCACCCCCTCCGACCGATCTCCCGCCTCCTCCAGCTGATCTCACACCTGCCCTTCAGAGGAGAGATTCTGTTCATGACATTGCCCAACCACCAACTCAACCGAAGCCAGCTGCACTTCGCCGAATTGTAAGTGTTAATTATGGGCACACCCCACTCAATTTTGAGCTCCTGGAAAAAGCGAAGTCAAACGCATCTGTTCTTTCTTCTGCTTCACAACAAGGAAGTGCCACACGAACAATTCCAACAAATCTTAAAGAGGAAATCTCAGCCTTTAAGATGACAGGATTTGCAAAGCAACATTTCCAAGAGCAAAAAACTGGCCGTTTCAAAAAGAAGATTGTGCCGCTCTCAAAACTTCTCGTTTTCCAGTCTACCCCTCTCTCCAACCCTCTTCTTAAATCGGTTCCCGCAAAGCAAGTCAAAGAAGCCCTCAAAAACTTCGATGACATCCTGATCTTCATCGGCGTCAAACCAACCAAGCTTCCCGCAAGCCTCAGTGCCCAGAGAATCATTCAACGGGGGCAAAACATCCCTACTCTTCGAGACGAAATTTATGCACAAATGTGCAAGCAGACTAACACCACAGTTAAAGAGGGCGATGACGCACAACCTGAACCTCTTCCTTTTGATCAGCGGGAGAAGGCATGGCAGTTGATGATGCTGTGTTGTGATAGTTTCGCTCCCTCTCGCGATTTTGAGAGGACGTTATTGGCATCTCTTGACGAGGTCATCTCAAGTGGAGATGATTCCAAAGATGGCATGTCCAACGAGGAGCGACTCAAAGTGATCATGTATGCACAGTTCTCTCTCGGCAAGCTCCAAGCCACAGTCGAAACAGGAGGAAAGGTCGCCCCGACCTTTGGGAAGGGCATGTTGAAGAAGACTGGAAAAGACGAAGTTGATTCTGCGGTCACAAACGCTCTTTCGGAGCTGCAGAACCTGCACTCTTCGAAAAAGGTGTTTGGATGCACTTTGGAGGACGTGATCTTCCGCCAGGCTCAACCGAACTTCATTGACTTCTCGCAGACCAACGGGTTCAACTTCGACGTGACGCAATTTCAGATTCCGTTCATTCTTGTCTACCTCACACAGCTGGTCATCAAGTCGGAAGCTCTGAAAGTCGAAGGCGTCTTCCGCCGAAGCGTCGACTTTTCGGAGATCGAAGAAGATGTCAAGCTGCTAAACAGAGGCGTCTACAAGCTCCCCTCCACCAACCCCCTCACATTCTCCGTCCTTGTCAAGAACCTCTTCAAAGTGCTCCCCATCCCCGCCATCCCCTACTCCATCTACGACCGCGCGATCCAGGTTGTCCGCGGGACTGCCTCGAAGGACCCCAACATGGCGACGATCATCGGCGTGAAAGACCTCCCGGAATCCGACCTGACCACAAACGTTCTTCTCTTCGCCGAGGTCAACCTCTCTCCGCTGACCTCCCTCACACTCAAGTACCTGATGCGTCTCCTCCGTCAGGTTGTCCTTCCCGACAACAAGAGCACGAATCGGATGGACGTAAACAACTTGGCAATCATCTTCACTCCGTCACTCATGCGGATGAACAGCGATAATCCAAAGGAGTGCATCAAGAACCTTGCTGACGAGACCTCATTTGTGTTCCAGCTCATCCAATCACTCTCTCCAACTGAGGAGGAGGAAGCACTATTTCAGCAGTACGATCAGATCGCAAACGACTTTATCAATTCTCTGCTCTAGTCTGCCCCGCGGTAGCCCTTCTTTCGTTCTTTCTAATTTCCTGTCATAACCTTTCCATGTTTGCCTGAGTTCATCTTGAAATAATCAAATGCAAGGAAAACAAAAAGCTCAAATAGATCAATCGGCAAGTTCAGTATTTGTGTAAATGGACGGGACATCCATCAGAGTGCGAGTTCTCGATGACTCGTTTGGCATCTCTACTGCTGGAAAACAACGCAAACGAAGCTTCAGGAGAAAGACGATGAGAAAGTGAAAGGCAGCGGAGTGGACAACGATACAGGGATAGGCCAAAGGAGCGGCAGGGTGTCGAAAATCTAGCCACACAAAGAGCCATCTGATAAAATATCAAAATCGAGAAAATAAGGCAAAACCGCTTGGTAAGGAGTTTGTAGACAAGTAATTGGACGAAGTATAGGAGGGTAGTGATGAATGGGAGTAAGAAATGAATCCATTTTGATGTGATTCTTGTGCAGAAGAGGACATCAACAATTAGGAACACAAAAGAGAGTCCATGAGGTATTACACCGTACCAGAGTGTTTCAAAGAATGATGACTTCACATGGGGATAAATGAAGCCCCAATAGGCAACGACAGCGATTGAGTTCCCAGTCAGACCAATCATCGCAAAGAGATAAGTTATGAGATCCCATCGAGTAATGTGGTATTTTTGGAAGAGATAGTAGCGATTCGATGTATATTTTATCGTCTGGTGCGATGGATAGAACACCACACACTGAGAAGAATGTGTAATGAATAAATGAGAAGCAGACAAAAAAATATGCAAGTGTGATCACAAAATTTTGGTAGGTATGCTGGCAGAGATTGAAGCGTTTATCTTGATGATAAGTTGATTTGATGATGGTACTCAGAACGCACACGGGAAATATTAATGAATGCATAAAGTCCCAACAGAGCAAGAGTGAGACAACGAAAGAAATGTATAATATGTTTTGCACGACGGCTCTGGCATGAGAAGATGCGATGCTTGTTGATTTGGTTGTTCGTGAGTGCAAAATAATCAAGACATTTCCCCATCTCGATGTACAGTGAGATCCTCGGTTGACTCTTTGATCAGTTTTGTGATGTTTATTCGAATAATTCCCACGTCCCCCAGAAGGAATGTGGAAAAGGGGGCCGATCAATGATGATGATTCGACGGTAGAGATGTGATGGAGCAGCTTTGATCATTCAAACAACATTGAAAATCAACGTTGAATGCACTTGAGATGAATTTATCTCAAGAAAAGTTGAGATAAACAAGATAAATACATGATGAAATCAGAGTTCATGAAAGTTTCATCCCCACTTATTGCGTCCACTCTGGTCACTGTCATCCTCTGAATAAGCATCATCTGTTCTCGATAAAGTAAAGTCTGGATTCACTTGGTATCGAACAATTGGTATTTGGAAGAAAGAATGTGCAAGTGCATCTGCAGCTGTAAGGCGGGCAGAGGGATCATAAAGGAGAAGAGATGAGAGTAAAGAGATTGCAGTGGTTGAGGCGTTTGGTATGAGAAGCGTGAGTGATTGTGCTGGATACTGGATAGATGAAGGTTAGATTAAAAGAGACCTTTGGGAAGGTATATTTGAATCGAGATAAAAGAGAGTCTACTCCAGGCCATTGTTCTTCTGTTGGTGTCCCCAGAACCTGAAATATTAGGTCCAACTCATCAATCTTTGAACAATGAGAAATGGATGAAAGGACCGGACCTCTGTTTCTCCTGGAAAGAGGGGATTAAGTGTCAAAAGTTCAGCCATGATACAGCCCACTGCCCATAAATCAATTGACGCATCATAACGTCCTGCTCGGAGGAGAAGTTCAGGGGAGCGATACCACCTTGTTGAGACATATTCAGTTAATGGCTCTTTGCTATCAATCTCTTTTGTGAGACCAAAATCGCCAATCTTCACAGTGTCACCTGTGACAAGGAGGTTCTCGGGCTTCATGTCTCGATGGAAAAAGTTGTTTCTATGAATGAATGCAAGCCCCTGGAATATCTGATATCTAAAAAATGTAAAAGGTGGTTGTTTCTGAATGAAAACGATAAAGGGCAGACAATATGTTCCTTACAACAGGTTCGGGGAATGGTGTCTGTCTGTCGCAGATTGCTTCGTATAAATTCCGAGTTAAATACTCAAAAACAAAATAAAGTTCATTGTCTTTCCGAATTACCTCTTTCAGTTGGACAATATTGGGGTGAGACATCTTGATGAGAGACGTAACTTCACGAAGGTCGATACACTCATTCCAAGACTTGAACGGATCTTTCATATGCTTAATGGCAACAGTTTCACATGTTTCCTTATGTATAGCCTTCATTACACTTCCATATGTTCCATCTCCTAAGAGTTCGATCAAACGAAATTTGTCCATGATTCAATGGGCCGTTCAATCCAATTTCAATTGAATCATTTCATTTCATACTTCGTTGCTTCTGCTGAAATCGCCCAATATTATTCTCAATCATCGGTTCTCCGTTTCTAGAAGTCATTATTTTGATTTCTTTTCTGAGAACAGATGAGTATTCAAGAATCCCGGAAGCTATCCAGTACACGAATACCAAAAACAAAAAAGACAGCCCCACAACCACCATCTCCACTTTCATCAGATAAAGCCCACACATCTTTATCACAAAGCGGCACAAGTCAGCCAACACCTTCTGGTCGACCTTCATCCCCAGCAGCTCGTCGTCCATCCTCTCAACTTCGAAAATCATCAGGAACTACTCAACAATACACTCCATCCGCACCAAAACGACGACTTAGTCTGAAGCGTAGCCAGGCTGCGACTCCAAAACTCGCACAGTCATCAACTCAATCATCATCCTTGATATCAACGACTCATCGTTCTCATGAGAGTTCTGATACGTCCCCATTCTCATCGTGCCAAGCATCTGCCAAGCATCCGACTTCCCTTCCCACTCCACCACCTTCCAGAAATCAACCTTCTACCACCACTTCAACAAGCAGGAAGCCGATTCTTCCTGAAAGAAAAAGTTCATTATCCAACAAATATCCAAATGTTACTGGAACTATGAGCCAATCGCGCTCACTGAGTCAAAAGAAGTCCACATCTGATGAAAGGAAAAGAACACTGCCTCGGGAAGAAGAACAAAGACAATTGCAAGAGCAGAAGAAAGAAGAAGAGAAAAGAAAAGAAGAGGAAAGGAAAAAAAGGATGGAAGATGAAAAGAAAAGAAGGATGGAAGAAGATGAAAGGAAAAGAAAGATGGAAGAAGAGGAAGAAAGGAAAAGAAGGATGGAAGAAGATGAAAGGAAAAGAAGGATGGAAGAAGATGAAAGGAAAAGAAAGATGGAAGAAGAGGAAGAAAGGAAAAGAAGGATGGAAGAAGATGAAAGGAAAAGAAGGATGGAAGAAGATGAAAGGAAAAGAAAAGAGGAAAGGAAAAGAAGGATGGAAGAAGAGGAAGAAAGGAAAAGAAGGATGGAAGAAGAGGAAGAAAGGAAAAGAAGGATGGAAGAAGATGAAAGGAAAAGAGAGATGGAAAAAGAGGAAGAACACAAAAGACAGGAACAAATCCGGAGGAGAGCAGAGAGGAAACAACGAGAAGAAGAGTCCAGAACATATCGCGACCCCAATGCATCCATCACTTCACTCAACCCTCAATTCTCCACCGCATCGTTTAACCCGATCTCTCGAAATGCCAGCAGAGCTCAGCTTGTCCCGTCGTACCTCACTGGAATCGGACTGTATCTCTCCTCTCCGTCCGCTGGCCTCCCCAACATCGGAAACACATGCTACATGAACTCTGCCCTCCAATGCCTCTCGCACATCCTCCCACTCAAAACTTTCATCAACGATCCCAACTTCTCATTTACCAAAATTCCTCCGGCCAGGCCTTACACAAAGCACACACAATCCACGATCCACAAAAAATACAATTCCCTCTACAATCTCAGCGTATCTGTCGCAAATGTGATGATGACAATCACCACCGATCGGCCAGGTGTGGCTCACACATCTCTCGTGACTGCAGTCCACTCCGCTCTCGGGAGTGTCAATCGACAGTTCAGTGGATATGGACAGCAGGACAGTCACGAAGCCCTTGTTGCCTTCCTCGATGCTCTCCACGAGACAACCGAACGGAAATCATCAAAGTGGTCTGGCGCTCAACCAGAGACAGACGAAGAGACGGAGTATCGAGTTGTGCTCAACGTTGGTTTGTCTGACACGAGGCGAATGCAAAGTGAGCACGAACAGCTCTTCGCGAAAGGGTATCAACGCTTTCTATACGAGAACGGGTCCGTTGTCTCGCACACTGTGATGGGTCTGATGGGAGGAACAGTCCTCTGCAAGGACTGTTCGACCTGCAGCGTGAAACTCCAACCTTTCTCTGTCCTCTCCCTCTCCCTCCCCACACGCCGTTCCTCGTACTACTCGTCTCAGTCTTCGTGCACGCTTTCCAGTCTCTTCGAAAATCTGAGTGAGTGCGACGATGTGTCCGACTTCAAGTGCGAGACATGCAAAAAGAAGAGGACAATTAAGCACGGTCTTTTTGTTGCTCATTGGCCTAAAGTACTTCTTCTTCGTCTGTCTCTCCTCACTCACTCATCTTCTCCTTTCAGATTTCAATCGTTTTGCCTGCACAACAGGCCGTTTCTTTCAGAAGAATTCTACCCCCGTCGACTTCCCCGATCGTCTGCCCATCGAGATGATCCACAAATCTTTTGAATCATTTGAAGAAACGATGCAGATCCGAGTTCCCCTCCCTCCACACTCGTACAGACTCATCGGCAGCATCAACCACTCTGGGTCCATGTCAGGAGGACACTACACATTGTGTGTTCTTTGCTCCACTCTCAATTTCTTTTCTTAGCACTGGACTCTCTGCTGAGGGTCAGTGGACAAGACACAGTGATTCACATTCATCAGAAGCAACAACACCGAAGAGGTCGTCAGAAACCTACATCTGTGTGTACATCCGGAATGGGACAGAATAGGGGCAGTTTTCAGTTGAAGCATTTCACGTTTATCATCATTTCCATCTTGCAATGTTCACGTTTTCTTGCTCTTTTGCCGAACAAGAGTGCCAAGTTGGGTTCAGGATCGGCATATTAAGTCCCTGTCGCAACAAAAGTGACACAAGAAATATGTCAGAATCCTCCAGAGAAACTCCCACTCTGAGATCTTTCCTCCCACTACATCCAGTATAGAGTTGAATAAGGCACCGGTCGGTCATCATAAACGAAGTGGAAGGAAAGAACTGCCAAAAGGAAGGCAAAGTTCTTATCCATAGATCTGTTGACCTCTCTTTCCTTTCTTCTCAGCTCCAAGCTCGAATTTCTTGCATCTCTTCAGAACCTTAATGTGACTGGAGGAAATATCACTTTTCAGCAAAAAATCGATGAACAAACCGAGCTTTGCTTTCTGAGCATTCAAGAACCAGAACGACCTTCTTTGTTGTTTTTGCCTTCTTGTGAAGAATTGGCTTTGTTTGTCCTCCAAAGCCCTTCTGTTTGCGATTGTAACGGCGTTGACCTGGAACACGGTGAATACAAGTGAAATCACGATTGTTCAAATAAGGATGAAAAGAACCACAATAAAGATGGATGAATCTACAGACCCTTTTTGAACTCTGAAACCTTTCCCTTTTTGTATTGGGACACCTTATGGACGGTGTGTTTGTTCAGTTTGGCGCAGTAAGTTTTCATTTTCCTTGGGATGTTGACCTGGTGAGATAAAGAGAAAAGTAAGTATAAAAATTGAGATAAAATGAGAGAAGACGCGTCAAAATTGCATGAATCAGCACACCATGATGAATTATGAATCGCAAAGTCCGGATCAAACCATCATTTTTCATTCTGTATTTCGATGTTCTAGAAAACAACGGGAACAGTTCGAAAATGAACAAGAGTTGTCTGGAGGTTGACTGATCCAGAAAAGTGAAGTCAGATTACTCGGCACAATTAGAATTGGAGTAGGATGAAACATTCTCGACATTTGTCGCCATTTCACAGAACAAAATGTGATAATTAGGTATAGAAGGAGCTACCTGACAAAATTACAATTTGTCGATGAACTGTTCTCCACGCGGAATCCCTGGAGAAAGTCCTTTCCGCTGTCTGATCGAACGGATCACAGCATTTGGCTTCGACTTCTCGTCAAACACATCACCCGCCATCTCTTCCCAGTGGTCAAACACGCACTGGGGGAAGGCTTGGCCCGATGTGTGACCCCGAAGGTCCGCCGTGAACCCAAACGACTCCGCCACTGGCAGGAACGCCTTCACTTGCACCAGAGGCGTCCCAAATCGAGGCTCTTCCGAGATCACCTGCCCGCGACGCTTGTTCAGGCACGAGTACACCCCTCCCACTGCTTCCTGTGGCACCGTGATCTCCGCCAGGAACGTCGGCTCAAGCAGCGTGGGGCACGCAAACAGCTGCGACGCGTACATGCACGACTTGATCGCCGGCACAAGCTGCGCTCCACTCCGGTGAGTCGGCTCCGGGTGCAGTGTCGCGTCCATCACGTTGAACCGGATCCCTCGCATCGTCTCGTCGCACAGCCCTCCTTTCGCTGACGCCCACGCAAACGCTTCCACAAACAACGACGACGCCTGGTCCAGGTACTGCACAGACTTGCTCTGATCAACCACCACGTTCGGCCCACGGCTGTCTGGCCCGAAGCACCACAGTCTCTTCGAGTCCCCTGCATCCCACTTGTACTTCGACACCAGCTCCTTCCCCAGCTCCTTGCTGTCCAGATGAGGCCCAATCGTCCCGTTCTCAATCCCTTCCACAAGCGAAGCGTCCAGCGGCTCTGCCGTCATGTACACTCTGTTCAGCTTGTTCGACGACTTCGCCAGCGCTGTCTGACTGCTTCCAGACCGGATCGTCTCGCTGTACTGCACAACTGGGTCCGAAATCTTCACTTCCGTCCCGCCCATGAAGTCCTCCTGGAGATCCTTCAGGCAGATCTCCAGATGCAGCTCCCCTGCCCCAGCGATGATGTGCTCGTTTGCGTCCGAAATCGTGATCTGGCACAGCGGGTCAGACTTCGCCAGTCGCTTCAGGCCCTCCACCAGCTTCGGAAGATCTCCCATCGATTTCGGTTCAACAGCAACACGCACCACTGGCGCCACTGAAAACTTCATCGTCGCGATGTTGTGTGCGTCCTCGCAGTCCGTGATCGTCCCGCTCTTCGTCAGGTAGTTGTCCACACCCACCAGGCAGCACGTGTTCCCAGCCGGCACGTCGTCCACCGCCTCGAACTTCCGGCACATGTACAGCACCACGCGCGAGATCGGCTTCACGAACAGGTCCTCTTTCCGCCCATGCACGAAGTTCGGGCCCTGCATCCGCACCTTCATCCCCGTCCGCACTGTCCCCGAGAACACTCGCCCAAACGCGTTGAACCGCGTCTTGTCTGCCGGAACCATCTTCGACACGTAGAATATCAGCGGCCCGTCGGGGTTGCATTCTCGGATCCCGTTCGCACACACATCGTCCAGTGGACCTGTGTACAGTGTGTCCACGCGATACCGCTGAGCCTCCAGAGGCGACGGGAGGCACAGGATGATCGCTTCCAGAAGAGCATCCGCTGCTGGCATCCAGCTCTGCATCACCGCTTTCAGCAACTTCCGCTCGCTCAGAGCATGTTGGTCTGCTGTCAGCGTCACCCCCATCTGACTCATCATCGTGCCCAGCGTTCCGTGGTCGTTCTCTGTCGCTGCTCGGAACACTGCTGCCAGCGGCTCCAGAACGTATTGCACGAACCCTCTCTTCAGCTTCGTCCCTGTCTCGTCTGTGTCTGTCTTCTGCCACTTCCCTGTTTTCGGGTTGAAGAAGTGGTTCCCCCACAGCTTCTTTGTGAATGATTCCACTGCCACTCCAAACTTCAAAGCGTAGATCCGCGCAAACCGTTCCAGCGTGAATCCGAACTGATGAAGCCCAGACCCAAACACAACGTTCCCTTCCACCGGGTTGATCTCAATCTCCCCAAGCGCCTCGTCGTGGTACGTCGCAATCAGCACGTTCATGTCTTCGATCACTCGCTGGAACTTCTGATAGATTTCTTCTGGGTCTGCCTTCAGCTCCAGCAGCACGCGGTCGATCTTGTTCATCATCAGAACGGGACGCACGCGCTCTGTCAGCGCTTGCCGGAGCACCGTTTCTGTCTGCACTGACACACCCGACACACAGTCAACAACCACAAGTCCACCGTCTGTCACTCGAATCGCGGCGGTCACTTCCGACGAGAAGTCCACGTGGCCAGGTGAGTCAATCACGTTGATCAGGTATCCATCCCGCTTCCCTGCAATCTCGAACTCGTAGAACAGCGAGATTCCCGTCGACTTGATTGTGATCCCTCGCTTCTGTTCGTCTGCTCGCGTGTCCATCACTCGAACATCACCAGCTTGCGACCCAATGATTCCTGCCTTTTGAACAAGCGCATCTGTCAGCGTCGATTTCCCTACAAGCAACATTCACATCCACCGTCACTCAAACAGCAGAAGCACACCGTGATCAACATGAGCAATCACCGAGATGTTCCGGATATTCCCTCGGTTCGACATTTGTTCTCGAAGTTGAGCAATCGTGAAGTTCACCATGATTTATAGCTGTCTCCTCTGAAGATGTGAGATGATGTTTCAGATTAGACCACTTTGGGTAATAGTTGGCGGTTCTAGAAGCTCCTAATCTGGAACACCCCTTACTTCCTTTTCAATCCAAATCTTCCCATTTCGAAACCATCCGATCCCATTCCCAATCAGATAACCATATTATATAATTACATGTATCACAAAACCATCAGTGGAAATGCCATAAAGATGATGGAACATGATGAGGAATGATCTGGCCCTCCATGAATCAATGTGGTCAGAAATCTCGTTTGTTCGTCGCTATTGGAATTCCTCCATCACATCAACAACAAACTGAGACGAATTACCAGCTTGATCAAGCTGTGTTGTTGTTGGTCAAAGAGAAGGAAACAGTTTGACATTCGATGTGTTCGACGACTGTTGGAAAGATATCAGCAAGATCCGTCGATCGACAAATGGAGTCAATGTTGGAGAAATCAGAAGATTTTCCGCTGTTTCTTGACAAATCTTTGTGGTTCATGTTTCGTTCTGTTTTGATTGGTTCAGGATTTTCTGGTCTTGAATGATGCTATCAGGATCAGCAATGGAATGAACAAAAGTAATGCAAGACTGCGACTTCAATGAGTGATGGGTGATTCAGAGCGACGAGACAGTGCGAGAGAAGAAGATGAATGCTGTTGAAGTGATTTTTTTCGAACAGAGTTCAGCTCTGAAATCAATTCTTGGCAACACACATTATATGGTCGAAATACATCAAATAAGTCAGTGAATAGAGAATTCTGACGTCATTGAGTTCAGGTCGAGATCATTCCCATCAGGGCTGCCTCATTGTGTCGGAAGAGAATGAAATCTCGGTTTGGACGTGTAATGCCCCTCGGTAGCTTGATCGAGATCATTTCTCAACATGTGACGTCAACACGTATCGTATTCCCATAATTACCATCGGTTTCTTTTGGTGTAAAACTGTTTTTCCGGCTCGGAATATCACGTCTCCTTTCAACATATCAACATGTTTAAAGTTTTGTTGGTACTAATAAGGTGACAATATCCTGCTGGATGCTATCGGAAACATGCAGATAATTGCTTTTTCTCATTATTTACGCCAGCAAAAGTTCAACTCTCATTTTCTCTGTCCATGCGTCAAGTGATCTTTTGATTGTGTTTGTGTGTGAACTTGAGGAGGCCTGAATGAAATTCATTCTGTTGTGGACTTCTTCAGGATTCTCCTCAGAGATCGGGATTCGATCTTCATTAAGGGTTTGATCAATCAAACGATGTCGTTCGTGATGAAGCTTTTAATTGTATGTTAATGTTCATTATTACTTACATGATGATACTACGGTTGCCGCCCCAGTCTGAAACTGATGACGATTGCAACTGTTGACTGATTTTTTCACATTTTTTGTTTTCGCATAAAATCAGCATTTTTTCTCTCAATATCATCTTCATCTCCTTCATTCTTTCAGCATATCATCTCTGTATTGTGTCACATATTATCTTCTCCCAAAATTCAATTCAACTACGAATCAGTTGACTTTTCTCATTTTTGTATGTCTCATCATGTTTCTCGATCTACTGATGAATTTGTTAACCTTCACAGATCTCTGATCTCCTTTGATGAGAAAAGAATCAATACACCGTTTTTCTGACAATATTTATTCGTCTTGATGAACTCTATCGTCATTTTCAATTAACTATGTTTCTCCTCCTATCCTTCTCAGAGCTGTCTTGTTCGTTGACAATCATCTAGTATTCATGTTTTCATGAATCTTCACACAATTTCACATATCTCATCATCTCTATTGTGGTTACAATCTCAATATTCATCTCACTTCTCTTCAAGTGTTAAAGCGCGAATCTTTTGTTGTTACTCCGCCTTGATTCAGGACTCCACGGATTTCAGACTTTCTGTGTCTGTTATTCCACTAAATCACCTGATAGAGTCCATCTCCATTGATTTGTCTGTTTATCGTTTATCTACACGATTGATGTATTATGTTGCATCTTATTCTTAATATGATCTTCTAATATGTTTCAATGGAGAAGAAGTATTGGATGGAAAGTAATCTCCCATCGTCTAGATTGATCAACCCATCGGATCCAACTTGCTCGAATACGAATCCTTCATGAAGATTTGTACCCCGTAGTTCGGAGTGTCCGTGGAATGATCTTTCGACTTTTCCTCTTATTCTTCTCACAATTTACGTGTGAATCTCAACTCACATGCTTACCAAAAGGAGCTTCTTGTAAGACGCAATGCTATGTTGATTATAGTTCTCAGAACGATATCGATTCATGTTTTGCGATGTGTGATGATTCACTTCGATCTTGCAATGATAGCCGATCGGCAACTCTCCATCCTCTGTCCGGTTTGTCAAACCACTCTTTCATCTTTCCAGCTGACCCGTTTGCTGATTTTTCGCCAACGCATCTCAGCAATGGATCGGATATCACCAAAAAGGAAGGATATGGGTATCATGAAGGGTATGACCTGCTCGATGATACTCTGAATGGCCACTCACGCACAGCAGACCTCACAAAACAACAAAATCCCTCCGTTGAACAGCTTAACTTTGCCACCCTTCCTGGGATGACATCTCTTTCTGATTCAAATGGGTTCAATAACCATGGGCTTTCAGAACCACCAGACCCAAATAGCGGAGCATTTGATGGTCCATTCGGTAGAACACCAGATTCCGGTTTCTTCCATCAACGACAAGAACGGAAGGTGTTCGATCACGATCTTGATATTCAAATTCGAGACCGTCAAAAGTGGGACCATCAACTCCAAGAAGTTGGTCTCTTGTGGGGCGATGCATTGCATAAGCATGGAAAGGACTTTGCTTATTCTCGCCCAAATTATGTCTCTCCTAATTTGGATCCGCTTTCGTCAGATTTCAGCCTCGGACAACCAGCGAACACCCAAAAACCAGTTCCAACTCGTACATATCGATATACCCCAACAGAGCAGGGGCCAACAAATCTTATGCAGCAGGGAATCGAACGAGAACCGTATCCTGATGACGTGGAAAAGGCTGTTCGTGGAAAAATGTCACAACTTGAAAAAACTAACGGAAATCTATCGCCCAACAAAAATAATCAAAGAAATCGTTTTGCACAGGATGTTGACTTCAATTTCTGATATCTTCCTCGATTTCCGGCATTCTCACTTCATTATTGATTTCAGAAAACATCATTTTGAAAGAAAGGAACTCCAACAGAGTGTCTGCAACTGATGAAGTGTGAGGTGCCAACAATACGAAAAAATTGTCCCCATCAAAGGTACAGATGAATGGCTATACCCGACAAAAAGAAATATAAGGTCAGACGAGTCCACTCAGTTTCTCTTTCTCATCTCCTGTCTTATTGATGGAAAAGACATCGTCGTTCTCAGGGGTACCCATTCGCACGCCTCTCTTCAACAAGAGAGTGGCAAATGTGGCGATGATCGAGACGATGCAGAGAGCGAGGTACGTCCATTGAAGTGGGTGGCGGTTCGCCTTCTCCTCTTTTATGAACAGTTGGATGATCATACACATGACCTGGGAGAGTGTTTGTCCCAACAAGCAGAACCAGTTCATCACACCGGCGTACATACCAGCCTCCGCTGATGGAACGCTTTCATTGACAATTGCGAACGGGACAGAGTTGAAGACCGACTGGTTCGCACCCACACATGCGTATGTGAGAATAATTACCCAAAGATAGTCAGTATCGATGTTTCCAGGGAGGAAGAGACAGAAAAGTGAGACGGTTGCTAGGAGCTGCGACAGGAAGTAAGTCGACCTGAGTCCAACACGTTTCTGGAAGGGAGCAGAGATGGCCGAGAAAAGAGCGGTGACGAGGGAGTTTCCAACCATAGCGAGGTTGCCCATCAATTTGGCCTTTTCTTTATCAGTCATTGTGACCTTGTTAGATGTGAAGAGTCCAGGGTTATCTGATTTCAATTCAAGAACAGATGACACAATTCCAGCGCCTGAGAATTGTCCCGGGAACATGACCTGCTTCTGGAACACATCCATAATCCCGCCGAAGAACGAGGCACTATTTGAGGTGGTGGTCTCGTCCGTGCTAATTTTATACACTGCCTGGTTAACAAAGTCTGTTGCGGAACTGTTCCAGTTGAAATATGCGAACCAGCTCAATAGGAAAACAACTGCTGCTCGAAGGACTGGCCCTCCTTTAAGAATCTTCCCGAGTGCTTTGAATGTGATTTTAAATGGATTAGGAAGTTTAGATCCTGGTGTGCGGACGTACGGAGTCTCTTTGGCGAAGAGGAAGGTTGGGATTGTGACGATGATCATGAGGCCCATTCCGACGAAATAGAGTGCTTTATCTGGGATAAATGCAGTGCAGAGGAATGAAATGCAATTGCCGACGCCGATAATCAGAGAGATGAAGTTGTTGCCGATTTTCTCTTGTCCTGGTCCAGCAAGATCAAAAACGATGGCTCGTGCGGGGAGCATGAGGATGTTAATTGCAACGTTAATCACAACAAAGGCAATGATGGCAAGGACAATACAAAGAGTTGTATTTTTGAAAACTGAGATTTAGATGTAATTGCGGTGAGTGTTGATGGCGATGGAGGAGAATGAGTAGAAAAAAGTTCAATACCCTTGAGATTGAGAAGAATATAAACAACATATGCCATCGAGACGAAGATAAGACCGATCAAGATGAATGGACGACGTCGGCCGAGGCGAAGTGTGCAATTGTCGCTGAATACGCCAATAAATGGTTGAAAGAGTCCAACAATTGGACCAAACAACCAGATAAGAGGGTTAATCCAACCCGCGACACCGTACCCTATTAATGTGATCGAGAACCTCATGGAGGATAAACGAATGACAGACCTCTCATCATGGGTGAAAACATGGCGAATGCGAACGAATAAGCTACTTGAACAGCCATGTATGACATGCATGCCATAAATAGCCTCCATGTTGGCGTATGGGGTTTATCTTCGAGGAGGACCAGGTCACTCATTGTTGGATCGACCCAACACTCTGACATTCAGTCATTCTCAATGTGAAAAAATGACTGTTTTATACTAGTTAACAAAGACTGGACTATAAATGTTAGAAATAAGACGAGAGAACGACATGAATGGCATCAAGCACACTCAGCACATTCAATTCGACGAACTTTATCTCTCCACGTTCACAGAAGAGAAAGACCAGAACTATTCACCAATAAAACAATTATCTGACTCGAATTATATGATTCATATTTCACTTGTTACATATCAATACAATAGTGAAGAAAGAGATGATGAAGAATTGGATTCTGTATCGCGCCAATGAAAAGGACAGACAACAGTACAACTCGACAAAAATAGCCACAAATGGAAAATAGATGCAATGAGATTCATAGCGAGTGCAGATTGTTCGAAACCCTCGATCGAACAATCATAATTTTCTGAGGATCCACGTTTCTTAATCATTCCTTTTTATGTCTTTAAATTCTTCCTCTCAACGGCTCGTTCATGTTATGTCATCTTGGGGAAGACATCTCGTTTATCCTGCTCATTTCCACCTGGAAGATGACCACCTTGTTTCAGACCTCATTTTTCTTCAAACAACACTTATTTCCGACGGTCCTCAGCCTTTTCTCCCATTTCTTCAACAGATTGTGGATATTGTTGTTCTTCACCCCTGTATACTCTCTCAGTACCCCTCAGACTTCGTCTCAGAACCAAATCACCCCCTTTCACGACCCAAGTATCATTTTTGGTGGATATCGTATACATCATTCGTTGTGGTTCTTCTGAACTCTGTCCATGCTCGGTCTTGTCCAGACTATCAGTCGTCATTCTTCTCGGCCCTTCATTCGGCATCATTCACGTTTGATGACTCTATCGAACATGGACAACGAACGATCTTCACTGACAACTCAGATCTTCTCCATTTTAAGGAAAAAATCTGGATTTCAAGACTTTCAACGCACATCTCATTTCTCTCTGACACCACTTCTTCGTCAATGGTATACGAACGCAACCTTCTTCTGTCTCTCCTATTGTGTCTTCCAATTCCTTTCAAATCTCTATTGGCATTCGGTCCTCAGATTATTCCGCTTGTTTCAGCTTGTATTGCCCAACCCTGTCGAATGGATGTCATCGCCAACACTGATGGGCACTATCCGTACCCAAACCTCCTTTTTTCACAATTCCGCCGCACCCAATCATCGAATATGTACGGCTCATTGGATCTTCTGACAATGCTCTGTGTTTCTCCGGCCACAATTGCCTCATTCTCAATGGTGTCATCGGCGAGGTATATCAATCGGCTGGTTGTCACCATAACTGCACCGCATGTGACCGCTATCCTTTCCCACATTTCCCGTCGAATAAGCAGTCTGTTTCAACATTGCGGGAACTTTTCAATCCCACTGCAACTCCTCTCTTGGCCACTTTTGAATATCGACCACATCCAGACGAGTTGGAGACTCTCAGCCACGCGGAATCGCAATATGCTTCAGTTCTCGCCACTCACTCTCCGCTCACCAAACCAGCCTTCCCTCACATGACTCCACCAAATTCGGCAAATTCACCAACCCCAAACATGAACAGCACTCCATCTTCCCCGTCTGTGGACCTGACGGAGAGTTCAGATGTCTCAAATGACATTGGATATCGACCTGTGAGGATTCTGGCAGAGATCCAACAAGGGATCCAGGTTGCTCGAGGTATTCTGATCAATCAACTGAATCCACCCCTGTCGCACCACGATCTTCTCCCTTCAGCAATGCACGACAAGGAATGGATTCATCGTGAGGCGACATCGTTCTTGTTGTGTGTCGTTAGTGGACTCATGGAATGCACTCCTCTCTCTCCATTCTCAACAAGAAGAACTCTGCCACCAATCCCACTTGATCCAAGCTACACTCCTCTCCATCCCAATCCGCTCCCGTCGACAGAGCGACATCGAATTGTTGAGTGCTCTCCAACACAGATTGTCGCCAGCATCGACTCATACCTGGATGATTACTTCCGAACGTCTGTCTATAAAAAGGCTTGTCATTCAATCCTCACGTCACACTCGCCAAAATGTGCAAGCCCGATCAACGCGACTATTCCCATTCATCCTCTCATTCCTCCTTTTACCGCCGTCCCTGCCAAATCACGCACATTGCACGATGGTGAACACATGCACCTGGTCTCGTCTCTGTCAGGATTGTTTCTGTCAGCATCGTATCCAGATCGACCTGCAAGTGACGATGTTGCATCACTTCTTCGAGGTTTTGCGGTTCACTTCGCTATTCTCTGTGGAGACAGTGCTGAACATTCAGGAGGCTTTTCTCAGCTTGCAGTCACTCCAGGGGAAGCGATTGAGGCATATCCATACTCGTATCCTGGATTCCGGCCATCACATGGTGCATATTCAGCATTTGTCAGAATTGTGTGTATGAGTCTTCATCCTCCAGGATCTCATTTGGCTTCACCCGTCGACACAAGTACCATTCAGCCAATCGTCTTTGTTGATGCCATGTTCCAAGCACTTGAGAATCTTGAGATTGAATCGGTGATTCAGACAACACTTCCGGTATGTGCTCTCTTCGTTCGAGCTCTCGTCTGTTTCATCAATCCTGAGTTTGAACCATCAAAACTCCATAAACTCATCCATGGAAAGCATACATTTGTGTTTGACTCAGAACGACATTGGAGAGAGAAAAAGCTGTTCTCAAGGATCAGACAAGAAGCAGAAACAAAGCGTGTTTTGACGAAAGGAAGCCCACTCGATAGTTCAGCGTTCGCGACTTTGCGATATATCGTATCTGAAGCCACGAATCGATGCAATTCTCACTCACTTGATCTCAACCTCTCAGGCGTCAGTTTCCTGTCTATCCTCGTAAACCATCTCCCGTTTGAAGAACTTGTCGTCTTCCTTGTCCCGATCCTCTCCGCTCTGCTCACAACACTCAACACAGCTGCCCTTCCCACAGGTGTCTCCTCAGTTGGAAGCGAATGGCCAATGGACTTCACCCATCGCTTCGAGACAGTTCATCGGAATGTCCTTGACGATGACGAGAACTTGGGAGACCCATATCATCTGTCTCTTCCGCACTCGATTCTCCACCAATCGTGTGAAGACCACATTCATACTGATCACAAGTGGAATGCGAATCCACTCACAACAGAGATATCTCCAACTTTTGTGCATATTGCTGCCAGAGATACAGTTTTGACTCTTCTCTCAAGATGCTATCCTTCAGAAATGATCACTCCACTCCTCTCGTCCCTTCACAATGGAGAAATAACTTGTGGTTTCGGAGGGGTTCCTCATCTCTACGTTCTCTATTGGACACTTGATTACCTTGTGCAATCGCTTGCTTCCGCCTCTTCGTTCAAACGAGATACTGGAATGAAAGGAATCCAACTCCTCGGCAGACGCTGGATTGACGTCTCTGGGCAAAGTATCAGCCACACAATGGAAGATATCCTTCTCATGGCATACAAGCTCCCTTCTCTCTCTGTTCTTCTCCAGAAGACCTTCTTTGAAATCGAACCCAACCATTGTCCACTACCTCCACAGCTTACATGTGATATCTCAGCCACTATCTCCCGACTTCTGACCAGTGCTGAACCACTGACTCTGGTCTCATCACTTGGCTCACTTTCATTTCTGTCTCTATTTCTCAAACTCAGCCCGATCTCTCAAAATCATCTTCCGGGATGCCTGAATACTATTGTTGCTGCATTTCGCCTCTTCTCGGAACGAGAAACGGAACAGAACTGTATGAATCTCGTTCTTTCCTCCATCGATACGCGACTCTTTCAAACGGACGTCTTCTCATCACTCGTCACAAACAGGATTTCAGAGAATCAGTTGGATCAACAATTTGAACGCATCATCCCTTTCTTCGATACTGTCGATTTATCGTCCCTCACACTTATTCTTGCGCTCTTCGAAGATCTGGTCGCTTTTGCCGCTGAACCTTTATGTATGGATATCTGTCTCATCATTGTTGGCTTTATTGGCCTCGTCTATGCCCTCTGCTATTCCAGAGCGATCGATGTGGACTTCATGTCGTCAATCACAGCAGCTGCTGGACTCCTCCAACACGCCAACCTCATTCATTGCACACAGGCTCATGAAAAATTCAATCGACATCTGTCAACGTGGATTCAATCAGACATCGATCAGTTAATTGTCGCCAATCAACCGAATTCGGGCATTGGTCAACGAATAGTACATTCAATGTCTTTGTCACGCCTTCTTTTCCTCAGGACACAGAAAGTTCAACTCCCTCAATGTGAACTTGGATCACTCCTTCAAATAATCTGTGAGAATCTTGCACGCTATGAACCGTCTCAATATGCTCTTGCCTTGCACACTCTCCAACTCTTTGACAATCTCTCGAAGGATGCGATTCGTCTCATCCATCTGTCATCAATTTCAATCTTGAGACAACACGATCGCCAGCTTCTCCATCAATATGCAACCCTCACACCTCTCCACCACCTCCTTCAATCTTTGACAGAACATTATCCAGATGCATTTGTGGAGTCGATCGTTGAACAAGAATACTCCCCAGATAATCTTGATTTTGTGGAGTCACTCCTTCTTGGTGTCCCAGATGGGAGATTTACCCAACAGCTGTTAAACTGCTGCCAAAGTTCACGCTTTCTCAGCCCATCAGATCTGTTATCCACCACTCACCGAGATAGAAATGCCAATATCCCTGGTCTGGTTACAGAAGAACTCACTATGATCCTGAGCTATTATTCAGATATGATGTCAACCAATAATCCTGAGATGGTAGATCCACAAGTTCATGCTGTTATTCAACAGTGTTCCACGCGACTGAAGCAAGGTTTACGGATTCTCACAATATTGTGTCAACGCCATTTTTTGCTTCTCGCAAATACTTCTCAAACTGTGGTATCAATAGCCGATGCACTCATCTCGCTCGCGACTTTCTCTTTTAATGACAATTGTGATGAACTTGTTGCTCTCTTCTCAGATTCACTCGTCGAGTCCATTGTGACTCTCCTGGACCTCTCCATCAATTCTTTCTCGAGCACGATGGAGAGCAAAGTCCCTGTGAACATTGAATATCAATTTTGGGGTGCATTCACACTCGTTGTGCAGCGGTCTCATAAATTTCATTTGGAACATCTCGTCCCTCAATTCAGGGAATACCTGGAAAAGTGTTCGTTTCAGTTGAAGCTTCATCTCTTGTCTTTAATCCTGCAGTTGGACAACATTCCAAATGCACAGCTTGTCATGTCTCTGTTCAAACACCTCTTCAATCCGATCGTGGGATGGCTTGAGACATCCATCAACTCCGATTCGCTTCGAAGGGAAGACACCGACTTCTTCCAGGTTTGGCTTGAGAAGACGCCTGTATCGTCAATGTTCGCAAAAATATCATTCAAGAACAATCAATTTATCATAAATCAACACACAATTCCTCTCCAGGGTAATATTGAACTTGGTACCGAACTGTTATTGTTTCAGACAGCTTTCAACATCGTCGTCTTTCCGATTCGCCTTCACTCAAGCATACCGATGATAGATGTGGACATCACAACACTTCGATCCCTTCTATTTGACACAAGAGTCTTGTATTCATTTATCAAAACACATGCTCAGAGCCATCACATTGACTTTATCGAGCATCAACTTCGAATGTTTGTAAGCTCACTGAGTTCGGAGCAAGAGGTCGATGATGATCTGGTTAGTTTGATTGCTGGACTCCTTTATTCTCTAATCATCCAGTCTGGCCATATTCCTGCCTCACAGGATGGCAAGGCTCTCTTCTCATCAATCTTGGACTATATTAACTTCATCTCTCGTGAATCAGCACCCACCTTTGAGAATCCAGGTCTACAGCATCACGCTTGGCACATCAGTGCCATCTCAATTTTGGGATCGCCACTTTCGTTCATCAACGAAGAGCAATCGGCCACGGGACTCTATCCCCGCCATTCCTCATTCACAAGTCAAATCATCCCCATTGTCCAGAGTTTCAAGGATGATATCAACACGCTGCGATACCTTCTTTCCGCTCTCCTTACAGACATTGACCTCTTGCATCTCGGGGCATCATCTATCATTGTTGCCTTACTAGATTTGACTGACATGATTGCACTCTCTTCTGACACACTGGAAGTGAAGTCTTTGATTTCTCAGATTTTGGCTCGCTTGCTTATCAGATTGGACCTTCCGACGTTCAGGAATAGACCAGATGAATGGGGCCAATGGATGAAGTTGGTCAACGATGGCTATTCATTCGGTGCTGTCATGTCATGGACATCTCTCGTTAGTCAACGCCATTCGACCATCGCTTCTCCCACTCAAGATCGACATGGCCAGCCATCATATTCATCGACTTGTCTTCACGATTCTGCCATTAAGTGGCTCCATTCAGCACCGTCTCTCCCACTTCTCATTCGGATAGAAGCAGCCTTCTTCGAACTGTTATCCTTCTATGAGCAATGTGTGATCGGACCACAAACATCAAGTTCACTCATTCAGTCTCAAGCGCAACAGATCCTGTGTGCGTGTCAATGTTATGTTTCGCTCATCGTTTACTCTTTCTCATATCCAACTCTTCGGAAGATCATTGCTGAACGGATTTTTCCATCAAGTTCGCCATATTTTCTCCTCACCAAATTAACGATCATGAATGAGAATGTTTCGGTCTTGATCAATCATCCAGACTTTTCCATGACAAATGAGGAATGGCAACAAATTGTAGATTTTACAACCTCTCCAGGTTATATGTTACCTCCAATTGCACCGTACGTGATGTCTCTCCACTCAAAGTTGTCAAGAAATGTATCTCGCTACCTCTTCCAACAAAACTCACTCGACTCAGCAGCGTGGCTCCGACCGATCCAGCAAACGCAGTTTAAAACACTTCAGATAGATTGGGTGAAGGGTACACTCCGCGCATCACTCTCAATCATCCTTAATAAGGCCTCGTTAATTCGACAGCAAAAAAGCACTAACTTTGTCACTCCTTCGATTCATCTCACAGACATCGACATTGAAACGATACGCATTCTCTGCGATGCAATCAACATTGAAGATCCGCTCTTCTTGGTCTCGCTGTCAAATCAATTGTTAGTCTTCTATTCGTTCCTTCCTCTGAACTCCCACGTCATGTTGAAATCAATATGTTCCCTGACAAGGTGGTATTTGCAGTATGGAGATACAAACAAAGATATTCTGGCTTTCTTCACAAAGCAAGTCAAGATCTTCATTGCGCAGTTCACAGAACTCTCGTGGTTTCTCAGCCTGGCAGATGCATTCGATGTGGGAATCTATCGACCAAACCCGACCTCATCTCCTCACAATGAAATTCATCTCCATCGCTTTGTTCTCCTCAATCTTCGGCATTCCATCAGGACACGTCTTCTCACAATCCCTTCATTCACAGTGAGCGAGCAACAGGCATTTGATCGTCACACGCTTGAATTAAATCAACACGTCTACTGTCAACATCTCAGTCTGCAGAACGAAAGATCAGCCATTCTCTCGAAGTTTAAGCAAAACGAGACTTTTTTCGACCAGACTGGAGAAATTCGAAAAACTCTTGTATCGATTAGACCGGCATTCATCGATCCCCTTTCTGAAAATGATGATGATTCACTATTTCTGACAGAATTACAGCATATTTACGTCCACTGTCTCGCCAACAGATACTTTGAGACAGTTTTCAATCTGTTTTTGTTCTTTTATCATCACTTGCCATCAAATATGTCGCAGAGACTCGAATATTGCAGCATTCTCCTTTCAAAACAGCCACACATGTTCCACGGGCAGGATAATCTTCGCTTCGCCCTTAATTTTGTGTGGTTCGCACCATCTTTTCGACAACCAACCCATTTTCAATCTCAGAACTGTGACCAACAATTATCACTTGAGGAAACAAAATGGAACAGCCAACCTGTTCTTTTAGCACTCCACACAAGTAAGGTTCGAAATCACAATCAAGTTTCTTTGTCTGATTCTGCTGTCGAGGTCAACACAAACATTCAACAACTCTTTGACATGGATTCATCTTTCATGTTCTCATTCGTCACAAAGGTCTCGCATGGTCAACTCCTTGGAACAATCTACAGTCTCTCGCTAACGTCGTATTCGTTTCTCAACACGTTGTCTCTTCAGTTTGAAAGCCAACTGTGGAATCACTATTCGGACCACGACCAGATTGCCATCATTCGTTCAAAGTCAACCACATTCGTGAACGATATGACTTCAGAGCACTTTCAAGAAGCCCTAAAGGGAACTCAATTTGCCACGATCCAGCTTGCCCTCCGACAACTCGGGTTTAATCGATCCAGTCTATTCACTCAAAACAGCACGGTCCCCATCCATCGGTTTGACGCGCACCAATCACGTCCAGAATGGCCGTTCTCTTCCATTCCACGACGGATGACAACTTCACATTTCCCACAGTCAACAACATCACCATTTTGGACTCTGAGCCCTTTTGTAACGTCGTCTGCTCTGGCATATCATCCGACAAGACTTGTGAAGCAGATGCACCCCACCTTGATGGTTCATTCACTCAATCTGGGCTCTCTGGAATCTAGACGCACTCTTCTCCCTGCCTTCCATCGAATGAGAGGAGGGTTTCTGTCTCAACAATCCGTCGATTATGAACATCTTCAGGCTTCTCTGATCATCTCGGAACGCATGGGGTGGAGAGAAGATATATCACATCTATCCGAAGTTTCATCACAGCCACGGTCAAGTGCATCCATTTCATCCACCCCTCGCTTTGCTGATCTCATCACTCCAGAAACTCCGCCTTCTTTTGTTGACCATACAAATGAAATCCTTTACCCATATTCAATCCCACCTCCCCACCTTCCAGAAGAAACTTGTTCATCCATAAATCATGGTGCACGTCCGTTTAACGCACCTTTCTTTGCGTCATCGACAGCATTGACATTGCCTCCTTCGTTTGTGGGGAGACTAGCAATGACTTTTGCCGCGTTGGAAACGACACTCGGATATCTCACCTTGTCGATGAATGAAATCCACGACAGAGGACGAAGACTCCGTCGATATGGATCTGTTCGCACCCCTTTTCGTCAGGCAATAACTTTGAGGGGACACAAACTGCCAAGAGTCACAGAAGAAGGGTTGGAGATGCAACTTGACAGGCCAAACATGTCAACAAACGACAGCACAGATTTTCGGAGTGACTCTGAGATATGGGGAGATCATGCGAGAGCAGTGAATCTTCAAAAAAGGTTGGATGTGCTTGATGATATTCTCTGGTTGGATGAAGAATTTAAAGATCTTTCTGAATCTGACCAGTCTGAGGATGAAGACGAGAGTGAAGATGAAGAATATTTGCCAGAGAAGGCTCATCTTAAAAGTCGGGATACGCTGATCGAATCATTTCTCGACCCACTCTTCATCCAGCATTGTGATCGATACGGAATGCCTCTTCCTCTCCCATACTTCATCGATCTCACTGTGCCGTCCAACCAGTCGTTACACTGTGCTTTATTGGATGATGAAGAAGAGTGGAAGAATCCATCTGATGAGACGGTCGTGATCAGGGCAAGTCTCCCTACACTTACTGTTCCATCTCATCGAAACTCACCTCTCTCTCAGGCATTACCAGTAGAGGATCTTCCAACCTTCCACCAAACTCTACTCTTTCCGCATACATCAGAAATCACGTTTCCTCCTAATACATCATGCCATACTCTTGACCAAACTCTCTTCACTCACCCAGAACCGGTGCTTTTTCAAGGCTCTTCTCTTCAACAAACGAGAGATGTCCTAAGTTCTCTTTTCTACTCGTCACTCCTCGTCGGTTCAGTTATGGCTATGTGTAGCCAATCAACAAATATATTATATGTCCCACGGATGGTCTCGTTCATCCTGTTTCATAAGCACCGACATTTTGTGACAGAGCTCCCAGCACGGCAAAGGTATAACACTCCCAGATACGCCAATCCCACGTCGCTCACTGATCTGGAAAGGCAAGCTTTTGTTCCTCCACCGTTCATTCGCACTGCCAGTGAGAACAATGAAACAACCGATACACTATGTTCAATGACTCTGCCGAAGCATCTCCTCGACTTCCCGCAACCCGACAATATCATACCCGAACAACTTGGCTTGGGTCACTTCTCTGCTGATGAGACAACCCAACGTGATTATTACTTTGCGTTTCTGAATCTTCTCAACACAGATCTTCTTCCTGGATTTCAATCAATGACGGAAGTGACCGCTCTCACTCATTCACTGCGGAATGCCATCCATCACACGACAGAGTATCAACTCTTGGAGAAATTGTACATGTCACTCTATGAACACACTCACAGCGATGAATATCTCGAAAAGATTCTCTACTATCGGATCACGCAGTCATCGAGAAACAATTCTGCGATCGCACAAGAAGCAACTGAATTGTCGAATGGAGAATTTCAACTTTCGCATGCATCCTTTCCTCCCCTCATGGCACTCTTACTAACCATTCTCGATCCTCATGGAGAGCCGTGGTCTCGCCAATACATGATTCGGAACGCCGAGTTGGTCCTGAATGCGTTCGTCTACAAAAAACAACTGACTCTCACCAATCTCCCTCCTTTCAACACAAAAAGTCACTGTGTTGTTCTCAACCAAATGAATGAAATCAGCGACCTTCAGAGTTTCATCAGCATTCTTCGACGCTCATCTGGAGACGCTCCTCTGAACGATGATCGGATCACGCACGATGATGTCTGGAATATACGCCGAGCCTGGCTAATGAACGCACACTCGGTCACAGCTGTATCTACCCTGCAAGATCAGAGCTCTGTCTGCCGTGCAAACATCCTTCTTCGACTTGCCTTCGGAATAGGCCTCTCCGAACCAACTCTGGAGAATCCTCTTTTGCTTCGAGTGCGGTCGACTATCCGTCGTCATCTGAAATACATCGATCCACAGACAATTCGAAAATCGACGCCAGCTGGTCGTGTATATGACTGCGTTGTCAAGCCGACATCTGATCTGCCACAGTTCCTTTTTTCATTCCAAAACAGTCTCGACGCGAAATATTCCCTGCAAACAATACTCTCCTCAATCCATGAAAGCAATCCGAGGAAGACACAGTTTGTAGCTGAGGCACTCTTCCGCTACCGAAAACCGAACTTAGCTATTGTCAAAGCATGTGAAGCTGTTCTCGCAAAGCCCGAAGATTGGACGGCGTGGCGGGATCTTACTCGAAACCTATTTTACGTCTTCATCCTCCGATGCTGCCTTCCGTCAGATGAATATATTCCTCGTTCTGCAAAGCCAAATCGTGAAGATGGCACAATTCCTGATTCTCAATCTCACTTGACTCTTGAAGACGGAATGTGTTCGTTTGCGTACGCTACCCTCTCCCTCCTTCGTCTCCATCCGAAAGGTGCGGACGATTGGACTGCAGCCTTACTCACGACACTCTGTCGTCCTGAACTCAACAGTGGATTTCCAAAAATCATTCGGACTTTCTTTGTTCGTGATCCAACCCCACATTTGTTAATAAACCCAGCAGCTTGGGTTCCTCACACAGTTCCAATGATTCTCTCAGTGAATGAAAGAAACCGCGAATTCTTCACACACGCTTTGAATGATGCCATCGGCAAATACGTTCACATTGTTATCTATTTGCTTAGTTCGTTATCCGCTTCAATCAATCGACAAGCAACATCAGTTGACATGACAGTTTCGTCAGCACCAGCTCTGTCAATCTCTCAGTCAAGTATCAAATTGATCAAATCGCTTTCGTCATCATTCTCAGCAAGATTTCATCAAACTCATCGACTGTTTGATCGTCTTCTCGAAGGAATCCGCTCCATCACTCTTCCCTCATCGCATGTGGTCCTCAACACTGTCGATTATCTGGTCGCAATTTGGATGCATGGGCTCAACAGCGCCTCAACAATCAGCATGGGGGATATTGTCCAGAAGATTTCAGAACATCTCGTCGATCTGGTTGAACAGAAAGAACCAACTCCTTTCAATTTCGTTCTTGAAAAGTGTCGGCAACAATGTCTTGCCTTGTTCGACTTCATTATGCAACATCAATCACAACTTCATCCAGTCTTCTGGGCATTTGCATCTGTTCTTCCATGTTTGTTCAAAGATGATCAAACAGCACCTCTCTGTACCCTGTTATCGGCACTCCACTATTTTTCAGTCTGGAGAGATCTTCTTGCCAAGGAATGTCCATCCAAGATTGAGTTGTTTCATTGTGCTCCTCTCCTCAAAGAACTTGCAGATACCTTCTCCACAGTCTCGATCCCAATTCCAGGGATTGATCATCTCCTCTCACCATCCTCTCCCCCTCCGCTCTCCCTCAACGAAGATACACGGGAGGTAGCGTTCCTCCATGCGGAACAATCTCAGTACCAGCGAATCAAATATGTCCCATCGTGTCTCATCCACACTTTGCATTCGGATGTCCTATTTGTTCAACGTGAATCGCCTTTTTCTTTCTTTGTGAACCTCACTCCCCTGAGTTGTGGGTCTGTCACAGCTTCGCGGATGTCCGTCCCCTTCGGATCAACCATGTCAACTCCACTTCTGACTTTTATTTCGAAAACAAACACCTTCCACACATTTGCTGTATATAACAACCACACTGAACACACTCCTTTAATCGTTCCGTCTGTTTATGCTCTGGCTCCATTTGTTTCAACACAGCCAGCTTTCTTCCTTCAAACCGTGGGAGGTACTGTGTCTCGATCCCTCTCGAGACAGGTGAGTCAAAATGGGTTGGCCAATTTTGAGCTCCTTCCTCGATCGACAACCGCTCTCACCGGTCGAGTCATGCACAGAACCACTCCACAATGGCATGGCCTTCCCATCGGACAACACAAACCACATGACATTGAAGAAGCATCGATCAACCTGGGACATGTTCATGCAGATGTTGATCACATCCAACCAACAATGCAGCAGGCCATCACACGAAATACAACGTTTTCATTTGCCACAGTGCCTGTGTCAGTTCCGATTGGAGATGATTGCATCTTGGTCCGGGATCTCTCAGAAGGGGTTACCATTAGTGAAGTTGCTCGGGAATGGGGAGCAAATTTGAGGACTCGATCCCGACTTCCAACACCGACAACACTGCAAGTTGAGGAGATGGGTCAGCTTTATTCAACAATACATTCACTAAATACTCACCTTCCACTCGAATCCTGGATCAGTACATGTGATTCTTCACTTGCTCTCCTTCACACTCACGGTCTTCCTAAGCATTTTGAAACATCTATCCGTTTTGTTCTCGCCCAGCGTGGGCTAAGTATCCATCACCTCGCTCTTGATTCCGTCCTCTCACCAAAACCCTCCATCCCACTTTGCTGCAAGGAGCATGCACTCCAGCCGGCTCTTCTCAAAGCCAAAATGAGAATGCCACAAGACTTTCTCGAAGCTGCAATTCGTCGTCGACTCCCAATGCCAGAGTTCTTCCAACCGGCCATGCGATCACTCGCCAATCAGATGGGGATCGGAGCATTCTTCACGTATCTGTGCTCCTTTGCCCCGGCCCGCCCGTCTTCTCTCGTGATATACCCGGAAATTGGAAGCTGTGCGCAAACGGTTTGGAATTTCAATGATCCGTGGGGATTGACTGAAGCAGACCTCAGTGGCAATGAGTGGTGGCGTCTCGGGCTCTCGTACGATCCACTGGCACAGCTCAATCACCACCCGTCTAAACCACCCACAACTCGGTTCTCTTCTGTTCGCATCCGATGCTCTCTCCCGCTTGTTCGACTCTTCGGAGATATTGTGACTGGAGGATGCTATGCAAGGGCATTCACTCATTCTGCGGAATCTGTGACAGAAACTCACACAATGTCGATCTTTGATTCTCTGCACGAATTGTATCGTATCGCCCTTCATACCTTTGCTCCATCACCGACCCTTTCACCTGTCATCCTATCTTCTGTTGGTCTCGCTGATATTGTTCATCCTTCTCAAGAACAAATCCACTCCATATCAACTAAACTTGTGGAATATGCGCTGGCACGAGCACAGATGCTGTCGCCTGCCGAACAACTCCGGAGAGATCAACAGAACGCAATTGACACGTCATCTTATGTTGTCATTCATTCAGCCTTGCATCAAGACTACCTATCATCTCTTCCGTGGTGGTGGTTTCCGTGGATGTGAGTGAGACTTCCTTAACATTGATTTTCCTTCGTGATGACTTCGTTCATCATTTGGCACTAGTATTCTGTTTTGTAGGGATTTTTCGGATTAATATCGTTTTTCCTCATGTCTCTATCAAGTTCTTCTCCTCTAACGCCTTATCAGAAGATTTAAAAAAACATTCTTATTGTGGGTCAGAGATCTTCAGACAATCCTCAACTCGGACACAGAACTGAGATTCAATTAGAAAACTGGTTAAATGGCGCGTTTAGGAAATTGTTTGCATTTCTTACTTCGTTTATTTTATTGTTACCTCTCCACAAACAATCTCAACGTCAAATCAACCTCAGTCGAGTTTCAGGAGTCCCTAGTGCAGGGAGAACAAGAATTGTGGATTTGTTTAGATCGTAGCCTCGATATACAGGTTCTTATTCAACGAATCCCGTACACTCAACCACAAGAACTCCAAAATGTTCTGGAAGATATAGAAATTCTTGTCGAGATCCAATCTGAATACATTCTCCAAACAAAAGAGGAATTTCACGATAATACTCATATCTATTTGGTGATGGAATTTTGCCCAGGTGGGACACTGCACGATCTTGTCACCACATTATCTGAGAACAATCGATCCATGACGGCAGAAGTATGTCAATCTCCATTCATTTATATTTTTCTTCTCTATCAGTTCTTCACTCAAATCTGGAAGGAGTTGATTCTTGGGCTTCAAGTCTACCATTCTCACTCCATCGTTCTCCGGCAATTCAAACCTTCCACAATTTTTCTCACAGAAGATGGCCATGCGAAAATCGGTATTTTTCCATTTTATATCTCCTATTCTATTGTCTGATCAATTAATATTCTCTCTCTTTCCTGACAAAATCAAACTTAGCATATCTTGGATCTTCCTTGTTCCTCTATTCCTATAACCATGTTCTGAGCTCAGCTATTCCTAATGAAGGGTTTTTCTCAATTTTTCTTGAATAAACTTCGTTTTCGCAGTTTCTATCTGTCACCAGAAATCTTGCAGTCTCGTCATTACTCCATGGCGTCAGATCTCTGGGCTCTGGCATGTATCTTTCTTGAGGTGTATATGCTTCGGCCGCTATTTATTGTCCCTCCAAATGCTGCCGATCCAGCCTCACGATCTGTTGATGAAACTTTACTTTTTCAACTCATCCAAATCAGACCTGTTATCCTGAAACAAATCATGGAAGAGAGTATCATTGATCCAAATGAAATAACGCTGGTCCAACCCCTTCCTTTCCAAATTGATTCACAGAGAGCAGGATTCATCAATCGTCTCCTCTCATTCGTATGCCTCAGTCTATCGTCTGAATGTTTCCCTTATCTTCTTCACATAGGACCCTATTTCTCGTCCAACGATTGGATCATTATCAAATACTCTAGTCAGTCGCCCACCAACCACAACTCGACCAACACAACAAACATCGGCGCAAGCCCCACCTCAAGCACAGCCTCCTCCTCAAATACATCTTCAAACTCCACCGCATATTCAACCTCCTCCCCAACTCCAACTCCCAACAACCATTCATCCTGCACTTCCAACACATCAACCTCCTCAGTTTGTCCCGACCGTCAATCAACGACTTACAACGGCACCATCGGCTATTCTTCAGACTGCACCTCAGCCGAAGAACATTTTCGAAGCCACTCCAGCCATCCAGTTTCCAGCCCCTCAAGGAACAGCAACTCTTGTCCCTCAGACAAGTATTGTCCAGGCACATCCCCTCCAATTGAACACTCAGCCGGGTATTCCGACCGAAAATGCCATCATTCCAACAGCGACTCTCTCAACAACAAAGAACCTCCCAATCAGTCTTGCCCCACTGCCACTCAATAATCCACTCGCACCACAACGAAATCCTCTTGCCGTGGCAGGTCTTGTAGCGCCCGAAAATGACCTCTCAGCACCTCTCAAAGATGTGAATCTCCTCGCCACTGGATCAGGTCTCACTGATCCAATGTTCGCCTCTCCTAACAAACCAACACTCAAATTAGGCACATCCGGAATGATCTCATCGGCTCATGTCAACGAAGGTCTCAAATCAACAGCAGATGGAAAGCTCAGGCTGACCCTTGATGATATCACAAAGCTCGGTCAACGTGCCCCTGAATCCACTCTGGCTCAAGCACAAGAAATCCAAAGACTCAAAAGTATCATTCGGAAGCAGGAAGAGAGTTTGAGAAAGGCTAAAGAGTTTATCCAAGGAAACGAAACAGGTACAGCTCTTCCTGGATCAGTCGGAGAAAAAGCTGAATTTTTGAAAGGGTTCACTCTTCGTATGGAAGAAAAGATGAGGGCCAACCCAAAGATGAGTATGGAGGGAGAAGATTTCGAACCTGACAAACCAGTCACAACGAACGATATTATTAACGAAATCTTTGATGGTCCAACCTTCGATGAAGCCGTGGGATTGCGATTAGCTACAGATAACTCCATTGAACCTGTTGTTATTGGGGAATGTCCATTCCACCTTGAATGCGTCCACAAAGATTCCACACTTGTTGATGGCAAAACAATGGGTAAGATTAGCAAAGGACTCTCATTCAATACTATCCTTCTGGCCGACGCTGTGTTTTCTGAGGGCGTGATCCAATGTGCTTTCAAGGTTCACGATATTTCCCAAGATAACGGCATAACCTCAATCCTCATCGGAATTCTGGATGTACTACATCATCCACCAGTGCAAAATCACGGAATGGGAGAAAACAGCTACTCTGCTGCTTTTGATATCTCAACCGGAAATATGAAGCACAATCATAACATCACATCTTCTCTCATGCTCCCAGTCGAAGCTGGATCGATCGTGACTCTTGAAGCCAACTTATACTCAAAGCCTCGAACTCTTCATCTATTCGTCAATGGGAGACAGCAAGGCGGATACTATATCAACATCCCCAAACCAATGCGATTTGGTGTATGCTTTTCAACTTCAAACTCTATGATATTCTTTCGTCTTATTTTCGTTCATCTCTTCTACAGGTTTCGTTAGGCTGGGGCAGCAACTGTCTCGAAGTTCTTGCTCTCAACCAGATCGAATTTCCAACTGTGGATGTTTCTAGAAATGTCCGCTATGTTAAGTGGTAATTCTTCGGCTCCACTGCATTTGCTTCCTTCCATCTTGTTTTGCCATAATTTTGTCATCTTCTGGCGTTGTTACTGGTTTTTATTACTTCAATTGTTATCTTTGGTTCCATTCATTCACACGTTCACTTCATCTGAGAATGGATCCTCTCATTTTCAATAAATTTTGTGTTTGTCCATGGACCCAACTTCTTCATCTTGATATCACCCACAATATAACACATGCTCTCAGAAGAAATCCGTCTCCTCTTCCTATCACAGGGAGAGGAACCAAAGGAACCCATTTGTTTGAATTTTCACCTATTTTGGTGATCTCCAACTTTTTGTTCTATGTAATAGACTCTGGTCTAACAACAGGCCTCATCTCACATATCACTCATGGTCGATACGAGTCTGTATTATTTCACCCCATATTTGCGGCACTCCATATACCTACAACAATTGACGGTTTTTTCCGACTCTTGTCTCTGATAATCATCTATTTAGCTCTACTCGTGGAGTGTGATCTTTTTCTGAAGAATCCGGCGCACCATGTGGGAATTGCAGATGCAGAAGTCGAATATGCGTTGCTATGCTTTGGTATGCATTTATTATGTCGTGATTATTCACAAATATCTTCAAATATTACTCAGCATCAGCATCACTCCTCGCTTTTCTCCAGGACACGTGTGTTGGTCCACACATCGTGTTTACCAATCAATCTCCTCTCTTCTCAGAAGCATCTTCTACTGAACACTTCAGACAGTTCCTCCAACCCTTAGTTGATAACGAACAACTCGATTTTGAGAACCTGAGGTCCTCAAATCTGCTAACTGTTGCATATTCCTTAATTCATCATTTGTCACAGCAGAAAACTAATGCATTAAAAGTATTGTCCTTTTTCTCTCACTCTTTGTCCACGTAGCTTCGATATTTTTGGGAAATTAGGGCCATCTCATCAATCCAGAAAAATCTCGGAAATCCTTCTCATACCTTGAATAAACTGCTCTCTAGCGCACTCACAGAACAAAGTGGAATCATTCAGGGACTGACATTAAATGAAACTGAGAAGAATGTTCTCACTGCCCAACTCTACCTTGAGGCGTCCCATGGATACCAACTTATGGAACGAAACAAACGAGCAAAGGTCTGACATACTAGCTTCTGATTGTATTCTGACTTATTCGAGTAGGAAGCTCTTCAGCGATGCATTAATTCGACACCATACAGATTTAAATTAACTGGACGCCTTGGTGTCAGAACTGAATTTCAGCAGGATTTACGGAGTCAACTTGTTCTTGTCATTGAATCTCCAAATCCTGATCAAATTTCTGCCTTTGAAGAAACATACTTTGCATGGAATCCCGCAGCAGCAATCAGCTTCGACCCAAATTCGGACAAAGAAGAAGTCCAATTGGCAAATATCAAAGCAACTCCCATTTCTAATGCGTCCCTTCCTAAAATTGTTGAGGACAAAGAAAAGGATATCCTTTCTGTTCCAAAACTCATCAAAACTGACGAGCCAACCCTCGAATTTCGCCATTCACCACTTCTCTCTTCAATCATCCTCACACAGGCAACAGTTCTCCTCCCAACTGTGTCTGTTCTTCGCGATGATCTTATTCGTTCCCATTTCAACGCTTTTGTTGAATTCTGCTTCTCAAATCCGACATCGTTTGCCCTCTTTTCGTACACTCTCCTCCTTCGGGCTCGCTCAGAGCTCCACGTCAGCCGAACATTTGACAGAGCCACTCTTCAGATGGATGCCCTCAGTGCTCAATTTTCTGATCCCCTTCCTGACAATTTCACTCGCATGCATCACATCTTCTCCGGGATCCTGTACCCATCCCATCACAGACTCAGGTTCGAAGTTGCTGAAGATCTCCTCCGAATTGGGGCAGCAGCGTCGGCCTTTGAATTGTTTGAGTCTCTTGGAATGTGGAACAAGATGGCAGATTGTCTCGTTATTTCTGGGCAGACGCCTCGAGCGAAAGCCATTGTGGAGAAACAGCTCGAGAAAGACCCGAATGATCAGAAAGCACTACTCTCGTACGGAGATGTGATGGAGGACATCGATTCCTATCTCAAAGTGTGGGAGCTCTCCAATCACAAATCTGCTGCAGCCATGCGACGAGCCGGGATGCTCTCGGTGAAGAAGCAGGACTGGCCAAACGGTGTGGAGTACCTCAAAGCAGGACTGGCGATCAATGCTATGTTTCCAAGTCATCAATTCGCTCTTGGATCTTGCTGTTTGCGTCTGAACATGTTTCAGGAAGCTGTGGACGCCTTTCGACGATGTGTCCAGTTTTCCGGCGAGTCCAATTCGGATGCTTGGAGCAACATGGGTGCTGCGTATGCTCGCATGAACAAGCCGGAGAACGCGTATCTCTGCTTCGAGCAGGCCGTCAAGAGCGACTTCAACAACTGGAGGATGTGGCAAAATCTTCTTTTCACATCAATCGACACAAAACGGCTCGGGCAGGCAGTTTTTTGTATGAACAGATTGGTCGATCTGCATACAGCTGTGGAAATGCCAAGCCTCATGCAGATCGTTCTCCTTTGGGAGCAGATGTCCGATAATGATGGGAAAAGCCTCCAGACAATCGCGCAGGATGAAGCACGAGAAGAAGTGTTGAATCTGAACAGCAACGACCAACTTCCGGAAGACGATGGAGATGATGATGAAGAGGAGTTCATTCTTCCTCCAAATGAGAAGCTTTGCTTGTTCACTGTCGAGGGAATGGACGAAAATGTTGCTGAACCAGTCGACTACCCCCTGATCAGCAATGCAGAAGCTTCGAGTTTTCAGCAAATTACGAAACAGATCGATGACCTCTTTCGGCACATCATCGATCGGTCGACTCTGTCCACTCCAGACATTGTCACGTTGTGCCTCCGATTCCTCAAGCAGTCCTCTACCGACACCGTTCGTGTTCTTGATCTGTACAACAGACGCTATCAGAAAGGAAAAAACGAGGAGTGTGCCCGATATGCGTCGGACGAGGGGCACTTCACGAAATTGACCCAATATGTCGTCGAGATGGCAGAATACACAATTCTTCAATGCAAAAAGACAAAAGATGACCCCTCTCCTCCGAAGAACTGGAACCTTGAAGCAAAGAGACTGGCGATCACAATCCAAAGTCTGCTTCGACAGGCACAGACATACTTCAGCGCAACAGCTGCATTCACAAGTCTTTCTGACACGATGGCACAGTTGCAGCAGATTTCCCAATGATATTTTGTTTGTTTTTCTCGCACTTCACCCAAAGAATGAAGAAGATGAAAATGAACGATGAAATGAAGACAATCAAGACAAAACATGAAGTGTGAATCAAATTGTTGGGGGAATATATGCTGATATACTCTTATGGTTGATGGCAAGGACCTTCTCTTCAGCTGAAATGTCAACGCCGTCCAGTTTGACAAGCAGAGGAAGGCAGACAAGGAACTCTTCCCTAAACCTCTCCCGAAGAAGTCCCATTCGAGCGTTCTGTGGAAGAAAGGAGCCCTTACTAAACATTGCTGGTGACGATTGTCGATGGATGTCTGGAATTGGAGAGCTGAGACCCGCTCCTTTGCTCTCGTTGTCAGAAACTGTGAAAGCAGATGGGTCGATGAGTTCGGGAATGGTGATGTTCTGGTCCATGCTTTGATTTCCGTGAATATCGAGTGGAGACGGTGATGGAAGGATCGCAGCAAAGTACGCAATGAGGGAATCTGGTTCTGAGAAGGGGTTTCCTCGAACATCAAGCATGTTGAGGAACGAGACATCCTTCAGTGATTCAATTGTGTCGTGAAGATCTCCAAGCTGAATAAAGATGTGATATCGGTTGAAAATGATGTTAAAAGAAAATGACTGGGAAGGAAAGAGCATACATTGTTATAAGAGAGGTCGAGATTGCGAAGTGAGAAGAGTTGGACAAGATTGCCGAGATTGGACAGTTTGTTAAAAGAAAGATTCAATGTGTCCAGATCAGGATGAGTCATAATAGGAGGGATGGCAGTAAGTTCATTATGTGACTTTAAATTGAAATAACGGAGAATGAGAGAAATTGATGAGTGAATCACAACTAATAGAACAATACAAGATTCAAATGGCGAAGAGCTGGGAGTGACTGAACGAATTTTGTGTTTTTCAGATTATTGTTTGACAGATCCAAGTATCGGAGGCAGGGGAGGTGGAGGTCTGAGATGGAGGAGATTTCGTTGTGTGAAAGATCGAGTTCGGTTAACATTGGTGCATTGAAAGAAATGAACGAAGTGAGATGATTGTGTGATGCATGGAGGACTTCTAGAATCAGAGGATAGAAGGAGAGGTCTGTGATATTATTGTAGCTAACATCCAAATATAAAAGATCTTCCAGCTGTTCAACTGCTGAAATTTCAACAAGCTGATTGTGTGATGCCACAACCTGAGAAGATACGAGAGTGAATCGCTGAATAACAAAAAAATACTTTGTGGAGATGTGGATGAGGAGAGATTGCGTCGAGTGATTTGAGATTCATCCGTGAAATGATCATAGTGCCATAGTGAACATGTTTACACACGCAGAGATCCGAGAGCACCGTGTTAGGCGCAAGAGGAGCGGTTGAGATCTTGATCATGTTTATTATGATGGGAATCGATCGGACTCGATACGTCAAACAGATTCAAATCATCCAACATTCTCGGTCAGAGATTGATAATCAATGTGAAAGAATTATTTGGCGATAAAAAGCTCCTAAGGATGAGAAGATAGCATTGCAGTTGTCTCAATAATCAGGAATGAAGATCGTGGGCCAAAATTGCTGGAATTAAGGTGAAATGATAGAAGAGAAAAAGAAGAGTGACGACACAAAAACATCGAATCAATCCATTTGTCCTAAACCAAGATCATCTTCATCAGTTTTGTTCTCGGCCACATCATCATCTTCAGAAGAACTGACCTCAACACATCCCGACTCTGGTTTGGGTGGTTCTTCCTCTGGTTCCTCTGAATCTTCTCGAGCTGGTCGCTCTAATGACCCGCCAAGAAGGTGAGCAAGAAAAGCTTGAAGAATATCGGGATCATTTGAATCAGAATCATCCTCCTTTTCTTCATCATAATGTGGTTGAGTTTCTGGTTCAACTTGAGGCTTTGTTTTTGTTTCAGATTCAGGACCCTTGTCGAACGAAAAAAGAGACGAGTGGATATCTTCAAATGCCTTTTGGTAGTGATGATAAAAAGGGTGGGATACTAATTCAATTTGTGCACAAAAGTCATTCGAATAATCCTTTATGCTCTGGTTTTGGAAAGGAGGACCACGTTCTGAATTAGATACAGAAAAACTGAGACAAGAGGATGTAAACATACTTTGGGAAAAATCTATGTGGTCATGTAACATTCCAGGAAGGAGGTACTTGATTTGTATAGGTTTAGCGCTTTTTGACATGGCGATTTCGATCAAACCACAACTTTCTTTCCTAAATTGTTTATGGCCTTGTTTTGATGATTTTTATCTTTCTGACGAGATTAATCTTATCCGTTCAGTCTCTTAAACAACCTCTGATTGTTGGTCATCTTGATGGATCGATTACATGCGTCGACATCACGAACGGAGATACCATCTGGACTCTCTCGACTGGCAGACCATTGGTCGATTACTATGGTACAAAGGAAATTATCCCAACTATAGATGGTCATTTTTTATTCATTGAACATGATGGACTCGTCAAAGTTTGGGAAATCTCCTTTCAATATTCATCGTTCCAGCTTCTCCCATACACGATCCGCGATTTTCTGCTTTCTTCCAATTTCCGACAGAATGATATTGTGTACACAACAACTGAACACACCGAAAAGTTTCGAATTCACCTTGAGACAGGCCATCTCGCATCATCAGAACGTGAAACTGATGATTCTGATGATGTTTGGTGTTAAAATCTCCTTTCATCATTGAATATGTTCTTCCCTTTGTCAGGATTGGATTACTGTCCGTCGAACAGATTATCAAATTGTGGCAAAATCCAGCTCCACATCAAAAATCCAGTTCGCTTTTTTACCTATATAACACGTCATGTCTCTCTCTCCTTCAACAGTTGGACAATCTCCGTCGGAGAATATCTTTTCAGCACTCCGGACAACCCTACTATCGTTGTACCTATATTATCAGAACAGGAAAATCTCTATGCTGTCCAAACTCATTTTCCTCCAGAAAGTGCTTCTCCTCTTGTTGGTATTTCGTGTGATGGAACACTTCGCTGTTATTCTCCTGTGAGAACTAATGCCAGTCGGACCTTATACAAACAGAGCTGGGGAAAACAAATGCCCTCCTATGCGATCCCAGTCCAAGCTATATCGACTGCATCAAACTTCAACAGTAATGTATCAACCAGTGGGTACTTTGGTAATTCACAGCATACTGTTTGGACAACCAAATCAACATCAATCGTCGAGTCGTCTTTTGTCCTCCTGACAGAAAACGAAATGGTCACTGCCATCCCCGTTCCAGATTATTTTGAATACAGTTTGTCGTTTCTGTGTTCATTCTCTGATTTATTCTTTCTTCTCGCCCATTTTCAAAGATACACTCCACTCCCTCTGTTACCCCACCACACCCACATTCGAATCCTCAACATGTGTCTACACGTGCCACCCCATCCTCACCTATCAGCCATCTTTCACCTCTGACATTTTCTTTCAGAACGACAACGAGAGTCCTCTTCTAACATATCGAAGAATCCCAAAGAGCCTAAACAGCGGCATCCATAACGTTATTCTTTCTCGAACCCCGAGAAACACAACCATAACAGATGTTTATCCACAGTCGTCGTCGTTTTCCATCCCACTCCGGTCATTCCTCCACATCCGCGTCTTCCACCACCCGATGACGGAGCGCGACCCACTCGTGCGACTCGGCTTCCCCTTCATTTATTATCCCCCCCACAGCTCGTCCTCCGAACTCCCTTTCCCAAACATCCAATTTCCTGTCGCCCCAATACATCACCCCCCGTCCAGTCTTCTTGTTCCAAGTTCACAACAGTACCCGCCCAGTGAGGTTGTCACCGAAGAGATCATTGACTGGACGAGATGGAACCCGAATTATTATCACCCGCCGCCCCTTCTTCCCGGCGAGACGCCACCAATCGCTCCTTCTGTGAAGTTCTCTCTCCATTTTATCCTTGTTGTGTTGATCGTGTTGGTTATTGTTCTCCCAGCGTTGATTTGGTATCTCATCAAAACAATTCGCAATCTTCTTAAACAACAGCAGTTGGCTGATTTGAAATATCAGCAAGACCGTTTGTTGGACGAGAAGAGGAGAGAGGAGGAATTGAAGAGAAGGGAAGAGAAGGAAGCAATAGAGAGGATGGAGAAAGAACAGAGGGAGAAAGAGAAAAAGGAGCAGGAGCAGCGAGAAGAATATATCAAGAAAGGATGGAGACATATCGCAGGTGGTCGACTCAGATTCAATCCAAACAGCATAATTGGGGAAGGCCAACGTGGGACGAGTGTTTTTGATGGAGTCACAACCGATGGAAGGAAAGTTGCCGTCAAACGGATTCTGAGAACTCACACAACGTCTCAGCGAACCTCATCCAAACTCGATAAAGGCTTACCAGACATGGTGATCCCAACAGAAATCAAAGTTCTTCTTGCAAGCGACAACCAATGCGACAATGTAGTGAAATACTACGCGATGGAAAATGACGCTGATTTCGTGTACATCACTCTCGAAAAGTGCTCTTCGAACCTTTCGACCTATTTTTCTCATTTTTTCCCTCCTCCCCCACCCCCACAGCAGTATCTCTCACGTGGGACATCTCACAGAACTCTCTTTTGTTTCTCGCATCTCCTTCGCAAACTCAGAAATGGGGAGCGAATCTCACCTCACATTCCTCTCTTCTTCACATCGAGTGAACAGCATATCATCGCAGAACTGTCAAGACTGGGCAGAATCATCAAAAATGAACCAATTCCGAGTGCGAACGAAGCGGCGATTATGAAAATTGTGGAAGACGAGGCGAAACTCCAAGAACAGAAACGGAATCGTGAACGGCAAAGGGCAAAGAGGAAGAAGAATGCAGGCACTACACCCAACCCACAGGACAGTGATGACCAAGATGAGCCTGTGCGAAATCGATTGGAGACGCCTCCTGGTATTTCCCCTCAACAGCCACAACCCAATCCGGTTCCATCTCATTCAGTTCGAAAACCTTCCACACATCCTCTCCTCGTAAACGACTCCATCCTCTCTGCGAGTGTCAGAGAACTCTTGTTGGGGATCGCATGTGGGATCGACCACCTTCACACGTTGAATATCATCCACCGTGACATCAAACCGTCGAATATCCTCATCGATGCAGTCGGAAGACCAAAAGTGGCAGACATGGGTCTCTCGACGTTCCTGGACGAGTCGGAGCCGAGAGGGGGAGCGACGCTTGGGCCAAATTGGCACGCTGGTTCGGTTGGGTGGGAAGCACCTGAGATTGTAGTGATGAAAAGGAGGAAGCAGGCTCGGTTGACACGAGCAATGATGGGACAAACACGCACGGATCGCCCATCAGAACAAACAGCTATCGAAGGAGGGTTTACGAAGGCTGAGCTGAAAGTCGACAAGGCAAACGATGTGTTCTCGCTTGGTTGTGTGTTCTACGCCACAGTGATGGGAGGCCAGGACCTGAATGATTCATACGCTGTCACTTTGATTGACGTGGATCTCGCAACAAATGGTTGCGACGATTCGTCCATCTCGTGGACCTTCAAATCTGAGCAGATACACTTCACTCCCCATCCGTTTGGTTCGATCGTTCAGCGAGAGAACAACATCGTTGATGATATCCATCCTCCCGACCTTCTCTACCCGCTCTGCATTGCTGATCCGACCATGCGAGATCTGATCACAAAGATGCTCTCGCATCATCCGTCACAACGACCAACTATCGATCAGGTCGTGCATCATCCCGCCCTGTGGAAAGATGACAAGCGGTTGGAGTTTATTTCAGCGGTGTCTGACTTCCTCGACCACATCAGCCCCACCGACCCTATCAACGTGGCCATTGAAGAACAATTCCCTCATTTTATGGGTGCGAGTCCTTTTGAGCCTCTTCGGAAGCAGATTTATGACACGATTCTCCACCAGCCATATTCGAGTGATTGGATGAACATCATCTCTCCCATCCTACAGCCGGAAATCAACGCTCACCGAAACTATGAAGGCACGAGCCTCAGACATTTGCTTCGTGTGCTGCGGAATAAGTCAACGCACTACAATGAAGTCAACGAGCTTGTTAAAAATGCCCTCTTCCCAGATGGGATCCCAACTGGGATGATCACCTACTTCCTTCACCTCTTCCCGACCTTATTAATTGATGTATATCGGACGCTCCTCCGATTCCCAGAGGTTCTGAAACATGAAAACCTGGGGAGGTTCTTCAAATGATCTTTTTTTCTCTGAAGCAAGACCTTTATTCATCATTTGTTCATTTCACAATTCTTGAAACATTATGTTATCGGCTAAATCGTCTAACAAGTCGTTTTCCTTGAATAGGACCCTTCTGTTTTATGGTGATTGCAGAAAAGTGGAGAGAAATGAAGAATGTGTCAAAACAAGAAAAGGGTGTCCGTTGGAGGAAACGGACTGATGAGTTGAATTCATAACGTATGACAAACGAAGAGTTATTCTGTGTTGTCCCTTTTGTTCGCATGGTGTTGCCGATCCTGTGAGAGAATGATGTCGAGAATGTTTGCAGACCTTAACCAAAAAGAAAGCCGTGAGTCCGAATGCAGCAAGGTCTAGAAACCATAGAATACCCTCAATAATTGAAATGACTCGGAAAAATCCAGTTTGCCGTGTTTTTAGAGTTGGTGTGAGAAACCCATGAAAGAAAATCCATGGGAAGAGCATATAACAAAAACAGATCAATCCCGCAGCGCCAAAGGAAATTCCAAAGACTAATGGTCCCGCCACATTCGCGGCGAATTTGAAGCTCTTATTGAGGAGGAAGAGATACCCAAGAGCGAATGCGATGATGTTGACGATAGATAAAATCAGCCATTTCCAGTGACCATAGGTTCCAAGGCATGTTGCGATTATATTAGTGATCATGTTGAATACAGAGAGGAAGAGACAAGCAGATGCAGAGATAATGGTGAAATAAATGCCCTTTCGATGCCCTTCATCAAATTCCGCTGGTGAGAGGTGAATTATTTTTAATTTGGGAGGAAAATTATAGTTTTCCCTGAAATAGAGTCATATTTTCAACAAATTGCGAGAAATAGACCAGAAATAGGGTTAAAAGGTCAACGGAAAAAAAAGAGAAGGAAAAGAGAAATTCTCAAACAAACCAATTAAATTGGGATTTCTTTACGCTTCCTGTGATTTTTTTAACTTGGTGTTTGGCAGCACCGACAACAACTGACGACATCACAAGAATGAAGGTCGGATCTCTCTCATCACCTTCATATCCTATCTAATGGTTTGTGACAAGTGTGAAAAGAAACTTCAGAAGGGAACAAATCCAGATCACTGGAAACAAGGTTCTCGAAACGCTGCAGGAACCGGTCGGACAACTGGTGGAGATTCTCGCTTTGTAAAACGGTATTCTTGACAATAATTAACATATATCCACTTTAATTGTTCATATTCCAACATTTTTCGTCCAATTTCTCGTCTTTACGATCTTACTCGTCCGAATTTTTCATCCAATCCTTCCATTCCTCTTCAGAACAGGACCACTCCAAAGTAGATGTATTGTCTGCAAAGGTATGGATAATTTATCTATTCTTCTCATCGTTTCCGATGAATTATAATCCATTTTTGCTCACAAGCCGCCTGAACGTTATTCGCTCATTCTCTTCTATCTTTCCTCCTCAAATAGCCATTCTTCCCAACGAAGGAAAATATTGCCTTAAATGTGCGCATTCCCGTGGTGTGTGCATGATGTATGTCCTCATATACGTCTCGCTGTCAACAACTTCATCATATTTCCATATTAGGTGTGGTGAAAAGCTTGAAGATCGTTCACTGAAAGGACAACGGTACAAACAATAAGTTTTCAAACATTTAATTCATCATTTCTCACAACAAAGGAACATTTCACGCCATCTTTCTTTTGCTTTTCTATTGTGCTACCCAAAGATATTCATCTCTACAAAGTTTGAAATTGAAATATAAAATTCATTTCTCAAAGAAAAAAGGTGTAAGTCTTTTGGTGAATTCGAGGAAATGGGAAGGACCAAAAAATAATGACTAAGGACTCCCCAAAACAATCCGGGGAGGTGAGATGATACTGAGAAAAGAAAAATGATTAATCATCAAAAAGCCTGTCGTATGCTGTCTGCATCGCATAATCTGCAGCGCTATGTGCGGCCTTTGATGCAGCACTTTGTACAGCCGGATTCTGAGCTGCCGCAACCGCTGTATTCACAGCAGCTTGTTGGACTTGCGGATTTGAAGCAATATCACCGTAGACATTGTCAGTGTTTCCAGATGATCTGACTGACGAAACAGCGGCTGATCCTGCAGTTCGTGCAAGATTTTGTCCCTCAGGTCTACAAATTGAATAGAGGCATACAAAGAGAAGTGATAAGTGGGGGAGGATGGATGGTAGATGAGAAGATCAAAAAAAGGTGTGGACAGACGTTGCTGCGACTGCTCCGACGACACCTGCTGTTGAATTAGTAGAAAGAGGATTCTGGGCGGGTGCGTAATTGTCAGCTGGTTGATATTGAGGCTGAGCAGGTGCAGGTTGAGCAACTGGTTGTGTAACGTACTTACTTTTTTGTTGCTTCTTCCAATTCCGATCGCAGCAACACATGAGAAGATACATGAACGAGATGAGTAGTGTAACACCCCCGATCACATAACCGACCCATGACCACTTCGCAAACACTTCCCAGCATGCCATTGAGAGTGTTCCCAGACTAAGACAGAGAGAACAATAATACAGAAGAAAGCAATTGCTATACAAGAATGTTAAGAATCCGCGGAATGTTGGACTCATTAGGAATGGGAAAACTCGATAGAGAATTCGGAGACGAAATTCCACTAAGATGAGGGCAAGGGAAAGAATCCTATCCAGAAGAGGGAAAAGGATGAAAGATGGAAAATCGATACACTGTGTAGATACAGAATAATAACCGAGGAAAGATGACGAATCCTTTGAGGTGTGTGAAGAGCATAATTGGGCAAAATACTCCGTTCATTCCAATCAAAACAATTTGAATAACGATCATCGAAATTGTGACAATGGCTTTCATAGGTTTTCCCGTGTAGCAATTACGACATGCTCGACAAGAGTCCGAACAACTTTTTTTCTCTTGTTGTGCTGTAATTGTCGCTTGGGTAGGGGCTGGCTGAGCAAGAGGATTTGCAGTGAACGTTGCTTGCTCATATCCCTGAGATTCCATCGAGATAAACCTTAGGTGGAATAAAACATGGGCCCGATCAACTCCTTCCAGTGAATTTGGGTCTAGGTCTAGATAAACTCCCAAAATTAATTTTCAAAATAAAAAGCAACATTTTCTCTATACATGGGTAACCTGATCGAAAATTTTGAAAATCAAGAAAAACCACTGATCAGTCATGGACAAAAGTTTACGGGCACCCTTGTTCGCGTTTATGAACAATCAACTTTTTCTAATCTTTCATTAAACACTTCACAACATTGGAAGACAGCAATTTCCAAAATATTGAACAAAAAGAGTCTAGTGAAGTGAAAATCAGGAGGAAAGTTCGAGCCGACTTGGGAGGAAAATTTGATGAGGGTGACAAGAACACATCTCCTCTCTGTGGAAGAGGAGATGTGAGGAGGTGAGAGTGTTTCTACTCTCAAAAATTGAATGGCTCCACTCCTTATTGAGAAAATGTTGGAGATGTCGTCGAAACGAGCAAAATCTATCTTCCGCATCTCGAGTCAATCATCCTTGTGGACATACCAAACTCATTCTCTTGTCTCAACAACACGTATTCTCTCTCAACTATTTGTCGGGCCTCCAAATTTGGTTTGTACGAACTACAACGAAAGTGTCAATGATTGGTTTTCACTACAGCTCGTCGTTTCTTTTGAGATTGAGAGAGAATACATGTTGTTGAGACAAGAGAATGAGATTGGTATGTCCACAAGGATGATTGACTCGAGATGCGGAAGATAGATTTTGCTCGTTTCGACGACATCTCCAACATTTTCTCAATAAGGAGTGGAGCCATTCAATTTTTGAGAGTAGAAACACTCTCACCTCCTCACATCTCCTCTTCCACAGAGAGGAGATGTGGGTCAATATTTTTGACATCATAGATCGTAACGGAAAAAGTTCGAGCGACATTTCGATTTTCAAATATCCTTTTCTCCTTCACACATTCACATTGTTTGCATTTCTAAATGGAGATTCCAGACGTTCTGATCTACAAGATCGTTCAGTCTCGGAATGTGGTCTGATCAAACCATAATAGTGCGTTTTTGTCAATCTTTTCTGATTGTATCGTTTTTTTCGATTTCGCTGCTTGTGAAATATATCGTTGTCACGAATGAAGGAATTTTCTAGAAATGTTGTTCGGAATTTTCAATGATCCAAAAGACAACGTATTCCGGAACAATGTGCACAGTTTCAGGAAAAAACGGTTCATGGAACCAATATAGTGAAATTGATTAAAGATAAGTATGTGTTCTTCGATGCCCAGAGTGCTTATGTGCCCTCGCCGTTGTTTTCGGAAGCACGCATGTTGCCGGAGCAATTGTCGAAAAGCTGTTGCCTCTGCGCGTCTCTCGAAAATGCACTGGACGCTGTTCTGGCCGCTCTCCGCGGTCCGTCGGTGGATGGCACCGGAAAACCGGAGTTTGGGAGCTTTGGATTGCCTCTGCTGTTGTCGTTTGGTCTGCTGTCCCTTCTCCACCACCGAACGTGGTGTCGCTGTTCGACGAGCTGGTTCAGCCGTTTCTGTCTTCTTTCCGATCGATGCTGTCGTTCTTTCACTCGTCGCTCGCTCTCTTCTCGCTGAACATGCCGTCGCTGGTATTCCCTGCTCTGCACTCGCTGAGCCGTCTGAACGCCACTGCTAGGTGTTGTGCATGGGGTTCTGGTAACGCCCTCGGAAACGCTGTTGCAGATGGACTTTCTACTGTTCTTGTCTGAACTGCAGACGGCGCTGATCAGTTTCGCTTCGTCGATCGAGTAAGACGCGTCGCTTCGTGTTTCGCAGCCTCTTTCGGAGTTGGTGGAGGAGCGAGTTGTGGAGGAAGGCCTGCGTGCGATGTGTGCATTGGAGCTGTTTCAGTTTGTGTTGGCGTTGGATGGAGACAAACAGTCGGAGCTGTCGAAACTGCTGCACACCAACTCGATCTGCACGGAGTTCATTTTGCTGGCGAATCAGCTACTGACTTCGCTGCACACGTTCTTCGAAGCGGACCGCTCTGTTGCCCCCACTCGCCACACCCACCCTTCCTCTCTGACTTCCGAAACCCCCGCACGCAGCCGCTTTGCTTGTTGATTGGATTGGGACAGGCTGTTCTCGACGAATGTTGTTCTTTCGGAAGGAGGAGCTACAATTGTTCGGATTGAGTTTGGGACGCTTCTCCAAACACTCTGCTGGTTTGTTCATCTGTCGCTGGTGATGCTGGACGATCTGATGCAGTCGTTTCTTCTGACGCTGTCGCCGTTCATTCCACACCCTCTCGCAATTCTGGTGCCAACATTCGCACCTGAGCACGAGCCTCGCCAGATTGGGCCGAAGATCCGGCACTTCCTTCTGTCGCCGTGGGTGGAGACGGGGCGGAGTGGAGATGGATCAGAAAAGAGAAAGGGACTGGCATTCCCGTTGAGTCTGAGTGGAGAAGTGTTCACGACTGCGATTGTGTTGCTTCTGATACACAAAATCCACCGAAAACGAACGAACCAGCGATTCTGGGCACGGATCTGCAGTAGCTGTTGTCCCCGTCGATGGATGTGTGCTGGCAGATGTGGCATCGGAAGAGAGGAGGCGTGCGACTTTGCGATTCTCTCGTTGTTGGACTGGACCACTTCGTAGATTAACTTCACATCCAACGGCACAGGACTTAAGTGGTGGAAAGTGTGGATTGGATTGTGGTGTTGGGGGAGGTGGTGAACGATGTGGTTTGTGGGAATGAAGTTGGAGAGCGCGAACTGAACGAGCTGTCCAAATTGAAGATCCCGTCGCTGCTCAACCCGCTCTTCCCCATCACTCCCATCCACCACTCGCAGCCTCAGCCGCTCTGCCTGAAGTCCCTCGCTTCGTTTCTATCATCACTCGGTGCTGTTCACAGATGAGGTTTTGTCGTCGCTGGCTCGGATTCTGCGCTCGCTGCTTGGGACGTTCGACAAGGAGTGGAGGATAATCGAGTCGAAATCCATTTTTGTGTGGACGTTGTTGCTCGCGGTGATTGGATGAGTGAGTTCAGATTAAAGGCGAAGTCCTTCGCATTGTCCAAATACTCTAGAGTCTTGTTCTCACCGAAATGTGTGTCTTCAAAGAAAATCAGGTTTGGTTGATTGAAAGAGAGTGCGCCGCCTCTTTCAGCGGCTGTGTTCTTCCGAAAGATGCATCGGTGGAAACTGTGGTCGGAATAATGCGTTGAGATGCACCCTCCCTTCGTCCCTGCCTTGTTGTTTTCGAAAAGCGAGTCGAAGACACGGAGGACGTGAAACGTTCCACTATTGCTAAAACAATACCGCTCCCAGACAATGTCTGATCGGAGAACTGGCTGTTGAAGACTTGAATGAAGGTAATAGAATCAGCTGCTTGAAATGTCCGAGTTCGCGAGGCTCCATCCAGCGATGTGAATTCGGAGACGAACCAGTGTCTGGGATTTATCGTGAAGGAGAACAACTAAAACAGATAAGTCCAATTCTTGATAAGAAAAACACATTCAGCCAGCGATGATTGAAGACGATCAAACTTCGAGATGGTAATGGAAAATGTAAGTGATATCGTGAATAGTCGTGTTGTTAATTGAGAGAAAGATCTCAGGGGCAGATCCATCCTCCATGGCTCCCACGCAAACATTCGCTTCTCCGACGTGCTCAGTTGGAATAAGAGAGCGTGTTTGTTGTGATTGAGTTTAGCAACTCGGGGATGCGGGCCAGCTGATTAGGAAGCACCGGAAGAGAACTACATACTCGTTGAATCGGTATGTCTCTGATATCGTCACTCTCTTCAGCGAATTTTGGATATCATCACACACATTTCTTTAACATTACGAGAACTGCACAAGCAGATAAGTTTTCATCGCGACATCAAATCAGAAATCGTGGATTTGACGAGCCCTGGAGTGGCGAAACTTGGTATGGATGGTTCTCTCTTTCAATGTGGGGTGTGTGTCTAGGTGACTGGTGAGTTGCAGAATCTACGGCACTCGTTCAAAATGGCAACCACAAAAAACAGGCACACTTTTCTACATGAGCCCTGAGCTTCTGACAGGCCAATTGTGTGTATCCTTGGCTTTTGATTCATTGTTCGTTAGTTCAGATACAACTCGAAAAGCGACATCTGGTCATTGGGAGTTCTGTGGTACGAGCTGGAGATGCTTCAAATTCCTGTCAACCCAACAAACATCCCGCAACTGCTGCAGAGGATCAACGATGGGGAGTTGGATGCGCTGCCTGCCCAAGACTGTGCTGTGATGAGCGATTTAGATGTAAATATCCTGGACATTGTTTGTTGTCATTGGTTCGTCATCTTGGCAGAATTCGAATGTCAGGCCAAGAACGGATGACCTTCTGCACGACTCAATTGTAGTGAATCTGATGAAGGAGTTTGTGACATATATGTGTGGACCTGGATTATCAGTGGAGGAACGTCAGTTTGTCTTTTTGCTCGTTTTCTTGGATTACTCTCAGACAATCTGCACAACACATTGGGTCTGGCAGTGAATGGGACGATGACTGATCGTCGGGAGCTGACACAGGTGTTCGGGATTATCAAAACGATCTCGACCATTCAAGCGTCGATGAACCTGGTGGACCCGCACCATCATCGTATGATTCAGGATCATGAAGTATTCGGCACGCTTATCGGGATACTTGGAACACTGTCACGCGTTTGAGTCTCTGATGGAAACACGATTCAACGATTCTGTGGCGAAACCGCAGTGCTTCTTCCCTCACACAGAAACTGACGAATACCTAACATTGTTCTGTATCGCCTTCTCCACCTTGGCGGCGCTGCCTGTTCTGCTCAAGTCGTCACCGGACCTCATTTCGTATGAACAGTTCGCACACATCTTAAACGCGATTCTTGTTCCTCTGCCTTGGCCTCTGCTCCTGACGACATATCAAGCAGATGCTCTTCTTATAATTGTGTGCTTCCAGGAACTTACGTGGCGAAGGAAAAGTTGTGAGAAGACAAATGCGGAAACAGTTGTACGTTGAGTTCAGATGCGCGAAGGCAATTGAGAATATTACAGAATTCATCACACTCAACCGTTCACAGCTGCTGAACGAGCATTCATCGCAGGCTTTAGTGATGATCTCGAAGTACAAGCCGCCTGGTGTGTCACTTGTCTCGTTTGAGCGTGTTTTAGGTGAAATGCAGATGTCCAGCGAACCTGAGCCGATATTGGACACGTATTTAGCGCCTCTTGTGCAAATGAAGCATCCCGGCGACTCTTTGTTGTTTCTCTCGTCAGATGTGGGTACAACATTGATTGCACTTATGAGAAGCGACTTGGCGGAATTAAGGTAGATATCAACATTCATTCTGCTTGATGATGCACATTTGAACAAAACAAGTGACGAAACTTGGAGAATTCGATGGTGAGACTGCGCCGTCGAATCGGACAAATTGCTGTTGTGTGGGTTTCTGAAGACCGGTCTTTCACAGATTATGGGCCATGGAATAATTTGAAGAGGTGTGCGAACAATTTGGAGTTTTTGATTTTTCTTTCCACTCGCTGTTTTATCGTTGTTGTTTGCTTGGTACTCATTTTTCCTTCATCCATCCAGTTCTCACAGCAAGCCCTCCTCACCGCCCTCTTCAACCTCCCCGCACCTGCGCCACCTCTCGCCCTTCATCGTTCGTGTTCGCGATTGTGTCACACGAGCACACTCACTCCAACAAACAATCATCCCTCATCACCATCCTTCCCTCCCTCGAACCTCTCCGCATTTCCACCTACTCATTCAAATCCACTCTACTCGCACCACATCCGACCCCTCGCTTCCAACTTGCCTCCACCACAGACTGGTGGTGTGTAATCAAAGGAGAGGTTCTAATCAAGCGAACTCCATACTTCTTTGTTGACCAAACACCACTCCTGTTTATCCTCACCCACCCCAAGCCTCACCACGCCGTTTCTGTCACTGTGACTCAGTCAGGCTTTTCACTTCAATTCGTCTCCCAAGATCCATTATATCAGACGAAACACACTCAACAATCACGTTTACATTGCTTGGTGAATACCTCTCGCCAATTTCACCACTGTTGGTGTTCTAACCCTAACAACTTTTCGTTTTATCCAAGACAATCTCTTGTCCGATATTTTTTCCATCTTTTCATTATTTCGAGATGAACATTCAGAAAAAGCAAGAATTGAAGAGAAATCGACGAAAATATGAAAGGAAAAGAATGGCCGGAAAGTCATGTACGGTGAAGAGAAACTGATTCAGACGGAACAAAAACGACTCTGTGCTGTTATAATGACATTCACACTGTGGGAAGACAGTTGAGAGGACTTGTTGGAGCTGGGAAGTCGGATCATGAACATGGTAAGTGTGCTTCGCCATCGAAGTTGATGAGAGAGGGGGCAGGAGATATGAGAGAGAGAGACGAAAAATGATGGCAAGGACGATAATAGCATGTCATGGTGTCAATTAGAACGAGTTGGATGACGATGAATGAGGATGCAGAAGCATCCCAAATTTAGTGAATAGAAATTAAACATCGACAAAAACCCTATGTCACAGCGAGGTAATTCCGTTGAGAGTGAGACTGTCTGAATCCTTGTCAGACTCGACAAATTGTTGCTCGCCAACGAAGCAGTGTGCACAGGTCTTCCCAGTGATCACAAGTTTCTTCAGCTCGTGATTTGCAAAGTCGCATTCGTTAATCATCCCCATGTCGTTTTCGAAACCCATTTCAGACTTCGTGACTTCCAGTTCCGTGGGTGGGGAAGAGAGTGGAGAAAGGAGACGATTCAAAGGTGGAGAGAATGAAGAGACTATGGAAGCGGTGTTATCGACAACAAGACATTTGGAGTTCATATCAATTCGTTGGAATGATAATGAGGGAAAGACGATGGAGTTTTGGACAGTGACGTCTTCCCTGCTTCTGAAGATAGTTTGGCAAGACAAACATGTCCATGTGTCAATGTTATCCACAAAACAGCGGCAAGTGTGGACAAGATTGAATTGCTGCTGGCTGGATTTGAGGCTGTGGGTTGTTTCGTTCTTTGATCCCACATCACTTGGTATTCCTTCAAATGCTGAAAATTCACTGCCTGCACTGATGTCAATTCGCCTCACCGGCCTCCCTCCAACAGGACGATACCAAACAGGTTCATCGCTTTGACAGGTTGAAAAGGAATCCTTGCATCCACGCCAGCCAATTCTCCGATTTGTGTCCAGATGACGAGATGATGTGTAGAGGTGAGTAGAAGCGGAGACAGAACTGAATTCAACTCGGATGAGATGAGTTTTGGAGGAATGGGATGGGTGGAAGGCGGAAGGAGGTGAATTTGTGATGAGTGGAGGGCGGAAAGAGGTCAATTTGCGATGAGTGGAGGGAGGAAAGAGGTCAATTTGCGATGGGTGGAGGGCGGAAGGAGGTCAATTTGCGATGGGTGGAAGGCGGAAGGAGGTCAATTTGCGATGGGTGGAGGGCGGAAAGAGGTCAATTTGCGATGGGTGGAAGGCGGAAGGAGGTGAATTTGTGATGAGTGGAGGGCGGAAGAGGTCAATTTGCGATGGGTGGAGGGCGGAAAGAGGTCAATTTGCGATGGGTGGAGGGCGGAAGGAGGAGTCAATTTGCGATGGGTGGAGGGCGGAAGGAGGTCAATTTGCGATGGGTGGAGGGCGGAAGGAGGTCAATTTGCGATGGGTGGAGGGCGGAAAGAGGTCAATTTGCGATGGGTGGAAGGCGGAAGGGAGGTGAATTTGTGATGAGTGGAGGGCGGAAAGAGGTCAATTTGCGATGGGTGGAGGGCGGAAAGAGGTCAATTTGCGATGGGTGGAGGGCGGAAGGAGGTCAATTTGCGATGGGTGGAAGGCGGAAGGAGGTGAATTTGTGATGGGTGGAGGGCGGAAAGAGGTCAATTTGCGATGGGTGGAGGGCGGAAAGAGGTCAATTTGCGATGGGTGGAGGAGGGCGGAAGGAGGTCAATTTGCGATGGGTGGAAGGCGGAAGGAGGTGAATTTGTGATGGGTGGAGGGCGGAAGAGGTGAATTTGCGATGGGTGGAGGGCGGAAAGAGGTCAATTTGCGATGGGTGGAGGGCGGAAGGAGGTCAATTTGCGATGGGTGGAGGGCGGAAGGAGGTCAATTTGCGATGGGTGGAGGGCGGAAAGAGGTCAATTTGCGATGGGTGGAAGGAAGGCGGAAGGAGGTGAATTTGTGATGAGTGGAGGGCGGAAAGAGTCAATTTGCGATGGGTGGAGGGCGGAAGGAGGAGGTCAATTTGTGATGAGTGGAGGAGAGGAAAAGAGGATCAATTTGCGATGGGTGGAGAGGAGGGAAAGAGGTCAATTTGCGATGGGTGGAGGGGCGGAAAGAGTCAATTTGCGATGGGTGGAGGGCGGAAGGGAGGTCAATTTGCGACGGTGGGAGGCGGAAAGAGTCAATTTGCGATGGGTGGAGGGCGGAAAGAGTCAATTTGCGATGGGTGGAGGGCGGAAGGAGTCAATTTGCGATGGGTGGAGGGCGGAAGGAGTCAATTTGCGATGGGTGGAGGGGGGCGGAAGGTGGGTGTGATGAGGCGGAAGGAGGTCAATTTGAGTGAGTGGAGGGCGGAAGGAAGTGAATTTGATGGGTGGAGGAGGAAGGAGGTGAATTTGCGATGGGTGGAGAGTGAGGGTATAATCAGGTCGAATGGAGGGCGAGAGGGGGAAAAATCAGGTCATTTGCTGATGAGTGTAGGGAAGGGAGAGGTAGAAATGTCAACAAGTTGAGTGATGTGAGGAGCGAATCAGGTTGGTTGAATGTCTTTCCAGGTGATGGCACAGACTTGTGGGCCATGGAAGGCAGATTTCTCAGTAATCCCGTCCCCAATACTTACATTCTTACCAAACTCATCATATCTTCTCTCTTAATCATGGAAACTTATACCACAGAGCAAAATCGACTATCAGCACTTTGGGAAGGGAGATTTACGACCTTCTCGTCAAACAATATAGCGACTATCCAGCAGCACCTCTCATCAAAGAAATGCGGATGGTGTCATGACTCATCCTGTAAAGGAGATAGTTTTGGCTTATTACAATAGTTTGTCTCTCTTTTTTCATATAATCTTTCTCTCTTTAGAATAAATTCACTACTTTGTTCGTCTTTGTCTCATTTACATCGTGAAATGAAATAAAGACGATAAAGGTGAAACAATGCAGTGTGTC